>CM077618.1:14068355-14679488 GCA_039566895.2 Turritopsis rubra | reverse complement strand
TCTGTTTCAGTCTGTGTCACCAATTATGGTTTAATAGCTAACATTCTCCTCCACAAATTTTGAATACACCCTCCTCCTGAAGTGCTTTTAACACCCGCAGAAATTATGTTACTTTCGCTTTTCATGTGAACACTAAAGCTAAAGCTAAAACCAAGTCTCCTCCAGGCATGATGTAAAGGCCTGCCTCAGAGACGTAGCTAGAGCTCAGTCAAAATTTGTGGAGGAGAGTTTAGTGATTGAAAGTAGCAAACGAAAACGTTCAAGTAACCTAATCGACTCTTAAGACTAAAAAAAATATCATAACGTTGGACTCCACCGCTTTTATTGACAGACCCTAAATACGCCTATGTCCCTAAAGTTACTGAGTTTATTTCAACTCACCTGATGAGGAATGAGTCTTTCAAATCTGTCATCTTTTATTCACATGATAGTGAAATCTTATACATTATGTATCAGCTGATGAAACCAAGCCATTTTAAGCGCTCCCAAAAGAATCGAGGCATTAAGTGTTCATGATTGAAAGATATTGCTTAGTAACGGTCAGGTGTGTAGATTCAACATGTAAACACAATTCTTTAGTTGTTGCTTGTCACACCTGTTTATGCAATCACGTCTTGACAAATAAATGACGTGAAAACTATCGGAAAGAGGATGTTTGTATATCATAAAGGTGTGCACAGGGTTTACGATATTAAAGCTTGGTTCCCACTAAGCGTTTATTAGCGTTTATTGACGTTTATTAAATATTAGTTCCCCGTTTTAAGATAATGAACTGTTATAAATAGAACTGAGAGTTGCACTGTGTTGATGTCAGCCGGTTGGATTCCCTAATTTGAACAATAAGAAATTGATCAGCTGCTCCTTCCAGACCCATTTCGTCCAACTGCTGACATCAGCACACTGCAATCCTCAGTTCTATTTATTACGGTTTATTTTCTTTAACGTTTCATTCCCTTCGATTCTTCATTGAGGTTTATGTTTTTATGTTACCAAACCATTCCTGAGGAACATTTATTATTTTCACTGAAAGATTTATATGTTTCTCAATGAATTCTAAAAATAAACGTTAGCGATAAATGCCTGGTGGGAACCAACCTTTACAATTTATAAAGAAATTTATTTTTTGTGGTAAATTATTGATGATACTTAGCCATCTGCTTAATTTTTATTGTAACAAAAATCGTGTGATGGTTGTTTCATTTGTTACTTTTTTTTATGAAACACTTACTTACTCCCATCCTCTTCATTCTAGTCTGCTGACGTGACAAGTTTAGCAATATCATGTGTCACTTTCTTTTGATCGGTTTTTTCATCAACGTCTGACTATTGACTTTGTCAAAAAGACAAAGATCTTTTCTTAAAAACTTTCCACGAATTCGACAAATTGTACGTGTAGTTTATTTGCTAGAGTTTTCGGCCGCAGAAAAGTTGATAATGAAGTGTGATTATGACAGTCATAACAATGTCATACTAATGACGCGACGACGAAGACGACGACGTTATCATGTTTACCGCATAGTGAAATTTTATCATCTTAATCAAGTGAGAGTTTCAAATTCTCGTCATAAAAGAACCTGGGAACAAAGTTTATATCCCCACGATAAAAATGAAACTGTTAAATATAATAACACTCCTTCTCAGACGTTAAAAATGTCCGACGTCTGATAATAGAAGAAATAAATGTGATTCAGAGTAATCAAGGAGGGAGTGTACTGTTAACTTATTAAAATATCAATACTCTTAATGTTAAATTTTTACATTTTGTAAAACATTTAACACACAAAATTGTTCTGTATTATCAGCTTCATTTAAATTTGATGAAATGTAGGGAATAAATATCGAGGAATGATTTTGTAAGTATTTTTTTGTTTGTTTTCCTGTATTTGGTATAATTATTTCTTTTTTTTTTTTTTTACAAATTTGAATTTAATATTTTATGAAAGATGAAAACCAATTTGCAATTATTTCCGCTCTGATTTCGAAAAACAGATATCATCTTTCAGGTGATTAGCAATGATATTTCTGTCATTTCATCATGACCTCATCATTTTCAGGTTTGGGTTTTGATTGTATAAATCATTTCCAGTCTCTGATATCAGAAAGTTTTTTGAGATTCGGATTTTTAGTGATGCTTACTTCCTATATCTAGAAATCGCCAGGGATCGCGAACGGTTCCATTTTTTTCTTATTTCTGCAGCTACATTTACAACGGTCACTAACTTAACAGAGAAGCTGTCTAAGAAACAGAGAACATTTTTTTTTCACTTTGATTTTGACCCTTAAGTGGTGTTTCAGTTGTGTTTTGAGTTTCTGGTGCTAATAAAGATGGTGGTTAGAATAGGGCTTATTACCTGGAAGCCATTATGAAAAGTGTCAATACAGTCAAATGAGAGCTTCTGATTGGCTTAGACGCATTTCTCGAGGGCATCGATACCCGTACTGACTGGTTGTTTGAAGCACAGGTATCGCAAGCTTGACCTGTACTTTCGGATCTCGGGCTTTGTAATTCTCTGTACAGATGAGCAAACAATCAGTCAACCAAAAATTAAAGTATATAATACAGGGTTTTGAGTCTTTGGGTTTCCATCCGCAGTAGTTGATCCCGGTCGCTGAGAAGTTGATTTAGCATTGCTTTAACTTGCTAGAAGCCCATTATACAATCAGCCAGATGGTTCCAAATGGATTGATACGCTGCTTTTAAAGCGCATTGGAGTGAAATATGAAGATCCGAAATCCGAAATAATTGAGACTCAAACACGAACCTCAGCGATGACAGTTGAAGGTAATACACTACACTATCGCCACACGAAAGGAACCAATAAAAAAAGCTTTTCATATAGATGCTTATATAGAGCTTCAGAAAAGCATCATGGTATTCCAGGGTAATTTCGGCAGAAAACTATGACCTGTCTTGTGATGTATTACGCCTTCATTTATAAGCAACACGATCTGTCAAAAAGGAATCAACTCCTTAGGAACAGGTCAGGCTCAACAAGGAAATAATAAAATAAAGAAAATCAAATCAATAAAACAATAAGGGAATATTGTTTGCTTGTTGATGAGAAACGTAAAAGTTCCATTGGTTTAATAAAAAACCGCCCTTGTCGACGTGAATAGACAAACACGCAAATTTGGTGTTCTCATGTGATGTCAACAAGCAACATGTTAAAGAAAGCAACGAAGAAATATTAAGGCTCGGACAAAATTTTGTGTTTCTTATATATAAAAACAACGTATATACATTGATTGAGCATGAGCGTATACCATTATAAATTTACCGAGCTGACCTCTAACATGCATCCAGTGAGTCATTATGATTACATAATAACAAGTTTCTCATCCACTAGAGGGAGAAGTGGACACCACTAGTACTGGACACCAGTTGGTTAAAGTATCACTCTTGGATTTGATTGTGGAAAAACAGTAGACAGTATAATTTATTTAATATGTGGCAAAAACCCTTCTGATACTACGTAACAGATTATTTTGAAAAATTAAGCTTTAAAGCTTCTGCTGTTATGATCCTCACAAACTGTACTTCCAATTTGGACCAAACAAATTTAGGCCCAAACGTTAAAACGATTGGCATTTATGCCAAACAAAGTTGAGTTGTCAGGGGCGGAATAAATTTGTAAAGAGGAATAATAAGTGACTTAACGTCCATTCTGTAACGCCCACAAACATGAAATTTTAATCAAGGCTTCTTTTTTGGTATACTTTTTAAACAGTCTAAGGAACTTTTTTTATTCGCAAGAGAAGTAATGAAATCCCTGTTCATCACTAGTACATATATATCTGTGTCTGTGTGCAGCGCAGTCTAATAAAAGGGAGTAACAAGTTGGTGCATCGTCGTAAGAAATACAACGAATTTCAGTTTTAAATGTTTTGTCAAACTATCCTAACCCCGCTTCGTTTTGATGCGTCGTATTGTTTCAAGGTAATTACTTTTATTTTGCTTAGATTTGGGACAATTTGTGATTGTGAATTTTCACCAAAATTATTTTATCAAAACGGGGGACGATAGTTTGGCCAAATATCGACGTTCAAAAACATTTGGGGAAGTGATAAGTGTAAGCACATTACTTATAGTAGGTAGATTTGTTGGCGCATTGACGTTGGAAACATGGGTGGTAGTGGTAGTGTTGTGTGCAGCGCCGGAACCAGTGAGAAGAATGGATAAACATAATCTCGACACCCTCTACATCCACTTCTTGTGTGGGTAGCTTTTCTGTTGACCAGATGCATCCGGGTCTTGCTACACACTTTTTTTAATAAGCTCCAACTTTATTAAAACCAGAGGCTGAAAGATAAGAACCGCCCTAAGCACCGCCCTAAGCACCTCAGCACGAAATCAAATTTTCCAAGAGACAGGTAGTCCTTCTCTCTGAACTTAAAGAAGAGGTAATGGGTATTTTGAGGGCGTATCATTTTGAGGGCGTTCATTTTATTATCAAATAAGCAATTATCAGCACCAAGGAAGGCTCAAATGACGAAAAAGTAAGCTAATGAGATTTTTTACTTGTGCTTGTAAACAATTTATTATTTTTCTAGAACTAAAGACGGGATCCTATTATCTCCTTAAAGATAATGAACTGTAATAAAGGTCGAAAGAAAACTGAGTCAGCAGTTTTCTACAAGGGAATCTCCACGAGAGAGCCAACCATTTTTGTTTACCTTGTTTGATTTAAGTCAGCTGCACCTTCCAGACCCATTTATCATTGTTGTTCAAATGAGGGATTCCCACTGCTGACATCAGCACCCTGCAACACTCAGTTCTATTTATAACAGTTCATTCTTTAATTTAACGATTAGAAAGGTATTGTTAGGGAAGGGTGGAAAATTACAAACACTTTTACCCTAAATAACGCCCTAGATAACGCCCTAGATAACGCCGCAATAGCCTTTATCAGAAAGTTAATTCACACGCGTGCTTTTCAAGAATTTAGATTTTTGAGATTATGTGAAAAATTCTTTAAATCAGGGATGTTTCATTTCGCAATATAGTTTCTTTTTTTGTATTATCGTACATGCTTTTGAGAAGGAACAGCCAAGTTCCATCCTTAGTTTTTATAAAAGATGAAAGCTTTTCAGTAGACGAGATTAGCATTAATATCGATCATTATCTGCGGTGTTTTAATATTAAAATGTAGAGACTGATAATGAAATTTCAAATGAAGAGGGTGCCGACAGTTTGCAGCTGGGTGTCTTAAACCCTTCAAAGAATCCACCCCTCTGAAGAAACGTTTTTGATTATTCAATTTTTACTTAAAAACAATGATTCATCATGATGTCAGCACTTCATAAAAACAATTATTATTCACCTGGTCATTAAGGTTATCATATGATTCAGCACTTTATTTGCTGCTAGTGCAGATTATCATTTGCTAACAGGAAATTGTCTTTAAATTCAGTAGATAATAAAATACCAAGTTACATGGTTGCTAGACTTAGTAATGCGGGAGTGAAATGGCTCGAGTGGTAAATAATTTCAGGATTTATTGTTTATAAATGCTCCACAAATCTGTCCCTTAACGTTATGCCTCAAGATGGTTAATTCACATTCAATATATCCTCTTTATAGTTAAAGAATATATTTCAAACATGGCCAATGATGAGATCCCATCAGTTGAATTTTGGGTGACAAAAGTTTGGATCAAGAAAGAATTCATGTATTCATAAATTGACCTTGTTGTTCGCGCACAAACGTTCTTTCGAGTTGAATAGGTTCTTTCGTAATTTTGAACCGTGAAAAATGATTATGATAAGCAAACATATGTTTCTTTTGTAAGCAAACCACAAAAAGGAAGTAAGGAAGTAACCACACGAACTAAAGTTGAGTCATCTAGACGTGATCACAATTAACAACCTTTCCATACATTTTCCTCTGGTGTAGAGACCATGGGCGTATTCACGTTATGATTATGATCTTGGGCGTATGAACGTTATGATCTTTCTTTTCAGTCTTAAGTGTCGATTAGGTTACTTGCACGTTTTCCTTTTCTACTTTAAATTATTAAACTCTCCTCCACAAATTTTTAAATGAGTAAACTCTCCTCCAAAAGTTTTGTCAGAGTCCTAGTTACGCCTCTGGAGACTACCGTAAATGATCGCTCAAACACCTTGGGTGTTTATTTAAAAATGGAACTTTTACCGTGGGAGTATTTGTTTTCAATGAAATCTAGGGCTCCTTTCGATGAACTTTGAGGAAAATTTTGTACCAGCATTTATAACTCGATAATAATAGAAAATATATTAGAGCCTTATTTCAAAATTTCGAAACAGTATTTTTGAATTTTTACCCTCGGCGTTTATTCGAGCACGGGCGTTTATTCGAGCATGGGCGTTTATTCGGGAGTGGGCGTTTAATTGGTTGTTTTGGTATTCGTAGAGTTGCCTCAATATTCTAATTCCGTTTTTAAAACAAAATTAAAATTACGTCAATAAGAATGCCGTATGTTTTCAATTAAACGCCGTGAGGTTTATATCATCTCAAGGTTTTAGGTTTTAAAAGAAGGCGGCGTTCGCTAGCAGAAATGCTTGTGGAAAGAGGAATGGGTATAAGCATAGCCACAGATTTGATATAAAGACCGTAAACATGCTATTTCGCAATCAAAAATACTTTTTGCTTGAAAGCTTCTTATTTTCGTTTAAAAGAGCGAGATAACACATCTTATCACATCTTTCCATTTGCATTCTTAAAGAAGGTTTACGATAAGTTAATCATAATTCAACAAACCAAAAATTTCATTTTGAATAAACGACATTTTTTTAGGGAATTGATTCTTATACCTCTTCCATGCACGATGCCAGATCGGTATAAAATCCGTCGTCTCGGCAGGTAAGTCTAATGGATCCATTGGAAAGTCGTCAGTCGCAAGATGATGTGGAAAAAAGGACGAGTGAGAACAAGTCAAATTCTGGCAATGAGGTTCTGGAAAAGAAGGGAATTGATAAACAGCAAAACATCACAGCGAGATGCCAGTTAAAACCTTTGGAACTGCAAGCAGAGTATATGATTGGAAATGACTCATGTTTTTATAAACGATTCAGAAAACATAAGCGACTCTCCAAACAGTTTGCTCTCCTTCAGGACTTCCCTAAATTTGCATCAACTGGTAGTGAATGGAAGGGTACGATGATGAAGAACAAACCTTCTCCATCGACTGAAGAAGATGATGAATCAAGTGATAATGTTTTCAATTTCTCGTCGGGTTCATTAGAACTTCTTGGACATGTGGTAAGTAGGGTACATTTCTATATTTCTATATTTCTCTGTATGAACCTTTCCAGTAGGTCCACAATGTGGTGGGAACGTTATATACGTCTTTACCAAGTCTGAACGTTGTTCGGATGTTAAGACGGCGTCGTTGAGTTACGAAACTGCGACGGCGACAAAGACGGCGATGTGAGAGTAATCCATGAATATTAAAAAAACAACAATGAATCACAAAGCCACGAAAGTTTAAAGACTAAACGGCCAAACAGTTTGCTCTCCTTTATCAAAAAAGTCTCTGTGGAGGAGTGTTTTTTACTGAAACAGCAGACGATATTGCTTGCCATTCCTTTAGAAAACACTCCTCCCCATAGGTTTTTTGAAGATTTTGCCCACTCACTAAGGCTCAACTGATTTTTTTTCAATGCTTATAAAGACCTTGTAAATGTAAATGTAAATGTAAATGTAAGACTTTGCTCTCCTTCAGGACTTCCCTAAAACTGGTAGTGAATTTTAAACACTTGGTCTGTTATAACTAAAAGTTTGATCGATGAACTAAGAAAGAAATGCTATCGAAACAAGATAAAAGCAATCCCAGAAATATAGGATAAATGCAATACAAGATGCTAAGCAACCATTGCGTCTTTGTTTTCAGTACGACTTCAAAAGATAACTTTTCGCGTTGTGTTTCGAACGTGAATATCTGCAAATAGGGAGCTTACGAAACTGGTACGGCAACGAGGACGACCGACGTGAGAATGATCACCGAATTATTCAAAAATTGACGAATCACAAAGCAATTGAAGTATCAAGAACTTGTCCGTAATAACAAAATGTTTGGTCGATGAACAAAGAAATAAAGAAATTTCTAAAAAAGCAATACGAGAGAAACATAAGCTATTCTTGCGTCTCCGCTTTTAGTACGACTTCAAAACTTCACGTTGTGTGTAGAACGTGCAAATCTGATATTGATGGAATTAACTGACAAAATTTTCCCAAGGGTATGAAACAGACTTCCTTGCTAACCGAAATCCTCAAAGAAAACAAAAGTTTTGTTTCATTCACGTTGCCGTTCTTGTTATCGTCTTAGTTTCGTAAACTCCCTAATGATGTAATTAACCGACAAAAATTTTTCCAATGGGATATTATATAATAGACTTTCTTTCTAAATCTACAAGGAACTGATCTTTTGTTTCACTCATGTCGCCGTCCTCATTGTTGTCGTATTGTTGTCGTATTGTTGTCGTATTGTTGTCGTATTGTTGTCGTATTTGCGTACCTCCCTTATAGGTCTTATAAGACGGTAAACTATTAGATAAACTTTGCTCAAAATGTACTTAAAATTGATCATAATACGGAATAATTTATCATAATACGGAATAATTTATCATGGATCTTACCTAAATTACTCAAAACATTTATCAATTGACGCACATGAAGAAAAAAAATACAATTGCTATTATGAAAAACGTTTCTACTTTGAGCATAGTTTATCTAATAGTTTACCATTTAGCAGGACTTTATAAACTATATTTGGACTATCTTTACATTCGCCCCAGTGTTATTCGTTATTTGTTATTTTCCTTTGTTTTTCTTCCTTTCTTGTTGTTTTCCCACCTTAAAAGGAAGTGAAAGTTTTGTCAAAATTATCAAAACATCAGTTGAGCTTTCATTCAAACTAATGAAACATATTAACTTATTTTCACTGATTGCAAATAATGTTACTGATTCTCGTCAATCTTCACAACCTTTTATTTTCAACGGTATTTTGTTATAGTTTTTATATAAACATCTTTGATTCACCAAGGCTATATAAATAATGAAATCTTAAACAAAAGGTAGCACACCCTAATTCTTTCACAATTACCAGCAGGGTCTCTTGTCAACCTCGAACCCAGGGCCTTTTCGATATACAGCGCCGTCCGTCAAACCATAATCATTAGAATATTCCCTGGTCTGGAAGTCTATTGTGAAGTTCTATTGTCGGTATTTTTAACTTAAACTATCTAACTGTTGTTTGTTTTGCATTCACTTTGATCACGGTAGAAAATAATTACTGTCCATTGGTGGTAATAGGTCATGTGATCAAAGTGAGTGCATGATTAAATTTGCCTATTGAAAAGATCAAAGAAAAAATGAACAATAAGTTGTTATAATAGGTTTCCAGACCATAGAATTTTCTAATGACTGTGGTCAAACTAATAAATTGAAAGCACCTTACATCCACGGTCAAAACCCTATAAAAGAAAGATCGAACGAAAAAGATTTCTCCAAATTTGCCTTCTTTAACCAAACCAAATTAAAAGACTTTCCTACTAAAGAACGAGTGCTATCAAGTTCTTAATTCTAGATACAATCAGTCATTTAAATTATTGGTAGCAAAGATAGACAGGCATTTTTAAATCACTCTCTCCATTGCCTCGCACCATCTGAGTCAATGTTAAAAGATCTGACTGACACTAACATAGATTCTTCTAAGAAGGGCAGGGGAAACGGAAGGGGTTAAACTTCCAATCTATTCTTTTTTAACAAAACAGCTCTTTCTACTGACATAATTGAATACTAAAATGGTTGATTATATAGTTACAAAATAAAATCATAAAATATTTTAATTTAACAATTCTCTTCCTTGTCATGATTTTGTCACCTGAAAATTTCGTGAATTACGACGTCTTGAAAAAGACATTGGAAACCACTATGACGTAATCAGTATCTGAATTTACCATTATAATTTTCAATGAAATTTAATCACGTCATTATTTACAAAAGTGTAATTTAACAGTAATGATTTAACCTCGTTAATAGTTCAAATCAGGATACGATAGTTAAGCATACTCTCTTTACTTATAAAAGACATAATTAGAAATAAGAATCTCAACTGGACACTTAACTTGACCAAACAGCAACACTGTGTTTATGTCACGTGCCGCACAATCTACTGTTTGTTAAAAGAACATTTTGACAACTTATTAAATAGATTTGTCATGTTATGAAGCATGATGGTTTGATAAGAAGACAAAACGAACGAACGAACGAACGAACGGTGGTCTTGAACAAAGGCTAATTTTTGTTTTATGAATAAAATATGGAAGTGTATTTTCATTCACACTTCAATCAATTAGTTTCTTTTTGTATCAGACGATAGAACTCTTCTACGTAAGTTTATAATGACAGGCATCAGTGGTACGCTGCTATTGGCATGAATTGGTTATTATCGATTTTTTCAATGTATTTTCTTCTTTCCTTTTCTTAATTAATAACCTGCGATGTATAGCCAGAATATTGGGTTTCCGCTTCTTGAATTCCTTCAAATCCTGTTGAGACTTCACATGAAAAAACATGAACATCTCTAGGCTAATTCATAACTGTCATTCACTGAAAAATGAGAGAGAAAAGCTAGCCCGAATCAATAGGCCACCGTGGAACACAGACTAAATACAACAAATTGTAGCCATATTGAATTTCTATTTTTCTGTTTTCTTTACAAATAATAAATTTATTGTGATATGGGAATAACATTATAGTAAATGACATTCTCCTACGTAGGGGATGGAGAGGGATCATTTGTAAGTAAACATTGGATCAAGTGTTTGTTAGAATCGTTTCGCTATATTCGTTCATAGTTCTCTGGAAAAGTAGTTGTTTTTGGGGAGATTAGCAAAAATAACTTTTGAAAAAGCTTCAAAAAGAAAGCAGACAAGTTATGGAATTTACTCCTTCGTTGTGTCTTAGCTTTGAGACATTTTATCACATGAAGAGGGAATAGAATAATGGAAATAAACAATAGCAAGTCTGCATAATACAGATGAAGTATTGTTGGTGATAAAGTAGATAGAGAACAATCCAAATCTAAGTGGTGCATTAGCAAAGATTTTTGCTGTATATCTAGATAAAAATCCACTTTTGGAGTTGTGATAAGTTACATCTCATTGCCTTGCTTTGTTGGTTTAAAATAATTTTATCAAGCAAGAACAACCAAATTATTCCATTCATTGACCAAATATGCGTGAAGTATAAAATATTTTTATAAAAACATCCGTTGGATTGAATTTTGTGAACTGTAAAGTTTATTGATCTTGTCAAGATGGATGATCCTTATATGTACAAATTTGTAAAACCTAAGATAAATCCAGAAGACATTCCTGGTAGAAAAGAAATGATTGATTTCTTCAAACGAAAAAATATAATGAAATATATGGAAATTTTTGAAAAAAATGTCAACTTTGACTTTTTCAAGACAATGACTGAAGATGATTTCAGTGATTATGGTATCACTACTGATGAAGATATGCAAATACTTCTTGATGCGGTTGCTCAAGCGCAAGAAGAAGAAGATGCTGAAATAGCTGCTAATAATGATAGAGAAGATAAGGAGGTAACAACAAGCTTTCTTATCCCCCTAAAAAGAAAAAAATGTTTTATTATGCTAAGTGGGTTTTGGGTGGAGGAGACTTACAACAATGTTCAATTTGGGTTATTTGGACATGATTTGTTCTTTAGAAGATAAATTCTAACACTGTAACACTATAAGTCTTCCTACTTACCAAAGATTCTGATAATTTTTTATATATAAAGGAAGGGCATCTATTCTCGATCCATCAACTTCAGTATCCAATAAGTGAAAAAGGAAACCTAATTCACGTTCAAAATGATGTAAGATATGAAATACAATATCAAAACAACATTAGTAATAATAATATAAAAACTTTTCTTTTCTTTGAAGATTAGATAAATGGAGGCGAAAAGGAAAACTGGGCGGAGATGTCTATTCTCAGCATGCAAAATTTTTTCTCTACATTTTCAAAACAATTTTGAGAGAAAATACAGTAGTTAACTGTAGAATAACAAAGTAGATACCGTAAAAAACACGTCCTGTAATAGTCCCAAAGGAAACAGAGATGATATTTCTTTTCTTTACCGCTAATTACCCTTGAAGCTACTCGTAGCATTTTCATAACTATTACATCACAATGCAAACAAACTCTGCTGCATACCAGCTGGTTATTAAACATGTTGAGAATATATTCTTGCACCGGGAACAGCAATCGCCCCTTTTATGGTAATTTTATGGTAATAAAGGGGTTTCAGACTCCTTTTGAATCTACCCCCAATTATTAAGTGATATTTCAAATTTAAAGTGTTAGGTCAACAGTACTTACTGTTAGCTTCCATTTTAAATGTAATTTTTTTTCATTGATTAATCGTTTCAATATTAACATGTGTTGAGAATGGAAGGCTGTTGAGCATAAGCCCTTACCTTAAAATAATAATTGTGATTATTGTGAAACTTAAGTGATACTCCTGATAATAAAAAACAGAATTAAAGTTAAAGTTAAAATAAGTTATTTTTTAAGAATTTTTAAGAATTTTTTTTGTAATGACTGGTTCTTTATTTGGATTGAATAACCAGTAATATATGTTACTGCTTATTTACTGAGTATTGGTAGCGAGTATGATAGAAAATTATTGTGAAGTTTATGGTGAAATGTTACCAATAACCTAAAGAATATTACAATATATGTATGTATAAGTAAATTCGTACTACAATATAGCCTAAAAGAAACTTTAATTGTTCGCAAAAGAATTAATTTTTACATGAAATCACGAAAGATAACTGTAGCTGAGGTATTATTTATTAGCGCTGACAGAAGGAGCACTTTGAAGAATATTTACATCATAAAAAAAGAAATTTTTCTTGTTATTTATTGAAAGAAAGTTTTTTCTATTAATAATTAATTTGCTGAAAGCAGCTTGTCTACCTCTACATGGTATTTAAGTAATTTTAATCATGATATGTGTTTTTAAAGTGAAAGAAAGTTGACTTTATGTCATAGTTCATTTCTTCAGTTTGTACATGCAAAAATCACAACAAATTTGATCTTCAAAAATGGTTGTTTTACATTTCCATGATATAACATATGAAAATAGATTGCAAGTAATTAATAGAAAGATACAAAAAGTTCCTGATGTTTACACAAAGGTAGTTTTTGATTTACATTTAGCTAATAGCTATGATTTTATGTGTCATCAAAATACAGTACAGCTGTGATCAAACAAAATTTAACATGTCTGCATTATATATTTCTTTGCATGTCTACTTAACATAATTAAATTTCAGACGAGAGTCTAAATTAACATTATATACTCATTATTTAACGCAAGGTTTGTTCATTCCAATCCCGTAAATAATTTTGAACACATAGATGCCTAAAGTTGTCAAATACATTATTTAAATTATTTTTTTATTTCTTTATTTGTTCATCAATATTTTTACAGGATAAGCATTTCAGAAAAATTCTGCTTTACTGTGTCCTGCAAATGTGTCCTGCAAATGTGTCCTGCATACCATACAATTTATCTGAGTGGGGGATAAAAAGGGGGGGGGGGGGGGGGGGGGGGGGTTTCTATACCAGAACATAAGGTTTGCCCAATTGCTGGGGCAAGTAATTTTCTTATTGGAAAAGTAAAAATCTTCCTTATGTGCCTGATCGGGAATGTGGAAATTTTGAGACATAACTATGTTTTTGTTTCTTAAAGAAATTTATAAATCATCAAATTGTAGGTAATTATTGTTACTTATTACTTGTGAATGAATCTGTGAATATATTGTCCACTATACTCTATCTCACAGTCACAAATGGATATCGCAATATACACTTGATGAGTACGTTCGCCATATTGAAAATAAAGTAAACAATACGGTTGCACGGTAGACGGCATAGCATAAACATATGATTGTGATAACATAGAATTACACTTCAGTTGATTGCCAATGGTTAATACATACCAACCTTAATAAACAGCTGCCAGACATCTTGTCTGTTGGTAAAGAAAATCATGACTCACTTTTCAAAAGTTAAATGGAAAGCTGAAAGTTTTTAAGAATATAGTAAGTAAAGTCAGTAGAACTTTTTAAGAGGAAGTTTTATAGAAAGTGCTTAAATTTTGGGCAAGTTAAAATTCAATCAGGTATGCAAAATTTGTAAACACTTTGCTGATGGACAAGCCTTGAAATTCTTATTTTCTGCCATTGTATACTGGAAAGGTTAAAATGTTGAATAAAAATAAATAGAAATAAATAAATATGTAAGTAAAAGCTCGTTAAAATGAAAATAAAAAAATCAATTCCTACTAGTTCAGAAATTCAGACTAAAAATCTAAAAGCTTAAAAATCATTAACCAAGTTTAATGAAATCACATCCAATGTTTTTTAAATAGAATCGCTTAATTCATAGTTTTTGTTTAATTTTGTTTATAAACAAATGAAAGTTTATGATGTACGTTTAAATATATTCTCTTTCAACTTTCTGACAGGAATATTCTGTGTTAATGTTCAATCAAGTTTTCTAAAATACATTTACATTTTCTCATAGATGGGTGGAAAATGTTTACCTTTTGACTGAAAAGCAGCCCAAAATGGCCGTCGTCCCATGGCAGTCAAAAGAAAATAATTTGTTACTTTTGACTGCTGAATCGGGCTGCTATTCAGTAAATTATTCAGAGCCATTTATAATTTGGTAAGGTGAAAAAGATAAAGCTACAATGTTCATTTTGAAAAAGTTCAAGCAGGCTTGTTTATTTTGAGTAAAAATGTTCATTTCGTCCACCCATTATTTTGGAAGTGGAATTATGACCTCGAATCATTCCAGGCTTGAGAGTAGAAGTACAACATAAGTAAAAACCTTACGAGAAGAGAAGAGAGAAATTTATTAGATTACAAGAGAAAAGCTTTGATTACAAGAGAAAAGCTTTGATTAAAGGCTTCTGATTGCACTCCTTCTGACCTGTTTAACATGCTGCAAATCTCCCTTACTAAACATTGTTTTACTTCTCTGTTGGATTAAAATCCTATTTAAAGAGTCTGGCTACAGATGAAATCATAATATTTTGATCATGTGCTCATAACATTTCTTTTCTACTGAAAATTTTCTGCTAAATTCGACATGTACTCTCATCGAAAATAAAAAGCTCTATTAAGCAAAAAAATGTTTTCAGCACACATCAATTTATAAAAGACAGATGTGCACAATTGAAGAAATAACTGAAGTGTTTGTAAATTAAATTTTAGTTATTATTTTTTTTAATTTTAATTTAATTTTAATAATGGAGGAAAGTAAACTTTTTTGATACCTGCACAAAAATATCTGAAAATATCAAAAAAATAAAACAGTAGTTCTCTTTAGTTCTCTTTAAACATTTGTGCACATTTTTGTCAATATATAACCAAATTAATTTCTAAAGAATAATCGTTTCTTAAACTAAGAAAGTGTTCCATCATTAATAAAGGAATTAGAATTACTATCAAAATTCTTTTTTAGAATTTTATTTTTTCATCTGTCCTTTAGACATTAAAATTTATAAAGACACAGCAGTTGATTGATGGTGTTGTTATCAAAAGCTTTGTATAACAACATTTATTTTGCATTTCTGATGATAAAGAACCCATCTTTTTTTCTTCTTAGACTAAACATTCTCTCTAAAATACTGTGTTGTACATTGCAAATTTATTGACAACGTCAAACTGCTACAGAATTAAAGCTTTGATTAAAATTCCTTTGCATCTGAAACACAGTTGAGAAAAAATACAAGTATGTTTAGTTTGATGGGTAAAAAACAAATAACATGCATAAACACTGTGATGTTATATCTCTGCTGAAAAATCATATTTGGTATTTTAATTTTAGATACTTTATGATTGTATATTTCTTCTTTCATGTAACAAAAATATTCAAAAAATAAATATAAAAATAAAGAATATTCCTTTAAAACAAGCACCTTTAATTAGGTAAAGCAATATCGCCAGGTGCTATTTTTTTATCCAGAAATTAATTTGGGCGTAGCAAAAATTGGTTGTTTTTTACAAACTTTTCTGCGGGATTATGAAGCTAAAATTTCTACCTTGATTTTTTTTCACGATAAAAAGTAAAAAGTGGTTATTGAGTAAAGTGATTAGCAATAATATTCCAATATTCAAAAACTGCTTGGCAAAAAATATTGAATCTAACAGCTTTAATGTTTTAATGTAATCTAAATGTTTAAGGATACGGTAACCCTTAAATTCATTTTTCTCAAAAACTTTTTTTTTATTATATATACTATATATTATATATATAACTTATATTATTATATACTATAAGTTTTAAAATATATATATATATATGACATATTTTCTGGAAGTAGCACAAAAAAGATTCTTATAGTTTTGATAACAAATTTTATTTAATCTTTGTGATGTTGAGTACATTTCTTAAGTTTTATGTTTAATGTGCACAAGTTAGAGTGCGTTTACATGATAGCCAACATAGGTGTCATGAAATTTTCATTGCGGCATGATATGGTGTTCTGTTTACATTATATTTCATGTTGCTTCAAAACTCATGTTGAAGGTGGCTGTACAGATGACGACCCAACAGATTTTCACAAAAAAACTTGTTTTTTTTTTATTAGTAGTATGCTTAGTTGAACATTAATCAAGAAAACTTTATGTCGGTTGTGTTTACATGAGATTTTGACACTCTACATGAGATTTCATGTTTGTCTTTTTGACCGATATAAAAATCAACCCAAGAAACCAATTTTGTGAATAGTTGCCCAAGTTTACGACGATTAAGTTTATGGCGATAGTATTGCATGTTTTTTTTCTTCTTTCTAATCAAATATTCATGTTGACGTAATTCACAACAGAAGAGTCTCTATTGTGTTGTATATTACTTTGCTAAAATAATTCTGTATCATCTGTATAACATATTTGCAATTCATTACGTTTGATTTTCAATAAGAATATTTATCCAGAATGAATATTTATCCACTTAACATGTCCACCATTTTTCTTTTCTCGGAATGATATTCAGACCGTTCAGTAATCACGCTAAGAAAAAGAAGAAAACACACAGTCGGTTACACAGAAAGCCAAAAATCTTTAAAATGTTTTTCCTCAGGAATATGTTTTCTGGAGGTGAGACATTATATCTTCAACACCTGTCTCAAAAGTTGAGACAGCCAGTGGAGGAGATCTATACCAAATGAACTCCAAAATGGTTTGTTTTTTCAACGTTTTTTTCAGAAGTTATAAAAAAGGATTTCAAGAAAGCATGGATATAAGTTATATAATGGATGGATATAAGACAGGAATAAAGTTCACAGTATATAGAATAGAATGATGTAAAATATTCACCGAATCGGCAAATACTTTTGAGACTAACAGGTTTTTCAGAAGTCATCAAATTTTATTGATGAAAAGTTTTCAAAAAAGCCAAACAAAATTATAAAATAAAACTATATCCATCTTAAACAGAATTTTATTTGCTGTCAGATGATAATAAAAAAATTTGGCTCTTATAAAAATTTATGCTCAAAGATGTCACACTCACCTTAAGGTGAAAAAGAAAGAAATAGGTAATCATTGCTCGGCTAATGTAGACTGTCACCATCCAATACTATATTACATTTAGACATAAAGAAAGTCTTTCAATTTCTATTCTAATACATGTTATGTTTATATGTTTATGTTATGTTTATATGTCTCAAAACGTTCTAATTGTTTTTATTAAGACCTCTCTTGATGCTCTCGATGCACATGGTGAGTCAACTGGATCTTCACCGAGTACCCCCAATCATCGTCGTCACACCCATATTCTCGATCAGGAACGAAGAAGATCATCTATTTTTAGTCGTGCAACCAGTTTTGAGCCATTTTCGCCAATCCGATATGATGATCACTCATCAAATTTGTTACGAATGAGAGTGAATGCATTGGGGAGCTCAGATCCATCCCTGTCTTCCAGTTCTGTAAGTATATTTTGTGGGTTTTTTTTCAGAAAAAAACAATGTAACCAGAATATACCCAGGATCATTGCAATTCAACTTTTTAGAAGTTAATGCTTTATTCAAACTATTGAGAATGTTCTTGTATTTCAGGACACTGTCTGCAGGTAAACTGGATGCTAATAATAATTTTTTGAATAACTTAATAATCATAGCTTTTCTCAAGTGATAAGTGATTTAGACTTTTTTTGCAGAGATTATGTGGGAGTAACAAGATAAACCGTCAAACTTTTGAACTAAACTAAACAAATAACCATATTTGCAACAGGGCAGCGCTAGGTCTAGGGTCTAGGGTTAGGCCAAAAATGTGGAGGATTTAATAAACTGTTTCAGTTGTTCCCCTTGAACTAATACTCCCTTATGAAAGACCCTCAATCACTTTCTAGCCATGTTCATCGGTTTGAATTGGCGGAATATTACTGTAATTATGCCCGGGATTTTATTATCACATGAATTTAAATGGGAGTTACACGAACAATGCTTGATCGGATCGTAAGGAATTTTAACGAAATCCGATATTAGATTTTCGTTTAAAATTTAACTGTCTATCTATTGTATCTTGGTTGTTCAACTTGACAACCCAGGGTCATGAAATTTATTCAAATGACATTCACACAAAACGGTCAAATAGAAAGTTTTGATTGTGAAATTTAGTTTGTGGTCTTAGATTAAGTGAGGGAAATTCTTAGTGCATCCTTGATTAATCACCACCGTGTTGAATGAACGTTATTTCTTTTTCCACAAAGAGGCGTTCATTTGAAAGAGAAGTGTTCAAATGAGGCATTAATTCACAGATAAACCTAATAAACTGAGTAGACCCCGACACTCATTTAAGAACATACAAATTCAAGAGTGAAAAATTAGTTCTTAACAAACAATAGATAAGACTAAGTGTATAATTTGTAATCTGTACGCTTGTTGGAAATATGTCAATGAAATTACAATTTCTATATCTGGTACGTAGTTATGACCAAGTGGAGGTCATCCTCAAAAACTATTTAAACTTTAAGAGCTCTAGTCTATTTTATTATTCTTTCTCATTTTTTCCACAGAAAAGGAATTAATTATAAAGTTCTCCTGCCAAAACTTTTTATATTTCCTAATGATCTTTAAAAATGCAATTTGACCTTGTAATGTTGAAGGTAACTTATGCCGATAACATTATGATTTTATTGGTTATATGGCAGAAAAGTATTATCCAAAAATATTTTACAGAAACTTTTGATGGATGCATCATGAACATTATTCTTTTTGTTTATTTAGACTGATATTGCAAGGAAATTCAGGTAACATTGTTTTTATATTTACTACTTGTGTCTTGTGTGTCAATGCACAGTTTTTATCACAGATGCTCTGTATTGATCAAAAGTCATTCAATTTTATTTTTATAAGAAGGGTGGAAGCATAAGGTGTCTATTCTGTAGTCTGTGTACATAAAATATGTTGGTCAAAGGTTGGTTATATAATCGTTATAAACATGTAGATTCGAGATGAGAGGGAACAGTTGTAAGAGATAACACCAAAAGAGATAACACCAAAAGAGAACAGAACTTGCAATGAGACGCAATTAATAAAAGAGTTGGATTTGAATGTGGCTCAAGTGTCTCGGAACATGAATTTTTTATCAATGTTTTTTGTTTGTGTGTGTGTGTGTGTGTGTGTGTGTGTGTGTGTGTGTGTGTGTGTGTGTGTGTGTGTGTGTGTGTGTGGTTATGCCGGTGTGTATTTGGAATACTAATGGTTCTCTTGCTTTTAAAGAAGAACTTCTGTTTTTGAACATAAAACTTTGGAACAATCTTACAAGAATTTCAGTACAAGTTTCCAATCCTTGTGTTGATGTGAATTAAAATTTTTAGTTTAGTTTACCCACCTAGGTTGTATGGGGTGAGCTTAAGTAACATTTATTTGAAGTTGAGAACGCAAAGGATTATTTTTAGAAAGTTGTACAGTTTTTATGTTGTGTTTTGCGAAAGCAATGTTTTTGTTAATAACGTCAATTCTCAGGTGGTACGCACTAAGAAGGCTGATCTTGCTGTGGTATTGAGTTGATAAACGCTTTTGTTTTCTTATAACCCTTGCAGTGGGAACATCTGTGTTCAAACACCTGTAGCCGTACAATTCACACTACATCAAATTTTAATGAAATATTAAAAATTCATGTTGTTCTTGTTGCTTCCTTCAGCTTTACCTGAAAAAGTTTGTGAAATACCAAATTGGAACAAGGGAACAATTTTATAAAGAGGCCTTTTTTCCTGTTTTCCTGTTTTACTTAAAAACAATGTTTCTCTTGGGAACAAACTACGAAAGTTTGCATGAAATTTGGCAGCCTTGAAAAGATCTGCCATCAAGTGAAGTGGACTGCTTTTAATTTACATGTAAACTATTGTTTCTAATTCTATGTTCTGCAAACAAATACACTTTTTATCAATCACATGCAGAAGTTATTGTTAACAGAGTTCAGTGGCATTATCAAGAAATTGTGTGGATTCATTAAAATCCAGGGTGGCCACTTCAAGAAATCAGGGAATTCAGGAAAAAGTAAGGGAATTCAGATTATTATTTTTTTTTAGGAAAGTCAGTAAAAAATGGCTTGTTCAATATTTCAATGCTCTTGGGACTTTTTGGACTTTTTGGGAATCTTCCATTGCATTTTTCAGTTTTTGTTATGCATTCATATATCTTTATTTATATCATATATGTCTTTATTTTTTACTTCTTCATTTTTGATTTTTCCTTGTTTTCGTTTTCACAAAATTTTATTGAGAAGAATTGATTGTTTCTCAATTTATTGTAAAATCCCAAATCATTTTAATTAATCAAATACTGCTTTATATAAGTTCCAAGATGACTATGTCACTTGTTTCAAGTTTTTTAAATAAGTGGCAAAACTTAACAAACATAAAATATTGTTTTCATCATGGTGAAAATGTTTTTGATCACGAACTTCTATAAACATGGAACGTTCATTTAATATAATAATGACAGATGTTTTTCATGGTTTTTTTCTGTATTTCTTTCTCAAGGCAGCAGCATGAAAAAATAAATCAAAGAGAACAAAACTTTTCAAAAAGATTTAAAATACCTCAAAGGCTTTTGATAATTCCTGACATCATTGCAGTGGTCAGAGTTTATTGCACATTGTACTGAACATATCTTTCTTTTTTATGTTCACAGATGTGAATAAATCTAAATGTTTTAGAAATTTAATACAGTATTAAAATCTTTCCACATATTAATCCCCTGTTTTAACTGCACATTTTTTTGTTAAACTTTTTCTTATTTCCTAGATTTCTCAATTTTTGGATTCTGCGTAAGCATAGAAATCCTTTAAAACCGTCCGTGTTTTTCGTTGTTTTTTTCATCTGCTCCAAACCTATGCAAGTTTTTTTCTGAAAGTTCATTGGTTATACAGCTAATTTCTGATATCTGATTGGCTGATAAATCTAGTTAGCCTACTTAACATAGGTGGTGAATGCAGACTGAAATTCACTTTGTTTTATCATCTATGCAAAAACATGATGGCCTGGTGATGATATTCATTGTGATGTAAAATTTTCAAACTTTTAGAAAATATGTCAATAAAAATCAGCATAAGAAGAGCCAATAAGTTATAGAAAATGTTTTTTGAAAACTATCAGCAAATAAAGCAGAAATCCTTGTGCCTGCAAGGGCATCTTGTTTTCATTCTTATCATAAGATCATATAATATATAATAAAATATATAATAATAATATATAATATAATATAATAATAATAATAATAATAATAAATTCATAACATCCAGCCATTCTATTTTTAAAACTTTTGTAAAAAAAATTAGGATTGCTCATAGCCATGCATGTTTCTATATAATCTCGTACAACAGCATTGATGTCTTAAAGTTTGAAACTATGGCAGCAGGAGTAAGTAAGGGCTATAATTTGGTAATTGAGAACTATAGTGTCATATATAGCTTTTTGGAATTCATATTTATCCATATTTGGTGAAAAACATAACTTTGACCTTAGTCCGCCTTTAAGGGTACAGTATATGTTTCATACACCTAAAAAATAAAAATAAATTTTTTTTAAAGCAATCTATCTAAAAAAACTCGAAAAGCTTCTCAATGATAAAGTTATTTTTTTCATTTTTTTCATTTTTTTTACTGGAAAGTGATTTATTTCCAGATAAAAGTTTTTCTCATTATTAAATCATTATTATTCTCATTATAAATATCAGAACAAAAGCAAAAGTGACAGAGAAAGTTCTCATCTAACTGGTGTAAGCCAGTCTTAAAAAGATTCTTGACATACTGAATTCTTTGGTGTTAAAAAATACCAGCTTAGTAACTAACTCTGAAAAGTGGTCAAAACATTGGGTGTTAATTTTGATGAACATTGTGCCTTAACAGCGATATTTTATATTAGCATATGTGAATGCACACAGGAAATATGTGAATGTAGTGTAGAAGCATTTAAGAATAGATGTGAGGTATAGAAACCAGGTCCAACTTGTTGCTTGAGATTTTTAATTTCATCAATAATTTCAGGATTTAGCTGGTAGGAGGGTTATAAAAGGTTAACTAAACTGTAAACAGTTTTCTAAAGTCTTTGATACAAGAATAACGAAACAATTATAATAATAACTTGTGCTGGCTTTGAGTTTCGTAGTTAAGATTATTAACACTGAGCTCGTTTGATTGTGAGAATTGGTTGGTCTATGATGAAAGGTTTTTCAATGTATGTTTTTTTCTGCTTTTTGGTCTGTGAAATGTAGGCTGCCTTTTTGTACTATGGGAAAATGAACTTTTCAGTGTTATTTTTTTTTTGCTTTGTAGAATTGTTTAACATTGTGTAAAGTAGGCAACCAAAGAAGTTGAAGCAAAGGGAGAACTCCTTGAAAGTTTGTCGAATTACCAAACAAACAAAAAAGGATTTGTTGTTGTCCAATTTTCACACTTCAATTAATATTTCATTTTATTGGTTTGAAATAAATAATGTAAACCAGGAAAAAACTTCCCCATCTTAAAATCAGTAAACCAAGATTTTGATCAACTCTCATATTTCTTTTTTTTTTTTACAAACAATGTTTATGTTGAAATTTATTATTGAATGTATAAAGGTGAAATGTGTTCAGTTCAACTTTTCATAAAAGAAGTATCAGTTTTTGACTTCACTTGTTTTGTGTTTTGATTTTCTTACAAGATAAGTTGATGTTTCTTTATGCTGATATTTTGTATGTAAATATGTCTTTTAACAAGTCTTCAAAAACATGTATGTAAAAGTGGTTTTGCAAGCTATGAATGAAGTGTTATTATATAAATGGAACTAATGCTGGTGTTAATAATGGAAATAATAATGAATCATTATTCTGTTCCCGCTATTTCATTGTGAACAAATCTTCATAGATAATCAGAGATAATCATTCACTTTGATTTTGGGTTTCAATTGTTTTTCCTCAAACAAAGTAATGGAGAAATTAAAGAAAATTTAAGAGAAAAATGAATATAAATTGCAGGGATTGCAGGGTATATTTAGTGTTCTGATAACTTGTTTTTAATATTCTTTCTGATAACTTCATTGCAGGTGGTTTGTTGAACTGGTTTCTACGACGTAAAATTATTGTGTGAAATCCAGCTTTATTATGATGGTATCTAATCCCCTTTACACCATGTTTTACTGCGAATCTGACTGGATTATTACATAGATATGATTTTTTTTGGATGTGCATTTTTGTTTCTTGTTGGTATTTCAGTCTTGTTCCTAAATCCAGTGGTTGTAGCAGCACTTTTAATAAGAACCAGGCCTTTTGTGAAATTACTTCATTCAATACTGAAGAAGGTTCCTGAAAATTTCCAAAGAGATTTTCTCAAAACTACTACTGCTGTGGTCGTAGAATTCTGATTGGCTTTTATTTTCATAAATAAATGTGGGAGTAACCATTGTTTTTTCCAATATGTAACAAATAGGCATAATTTAGTCAACACTTTGGTAATGCTTGGAGATGCCATAGACTTGCTACTATGTCAATATTATTTCCATCATACTAATGGTTGGTTTTGAGACAAAGTTCTAGTATGGAACCACATTTGAATTCATTCAATGATTTTTTGACGTTGAGGTATGCATCTGGAGCTCTACTCTACCATGGGCTTTTTGTATAGCTTTCATTTTTTGGCGGTGTTCGTTGTTGTTTTTACTAGGGGTTTTCTTTATTGTTTTTTATTGTTTATTCATAAAGAACTACAATCAACAATTCTCAAACTTCTGAATTTTAATAGCTCTTAAAATAAGATTAAGAAAACTTGCTTATAGTGAATACATTCACATATTCATAATTAATGCTTTTAATCTTAAAGAATTAAATTCCGTAAATTTTTGTAAATTACAAAACTAGCAGAATTTCCTTTTTGCAGTTTTTCTTCTAAGAACTAGTCTTGCTTATGAGAGTGATTTATATTCCTGTCTAAACGAATCTGTTTACTCTTTCTCAAAATAGAGTGCTCGATACACCCACATGTTAACGTAATGCAATATTATATCAGGTTCATCCAAGTCATTTTTTTAGTATTCAGAGTTTGAAACTCAGTAAAAACTCTCAAGATTGCTGAAACCATGAAGCTGTGTACGTCTTCTGTTTTTAGCACTTGTGGTATAAGTCCTCGTCGACCAAGAACCCTATTACCCAATTCTCCGTCACCGCCACGAGCGCAATCTCCAGCACACAATGGTATGCAAAAAGGAAAGCTTTTTTAGAGTAGAAGAGTATAAAAAAGCTGACCAGGATTGTCTGTTCAGTTCTGATAAACTGTTATCCAATGACAGGTCCTGCTTGTAGGAGGGCCCAGGAGCATTTAATTTGGACTACTGAAGCTGCTTCAAGCGCTCAGCTAGACAATCCTGTTAAATATCAATTCCAAACTGATGATGAAAAAAGCTGATGTAAAAAGTTTACTTGTCAATATTTTAATTTTTCATCAACATTTATATTTTTTATAGATTCAACATTTGAGCACAGTCCAAAGCATTTGTCACCAAATAATACACACACACCTATCCCTTTTTCATTTTCTGGCAGTAAAAGGTGAGTTATCCTTTCTGTAATATTGTTTGTGTCTTTTGTCCGCTTCCATGAGGAGGCCCTTCTTCCTTGTCTGCACATACTTGTACTCATGTTTTCCGAATACCCATTTGACAGTTTTGTTACTTGTGGTTTGGCTCAGGCCAGCTTTCTCCCTAACGATATTGCATTCCATTTGCAGTGTTGTCTTTTCTTAGGCCTATCCTTGTGTTTGTGGCACAGATCTTCTTTCTTTTCCATGGGTATCTTGGTGTGGTGGTATACACTTCTCTCTACAAACTGCGGAATACCTCCTGATTGAGAACCATTAACTCTCACGGAATAGTGTATACAAATCTAAGGGCTTTTTTCCAATAACAGGCAACTTTGTAACCGGAATACTTGAAATTGTTTCAGTCAATATTGAATAATACAACAACAACAACAATGTCGTCGATCAATAGAAAAACTCCAGATGGCTCAAAATACGAAATACCTCTTGAAGTTCTTATTAACGTATACTGACTGTTTTGTGCATCTGTAGGAGATGTTTTGTGTATCTATAGAAGATGTTCAATCCTTTTGCAAGAAAAGATGATGAGGATCATTATGTTTTCTTAATTTGAAATTTGAACATCACATTACTTGGAAAGTTTATTATTGTCTTGCTTACATTGAAACTGCCATTTCAGCAGGCATTATCGATTTGTAATAACTGGTTCCTGAGCCAATCAAATTCTCCCATTTCCTGTGATAACTCCTTTTGTAATACCTTCAGGTAATAAAACATTGTTACAAACATAAGACCTTCTTCAGTTTTCAGACCGTTCGACGTTGGTCTGTTGCATCATCTGGTTACAGTACGAACACTCCAGGTTCATCAGGTTTTTCAGTAAGTTTGTTTTTTAAAGTGAAATTATGAAACGATATGAAAAGGAGCATGAAATTAGCACTGAAATTTTAAAATAATTTTAAATCAGAGAAGTTGAAATTTCAAAATAATACTTTTCTGATTTTTTTTTCTGCTTTCAGTCTGTCACTTCATCTCAAGAAAAGTTAAATCAACTGGTAAGTCATATCTCTATGGTTACATGTCTGTCATCATGTTGTTATGTAATATCACACCAGAAATCACAACCCCTGTGGCATATGATAAACAAGTTTTTATTTCTAAGTTTACAAAATGAAGTGAGATCATTTTGAGGATGATATTTTGATAGCTCTGTGGAGTAGTATTTTTTATTGAAACAGCATATTGCTTGCTATAGAAAACTCTCCTCCTCATAGACTTTTTGAAGATTTTGCCCAGTGGGATAGTTAAATAGTTTTCGTTGAATCTTACTTTCTTATCATGAAACAGTTGTTGTTATCGGATTTTTAATAAAACATGACGTGTTGTTAATATAATTATTGAAATTATATTATGTTCTGTAATCCTATGAACATAGGGCGTCTTCTGCCCAAAGCATTTTTTTTATTCATATCTTTTATTTCATATTTTTGTTTTCAGTTTTTTGATGATCAATTTAGTTCATCACTGTCCAGGCAATACAGGTAAACAATTTCACAATTTCATAGCATGCCTTTTTTTTTTAGTCATATTGATTATCTTGGTATAAGGATTATTTCACATTTGTATTTGAAAACAATGTGTGTGAAATCTTTCCCCTTACTTTCTGTTTCGCCGAAAATGTATGTTTTTTTGTGCTTGTTCACATATTTCGTTGGTTTTTGTTCACTTCATCTGTTATTAAGTTCTATCATAGCAAATTACATTAAAAGCAATACCTGGTGTAGTTTGTTGTGATTACATGATGATATAATAATTGAACTATTGGTTGTAATAAAAATAGCCTATCGAAAAGAATAAGGAAAAAGGACATTATGTTTTTATAAAAACATTTTAGGTGTACAGCAGAAAAATGAAATGTGTTGAAATGATTATTTTTCTGTTGTTTTCTTTGAAAAAGATTTTTCAAAATCAAATCCCAACACAAATAATTTGATCTTTTTATTTCTATTATTCATTTAGTCATGACAGTACGTATAGTGACGTTGATGATGATGTATTGGGAAGGGCTCGCTCACCAAAACCCTTTCGGGGCAGATCAAGGAGTTTAAGGTAGCTGTAAATAGAAACACTAATGCATCTAGATTTATATATTTTATCTACTATTTTTTTAATAAGTAATATCCTCTTTTGAATAGAGTGCTTGATTTTTGATTAACACTATTAAAAATGAATCACCCATTTAATTTCTGAATGAATCTCTGAGTTTCATGTCCTTCAACAATTATCAGCTAAATATGAAAAATTATTTTTTCTTCATCAAGATGGTATTTTGAAATTTGACAATTTTGTTACAGTGTAAATGTTTCTTAATAACTTTGTTACGCCATAACAAAAAGCGTAATTTATGAGTGTAACATCAGGCATAAAATGCAAGCATACTAATATGTCACATATTGCAATTTGTTTACTGCTCTCACGATAAATACTTTTAATATGTCACATATTGCAATTTGTATACTGCTCTCACGATAAATACTTTTGATTACTATTTTTCAGTCCATCCAGAAATGATAACGAAGTGGCCATATTGAATCAGTTGTATAACGAACGTTTTCCAAATGTAAGCACAACAACATACATTTTGAAGCCATGAACTAAAATGTTTACCAAATTTTGGTAACTTTACAGTTCTTTTGTGTTACTTATTTTTATTTTTTATTTTATTTTTACTTTCAGGCGAAAAGTCAGATGGAAGATAAGTTGAAGGTATATACCTTTTCATTTTCATCAAATGAATCAAGTTTTGCACTTATACGCTGGAAATGATTTTTCATATGTTTCGATTGACCTATCTTGATTGTTTTTGTTAAAGGAATTTATAAAGATACATACAGACGACGGGAAGATTTCAGATGCTGCTATTAGTTTTGTATCTCATCAGGTAATTATTTCGTTCCTCTGTAAATTAAAAATGTTTATTTAAATGATTATATTATACTGTAAAAAATTGACTTCAATATTTCCATAACAACAACCACTGTGGACAATTCTGTTTCATTTATTAAAAACACTATTAAAATGAATTGACCAATCATATTTCTGGATCCCACAATTATGCTACTTTACTACTAGGATACTTTCACATTTCATCTAACATAATTCTGTCATGATTTCATAGAAATAACTTCACTTATTCTCACTGTGTCGAATACTTCTCTTTTAACAATCTTTTGTATGTGTTGCTTGAAAAAATAATTCCATTTTCTTTAGATTTTGGAAATCGCAAAGAATGTATTGAAAGTTTCTGAAAATGCTGATGTTAATATTACAAGTTCATTTTTCTATGATATATCAGATTCCTTCGATAAGCTATTGCTAGAAGTACGATTTTTGTTATATCTTCATCTTATTTGACATTTGACATTGACAAATAAAATCATAAATATCTTTAATTGATCCTAAATATACTTTTTCTAATTTTGCATTCTATGTATCGTATGCTTAAGTTAAATTGAAGATGTTTTTTTCCATTGTGAACTATAGAATTTCTTGTTCATTGCTGGCAGTTCTTGTTTATAAACATAGGTTTGCATTATCTTCTAGACTTGTCACAAAACAAATAGTCGAGAGATGGAAAATGTGAACAGGATGACGAGCAACCTACTGATGATTTTATCCAGGCCAGCTCGTCTGTTGGAATGTTTGGAGTTTGACCCAGGTTCATTTTATTCACAACTGGAGGTTGAGGAACAGGAATTAAACAGGCATCCACATTCCATCGACATGAACAAATACATACGCCATAAGTTAGGTATGATTGGCTCTGAAGAGGATGCAGAGGAAAGCCCCTTAAATGAATCTGAAGCTTCACTTGCACAAAGAAAGGTATGGAATAACAATTTGAATGAGTAATTCTTCTGTCTTTTAGTAAGTATTTTTCCCCATGGTTTGCATTTCACATAAGCACCTCATGATATAAGACTAGAGATGCCTGCAATTTCTGTTGTTTGAGAAAAAATCAGAGGCTGCTGAAATATAGTTCTTCATAAGTCACACTTCTGTTAATAAACTCTATGTTGATAAATGTTTACACAAATTTGCTGGTTGTTCATACAAACAGCATATCTTACAAACAACATAATATCGTTTATCGTAAAGTTTTTATTTATGTTCTATTTTTTTGTGATAGCAATCCATTCTTATTGAACCAAAGGAGGAGGACTTCAGTTACATCAAACTTGTTAGCAATGGAGCTTATGGGTAAGCCTGTGTGTGACTGCAGATGATGTTACAATAACATCTGACAAAATAATATATATTTTATCTCCCAGTAATAGTTAGCAGTTATATAAAGTTCTTTTTCTCATAGCTCTGTGCATCTTGTTCGACACAAAGCATCACGTCAAAGATATGCCATGAAGAAAATGCGAAAACACCACCTCATGCATAAAAACCAGGTATATATTTTTGTGTTTTCTGTTTTACTCTTGTCTTTAAAATAAAGACTTTTGAGTACACTCCAGCAGCTGTGCTCGTATGAGCATTGTTTTCTTAATTTTGTGGCTCAGTGGTTAGGTGGAGAAACCTTCGATCCATGGTTCAATTCACCTTCTCATGATACTACAGTCAGAATGGAAATTTAAGTAATCACATCATAACTCATAGCCATAGGCATATACATACTCGGCATGCTTTTATGTAATGTATGCTATTCTGTCGAGCACATTCATTACCGAACGTAACACCCATATTGATCTTCAATCTTAATTTAGATCCAGTCTGTTTTTCTGTAGGTTTGGACTTGTTTCACGGTGATAGGGTTGGACGGGGGTTTCAATGTGATTATAACACGATGTGAACCTCCATAAAAAAAATCACTTCTTTGAAATTACTGGTTAACTGAGACCTTGTAAAAAAACCTTGTGGAATTACATTTACTTGGTAACCTGGGACTCAGGTATTGAAATTCTTGTGTCCTGGGTTCCAGGTCTTCCTTCCTAACCCAGAAAACTGCAAAATAAACTGCATGATGAAGATTATATGAGAACTAACTATTGAGAGGTTTGATAATGATATGAACATTTGTGATTTTTGAAATAAGGTCCAATCTTTTATTTCTTTTGTTGTGTTAGGTACAGCAAGTGTTTACAGAAAGAGATATAATGACTTTTGCAGAGAATCCATTTGTTGTTACTCTTGTGTGCACGTTTGAGACAAAGGTTTGTATGTAGAGCCTGTCGATGAGTAGGAGTGTTTTCTATAGTAATGGCATGCAATATCCACTGCTGTTTCAATAAAAAAACACTCCTCCACAGAGACTCTTTGAAGATTTTGCCACATAATTTCAAACATCTTCATTCTTCTTCCTTGTTACTTGTTTTCTGAAAATTTTAACAAAAGTTCAAGAAAAAACAACAACAAAATATGTAAAGTTTGTTTTACTCCCCTCCATGGTTGTTTTCTCTTTCACTGTGCACTGCACCTGGCTTAATCTTCTTTTTCTCCACAGAAATACCTTTGTTTGGTGATGGAATATGTTGAAGGCGGAGATTGCGCTTCACTTTTAAAAAACATTGGCGTTATGACAGTAGACTTAGCAAGACAATATTTTTCAGAAACTGTATTGGCGGTCGAATACATTCATGATTATGGTATCATTCATAGAGACCTGAAACCTGATAAGTAAGTACAATGCCTTACAGATCGTTAGTCCTGGGGTACACACGCTTAAATATTGTTTGTTATTATTATTACCATTTGATTTAGCTTATTGATTACTGCTATGGGGCATATCAAACTGACTGATTTTGGACTATCGAAAATGGGGCTTATGAACAGTAAGTCATAATTTTGATGTCTCGAAACTGTAAACATACTATTCTGCGGTCCCTCAAGCACAGTTAAAAAAACATGCTTTTATGGACTTTAGCTTTTAACAACCAACCAGAATGTTCATTTTGTAGCCAATTTTTTAACTCTGATTCCTTAGAAACTCCTACAGCCTCAAACTTTCAGAATTGAAGGACAACATATTCTTCTTCCTGTAGATTTCGTTTTCCCGGCATCTGTCTAAGTTGCGAATTTATTGTAAAAGATGTATCAAGTTAAATACTACATAACCTGTTAAAATTCGCTGTAAACGCCCATCAGACATCTTGAAAACATTAAGTAGTAGTTTTGAAGTACTAAACTCGCAGATTTATATGCAATTCACAGTTTTGCTAATTTTTTTGATTTTCCACAATGTGTGAAAAATAAACATTCTTATAAACCCGGTCATGTTAACCAAAAATCCAGTGAAATGCGAGACAGGCTTTCTATCAAAGATTTATTTTAACAATATTTTATTCGAGATTTTCACAATATAATTCAAAGGCTTTAGAAGTTAGTTGTAAGTCCTTCTCTTGTTAAACGTCCATGGTTGGAAGATTCTTATTTTCGTTTGAAAGAATGTTCTTGTTAACCCAGATAGAAATAACAAAGTTTCGACTGCAAACTATTGATGATTGCAGTTCATTATCTTAACCAACTGTCTTGTATGCATGATAATGATTCCTATGTTGCATTATTGTTATGTTATGTATATTGTTATGTCCTAAGGTCCTTTCACATTGTTAAATAAATACATACACCTATACACCCTTCATTTAAGACACCACCTCATGCGTGAAGAAACTTCTTTTTATTTCTTTTTCAATTCCATCAGACATTTCAATTTCTTAGGAAAAGTACATTTCTTTTTCAATTCAATCAGACATTTCAATTTCTTAGGAAAAGTACATTTCTCTTTGGACCCGAATTATTATTGTCAGATATGCAATAGATTTCGTTTTATTCAGGACAATGGTATATTTCAGGACTCATACAAGTATTTGTTTTTATTTTTGCTTTATAGTGACAACGAACATTTGCGAACAAACCGCTCAACAGTTTAATGATGTACAAGTGTTTGGAACACCAGATTATATGGCTCCAGAAGTGATTTTGCGGAAAGGATATGGTAACCATTTTTATCGATTCTTATGTTGTGTACCATGCGGTCATGTTATGAAGGAATGATTGGAAAACGACCGTGGTTTTAGCTTGCTCTAACGCACTTTACTATTTTCTTAATCTGCGAATTTTGTTGCGTCGTGAAGAGTAGGACACAGTGAAGTTCAGCCCTGTTAGTAGTGGTTGTAGTGGAAGTGGTGGTGGCGGTGGTGTATGGTGTTGTATCAATCCTTAATCTTTTTTTGTCATTATCTTTCTTCTGTTCTGTTCAAAGGAAAACCGGTCGATTATTGGTCACTTGGTATCATTCTATACGAGTTTCTGGTTGGTGTGACTCCATTCTTTGGAAGTAATGTAAATGAAGTATTTGAAGCAATCCTTGCAGGTAAGAATATGTCCTTGTTTACACGTTAAGCGATTGTTAAAATTACATACTTTATTACAGAATTCAGATAAATTAACGTGATTTTGAATTATGCGCATTAATTTAATTTGTAGATAGTTCTGAGATTCGGTTAAGCAAGGTTTACAATAAATCGATTTTTTTTAATTTTAAATGGAATAGTGTAAACAGGGAATTAGATCGATTTCTCTTAGTTTTCATAATGCGGTTTGTAGAAGTAACAATCAGTTCAATTATTCGAATGATCTAAACCACACTTAAAAAACTCATAAAATTTGATTGGACAGCAATACACTTTTCCCAAATTTCTGTTTAAACGCCATGTTAAATTCGGCCTCAAAATTAAACTGAGAGTTTTAGTAACCGAGATTATTACTAAGTAATAAAGTTAAAACATTATTAAAACAATAAATTTCATAAAAACGAGTGGTGTTTAAACAGAAACTCGGGAAAGGTGTTTTCAGAGAAACCGTTAACTTCAAGTACTTAAATACTTGAGAATACCTTGTAGATCGAAGATTATAAGAAGTATCCACTACATCTGGCATTTATTGAGATCGTTAAGGACTTTTTAATGGCGCAATGAAAATCAAGCACCACTTCTTAGTTTTGCCGTTTTCATTAACCATATCTTTTGTTTGTGAAATAAACTACATTTACTCTCCAAATTCTGCTACAAATTCTTCTAAAGTATTGAGATAACACTGGTGCTTATTTTCTCCATATTTCAGGTGATATAGAATGGCCTGATGGGGAATATACTATCCCTCCCGAACCAGTTGGTCTTATCAAAGCATTGCTGGATCAAGAACCAAACGAACGTTTTGGTGCTTTCGAGGTGAAAGAGCATGTATTTTTTGAGAACGTCAATTGGAACAGCTTACTAAGGGAGAAAGCTGAATTTATTCCTGTTCTAGACGACGAAGAAGATACAAGTTACTTTGACAGTAAGTCAGTGTTATATTTGCGTTCTCAGACCAACGAGGATTGTTGCGTTTTGGCTTATTTCAAAGACATTATCCTCCAACCAGAAAAATGTAAGGTGTCTCTGTTTAAGTAGAACTTTGGACTTCAAGAAGAAAAGACATTCATTCCTGAAAAAAGTGTTCGCTATAGGGATGTCTGTTCCACTGCATAACGAATTTACATACACATTTTGAAGGCACTGACGTTCAATCGTTTCTGCGTATTTTCAATCCGTTTAAACTTTAACTCGTTTTCTCATCCAATAAGTTCCATGTCATGCTTCCATGTCTCTAAATTCTCCAAATTCTCGAAATAAATTTGCCACACGACAAAAGTGACAGTGTATTCCACTACACTGTCGCCACATAATCTCATGCCGCTTCAGCTACTAATGTGTTCTCTTGATTGCAAGCTGTTGTAGAGAATGGACATCATCTCATGATGCTGTAATTCTGTTCTTCATTGAGTTTTGGTTTTGTTTACAACACCTGAAGACCGTTTTTGTTTTTGTTTACAGCACGTGAAGACCGTTACAATCACTTACTAAGCGACGAAGAAGATGACTTGGAAATGGATGAGATTGAGATCGGAAATTTTTCCACTTGTTCGCCAAGATACAGTCGATTGTTTAGTACGTCTGATTCAAAAACATCTTCCAGGAATCTTAACGATGTAAAAGAAACTGCTAAAGAAACTAGTATTCCTGCTGTCGTTAAAGATAAGGGCTTGAATGATGGCAATCAAATGCACGATAGTGAGGCTGATAACGAAGAGAAAATTGTTCTGGAAGGTCGCACAGAAGATAAACTTTCCACTGACAGTGGTAATGATAGTGGCACACCCACAAGCAGTTCGTTAGATGGTTCATTGGATACGCACGTGTTATCATCTGTCTGTAAGTTAACTAACGAAGAATTAAGAAGGAAATTTGAAGACTCGGACCGAGACACAGAGTAAGTTGTCGATATTACGTCATTTCATGTCTTCTAGTAGAGGATCATGGGAAAGGGTGTTGTGAATGCTTGTGTGACTTCCGATAAAAGAATCCTAAAAGTTTGATAGAATGTTCAGTGGACTTCTATATTTCACCATAGTCATTACAGTTAGTCAATTCGCTCACTCTCTTCCCTATATTTCCGACTCCTCCCTATATATTTATCCCAATTTTTCTGATAGCGCTAGTGCAAGTAGCTGCGATATGTCTCCACGAAGATATATTTCCACTGCTACATTTACTTCTCAACGTGTACCAAGTCCGAAACAACCATCTCCATTGGTTATTGACACATCACATGATGCAAATGGTAACATTCAATTAGATGTTAGCTTGTCACGTGATGATTCTGCATCCATATTGAAAGTTACTGGAACCACATCAGAACCATGTACTCCATCAGCGAAAGCGGCAGCAACGGAAAATGCACTTTTGTCAAAACTTCACAGAACCAAGTCTACTCCACCTCCAAACTTAGACTTGAGCCAAATCAATAGCTCAATTCCAAGGCTAGAATTATCGGGTGAGTTATTTGAAACTAACAGATCTTCAATTAGAATTGAAAACGAAAGTGAAACTAAAGGAGATCCTATTTTACTAAAATAATAATGTCTCATTTTCACCAAAGTTGGTAGTGTTCACGTTCTAAGTTTTGGCTGGGTAAGTGAGGTTAGAGCCAGGTTATGCCTTTCAACCACTTTTATTTTCCAACACATTCATTTCCACTTTCATAAGAGTTTTCACTGAAGAAATAAGTTAGTCTGGAAATGATATAAAAACTACTTGTAATATCAAGAGCGTCGATTAGAAGGAAATTGATGTTGATTCGAAACATGGTGTTATTTGTACGAAACACTGTCACTGGTTAATGTTCTTCTTTCTTCAGCTTCGGAAGATGAAATGATCACCAGAAAACCTCAACGAAGGAAAATCAATCGGCATTCAATTCCACGTCGTCGTGATACCATTACTCCGGAGAGTCCGGCCGAGATTCCGACGGAACGTCGGAAGTTACGGACAGTATCAAGTCCCACGGCACTCCGACCACCAATTGTAATAACACGAGGTTCCAGGGGGTTGGGTTTTACTTTCAAGGCAATACGCGTTTATATTGGAGAAACGTCAAATTACACTGTGCATCATTTAGTGGAGGTAACACTCTTCTTGTTCTGTTTTGTTTTTAATATTTATTTATTTCTAATATATATATATATTATTTAATATACGAGTGTGGGTAAATGATACTCACCGCTCCTTCTTTTCCATCGAATAAAGCTGTGTTTATTGGAGCGATAAAACTAAAAAGGGGGAAGACGTTATACTAAAATATATACAAGTTCAAAGATTATAAAATACAGGTACCTTTTTACCAGTATGTGAAATGTGCTGTTGTAATCTGATTCGTCACGATGCCAGTACGAAAACAATTATTATTCACCTGGCCATAAAGACAAACTACCCAGTGGGCAAAATCTTCAAAAAGTCTTAGTGTTGTTTTAATTACTATTAATTTACGCATCGGTAATCATGATTCAGCATTTTTAGTTACTATGGTTAGCGCTGGTGGTAGTTGCGTTTGATATTTATAACAGCATTTTTCTCCAACTTGTACATGATCACTACTGGTGATACAGTAAACTCCCGATAACTCGAACCTCCATGGGACCGTTGAACATTGTTCGAGTTGCCGAATGTTCGAGTTATCGAGAGTCATTTATGAAAGAGTATTACGTCAAGGGGATTTACTAAAGAAGTTCGAGTTACTGAAAGTTTGGGTTACCGGGATTCTACTCTGTATACTGTTTATTGAAAACTCCTGCTGAATAAAACTTGTTATGCTGAACAGACTGTCAAATTTTGTTTAATAAGAAAAATATTACCTCCAGTCCTTACAAAAGTTTACACAATTTACCTAAAATTATCATTTCTGTTTGAGTGTCTTCTTTTTTTAGTCGGTTAACAAATTTGGTCCAGCGTTCGAAGCTGGCCTAAAAGAAAATGACTTGATTACTCATGTTAATGGTGAGGCCACGCAGGGTTTACAGCAAGTGGACTTTGTTCGTTTACTTATGCGTGGGGGTGAAGTTGTGAAATTAACTGTAACTGAACTCTCAAATAGCACCATACGAACTGGTTCAAAACGCACCACGATCGGCAGTCGTATAGCTACTCGTAAACTTAGATCAAGAAGTCGGACAAATAGTGCACTTGACGAGAATTCTCGTAGCAACCGAAAAGCGGCGATATATAAAAAATTACGGAAGCCTTCGTTAAGAAGATCGTCTTCGTTGAAACGAGCGTCCAAAAAATACGGTCCTACTTACGAAAACCGACGACATTTAGAAGAGAACGCTGTTAATAATAACACTGTGAATGGTTCTTCTCCAACATCTCCTGGCTCTCACATGAACAGACAAGGTACGTACATTATGTCAGTGCCCAAGTGTCACTCAGTGTCAGTGTTGAACGTTGTATGGACGTATTCGCAACGTCTGACGTCTGCTGGGGAAAGATTAATGCTTTATTTATCCTTGAATTCCGATACCCTGGTATAATATTTATTCTTTTGAATTAATCAATAATAGGACCAGTAGACGTTCTAACGGTGCTTCTTCCAGAGTTTTTTTGGGTTTGTGTGTGTGTGTTTTATTTAATCAACATTTCTCACAATTCTCTTTCTGAATTGTTTTCAGGTCTCCTCCACGGTGCAAAACTTCGTTCGGCTATACACTCTCCACGTCGGCGTTCAATATCTGTAATTCCTGTCTCTCCATTAGCAAGAACAACACCCTCCATCAGTACGAACAGTATTCGGAGTCCTTCTCCGTTGGCCTCTAAAAACGTAGGAACAGTTATCTCGCCAAATTCGACCAAAACTCGCCCGAAACGCTCCATGAGTCCAGGTTCTCCTTTGCTTCGAAGGGCGTTATCACCAGAGAGACTTGTTGCACCCACACGTATTGAAGATCTTGTTGATCAAGATGGTTCTTTACTCGTTCCTATGGAAACGAAAGATCGTAAGATTTTACGGAGTCAATCAATGAAGGAGAACAAACGTAAACAGAGATTTCAAAGGTGACGTCATCCGAGTTCTCCATCGTCCAACACTTAAGACACGGCAGTTCATGACGATTAGTTGGTTGCAGTCGTTTTTAATTTAATGCTAAAGTGAGGTCTCCTTTTGAACAGAATGTTTGAAAATTGATAATTACGTATTCGCGCTTGCATACTACACTGTAAATAAAGATTTTTTTTAATTGACCTATTCATGTTCACTGACAGGCTCTTAAAATTATCAACTCCCAAATGTTTTTATTAAATATTTACAAACGTTTTTCCCTCTCCGACAACACGAACCGTGGCTGGCTCTCCGACAACTCTCCGACTCAACGGTTCGTAACAAATATTTTATCCAGTCTTACTAAATCTGGATAGGGTGTGTTTTTTATGTCACACAGCTGAAAATATTATGGTTTTTTTAATGATATAACTAATTTAAAATATTTATGGTCAATCTGTTTTTACGGTAACCGAAAATCCATTTCCTCTCCTTTTCTGTGTTTCCGGCGTAGTTACTGTGGATTCTGTTAAGAGTAACTTTCAAGACTTGGAAGAAAGTTCCATATTGAAAGGGATTGGGACAGTGTCTCACTAGATGTTTCAGATTGAATGATTTCAAGTTTGGTGGATTCGAAGAGAACTTTTTTAATCCTAAAGGTCCTCTTAGATGCTAAAAGAACCGTAAGAAAAACTTTGCCAATTATTTCGTTATTTCTCATAAACTGCAGACCAACACAACTCTCTCTGTGAGATAGACAAAATTCTACAGTTGTGTTGTTGTTTTTTTCCATCACGATTCTTCTGTTTATTTGTTTGTTTTAGTGTTATTTGTTTTGATTCTCCCTCATCTACCGACTGCATATTATTTTATTTGGTTGATAGCTGGTATAGCTATCTGTGGTCAAGGTGACAGGTCTCAGCAGTATAGAATTTGTCTTTAATTTTTTGTGGAGGAATGGAATCTTCCTTGAATAAATGGGCCTTGTAATTTCATGTTCAAAAGTATTTGGTCCAAACACACGTGTACCGAAAGTACTTCATAGTCATTTCTGGTAGCGATACTTTCCTTGACAATATTTGGCTCAGTTATCCTTCCTTCTTCCATTTGTTTTTTGCCATAAGAAATCTGGATAGATCAGAATGCAAACCTCTCTTCTGTTTATTTTTTTGTTTGTTTGTTTGTTTGTTTTTTGCAAGAGAATTTCAATGTTGAAGTGAGAGAAAAAAATTCTGTTGACAATTTTCTATATTTAAAAATTTGTGTATATATGTGTACATAGAAACAGAGATGACATTATTGCAATAAATAATTTCTTTGCTTTCCCCGGTGCTGTGCGAACCTTCACAAAATGGTTTACGAGAAGGTCAGAGGGAAGAGATAACTTTTTCTTGATGGTATTACTTATCCTTTTGGATTGTGCGATTTTATTTTTCGGTCACCCCTATATTGATAGGAAAATCACGGGATGGGGATAACTACTCATGGGCAAAGTGAACCGGTAAAATGTTTTTACCCGGGATACTAGTCTATATACTAATAGCAAGGTGTGCATACCACTTTTATTTTAGAGAGTGATACATTTTAAGAAATTTTACGGTCATTTTCTCATCAGGAGCGCGTAAAACCACGATGCTGCGAGAATCGATGGGGATAACTGACGTTTTTTGAGTCTGCGATATTGGGCGATGGGATGACGGGAAAAAAATTGGGTCTAAAACTTTTTGGGGACGGGTGTGACGTCCTCAAAATCTTTGATCGACGATATTTCGGTAACGGCACGTCGTACACAGACGATCCCATACATTCTTTTGATCAGCATTCCGAGCTCTATAGCGTGTTACTACTTATCCTTTTGGATTGTGTGATTCTATTTTCGGTCACCCCTATATTGATAGGAAAATCACGGGATGGCTGTAACTCATGGGGAAAGTGAACCAGTAAAATGTTTTTACCCGGGATACTAGTCTTATATACTAATAGCGAGTGTGCATACCACTTTTATTTTAGAGACTGATACATTTAAAGAAATTTCACGGTCATTTTCGCAGGAAATCCGTGTAAAACCACGATGTTGCGAGAAGCGTTTTTTCAGTATTAGTATATTTGTAGTAGCAAATGACGCGAAGTGAATTTTTTTGGTACGGGGGACACATTGCGTTGCATCCCCCAATGGGGAAATATCTCGAGAACCAATAGAATAACCTACGTTTTTTAGGGTCTGCGATATTGGCGATGGGGTGACCAAAAAATTTGGGTCTAAACGTATGATAAAGTTAGAATAACTGTAATAAGTTAAAATAACTGTAAAAGAGTGGTGTATCTTACAAATAGACAAGTAGGAATGAGTATATTTTTGCTTCAGTTTTATAATTAAAGATTGTCTTTATGATACAAGCTAATAAATTTATTCCAGAAGTAGTGGCATGTAGAGTTTTTTTATTGATGAGTTCTTTTTTAATATGCCTGATGATGATAGCGGGGACCGCTCAAAATGTAGTGCCGCGCTTTTCGTGCAAAAACAGAAATAAATAGAAATGTAATGTTTAATAGAATTAAATATTAAACTTGACACAACTGCGATTGTAATTAAAATAAGATCTGAAACCTGAATTAAATCTGGAAAAAAATCCATTAAGCTATTGTCTGAAAAAAAACGAGACAATAAAATGGAATTTATTAATTTCATTTGCATACCTATTTTTTTTGTCTGATTTATTAATCTCTTTTGTCGACCCTACATTTTGAGCGGACCCCGCTATCATCATCGATGCGTCAGTTTCAAATGAAATATAAGTTTTATGATTTATCTATATATATATTTTTGTTAAAAAACTCAATAGATAGATAGATATAATCGTTTCCAACTAAGGACAAAAAACAACCTTTCATATTGTTCGATTTTTTTTGATGTAATAGCTTTGATCACCATATTGAACTCTATAGCGTGGTACTACTTATCCTTTTGGATTGCGTGATTTTATTTTTCGTCACCACCATATTAAGAAAGAACACGGGATAGCGGTAACTCATGGGGAAAGTAAACTTGTAAAATAATTTTTCACCCTATACTATATATACACCCCTATATTTTGAAAGAGGAAGAGCACGGGTGGTGGGGGCGGCAACTAATGGGAAAAATCAACCTGTAAAATGTTTTTACCCGGGACACTAGTCTATATACTAATAGCGAGTGTGCATACCACTTTTATTTTAGAGAGTGATACATTTTCAGAAATTTCACGGTCATTTTCTCATCAGGAGTGCGTAAAACCACGATGCTTGACGGTCAGCACATTTAGATGTGTCAAGCGTAAACGATAATTTTCGTATAACTATTACACCTGCCATGCAGCGATGAGTTTTTGGCAACCTAGAGACCACTGTCTGATACGGACTGGATATCGGCAAGGCAAAAAAACCCTGGGTTCGAGGCTGGTTTCTTAAAGCAGTTTTTGTAGCGTCAGATGAACTTGCATGTTATTACGGGTACTTTTATTTACTTTCATATAATAAGAAATTGCTTCAAATGAAAATGCTTTTCAAATTATTATTAATTTCTCGGTGAAAGTCGGAACTTAATAATCAGTAGAAGAGTGCGTTTACATGAGAGCCGTATTGAACTCAAGCGGTTTGAGACTTCAGTACGGTCTCATGTAAACATACTCTTAAACAGGGTCGCCACCAGAATTTAAAAGAAAATTCAAGAACACTTCAAGAATATGTGGATCGCCCTATCAAACGTTGGACATAAAAATTAATAACAAAAATACACCTGAAGGAAGTTTATAACAATTTTACATCTTCGGTCAGCCATTAACTGTAACTAAGAACTCAAATATCTAGGGTAAATAATTGCACAAACTGAAATTTTATTTTCTTACGAATCTCCAATAGGGGGCAACCAGAAATGCTGTAAAACAAAATAATTCAAGGAATTCCAGAACCGGTGGCCACCCTGTGTTAAAGACACCCAAATTATGTAATGCATAATATAACGGATTCATAAAATAGTATTATTAATTATTGATGTACGTAATTTTTGGAATAAAAGATTACTTTTTCCATGTGTTGTTATCAGTTTAGCTGTACAAAATAAAACTATAAACTGCTGGGTTCGAAAATTTACTCATGCAATATTTTGAGGATGAAATGCCCTCGGCTGTACATTAAGGTACCTAAAACAGATGGTTGAAGTGAATGAGGGGACGGAATACAATAATTATTTAAATCTGCATATTTCGTGGCGGAAATACCGCTATTTGAAGTCATTTAAGTTTTTGAATTATTTCGTATAAATCCCATTGCGACCAAAACGCAAATTCTTTATAACGAAATAGCAAATAGACGATTAAGCATTGCATGTGCACTGTTTCCCAGCAGATTCATCAAAACGAACATCGCCTTGACAAAATGATCCGCAAGTATTTTGTCAGGAAAAAAGGACCGGGATTCAATTCAATATCGTAGGCTATAATCAAAATCATACTGACACAACGAACAGGGTGTCCACAGTCTTTTCGTTCTAAAAATCCAGCCTTTTTGGGCAAAAGTCTGTATTTTTCCAGCATCGTCAAAGTTAAAAGCATACATTTTTCCAGCTCTTGCCTGAATTTTCATATAAAAATCCAGCCTCGATAATACAGTTTTTCCAACGCGCTTAAGATCACCCTAACTGTAAATTACTTTTCGCATCTCGCCGTGTAAATTAACAAATGAAAATACAGAAATTTTCAAACATTTTCATTGAAGTAGAACGTTGTCTTCTGAAAAACTCTTGTGTAATAATAAAATAGGGTAGTATATGGCTTTCAAGTGAGATTGAGAGATCAAAACAGTATACGTCGCAATACAGTTGTCGTATTTTCGACCGAGTGTAAGAAACTTTCGCGGAAGGGACTTTTCTTCTTTTTTTAACCAATATTTCATGCCACCTATAAATTTAATACGGGTTCTTCTTGCATAAAAGTGAATGTCGAAAATCAAATTGTGTTTATTGATGGATATGGACAAAAGTAATGGGCTTGTATATAATGAGATGGTCGAATTAGAACTCGATTTGAGAATTAAGAGTTGAATTGAGAATTGAGAAGCCTAAAGGGAACACGAGAGAATTTTTCATGTAATCGTAACAAAAACAATTTGTTGCAATTGGATGAATGATTTTTTTGGCGAAAATTTCTTTGCATGGTAATTTACACTTTAAAATGTTTTATATTTTTTTGGTCGAAAAACTTTATTTATTCATACAATTACTTGAATTTAAAGGAACTATTCATCCACCACAACTATGATATTTTGTAAAATATCCCTACAAAATCAGAAAAGAAAACAACGAGTGAATCTGCTTAGCATAAAAAAAAGGAAGAAACTTGTTTTAATATGAACAAACTTATAAACGTTTACAACAATAACTCAAATACCTAATCCCAAGGATAGAAAAGATAACAAAAGAGACTGTAAAAAAGTTTTCAGTTCTTTCATTCTTGTGCACTTCTCAGTGCAGTAAAGGGATTTCTATACAATGGATCACTTCGTTGGCTTTGTCAACTGCCTCTGTTATACCGGCTGCTTGAAAACCATTGATAATCCAGTCTTTGCGTCCTTTCAAATATTCATACATTTGAAAGATCTATTTGGCATGCAATGGTTATCTCGCATAAATTCAACGAAACGTTGACGTCTGCTGGAGCTGTGCCTTTATCAAGTTGATCTGCTACTTGCTCAGCGTACCATGTGTTATAATATTTTTCCTTGATGAAACATTTTGCTGGTTTGTTGACTGTTTATATCAAGTGGTTGGAACTTGTTGGTACGATTATGTGGAACGAGAAGACAGTTATTACTTTCACAGAGTTTTGCAATTTCTTCATTGTCTTGTCCTTTAAAAGTGTCCATGATGACAAAACTCATCTGCTCATCTGGGTAACCAGCTGCTCGACGAACACTTTGAAAATGAGGGAAGATGATTTTTTCGAAGAAACTTTTCGGTGTTCGACCAATAATTTTCTGAAAATGTTACGTCAAAGTTGGTTTGAAAGTTATACTTGGGTAGACATCTTTTAGTTTATGGTTATTTTTAGGAACGAGTTACAATTTTTCTCTTTGTAAAATCTAAAAACTCATCAGCTACAAAGCCTAGTTGGGGAAAAGTGACTAATTTGAAAATTGAGTCGGGGAAAAGTGACTAATTTTGCAAATTAGTCGGGGAGAAATGACTAAATGTTCTTTAGATGACTAAATTTTTCCCCGACATCTCATTTTTGCCAGAATTCGACTTAACGGGAGTATCGCGAAAAAGACTTTTAAAATCTGTGTTGAGCTAATTAGATATTAGACAGTTGGTGTTCTGCCGTCAGTTCCCCTTTAACTACCACTGAGAAACTTTACTGACGCTTATAAAAAACGCGTACTAATTATCCACAATAACTTTACCCGGATGGAAAAGCAAAGGGGTACTTTAAAAACCGTAACCAACCACTATGTCCTCAGGTGCGTAAATGTCATTAAATATCTTTTCCTTGAGGATGAAACAATACTAGATATAACATAATACAGTGGAATCTGTCTAAAGCGGACACCATTGGTGCGAAAGAAAGTGTCCGCTTTAGATAGATGTCCGCTTTATAGAGAGTTTTCCTAAAACTGATTTTTATGGTCCAAATTTCCCAAAAGCTGTATTTTTATCTCGTGTATGGTTCACTTCGTTCTCAGGCTATAAAACAACAACAACAACGGAACAAAAAACAGGCACTTTAAATGCAGCTAAGAGAACAAATATCTAACATGAAAAGTCTTTTACAATAATCCTACTTGAAATTGTAAACAAAAAAGTTGAAAAATGTACAAATTGATGAAAGATATGTTGTGTTACTTTGTGTCCGCTTTATGCCGAGATTTTTTAGGGGAAACCTTCATTTGGTGCAAAAAAAAGTGTCCGCTTTAGTACTGTCCGCTTTATAGAATTTTTTTTATGAGAATTTGACCGTAAATCATTCCGTTCCACGAGATTGCGTCCGCTTTAAACAGATGTCCGCTTTAGACAGATTCCACTGTAATACTATATTTGAACCATCCATTGTAATCTGAAGAAGAAATTGCCTTAACTTTCAGCAAGTGCAATATATCCTTCATTCCAAAATGATATTCACACAATTGTTTTTTAGAATCCTAAAACTATACACGTTCTTTTTATAAGAAACCTACTCTTGACTCTTGATGTGTGATGATCCTTTGATAAACAAGGATGCAAAATTTTTAGACGCCATCCAAAATGTTTTCGAAAACGAGAGCGGTGACATCTTCAAACCACATCTTAAAAAGATGAAAGCAGCATTTTTTGACGCCAGAAGCGTCAAGGAACGCATCACAAACGCCACTAAAGAAGAAGATGAGAAAACATCTTCCAAATGATGGAAAGCATTTACATCGACATTACTTTTGTTCCATTGACTTTACTTACTGTATGTTCTTAGAGAAGCATTTGAAAAAACAAAACTTGTTATTTTTAGAGGGTGGCAACAGTCCAAAAGGCCTCGTGACCCCCCCCCCTCCCCCCCCCCCCCCGGGCTATTAAACTTTTAAGAATTCCTTATAAAAAAAAGAAAAAGAAAAGGTGTATCTGTGAAAAAAGAAGTCAAATTTGATGTTTCATTGATCTCAATAGCTCTCCTCTCGGCTTATTGACAAGTTGTTAAAAGAATGAAAAACTAGAGTTTTGTCTTGAGAAAAAATTTCAAATGGATCAAAAAATATTTAAAAGTATTGTGGGGTTCTCAGCGACGGTAGATCCAGAGGTACCTCGCAAATTTTGCTTCTATTCTTTCTTTCTCTCAATACATAGCAGATTTTACTCAATTGTCCACAAGTTGATGTCATTCCCACTGAATATTTTGTTGTCCTTCATAAAATTAATGGGAGGTATGTGGTCTAATTCTTCTTTCATTTTCTCTGTAAATATTTGCTCGTAAGTTGTCTCCATAAAATCATCCGGTAAGTCTTCTTCATATCTCGGAAATTCTTTGCTAAATGATGCGATAGATTTAAGAACATCAGATGAGAAGTGAAATTTTAAGGTGTTCAGTTCCCACAAGCAGCTCTTGAGCGCTTCACATTTGGAAGGATTCGTTTCTTGGTAGATATAGGGATCCTTTTCAATGCTTGATATTTGATGTTGAACCTGATCAGAAAAAATCAAGGTAAAAAAGATTTTAATCGATGCATCTACATTCATAAGGAAAAATTATTGGAAATGTCAGGCATACATCTGTGAAAGTAAATTATGATGTGTATTACATACATACTCACAGAATGAGATTCTCTAGAGATAATAAAAGATTATTTATCCTTTATTATCCATGGAGAATAATTTCAAAAGTTTCTGGCTTTAGTTTCAGTTCACTCCCAAAAATATTGATCAGTTCCATAAACCTGTAATCATTTCTGGTTTTAAAGAATGTTTCATTCAGTTTCTGACCTGTTCTTTGCAGGACAAAATGATCATTATGGGAGCGAACTGCAACTATGCCATCTACATCTGTTGAGTGTAAAATCAATTCCTTACCATGTTACGATGTATCAAAACTCTGCTGCTAGGATGCCTGATAAGTATATTACGAAGAAACATAAGTAACATGTGAAGGTCGGATGCTGGAGTGAACAGTGAAAGTCTTGATAACCTCTTTACAAAAGCAGCAATTAAATATGCTGGCAAATGACTTGAAGACAAAAACAAATCCAACAGGTGAAAAAATCGTGCCTTGTATTTCACAAGAAAAATTTTAGGCTCCAACAAATTGTAAAGTTTATCATAAAAATCAGGATAATCGAGGTTGTGTTGATTGATCAGAATGAATAATCCATTTAATGCAAGCAGACTGATGACGCCACCGACATCGTAAGAGTCCGTTAGAAAATCTATTAACATTTTAGGATCAATCATCTGAGGAATGATCTTTGTATCAAGATTAATAAGCACCTTCTTATGAATCTCAGATGGTAAATTAGGAATCCTCAATAATGAGAGCCATGCAGAACTAAAAGCTTTCTTGTATGATTTTAAGATATAGCTGGTGTCCACACCAGAATCTTCTGGTAATCTTCCAAAGTAGTACTTCCTTTCGTTGTTGGAAGTTTCCTGCTTGGCAATAAGGAGCAATATTGAAAATATATTGTGGATTATATTTTCCCTTTCCTTTTGATTTTCATCATTGCCAACAAACTTTGTTTCTTCTTGCTGGATCAAACTATGAATATCCTTTACTAAGTAATATCTGTTATCGTCACATTCTATTAATTCTTCTTTGATTACTGTAATCAGTTCTTCCGCTATATTTGAATAAAACAGAAGCTGCTTTACTATTTTTGTGTATAGTTGATTTGGAAAATTTAGTTTTGTATTGTTTTCGTTATTGCATTGTAAGACAATCTTGTAGGAATAATGAACCTGGAATACATGCATGATGGCCTTTAATGATTGCACTTGTATAGATGTGTCATCATTGGCAATCTTTTGCAGCAGGATATCAATAAAGGCTTTAAAGCTAGATCGAAGCCATTTTTCAACTATATTCTCTGCGTCATCAGTAGTAGCAGACGCAGACGACGAATGGTGCTCTTCTATTATCATCAAACCATTCTTGATATAGAACGAATAGACTTCTTTCAGAATATTTAAGGATTCAAAAAATCCTTTTCGGCCATCGGAATCTTCTAATTGTGTTAAATATTCTTGAATAATATTAACATTTTTCTTATTCTTGCAGATATCTTTTACCTTTTTACTAATAACATCAACCTTTTGGGAGGCCATTACTTTCTGTGATCTGCATAAAACATGCTTGCTCAACTCATGTCAACTACGCATCAATCTTTATTTTTCAAAATGGCTCCCGTAAGCATGGCGAAGAAGATGAAACGAGAAAGAAAATTAAAAAAAAGTACCAGCGAAAGTGAAGTGCATGTTATAAAAGAAACTGAAAAACCGGTAAGTCTCGGAACTTGTTGTGAAAACTAAATGACAGAGCATATTTAGGTTGTCCGTAAGTTGTTTATTATCGTTATGTTCTCCTCTCTGGATCTCTGTTAATATATTTTTGTTTTTTTTGTATTGTTTGAATTTTGTTGTATTATATATTTACAGAAATGGACCAACAAGCAAAGAGTACTTGTTTTCTGTCAAAGAGGCATAAACTGTCGGTAAGTGTCTAATTTTCAATGAGTTCCAGCAGTTTCAATAGAAACTCCCCTCGCATTTTGTCATAAAACTTTTTGTGGAGAGTAAGGTAGTTTCATCTATCTATCCTCGACAAAACAACTTTAGAAGCCAATAAATGAAAAAGGAGATTTACATTCAAATGGATGAAGATATGAAATACAATATCAAAACAACATTAGTAATTAAAAATATAATGACATTTCTTTCCTTTGAAGATTAGATAAACAGAGGAGAAAAGGAATGGGAGGATATGTTCAACCCTATATTCTTTTCTCGACAAAACAATTTTCAAAAAATTTAAAGATAAAACACGGAACAGTGGAATAACAAAGTAGATACCGTAAAAACCATGTGCCATAATAGTCCCACAGGCAAACAGGAAACACTAGAGATGATATTTCTTTTCTTTACCGCTAATTACCCTTGAAGCTACTCATAACATTTTCATAATTATTACATCACGATGCCAACAAACTCTGATAATCAGCTGGTTATTAAGCATGTCTAGAACATAACAATCGCACCAGGGAAGGAAAAAACGCCTATATGGAAATCTGCTTTCAAAACGGGAATTTAAAAGTCGTGATTTGAAGTCCCATGGCCAATCTTTCCGTTCCAGCAGTAAACAAGATGTGGCAATAACAGCACGCGTGAATATCAACAACTTCATTTTGGTCGTGTTTTTTGTGTTTGGATTTGTTTAAAGAGGTTTCAGACTCATCTTGAATTTACCCCCAATTATTAAGTGATATTTCAAATTTAAACTATTGGGTCAAAAGTACTTACTGTAAGCTTCCTTTTCAAATGTTTTTAATTTTTTTCGTTGATTAAACCACTCAATATTAACAAGTGTCGAGAATGGAAGCATGTTGAGCATAGATGATACTACCTTATTAGGAACAAATTTGAGTTTTGATGGATAATTGCTGTTGCCGCATTTTGTGGAGTCGATTTAGGAGGAATGATTCATCGATGGATTTTTTAAAAATTCTATACAATGAATGTTAAGTAAGATCTTATCTAACTTTGTGAAAAATCAAGTTTCTTCTCTTACCAGCCACTCTGGTCATTGCGGAAGCCATCTTTATGTGAATGCTAAAACCTATTCACCTTAGATACTAGATTAAAGCTATCCGTCCACACATCTTTATATTACAATTGGGTGTAAGGAAGCGGACATGATGCCTGTAATTTCGTGAAAACATGAAAAATATGCTTTTATGTTTGTCATATGGTTACTGTGTAAACATACAAATGTATTCAATGATTAAGTGTTGACCTTATCAAGCAATGATGGTCTCGAGGAAAAATGACAGCACGGGCACATTGTTTAACAATTTCGCGTTTAATCCAAGGTTATGCAGAAATCCAATGATTTGTTAAAGTACCAAAGAAAGGTCAAAGTCATTTTTTTGCTACTTAGGCCAGTTTTGGGGGGAAATTGAGTAAAGTTAACAGTTTTTATCCCGTCAAAAAGAATTATGAGGGTTCAGCTAAAAAACTGAAATTTGATATAATAGAAATAAATTTTCATTGATTACAAATTTCTAAATTAAATTCCTTAAAAAGACTTTACAACCAAAATAATGTTCGTTTTATAATTCTCCTTCGGCACTTGATTGTCTCCTTCAATCGCCATTATGTAATAATGTCCATTGGTATGTAGAGACTTGGTTAGAAAAATATGTATAATTTTTTTTATCACTAGTGAAAGCAAAATGCAAGAAAAAAAGCAAAACATTTTTCATTTGATATCCTTACCCCTGCTTAAATTTCTTTTAAGAAATGAATTATTCATGAGTGCACGTGCTGAAAAATTAAGCCGGTAAGAGCCGTTGTTTACCAATGTGAAATGGTGGGGAAGATTTATATTGAACTTTTATGATAAATAAATGAATAAAAGACTCCACTTTTTGTTTGTATTTTGTTTCACATATTTAGTTAATGGTAGCTAATGCACTAATTTATTCCATGCTTCTTCTTTCACAAAATTCTTTCTCTTCACAATGTCTTCGTGTTTTTTTTATTCTCTTCCTAATGTACGTGAGGCACGGATAAAAGCAATGAATCGAACAGTTTTTCCAATGCCGACAACAAAGCCGTCCAAAGACAACTTTTCAAAAGCACGACAGCCTTAAAGTCTTCGCAATTGATAATACAGTACTTATCTATCCCTTAAATATACCAACATATTAGATGTTTCTTCTAATTTTTTCATAACTTTTGAAACCAGTCATATCTTGTAAATGGCCATATTATATTTCGTCAATTTCATGGCAACACACAGAGTCCTTATCCAGGGCGGTACTGGGAGTGTTCTCAATAACAAAGGAAATTTTACATTCTAGGATCTCTTAAACATTAAATATAAGCTGCTTTACGGCAAATATTTTGATATATCTTTAAACCAAAAATAACTTTGGCTGCTTAAAATGCACGGAAGATGAAAGGCTAAAAAGAGACAAGTTTTAACATTTTATTCTTCAAAGTATGGGTTGTTCCAGGTTATTGTGAAGTAAAGAACGTGTACAAATACAAATGAAAACTATTATTTAAGCAACGACGATCTAGACCATTTTCATTCATCACAGATGAAACAGTTTACATGCTAGTAGACACTAAAACTCTTTTCTTTGGCAATTTGTGTTGACTGAGCATGCCAAACACTCTCTTCTTGTTGTAATTAATGGCTACAAATTGGTTGGAAACCTATTTTGTACATGCGTGAAGAATCATAAGATTCTGCAGCGGCCATGTCATTGCACATGGCTGATAGCAGATAGATTTCCTTTCAAGGCTGTGTTTTACAAAGAGACTGCAGCACTATTGTATTTTCTTGTCCCAATATAATCACGATCTTCAAAAATTATGAGAGGAGAGGGAAACTGCTTTAAAGTACCTCTCTCATCTTGTACCACCCTGAGAGTGAATTTTAACGCTTGTATTAGCTTCTCCATTGAAATAATAACGCATTATAAAACCTTTGTTAGGAAAACTCCAGGGGCTTTAGAAGAGTGACCTGAAACTACCAAATTCCTAAAATTACCAGATTCCTCCTCGTAATCTTCTTATAGTGGCTCATTTGTCGACTGCGGTGATTTTTCAGGTCTTATTGTTTCCCATGATTTATTGGCCGAAGACATTAGTTATAAAATAAATTAGAATAAAAATACGTTTATCTTTCTAAAATAGTTTTTATATAGAGAGCTTTTTTACGCAAAATTACAATGAAATAAACGATGAGAATCAGGGAGATTTTTGTAACCAAGTTTCTAACGTCATATCCATAATTGTGCATATTAATTATTTTACCTTTTTTGCATAACAGATGTTCAACATGATAAATGTTTTGTTTTCAGAAAAGCTAAGAGAATTAAAAAGATATTAAATACATTTTCGATATCAACAAGTTAGAATCTTTATTTATTGATATTTTAGTTTTTTAGCGGACACTACTTTTAATGTTGTGAAAATGATTTATTTCTAATATCCCCATTTTTGTTGCTATTGTGAAGAAAACTAGTGCAAATATGAAAAAAATACTACATAAAATATATGACATGTCAATGTTCATTGTGAGTTCATTTGAGATTCTTCCATAATTCTCGTTTATAATCTGCTATTTTTGAATCTGTTTGTTGGCATCGTAATTGCTTTGATCAAAATATTTTTCTGCATTTCTGCAAGCAGAAAAAGATTTTAAAGGATATATTTCTGGGCATGAAGTTTAAATTCTCACTGTGATTATTGTACACGACATAGGTTCTGTTGAATGATTTCTTGTTCTTGATGGTATCCATAAAAGAAACAGCATTTTGGTATTTTCATCATTTCCTTTTGCTTCCATCCAACATTTTAAATTCTACATTGTTTGTTTTTATTCATAGTGGTAGATAGATGAACAAGTTTTGCCTCCCGTACAAAGTTGACTATAAATACAACAAATTCCTCAAATAAATAAAAATTTCTTGTGGAACTTTAGAAAAAGAATGGAGGTGTTTTGAAATAAATGTCATTTTGTCATTTTAGAGCACGACATTTGATGTTGGATCTACGTACGTTGATGCCTCATTCCAGAGCTGGTTTGTATGAGTTTTGTCTTCTATGTTATTGTCTTCCAATCCTTTCTCGTAAGATCTAAAATTGAACGATAATTGAACTTGAGGCCTGCTTAAATCAGTTTTTCATTCCTCTGTTGGTCAAATGGTTTTCTAACATAAGATAATCCTTTGTGTTGTCTTAGATAACAAACTGGACCGAAAAGATCAGCTCACTGTGATAAACGAGGTAAAGATAAACCAATATTGACTTACGAAACTAGCTGTTGTTTTCATGTCTCATAAATCTTGTATTTATATTATCCAATCAATAGGACCAGATATCTTTCAAGGTTTTCCACTAATCACATACAGTTGCCAGTGGGCAAAATCTTCAAAAAGTCTATGAGGAGGAGTGTTTTCTTTAGGAATGGCAAGCAATATCGCCTGTTATTTCAATAAGATTTTTTGATGATTCTGCCCACTGTGTTACATCTCATTTTCAGACGACCAAAGTTTGTGGTGTTAACCTTTCTTGTTATTTGTTTGGATCACCGAGGGTTATGCCTTGTTCTTTCAAACATTTTTAAAAGAGTTTACATTGGAGAAGTTAGTTACGTCTGGGTTAAAAACTACATGATTTCTTTCATGCCAAAAATGGTTTTAAAACTGGAAATTTTTCTTTAAAGCTGTTTGGCTGTTCTTGCATTGTCATTAATACAGGTTCATTTGATGCTCCTTATTGTAATAATTAAAAGTGTTGAGAAATGGAGACTTCAGAAGAAGTGTTGAGACTTTGGAAGATGAATCTGATATTGATTTTCTGCTCTCATCTGCAGGCTGGAGATTATATATATATCATTGCGTGTCTCTTGATTTTGATCCTTTCCATGCCTCATGCACTCGTATATTATCCTCGTTTTTAATCTAAACACTTCTCCAAAGTATGTTTACTAATTTGATAAATTGTAAATAATGCATCTGTCTTAGCTAACTTGTCATATGAAATGTAACAAGAAGCCCTGGAGGCTTGAACAGTTTCCGCGTGGCTGGTTATGCCATGAAAACGGTTGTTTATAAAGCCCAATCATGGATGCTGAATCAGCATCAATATACACCTGTTTGCATTTTCATATAAAATGCAATGTTCCCTTAAAATAAAAATAAAATATGCTTATTCAACAACATCCATGAACCGAGGAACCTGCAACCCAGTGATTGTAAATTCATTAACAATCCAATGTGACAATTATTAATTCAAGAACCCTGTCCAGCATGTCTTAAAGAACAGATTTAACAACTTGAAAAATGTTAGAAATAGCACCAAGAGTCAAAATAATGAACAGTTGAAAGTAACTGTAAGAAAAGCCTCAATCTATAAACAATCAACTCGATAAATCAGTTAAAATGTAGAGCATAATGTTTAAATTTGCAGCAAAATAAGAATAGAAGCTAAATTTGGACCAAATTCACCCAAATTGTGATGTTCTATATCTTAGGTCATCTTAAAATTTTGAGGCATAAATTATTATTAGATAAATATACATACCGCACAGACTATTTCTGCATACCTCAGATTTACACAATTAAAAAATTCAGGACGAATATATACATAGAGAGTTTGTCTATTTTAAACATTTTCCTTGCACATACCGTGCAGGAACTGAATAAACTTAAAAATACAGCCGTAAGTTAGCGAGTACTGATAACTGAAAATTGAAATTGAAAAGTTTGATTGGTTCCTTTCAAAAAAACAATGAAAGACTAAAAGGCAGAAAATGGGAAACCAATACTCAGCTCCTCCGGTTTCCGTAAGTTAGCGAGTACTGATAACTGAAAATTGAAATTGAAAAGTTTGATTGGTTCCTTTCAAAAAAACAATGAAAGACTAAAAGGCAGAAAATGGGAAACCAATACTCAGCTCCTCCGGTTTCCGTAAGTTAGCGAGTACTGATAACTGAAAATTGAAATTGAAAAGTTTGATTGGTTCCTTTCAAAAAAACAATGAAAGACTAAAAGGCAGAAAATGGGAAACCAATACTCAGCTCCTCCGGTTTCCGACTTCATAATAATCTTCTTGCATATCGAATCTTCTTTAAAAGAAATTTCTTGATAACCTCCAATTAGCTTTGTTTTACAGGTTTGTGAAATGAAGAATTGCAATAAATGTATTTTCTTTGAAATGAGAAAAAAGAAAGATCTCTACATGTGGTAAGTTAAACCGATCAACCATTTTCAATTACTTGCATGGATTTTCTATAATAATTTTATGTTATTTCTTCTTGTTCCTGTTTTTTTGGAGTTTTCAATCCAGTTTTGGGTTTCAATTCAAACCAATGCTTTGTGATATTAGCCTGCTATAAGTTATCTCCACAACTATCAGGATTATGTAGTCTTTGTCAGCATACCCATTATGTGTTTGGTTTGTTATGGTTTCATTTTGATGTTTATCATACTTTTTAGGGTGTCCAATATTCCTCATGGACCTTCAGCTCGCTTCCTTGTGGAGAATGGTTCGCGTTTTTTTTGTTCATTCATTTATTTATTTATTATCTATGTATTCATTTCAATTCATTTCAATCAGAAGATATCTACAAAATATCCACAAAAGCTGACTAAACGTTGTGGCCAAACAGCACTTTCAAGAACTTAGGACTAACATGGATTGGAGCTTTGAGAGAGCAAAATATTGTGTTTTTGATTACATTTTTGTGTGTATTACATACTAAGTACGAATGAATGAAATGTAATGAAATTTAATCAAAAAGTCAGTTGGTAGGTTCAATCTCTACTTCATGATGAAAACAATTCATTCATATGAATGTTAATTCTTACAATTTGTTCAACTACTTCCTGTTTTTTGCGTTGTTTTGTTATTTCATCAGAAAAAACTGTTATCAGATAATATTGTTTTATGAAAGTTTGTTGAATGTTAAGGCTCAATTTCATGTAACCATAATTATACTTTTTTAGTCCATACCATGGATGAACTAAAGTTAGCTGGTAATTGTTTGAAAGGTTCCAGACCGATTTTGTCATTTGATAAGGTGAGCAGATGTTTTTTTATCACTACACTGATAACCACTATTAATCAAATTTTGTTTTGAAAAAGAACCTCCCATATATTTTTTCTAACCATTTTAGAAGTTTGATGATGTAGAATGTTATCGCCTACTAAAAGAATTGTTTCGACAAATCTTCGCAACACCAATGCATCATCCTAAAAGTAAACCGTTCATCGATCGTGTTCTAAATTTCACTATAATTGATCACAGGATATGGGTTCGAAACTATCAGGTTAGATGAACTTATGTATTACTGACTGGTGGTAGAGTTCTCGCCTCCAGAGTGGTACGGCGGGGTTGAATTGATTCAGGATTGGTGTCTAAGGGGGTTGTCCAGCTGAGCGCTTGAAGCATATCTGCGGCTTCCGTATCCCAAATGGAGTCTTGAAAAATGCTCTAGGACCCTCATTCAGCAGAAATGATAGACTTGCTCTCCTTACTCAATTAGAATTAAAGCTTCTGTGAAGTGGTAGTCCGTCAATAGAACATTGGTTAATTGTTGAGTGTTTATTATTCTGTTCTTTATGCTCTCTGTTGGCTTCCTCACATATAGTATCTGTTCATTATTCAATGTTCAAATTAGTTCCATGGTATTTTAACCATTAAAAGTTGTTTTGTCCACCCTTAACAATGCCTAATAACTTCTCTCAGCTATGAATTACATGCAATTACACAGTACTATGCGCGCTCTTGTCCTTGAAAGTCCTGGATTTAAAAAAAATAAAATGAAATTGACCTGGGATAGTCCTGGAAATTATCATAAATTGTCCTAAAAAACTCTGGAAAATGTCTTGGAAAGTCCTGGAATTTAATTTCAAAATAATTGTGGCAACCATGCATTGATAATAGTTCTGGATGATGATTATCTTCTGTTTGAAATCATTAAAGCCGGTTTTCCACTAGGCGGATTTATTCCGCGCGGAGCGGAGCGGACATTGTTTATATAACAATGGCCGCCTGTCAGGTCGCTTCGAAAGTCGATTTTCAATTTCCATTAATAAAAAGGCGCGCAAGTGTAAAATCAAAAAAGGTTTTTTCGTTGAGAGAAGATGAGATCTCGTCGTAAGCTATTATTGTTAAAAAAGATTTCTCTTTTGAAATTACTGCTCCTTGAAAACAACAAGAAACGAAAGAAAAAGTATGAAAAAAGATTTTGGATTAGAGAAGTATATAAAGAGCGTAAATCGAAAGGCGAGTTTAGTCTTCTTGTGCAAGATATGAAGTTATATGATAACCAATTGTTTTTTCAATATTTTCGGATGTCACCAACAAACTTGGAATCACTTCTTTCTTGGGTTGGTCCACTAATTACGAAGAAGGAAACCAAGATGAGAGAGCCAATAGGTGCCAGTGAAAGACTGTGTGTCACAATGAGGTACCTTGTTACAGGTGACGCCCAAGTGACAATTGCATCATGCTATCGTATGAGCCCAGCTGTTGTAGGCAGGATAATCTTTGAAACTTGCCTTGCAATTTGGGATGCTTTGTATAATCAGGGTTATCTCAAAGCACCTGACACTGAAGAGGATTGGAAAGTTATAGCCAGAGATTTTCACACGAAATGGAACTTCCCAAACGCTCTGGGGGCAATAGATGGAAAGCATGTTGTGATACAAGCACCTGCCAGATCTGGTTCAGCATTTTTCAATTACAAAAAACAGTTCAGTATAGTGCTGTTAGCAGTATGCAGTGCACAGTACAAGTTTCTGCTGGTTGATATTGGAGATAATGGGCGACAAAGTGATGGAAGCGTTTATTTTAATAGTAATCTGGGCTTTGCTATTCAAGAAAATCATCTCAGGATTCCTGAAAAATCAAAGCTGCCCAACAGTGAACGCGTTTTACCATACGTATTTGTTGGAGACGATGCTTTTGGATTGAAACCCAACATGATGAAGCCTTATCCATTTCAAAACTTGTCAACTGACAAAAGAGTTTTTAATTATAGATTGTCAAGGGCAAGAAGGGTAGTGGAAAATGTTTTTGGAATAGCCGCAAGTCGCTTTAGAGTTTTCCGCAGGCCAATCATTGCCAAAGTCGAGAAAGTGGTTGTCATAACGAAAGCTGTAGTTGGTTTGCACAATTTTTTAATGTCTTTTTCATCTAACGACAACTACAATTATTGCCCGACAAAATTTGTAGATTCAGAAACCGAATCTGCTGTTATTCCAGGTGAATGGAGAAGAGATGCTGAAAATATTACAGGATTGCAAAATCTACCGAACAGTTCCTCTAATAATTATTCAAAAAATGCAGCTTTAATTCGTGACCAGTTCAAGGAACATTTCATGCTAGAAGGTGCTGTTGAGTGGCAATGGGACATGGTAAATAAAATTCACTAGGCTCCAATGTTGTATAAATATTTCATGAGACAACTGTTATATAATGATAAAACTAGTTACCATATATGAAAGGAATATAACATCAAAATGATTAATCCATAAACATCAGCTTGACTACCATAAAATCAACAACTTTTTTTCCTTTTTTGACTATCACAGATTCAACAAAGTTTTAATTAAAACTTGTTTTAAGTCTGTATTTCTAAAGCCCTTTTGATCACCAAAGATTAACTAATGCAATTGTTTGACTAAATGAAGAAAAGTCTATGTCTTAAAAAGAAAAAGGTTTGCTCGTACTATAGCCAGGAAACCCATCTCTACTTTTTGTTTCTCGCCCCATGAGCCGATAAGAGTAGGTGGGGTTCCTGGCTACTCATACAAATTTTGATTAACATGTACTGCCTTTGGAACAAATGTATGTTAAACAAAACAAAGAGAAAGAAACAAACAAACAAAAATAACTTTTCCAAATATCAACACTTTCAAAAACCAAAAATCTATATACAAACAATCCTGTACATAGCAAACATGTTTCTGTAGCAGACACTTGTTTATGAACCGTAGTAAAGTCAAACTTTTAGTAAAAAACTGTATGAGTGGACATACACTTTCAGAGAAACCATAATTGTTTACTATGTGCAGGATTGACAACAAAAACATCTATTCACAAGTTTCGTCAAATTCTAACTCAAATAATAACTGGCTAATTTTAATTTTAGCCATCTTGTTCTTTTTTGGCTCCAGTTTCTTTAATGTAGGTATTAGGGACCTACAGAAAAGGGTGTCCTCACATTCTTCTGGCTCTGGTGTTTTAAACTCAGTCTCAAGTCTGCACAGTTCTTTGATAATTCTCTCTGAATTACCCTCTCCTTCATCTGCTGACTGTTTTCTTTTCCTTGATGTGCTTTTCTTACTTGAGTGTTATACTGTCGACAAGGCTGGCGAAGGTGGCATTGACATTGCTTCACTAGATGTTAGCTCATTCTGAAAGGAAAAAGAGGAACTTAACTATTGTTCCTGTATTTCAGCATGGCTTTGTGTTAAAAGTGACAAAACACTTTGATTTGTAAGTTGTCCAGGTTGTATTTGAACTGGTATATTTGATACTGTTGGTGTATTTGCAGTTTTTTCGTGTAAAAATGCCATTTGTTCAAAATACTGGCATTTCGGCAAGGAAGTGGCAGCGGCACCAGACTTTGTTAGACGAGATCTTTTGTCTAAGCATCTTTTAAGGTTATCTTTCAGATACTTTAGTTGCTTCTGAAGAAAATCAACTGAAATGAAAAGTGGAAGATTACAAACATGAATTTTAGTTCTAGGAATAAAAATTACGATTAAATTTACTTACCATCTTTCCCAAACACAGCAGAAATTTTCATCCAAGCATTACTCTTCATGTTTCTGTCCTTAAATTCAGGACAGTGGATGTTCCACAGGCATTGATATTTGCGTACATAAAGAAAATAAACTAAATGTATGAATATATATATTTTTTCTCTTATACCAGTTCTCTTCCTTCTTCAATCTCTGAAGACACTGTAATGATTTAAAGAAAGTGAGTAAGAGCACAAAAACTTTTTTATATTTAAGTATGTGGTTTTCAAACTTCCAGCTGTTCTGAATCAAAAACAAAACTCAGTTTCTTACCTCTTCAAGAAATATTTCCTTATCAAACTCTTGGTTTACTTGCTCTTGCTCTACACCAGATGGTGCTAAAGCTAAAATAGCTTGTAATTCTTCTTGCGAGTATTCATTTTGACCACAGTTTTGACTTTGTTGTGCAAAGAAGTTCATGTGTTTGTTCGCCATTTTGGATCTTGAGTTTGTGTTTTTGCGTGTTTTCATTGGTTAGCAGACTTTTCCGCGGCGGAAAAGTTGAACTTGATCCTACTTTTGATTCCGCGCGTAGCGGACCGCTAAAAGCGGATTTGTCTAGCAAAGAACAATACCCGCTCATCTCCGCGCGGAATAATCCGCCTAGTGGAAAACCGGCTTAACGTTTTAAAAGCTTGGTTTCTATTAACGAAAGTTTATAATTCTCACAAAATTCTCACGTTCTGAAGTTTTTCTCCCAAAAAATTATCTCACCAAAATTGATGATGACGTAGGATGAATGGATGGAATAAATGGATGGGTTGTCTTTAGAAGTCTTCTGCTTTTGTTTTGTTTTATGAAAAAAGTCACCAAATTAAAAAAGGTAGAATTAAAACTTTGTTTGATTTTGCTACGATTTTAAGATTTTGAAATACCGTAATGCATCGAATAAACGCCCCGTTTCTTTTAAACGCCCCCTCGAATAAACGCCCCCTAGAAAACTGAAATTATTTAATAAACGCCCCCTTCCATTAAACGCCCCCTCGAATGAACGCCCCTCCTAAAAACACTTCCGTACAGGACTTTTGTTGAGTTTCGAAACTGAGTTTCGCAGGAACGACTAAACCAACTTCTCTGTGTCTTTTACCAGTGACAACAAATTTAATAAACGCCTCCCTCGAATAAACGCCCCCTAAAATTTTTCAAAAATTTAATAAACGCCCCGGGCGTTTATTCGATGCATTACGGTAAGCATAAAAACGTCCTATTTTTTTACCACTTTAAACATGCCGAATCTTACTCAAACAAATCGTTGTTTAAAGAAAACTCAAATAAACTTTTTCTGGTACATGACTAAAAACGAACGGACCTACAAAGGAGACCTCTTTTCGTGGACTAAAACGTAAAATTTGAAAAAGCGGCTAAAATGAATTTTACAGAAAGTATGTTACTACAATTTGTCACGTGATTGTTTTTGGCCTGTTCGCACTATTTGCAATAACCTAATCGAAACTATTGTAAATTGGTTTCTTAGAAAAAAAATATTTTGGACAACATTATTTGCTTAGTTTCGGTTAAGTTTTAAGGATCTTAGCTTCTCGATGACGCATATATACATAATGTTTGTACCAATTACGTAGAAATTGTTTGAAAAAATTTGAGATATGTCAAATTAATACCATATGGCGACAGAAGTAGCAGATGAAGTGAGATATAAAAAATAATAATGTTAAAACTGTATCAATCCTTCATTGTGAACTTTATCAGATCTTATGATGTCATATATTGACTTTCTTTTATTTTATTTATTATTTCTTTTGTTCTATCAGAGTTTGTTATGTTATATTGTTATATTATCAAGAAGAAAATTTCTTCTAATATTGTCATTACATATAGATTATTTTAAAGATTGTTTTGGGAACAAACCCGAATACTACATGCTACTCCCATATACTGCTTAGTATGTCGTTGTAAGCAAGTTTTGAGCCCTTGGACTTCCATTCGTAATGGCTCTTATGCCCGCCGACTTTACCGCCAGAGATACATTTAACGTTAATGTAAGGTCAGTGTACGGTCAATCCAAATGGGTTGATACGCTGCTTTTAAAGCGCATTGGAGTGAAATATGGAAATGCGACATGACCGAGACTCGAACACGGGCCGTAGCGGTCACACTGCACCATTGGTGCACAATGTTGTTGGTCTAATAACTTTCGAAGTCTTTCTCAAACAATTTCATTAACTGTGAAGTGGTGGCTCGCAGTTATCCGTTTAAGTGATTGTACCTACCTTGGCCATGATTGATAACATTTCGAATAAATCTACATTCGAATAAGGTAATACTCAAAAAAGGTATGCATCGATGATCAAATTATCCATCAAATCTGTGATCACTTGAACATTTTTTAAACAACAAACATTCAAAAGCTGATGCAAGCAATTTGAGAATCATACTGAAGTCGGTCCCATAAAGTGAAGGTAAAAATGAGAATGAAACGCATCACTTAAGTGCATCTTACAGATTGATACATTTTAACTCGCCTGGATAATTATGATTTTCCGTTCGATTTTCACTTAACTCGAACAATTGTTAAATAAGATTGTTGTCTTATTTGCTTATTTATTTCACTACATATTTTTTATATACCGGAAGTTATTACACCCCGTTTTTATTTCCGTGCAGGAAAAATTAAAAGAATGCGCCAATAAGACCTAATTTCGCGTTTCAGAGAGCAAAAATTAATGGTGCGCGAAATTGAAAAAACGACTTGAATGAAATATTAAATCAAAAACGGGCATTCAAAGTATGTTGCGAATTACCTCGAATTTAAGCAAGGGAAGAGTTGAAACAAAAACATATTGAAGTGAGGCATGGATTATTATATTCTCAACAGTTCTGTCAGTGGTTCAATATCATCTGAATGGAATTATTTGATTCTGTATTTTCCCTCCAAGATACATTTACAGCCCGAGACAGTTGACAGTGACAGTTGGGCAAAAATGGAATGCTTATTGATACATTACAGGTCACATATTAAAAATCCCCCGAAATCCATCTTCATTTTGGCGCCATTTTCAATTGGCCCATTTTTGCCTTTTCTGCTAAACCTTTGTTTTTAATAGCTCATTGATAAGAATCTTCGAATTATATATATGCAAGAAACGCCTCCTCTTGAACGAAAATTCTTCCCAAATTTGCATCTTTCTCCATTTCGGATGTTTTAAAATGTATCATATGTTTTTTATTTATTTTGATTGAAACAGATATAATCAACTTTTTTATCTTGTCGGAAACAAAAGGAGAAGCTCATAAAACGCCATTTTGGAAGAATTGCCACACTTGATTTTCGAAACATTTAAAAGAAACAAATTATTTACGGGTTTTTAACTTAAGCTTCTTACGAAAAAATCACATCTTACGTACAGTTGCGGTCGCATTTAAGAGCTTACGTCAATTTACATAAGTATGCCCGCGCATACTTGTCTCGTAATTGTTGAAATGCCTTTTCAGCTGTATCATTTGAATAAACGAAAGGAAGATGAACTATGAGTGGCTAAACTATAGGTCTGTCATATCACAAGTTCAATGCACACAAAATATCAGCAAGCCTTTTATTTCGCATGACTTACCATTTCTGCAACCACAGCTTGCGAAGCGTTCTTCTTTATATCTTTCCTGTGAAAGTCCTTGTTGCTTTTGTCATAAATGACAGGAAAGTTTTGGACAGCGATAGAAAGTTCTTCTTCATTGACTGCCATTTCGTTTTTAATGAAAAAATCGAACAGAAATATTGTATTTCAATACAATTCGAACGTGATTGCGCAATGTTTTTTCTTCTATTTCCTTCTCTGCTCTTACGTGCCCCTTACGTCAATTTCCTTACGTACTTTTTGCACGTAAGGAAATCGTACGTTAGAGCTTACGAATGAAGTAAAGTCTTACGGAAAACGTAAGCGAGTGGCTGCCTTTATGTAAGATTTTACGTAAACGTAAGAGAATAAATGGACACTTATGCTACGTAAAGGTTTACGTCGAAAAAATACGTAAATGTGAATGCGCCTTAAGAAATATCCATGCTAGATGCTTACGAAATTAGCGTGCTTTGAAGATGAACGATTTTTTTAAAAAACGTTCCCAATGAAGTTAACGCTAAGGGTCTTTTACGAGAGTTTTACTCTAGTCTCAGAATTGTCCGCTAATTTAATACGACAGTTTACAAGCTGACTTATCGTATTCAAATTAGTTTTCATCCACAACTTAAAAATGGACATTAAAAATGTAGCCTAATTACGCGCGCCCATCAATTGCATAATTTCCGCGCAAACCTTAATGCTTTTAATTCGTTGTTGTTGTTGTTGTTGTTGTTGTTGTTGTTGTTGTTGTTGATTTTACTTTTTGAATAAGCTTAGATGTCAATCAAATCATAATGGATGTTTGTCATTGATACTAAATACAAGAAATAAAAGAAGCCATGCTAGTTGTTGTTTTGTGATTCTAGAAGAGGTGTCTGAACCAAGTTGGTCGCTGACTGAAATATAGATCTAGTCGTACAAACTGAAACACAAACCAATAGTGTGGTTGACTATAGTGACTTATAGATAATAGATTTTGAAGCGCCTTTTCGATTTAAAATGTTTTGAACCAATTTTTTTAATTTCGCCCACCTGTATATATACAGTGGAATCTATATAAGGCGGACACCATTGGTGCATAAAAAAGGTGTCACCCATCCGCTTTATTGGGTTAGATTCCATTGTATTTTTGCACACCCTGATACGCAAGATAAGGTCTCATTTGTGCACATGTTTCGTTTTCGTTCAATTAGCCTGTGTTAATTAAGAGAACATGTTTGCGATTATTTTTTTTTATTGAGTTTTTGGTTTTTGATCTTGAAGAGGAAGTTTCGTTAAAGAAAATCGGTTCCATTATTAAGCGAGGTTTCAAGCGTTTAAATAATTACTTTTTGAAATGAATTAAAACGAATTGTAATAATCTTTTTCTTTCTTAATAATCAGAAACTGTTTTGTTTTTTCTTATATTTTCTAAAGAACATTACACTTTATTAATTCTTTAACACCCCTAATAATATTGGATACATAGGCGGATTTAGAGCTTAGGCAAAAAAAAACGTGCACAACCTGAGCAACACTTAAGATTGAAAGAAATTTCATGACACTGTAGTCCTCCAATTATTTTTGTTTTTCAAGATCCACCGCTGGGATAGGCGAGATAACTCGATAATAACTCGAGATAACTGGACCAGTTCTGTCCTTGTTTTATATTTGTACGCGAACACCCGTTATCTCGAACAAAAATCTTGATCCCTTGAGAGTTGACTGTATCGGCTAACTGAACAATTTCGTCTCTCTGTCTTATAAATATATCGTGTACTCAGTGTGTTGATATTAATTTTTAATGAGTCTTATCGTTCCTTCAGTAACATATTGGACCTGAAATCAATTGTATGACGATTCCAAAACATTCCTGTTTGTTTGTTTGTTTGTTTGTTTGTTTGTTTGTTTGTTTGTTTGTTTGTTTGTTTGTTTGTTTAGGGTTTTTTGTTGTTGTTTTGTTTTTCTAAAGTATTAATTATCGTCATTCGTGAGTGATTTAGGATCATAAGCTTCGAGTTCATTGAAAATAAGGTTCGAAGAATGCCATATTATTTTGTTCAAAAGTGGATGGGGTAGTAGAACACAGAAGTGAAAATAATATGAATGAACTTCATAGTTGGTCCGAAACTCTTTATGAAAATTTAGGAGATTTGAGTCTCGTGATACTTCAATCTTATTAAAAAAATGTTCTCGCGCACGTAGACAGATATATTAAGAATTTGGAATTCTTTCAAAAACCTCTTTCGTATTTTAAGAATTTTTTATTTCTTTCAGATCATCAATCAAAATGATATGTCGTTGACAGAAATCGGTAAGAAAGTCTATCTATCTATCTATGACTTAATTTTTCTGTTATCGTGTTATAAGCGTTATTAACATCGTGTGTATCGCATATTCATTTTCTCACGTGAAATTGTTTAACTGAACGGAGCGTTATTGTTATCTTAAGCGGAAGTTTTTTTTCTACAGGACGAAGAGTGGGTCAGAAATTATTTTTTTCAGTAACAAACTCATTTATGATATATTATAATGTCAACAACAACAAAAACGTGCTGAAAAAGTAAAAATGTCTCTAAATTAATTTCAACCAATTAATGTCGAATAAATACAGAAACTAATGGTTTACCAAAATATATTTTAAATGAGCAATATACTTTTCCGGAATTCAAGATTAGATGTCGCACAATGACTCAGTTGTCCATAATTACCGCGAAACAATGTAATGCATCAAAACGAGGTCTGTTTGGACAATTGAGTCGGACATAAACTTGTTCTCGCTTGGTAAAAAAAAATATTAATTGAAAATCCAGCTTTACGGATCTTATCTGTGGTGCCCGTTCCTGTGTGTGTCTACGGATATTCCGGCGTGTCTTCGGATATTCCGGTGTCTACGAATTTCTGTTGTTACTATTTTGTTTTCATGTCTCATTCGCTTCTATGCAGGTCCTCGATTCGTTCTTAATTTGATTCGCATTTTTGATGGCAGTTTTGGCGGAAGCACGTTATATGAAAATCCACATTATGTATCCCCTAACCAGGTTTGTAAGTTTTAAAAGGATTTATAAATTGCTATAGAACATTAACGATTGGTGTGGATCGTGCCATAATCTTTCATTCGTATATACAAGTAGATCGGGCATATCACGTGGGTTGAGTGGAGGTTTGTAAAATGTTTAGGCTGAAATACACGGTCTGATTAATTGGACCAAAAAAAACTTGGTTGTGAAAGAAAAAAAATTAATTGGATTCAGTGCAGCTGTTTACACATAAAGTTTCAACTTAAGGTTGTTTTTTTTTTTGTTGTTGTTGTTTTTTCGTCGAGGTTTTAAAACGTACACAAGGTGATAACAGATTTTTCTCCAAACTTTCCATCCGTTTAGTTGGAGAAAGTTGAACATGTTCCAAGTTTTAAAATGATACACAACTTTAGAAAAAAACGTACATCTTTGCTGTTTACACGATAAGTTCTTTTTGAGAAACAACTAATATTTGTCCAATTAAACGGATCGTGTGCAAAATGTGGATAGGGCGTCACAGTTAACAGAAGAAGATAATTATTTTTTATACTATCATACTAAGAATAAGAATAAGTAACTAAACTTAGATATTAAGTTTTTAAATTTGCATTAGACAAGCCCTCATTAAAAACCAAAAAATAGTTACTTGTGCCCTAGTATGTTATTTAGATTAGTTTAGAACATCTTTTTTGTGTACATTTTCTTGAATACACATATCTTATCAATTTCGTTTCTTCAATAGCATCGACAAAACGTCCGCAAGCAAGCGGCATTACGTTATGCCGATCGAGTATCGGAAAAGGAACGGTCTACCGAAAGACGATTAGAACGGGAAGAATTCGTTGAAGAAAGTCTCGATGATATATTTCACACCGTTACGCAAGCTGATATAAACGAGGCGAAACAAAAAGCGAAAACGAAAGATTTTGTGTGAGCAAGGAGAAAAACCTGTTCGAAAGGTTGCTTTGGGAAATGCAATGAACGTGCGATGCGGATGCGATGCTATCTGTGGATACATAGACAGTTGTTCGACTAGTCCCAAATAAAAGATATGTGGAACATCGAATGTGGAGGAAGTCCCGTTGATGGAAGAATTTTGGATGCGCGTTTTTATCGCCTGTCCATCATATTTTTTGTCTGTCCACCATATTTTTACGTCTAATTTGAATAAAATTGAAATAAAAACAACAAAATATAATTCTTGTAACTACTTTCTTTCAAGCCGGATGTGAAAGTGTACATTTTTTCCATGTGTCAATTCCTCTTCCAAGAATTTCGATAATTACCATGGTCATTCGAAGTATCAATATTGTACCAAATGTTTAATGGAAGGTCTGGAACTGAACTCTATCTCAACAATATTCCCTCGCTCCCTTAAAAGGGGCTGCGGCTGCGTGGAAAGAATTTTCGCGAATTTCGCGAAAAAAAGATGTATATTAATTATCCTCCTGATAGTGATTTATCAAAGCAAAAAAGAAAATAAATCTGAACTAAATTCGATTCTGTTTGTATATAACTCCTGATAGAATGTACCCCACCTTCTCCCCGTCGTAACAACAGCCCCTCCTGCACCTCATCTTGTGCAGTTATAAATCTTGATAACATCTTTCCTCCATATCCACAGGAGGCTGGGCAGCTGGTGCTGACTAGACTTCTTTATTATATGGGTAAAAAAATAGAAGAACTTGACGTCACACACTTTTTAATAGAAACCAAAAATTCAGCCGACCACTCGTTAATGGCTCTTCCATTATCGACATTTGATCCTAGATAAGAGAATAATGCAAGCGTCTCAAAATATACTTTCGTTTTTATGTGTGTTGACGAAGTGTTTATTTTCTTTTGAGATGACCATTAGCTTTGTTGTTTACAAATATTGGCATTGCAATATTATTTTGTTTAGATAATGAAATGTACTCCGCCCCATTATTGGTTCTCGGAAAAACTATCCACCTTAACTTTTAAAGCTATTCTCTTCACTGAAAACCCTGTTTTTCCATCGGTAGCCGGCTTTATTTTACAATTCCACAACTAATCTTCGTCACAAGATTTATGAATGAGCCAATGTTTATCATAAATTATTCAAGAATTTTAAATTCAAGAAATATTTTCGAAATCTTGTGTATTTAAACGTAGTTTTTGTGAATTTATTAAATAAAACTGGTCTCTCATGGGACAACAAGAACACTCTCCGTTATGCTACAATCTTCCCACTCCCTCATGCAACGTGTTATAAAAACTAACCTTTTCTAGAAAAAAAAATGAAGTATTTGCATTCAGAATAAGAGAAATATGTACTTCAGGGGGAACAAATTTATAACTTGCAGTTATTTTGTAATTTGCAGTAAATGTTAAAATGTTCCCATGTGGAAATATTTTTTCTTTTATTTCTTTTATTCATATTTTTATTTTATTAAGGTAGAACTTGTTGATGAAGCATACCATTTCGCAAGTAGTTTTAAATACTTTTCTTTGTTACCCCCGGATTATTATCATCTTAGTTAATTCATTCATAACTCTAGTTATGAATTATCAGTCCATATTCAGAAAGACCAATCAAAATTCTCATAGAGTTCGATGATTAAAGAAAAGCTCCCAAAATAATCCGAAATTCTTTAGCGATAGGGTTGGCTGTTGTGAAGGTGTCTGTTTATTTGTAGGGAGGTGGTCCGTAGTAGTTCATCATTTGTGATATTCAAGGATGAAAGGAATAAAGACTTTACTATCATATTTACTATTTATTGTTGGTTTGCAATGGAAATCTGTATACGGTAAGGTTTTATAAAAGAACTCTACAAAGTATTAGATACTTTGTAGAACTTTCGAGAATTATGCCTCGTTCTTCTTTGTTTATTTGAGAGTTTATGCTGGAAATATCGAGGGATGGGTGCGTCTTTCTGAGGAGAGAGTCTTTTGCAGCAGGGTAGTTTTTCAGAAAAGATTGGGTTTTATATTTACTTCCTCTCTGAGGGGATCCTCCCTGCTGTCCACTGCACTGTACTGTTATGGCTGTATTGATTTTACAGGAATTCAGGTTATGGTTATATTATGTTTTGTTTTTTAGCCCTAGATGAACATGCCTGTCCAGCTGGTGATTTTATGTGTAAGAATAAAGAATGTATTGTTTCCTCTTGGCAATGTGATGGAGAGAAGGACTGCAGTGATGGCTCAGATGAGATAGCCTGCTCTAACAGTAAGTAAAATAACCGCATTTTTTCAATAAATGTTCAAATACCAAACACTAATCCGTTCATAGTTAGAATTTTTAATAATGCCTTGGTGATTACCTATTGAAAACTTCAAAATAGTCGTATAATTGACAAAGTTTTCTCAATTAATTTTTCTTTCAGTTCAGATAGTAGATAGTATTTCATAGAAATACCAATCATTTAGTTTCTTTTTTTCGCAATAGGTTTGTGACGTAAACACTACATAGTAACCTTCTTTCGCTATGTTCCATTTGTAAACATAGAAATCGTTCCACTATATGCCTGGTGAGTCATGAAAACAATGACTCGTTAAGAACGCGCGCTTTCTTTTTCGTTCTCGAGAAACCTGCGTGTAATATATTGACATAGACGTGGCCTTTGTTATGCTAATTTAAATCCAACATAGTTTTTTATTTTTCGAATAAACAAAACTTCCTGCTTCAGTTTCTGTTTATATTTTTAAGTTGTTTCGTGGCTACATAGAAATGAGAAAAGTTGTTGCTTTTTTTTTAAAAAAAAGATGATGAATTTTTACTGAAGGTGTGTAGTATTGAAATCTGTGTACGAATAATTTTTTCATGGAAATTTCTTGAAATTAAAACATCTGCCGTACGGAGGTGTGTTGTAGGTGGGAAAACTGCAGAGAAAAGTTTTACTATTTTGAATTTTTGATCGGGACATTTACACTACCTGTAATTAAAAAAAGTTCCTCATTCATGCCTCTGCGTAAAAGCTGTATCGTTTATGAATTATTCTGTGTTTTGAATACAATCATGAATGGAAGTTTTTTAAAAATGAATAACTCTATACAAAATTTTGCAATATTTAGTATTAGTAGTAGTTCTCTTAAGAAAACAAGATTTGGAAGTTTTTTCTTCAGGTAATTCGTCGTATTTAAAAATTTTCCGGTTTCAACTGCCTGTCAATTAAATTTCTGTCTAAAATGTAATTAACACAAAATGTCACTTACGATGGGTGTTGAGAATTTTTTTTTATAAAATGCATGAATGAAATTTGTCACACCACACTGGTAAATAAATTCATCACTATAGTAAAAGATATATAACAACACAAACTTTTAAAAGCTTTTCGGCTTATGCCATCTTCAGTAAAACAATATTGGAACCATTCATCACTGTTCCTTATGTTATTCCAGACAAAGCAGGTGATAAAACTAACATGGTTTAAATACAAAAAGATGATTCCTTTCAACCTCCAAACTAATGAAAGATTTTTGTGTTTGCTCAAGCTCTGTTATTATTAATCTCGTCTGAAAAATTCATTTTAAGCTTTTGGTTAACTTTTTGAGACATTGGAGAACAGTTTCCCTAGTTTGAGGTCAAGTACTGATTCTTTCCTTATCTGAATAAACATTTTTTAATCCTATAATTCTTATCACTTCATTTTATCAAATATTTATAAAACTAGACCTGATGACAGCCAATTGGCTTTCATAAAGTTGATATTTTCCCTGAAACTTAAGTACAAGTAAATGGAAAGGTCAAATATTAATATTTAGAACGACGTCGAAAGTGTGATGAATCAGTCAATTTCCGATGTAAAAATGATAAATGTGTGCCTAAATCCTGGACTTGTGATAGGGTCGATGATTGCGGTGATAATAGTGATGAGTCGTCAATAGATGGACCACTTTGTTGTAAGTATTTATCACTTTCGTTTTAAGTTTATAAAATATTGGTCACATATGTCTAGAGCTAAGTCTTAAATTATTTGTTTATTATGCATTTGTGGTGACCATGGGTATATACTTGATTTTTTTAGTGAGAACAGAACAATGTGCTCGAAATGATTTTAAATGTGTAACAAGTGGAGCATGTATTCTACAATCATTTTATTGCGATGGATTCGAAAATTGTGATGATGGCTCTGATGAAAAATCATGTGGTATCCGCCTTTTTTCTTTTTTCTTTTTTGTTACGAATTTCCTGTTATCCCAATGATGGTATAATTTGATTTTCTATTCCTTCAGATCAGCGAACATGTACTGAAGATGAATTTCGTTGTGATAATGCTCGCTGTATTTCAAAGAAATGGCACTGTGATCGTAGTGACGATTGTGGAGACATGTCTGACGAGAGGAACTGTCGTAAGTCAACTATGATAATATTCCATAAAACAACTCGGATTAAAAGACCATAAAAGTAAAGCACTCGTTTATAAACAGCACATAATTTCTCATGGGAGATGCGTGTAAATAAAATTTTATGCTGTTGGTATTTAAAATCTCTTTCTATAAACTGTAAACTTTTCTTTCCTGGATTCACCCAAATCAATACATCAGATAGTAATTTAGTAATAGGTAAAATAGTCATAAATTACACCTGGCACATTTGAGGTTCTGCACAACTTGATGCAAAACTTCAAATTTCACTTCCTACATTTTGCACCATGTAAGTATTTCTGTATTCTGTATTATATCAGGAACTGAAAGCTGTGATTCAGATCAGTTTCAATGCACCAAAAGTAAACATTGTATTCGAATCTCATATAAATGTGATGGCAGTCCTGATTGTCTGGATGGGTCAGACGAACATAATTGCAGCAAAAGTAAGGAAATAATCATCATGATGGAGATTGTTTCTCCTCCATGTTCATTTTATTTGTTTTCCTTCCTTCAGTGGTGACTTTCGTAATTCATACTGTTATTACATATGCATGTTCAGATGTCTTGTCTTGGTTATCATATTTAGAATGTTTTCATTGCTGTTTTTGTTTCCACTAAGGCAAAAATTCAATTGTGTTAAACAAGGTATTGTTATAAGTATAACAAAATCTGATTTATCAGGCTGTCAGCATTGCGCTAGTGAGAGGTAAAGGATAAAAATACAGTTTTCACTAACACAAATATGAAATTAAAAACTGTTGATTTTTTTAGCTTTCTCAAGTACACCAACTGCTACCTCGACCGTCCCAATGACAAAAAAAACAATGACTGATGATAGCACGACAAGTTTGTCAACAAAATACCAAACTACCACAAACATCACAACCACCACAACAAAAGCTCCTTGTCGAAATTATGAATTTATGTGTCCCTCCACACAGCAATGCATACATAATACATGGCTTTGTGATGGAGCTCTAGATTGTGATAATGGAGAAGATGAACGTATTACAGTTTGTAAAGTAAATACATGTCAGAGTGATGAATTCCGATGTGATAATGGGCAATGTATAGATAGGTTATACAAGTGTGACCAATCCCCAGATTGTACTGATGGAAGTGATGAAAAGGGCTGTCGTAAGTACCATCTTGTTGAGTTTTTAAAAGTATATATTTGATAGCCTTTTCTGTTTTGAAGTCCACAAAACTTTTTTTCCTCCTGTTATTGAGTATATCATCTTGATTTATTTTTAGCAACTATAAAAATTCCTTGTACTAAAGAATCTTATACCTGTCAAAATACTAATAACACATGTATTGATCACACATTATTATGCAATGGTAAAAGTGATTGTCCTGATGGTGATGATGAATCAGATCTCTGTGGTGTGTGTTTATATTATACTTCGAATAATGTCTATATCTTTAGGTTTTTCTAGCAAGATGCGATTGTCACTAGTGAAAACTTTGTTAGTTTTGTCTGGATTAAGAAGAACATTGTTGTACAATGCCTCGGACTTTCAACCAAAAAGTTTTATGATCGCTTGTTAGACAACAAACACACTCTTATGTACAAGTTACATAGCAGTTAGACAGTTAGCTTAAAATAATTTCTTTTTCTTAAAGGCATAAATGAATGTGCTGTCAATAATGGTGGATGCAGTCACCACTGCGACAACTTGATCCTTGGACATCGTTGTAGCTGTCGTTCTGGTTTCAACTTAGCTGCAGACCAAAAGATGTGTGATGATATCAATGAATGTGAAATTCCTGGAATGTGTACACAAGCTTGCATTAATTATAAAGGCAGCTATGCATGCATGTGTGATAGGGGTTACAATTTAGATCCTCTTAATAAAAAAACTTGTAGAGCTCAAGGTAAAGATGTATTTTTGCTATTTTTTTGTTTTAGTGAAGTGTTATGGTTATGTTCTAATAAAAATATTTTTATCTTGTGTTTTAGCACCTGTTCCTTATTTGCTCTTTACAAACCGTTACGATATTCGTGAAATATCTACCAATGGACATCACTACAATACAATCATCAGCAATGTCAAAAGTGCTGTTGCAATCTCGTTAGACATTAAAAATAATATGATTTATTGGATAGATAATGCGAATAAAACAATTTGTCGAGCTTCAAGAACCCCTGGAAAGGAATCCAATGTGGAGATCTTGGTAAATTCTGGTTTAGGGAAACCTGAAGATCTTGCAGTGGATTGGGTTGGACGTAAACTGTACTGGACTGATTCTTGTGAGTCAACTGCATTGACTTGAGAATGAAGTTGGCTTACACCATATTGTTATAAATGAATTTCCTTTTATTTAGTGCACAACTGTATTAGTGTATCCAACCTTGATGGTTCTCATGTCAAATCATTTTATAACGCTACATCCGAACAACAACTACGAGCAGTTACAGTTTATCCAGAGAAAGGGTTAATTTACTGGACTGATTGGGGTAAAATGCCTAAAATTCAACGTGCAAATCTTGATGGTTCCGACAAAAGAACAGTTGTTAATAAGACTCATGTCTCTTGGCCTGTCAGTATTGCTATTGACAATACATTAGAGAGATTATATTGGACTGATCTAAGTAGGCGTCGTATTTGTTCATCTTCAATTGATGGTTCCATGGTACAGAAAGTTGTGACAGACTTGAGTAGTCCTTATGGCTTGACTGTGTTTGAAGAGTATGTTTATTGGACAGATTTTTCTGAACAGAAATTGTATAAAGCTAATAAATTCAATGGAAAGTCACTTAAGAAGTTCAAGAGTAGTTTTTTTCAACCAATGGACATAAGTGTGTTTCATCCTCTTGTTCAAAAGGAAGGTTAGCTATAATCTTTAGTATCGATCAATGATTTCATTAATTTCTTTTCCTCTTTATATATCTACACAAAACTTTATTTTTCAATGATGCAACAACTTTTCTTTTTCTTTTTTAGTTGATCATCCTTGCCAAACTAATAATGGTTATTGCAGTCATTTGTGTTTCATCAGTTTGTCTTCTGAAAAACAATACGTGTGTGGCTGTCCCGATTTCCTTTATCTTGATAAAACTGGCAAAAATTGTGTATTGTCGAAGAATGTGAAAACTTTACCTCCAGGACTTTGTAAAAGTGACAACTGTCAGGAGCCAACTGTGGCACGAGTTAAAAACAAATCAAATTTCAAAATTTATATTTATATTGGGTTGGCTTTCGTGTTCATACTTTTATTGATAGTAATCACAGTTGTTATATACAGACGCCGAAGAAATCGGTTTGATCTTAGGTAAGGCTCAACAATGTTTTTTTTATCAAAATACCTGTGTTTAGTTCATATCAACAGGCTGATTGATTGACTTTAATAAACTGTTGTCTTCTGTTTCAGAATGATTTATGAAACTCGAAGCGAGCTTGTGCAAACCAAAGATAATAAAAAGGATGTAGAAGTTGAAGTCAAATACGTCACAAACCAAACCCATACCTCTCATAAGAGAAATAATAAAAATTTTGACAACATTAACTTCCGTGAAATGGATGAAGCAAAGGTGCCATTGCATATGTCTGAAATGGATGGCGATTTTATGGTAGACAATTCTGATAACTCGTCAGACGATGTCGAATTTGATGACAAGAAACCTATTATTCCACAAATGGTTTAATGTTTAACATGTCCGAATGTGATATTCTTGGAGTTTGTGCTTTTCCCCAGAGTGCCTGAAAAAGGTGTTGAGGTGATTGTCAAGATGTTCCATTCATTAAATTGTGGGACCCTTGTCTTCCATACCGAAGGGATTACCAGAATATGATTACCACAAAATTTGATTAGTAATACCAGTCTTTTCGTAACTTGCCTTGTTTACCAAATTTGATCATGGTATGCTGTTCTTACTTTATTTTGAATATTAGAGTTTTGCGTTTTCAAATTAAAAAAGATACACCTATTTATTTTTTCAATATTAGAAATACTTCCTACGTTTAGAAAAATTTATTTGCTCAAGCTTAATCATTTATTGTGTTGTGTTCTATATACCCATGGCATTGTTATTTCAGACTATTAACATGTCTTCTATGCTCTTCTTAAAGGCTTTGAATGAACAAACCATTATGTTTGTGATAAACCCTTTCATACCAGACTGAAAAAGATTGATTTCTGGTCTGAAATGTTTTGGTATACGGCATAGTATCTACCCAAGCACACACCTCCCTTTCCCCTGGTAAGCGAAACAACAAGTTGAGGGATATGCCTGGCTACATAGTACCTTGCTGTGAGGGAAAGTTTTATCAAGTTTTATCCTTCCTTATTTTTCCATGTGTATGGATGTGCATAATAGCATGATTAAACTTGACCAATGAAAAGAATATTTAGAACAAAATATTTCTCCTCTTCTCCAAACGATGCTGACGTTCATATGCATGTTTTTGTTTCTCGCTGAGAACTGTTTCTTACATTTTCTTCTGTCGAAAAATCTTTCAACACTGAAGCCACGCTAGGTTGTTCGGAGAAGAACATTAAAATCTTTAACCATATATTGATGGCAGTTCAGAAATTATGTTTGTTTTAAATGACTGAAATTTTGTTTTCATTTTAATATTTCGTCAAACTCCATTTGTGAGAGATGGGTCCTCGCAAAACCTTGGTTCATGTCTTTGTTGACTGATCACAATGCTAAAGAAGGGTGAGTTTGTTTTCAGAACAGCTAGCTTAATAGGCACGTGTTCTTTTCAAAATTTTAGTTCACGATGATTTCATGATTTGTGTAGTTTTATGTTCGTCTGTTAGTGATGGGCGCAGGTGAATGTTTTGGCTAATTTGTAAATACAACGTTCCGTTTTTTTTTTACTATATCATCGGTTTGAACTGTTAATGTAAGCATGAATGTTTCTGTGATAAATATCCAGATCTGTGGATTCGTGTGAACAAACCCACAAATTTTACCATTAGATGAAAATACCATTGAATTGGTTAGTATTTTACGAAAGGACTTTTAAAAGTGATTGGTTAGTGTAATTATTTATATTGAGAAATGATTGATCATATTCTTCTGTATGCAGTTTTGATTTTCAGATGATGTAAGATAAAAAAAATTGGTAATCAGAAAAAGAATGAATGTCAGTTGATTTACTGCGTTTTTTTCTTGCCTTTAAAATTTGGGGATCAAATAGCGCCAGTTTTTACTTTTGATAACCAGAAATAGACAGTTCCTTTTTATAAGGGGGTTCAAGGAAAAATCTCGTACCCCACCCAAACGTCAGTATATCAAAAAGGCCAGATTGTATTAATCAGGCCTCTCAGATTTATAGAAACCTGATAGCATACCTTCTCGGTATACTTATCAAAATTGTTGACACGTGTGTGGCATGTGCAAAAGTATTTGTGAGTATTTTGCGGTTTCTAAAATTATTGCACATTGGATTAATTACTTTGCATTATTAGTGCGGCATCTAATTGTAAAGGATATTTCTAATTTTCCTCAAATTTTATACATCTTTTCTCTGGGACTACACTTTTAAAACGAACAATCGTGCAATTTGAAAACTCTCCTAGAGGAAACCATAAAACGCAAAATGGGAATGTGAATAATGGTGATTATGAAAGATATGAAATCGTAACCTTCCTTAACTGCCTATGGTGGTTTAGATGATGATCGAAGACTTGACCACGATTAGAAGAAAGCAAAATGATACCAAAGAAATAAAAATAAAGGACTGCAGTCTTTTATCACGTTCAAACTCTATATAATTACTGCGTTTATTAAACACAAAAATTCCATCTGATCTTGATGATTTATTAATCTCATTTAAGGATCTCAATAAAATTATTACCTCTCAACTCAAGTGAAGCAAATATGGCACGTTTTAACAACACTTCGTTCATACCCAGATCTCAAATCGTCACGAGGTTGCCAAACAAGCGGTTTCTTTCTATTTCCGTTTATGCAGTCTTACTAAACTCGAACTGGCTTATAGATATACGCCAACGCAAGAGACCCTGGGTTTGAGGTTGGTGGTGTTACCATTTGATAAAGTTAAAGACAACGAACTGTTATAAGTAGAACTGAGGGTTGCAGTGTGCTGATGTCAGCAGTTGGATTCCCTCATTCGTTATTTTAACGGCGCACTAGAATTTAACAAGTTACCCTCGAAAATTCGGTCCGCACAATTAAATAAGGAATTTTTAAGCTTTTATAAAGAATTTTTTAATGTTTAGATAATTATACAATTTTTATACGTATACACGTTGTTTTTTTATAAGCAACCAAGGTCAGACGTTAGTAGTAATGTTGCTTAAAAAATGCCCATTTTTAGTAGTAGCGTTGTTTACTTTGTTGCTAAGCATTAATCGAAAATATATATATGTCCCATAAGAATCTTATTTTCTACTGCACTGATGATGGATATTATCCGAAAAGCTTATGCATATTTTTAAAATAAATAAATGGTTTTTTATATACTTTAAGTTTAATAATAATAAATCAAAGAAGATTTGACAGAATGAAGCAATCTTCTATTGTTGACTTTTTAAAAAAAACAGTAAACAGTATTGATTTTATGTAAAGTTAACTGTTAAAAAGATAAATGACTCTTATAGAAATACCTTGTACCCTAATATCTATAGCCTGTGCAATACTATACACCGTTATAACCACCCCTTGCTTATTTTTTCTTCTTCAAAATTTGGTTGAAAACACTTGAACCCTTTTAATTCGAAAACTCATGTAACTCGAACAAATTTTGAGACCCCTAGAAGATTCGAATGACATGAGTTCAACTGTATTATATCCTCAGTATTACATTTATCGGCACTACGTACATTATTATTTTCTTCTTATATCTACAGTACACGTTTTTTTCTTTCTTACATATACGAGAGAGTTTCGAAATACATAAAGGAATGAATGTCGCCAATTTCAAACAAGGAATTCAAAAGACACATTCCTTCTTTTTTTGTTTCTTTTTTCTTGTAAGTATAATTATTATTACCTTTTCCGGTTAACTAAAGAAATATATATAGTTGTTCTATCTTTAATTATTCCTTGTGGTCACCCCCTCTGTTTAGTCTCTTTATTTTACTCTTCCTGGAAAATAATGGAATCATTCATTTATTCGTTGAAAATTTGTTTAGCGTTAACCGTAGTAGTGGTCGTCTCCACAAAGAAACAACGAAACTTCCCTTATAGTGGAAATCTCATGTAGTGGGCACCTCTATATATGGCAGACACTAATTCTCAACAGAGACTGTTTATTTTTAATTCAGCCGCAAAAATAAATTAAACGCGTCGTCAAGTTTGGTGTCGTCATGGGGTCGAAACTTTCGCGGGGAGAAAACTTTCGCCAAGGAAATAATAGCAAAATTTACGGCAAACATTTTCCCGAAAAGCGACAAATTTCTTGACAATATGTCGAAAAGAAAGAAGAAGCAAGAGACCCTGGGCTCGAGGTTGAAAAAATATTTCATCGAGGCGAAACTGGACTGAATAGTTGAGACATAGCATCGGAGCAACAAAGATGGCTACCCTCCATATGAGTGATCTTGTGTAGCGATGTACACAAGAAACTTTAGGAAGAAAGATCGCAGATATATATATATATAGATCTGTGCTTTCAATTTTTATGATTTATTTTTAGGTAACTGTTAAGTTCTTGTAGCTAAATTTTCCTCTCCTTATTTATGTTGTTGATGAAATTGTTTTTCAACATCACTATATTATATTATTAAAAAAGGATTTGCGCGTAGTGTAAAAAGCAAGACCTAGTTGCTAAGTTGGCAAGCCAAATATCAAAAGCTTACGTTCGCTCTTTTTGCTTATGTAAAAAATTAACCAGTTTGACATATATTAAGGTTTGGGCAAGAGCTGTTGTGTTGCTAAGTTGTGGCAAGCCAAATAATATCAAAAGTCTAGAGGAAGCAGGAGAAAGAATGAGGATGTAACAGCACTACATTTCTATGACTGAATCACTTGTGCTATACCCACAAAAATTAGAATTAAAAAAATAAAGAGTTTGAAATGCTGTTCAAATTCAAAAAATGAAACAACTCATCTTAAAACGGAAATTCTATGCATCTGGAATTCATTTTCTTTGTATTATGAAAAACTTGGAAGTATTACTCAGAATCAACGATGATGAAAAAACTCCATTATCCTTTTGAATAGTGCAAACTTTTATTAAATCAATATGAATAACATGATCAATTTCATGAAAAAATTGAATGTTTAATGTTTGAAATAATAGAAAAGAATATTTTCGATAATGTATAAGGAAGTCAAGAATAATTTTGAACAGTGTTTATATTTTTATTTTTTGGTTGTTTATTTTCTTACTACAACAATGTGATTGACCAAACAAGACAAGACAATTAAAACAAAATACACCTATAAACACTAAACTTATGACCTAACATTATATAAGAACTTAGCAGTAATAAAACAACATCAAGATGTTCAAAAACAATGAGTTATTAGGAATAGCAGAGTACGACGATACACCACCATAATACAGTAGTAAAACTGTCCTTCTAGTTACGTAACAGTACTCTACTTATTTGTCAAGAATGGCACCAAAATCAGGTTAAACAATACATCGGAGTTTGGATAATGGAAGCAAAAAGTGCCGCAAGCCATCAGACCATTTAAAAAAAATGCTCCTTGTATAGAAATTTATATGACCTAATATATATTTGATATTGCCAAATGAGCTCCAGCTGCAAAGTAACTCGCTTACGCTCGCTGTTTTTGCTTCCGCAAAAATGAAACAACTAATGAAAACTCATCTTAAAACGAATATATATACCGTTCCTCTGGAATTCTTTTGTATTACGAAAAACTCGTAAATATCAGGGTCAACAGTTTCCGTTGTTGTTTTGAATTGAACAGTACGAACTTGTATTAAATCAACAAATGACTCTGATCAATTTACTAGTCAAATGTCTAATATGTTTGAATTAATAATAAAAAAAAAAATTCGAAAATGTATCAGAAAAAAGTTGAAAACATTCAAAACATTTTTGAACAGTGTTTAAATTTTATTTTATGTTGACCACAAAAGGTCTCAAAGACCACAAACTTAATCTAAAATAGGGTATACATCGAACTTTACTAGAATTAGGTATTACAAATGTCCATATTCTTTGCTAAATAATTGCTGAATGTCTCAACATGAAATATTAATGATCAAGTCATTTTCTGCAAATGTGTGCACACACTTGTGCAGGTAATTTAATGCTCTTTATACACTTAAAAACATTCATGCAGGTAGTTTAATGCTCTTTATACACTTAAAAACACTCGTGCAGGTAGTTTAATGCTCTTTATACACCTAAAAACATTTTATGTGTTTTTGGTTCCCTGAAAATGTTCATAATGACAATAATGTAAGATTTCTTTCAATAGACATTTAGCACTTTCTGTGCAAATTCATGCATTTTTTATTAGTTAGTTTACAAGTTTATATATTAGTTTATAAAGTGGGATATAATCAACCTGATAAAAACATTGGAAAGTCATCTATAGCATCTATTTTGCCTTTTTCATCTATTTATCCTGTTAAAACATGCATTAAAACTAAAAGGTATCAGAGTCACTTATCCAATTTTTGATCAATTTAAAATTGCTCATAAGGAATAAGTTTTTTAAAAAGAACACACTGAAAGGTATTGGCTACATGTTCATTATACATGTAAAAATTAACAATTGCTAGCTGAGCTTTTTTTCATTTCATTTTTTTTTTTCATAAAAAAAACATGCAGTCACATTTTAAAGTGAAAATTCTGAAAAAAAAGTGGTCATAGAGAAATGTGAAAGGTATTGAATAGGAATATGAACGCCCTTTCTCCAACGAATACCCCTAGTTGTCACATAGACTAGTACAGTCACAATTTTTGCTTTTAGTATTATGTGAAATTATTAGTTAATCACATGAATGAAATTGTGTAATCATATCAATTTTCAATCGAGGCTAAAACAAATCAGTTTTTGTTTTGGTTGATTTGACTAGGAAGCATTCAAAATTTTAGATTTGAACTTTCATTCAATTGAACTTCTTCCCTTTTGAAACAGCTCCGATTAATTTCAAAAGAACAACCTTGAATCTGCTTACATAAATGTGTAATTAATAAATCGATTGAATTGATTTTTGTTGTTGTTGTAGTAACAGAAGTTTATCGTAACAAAAATTGTCATAGCTACACTGTCGTCCCACAATGAATGAACGGAGTGGAAAGAGAAGTATGCACTATGGAATAGGAAGTGCTCGAGCATCAATCATAGGTTCAAGAACTGCAATGTCTGTTGTATCCAGCAAAAGAAATGTTGCATTTGATACCAAATTAGACAAAGTTCCAAAGAAAACAACAGTTCAAGTAATATATTTCTATACAAATTTCTCTTTTCATTGTTTAATGTCATAACGCAGTAAGTGCTAATTTTTAATAACAGTACATTAACCTACTTACAATTTTACATTACATTACATGTCCTGTCTGCAGAAGTCTTTTTTGTTTATTTGACATGCATTTTCATGTTCACATTTCGAAGCAATCACATTTATCACAGTCCAAAATAAACTTTACATATTTATTGTATCCTGTCTTTAGAAATGAACAGTGTTTTGTTTATTTGACATGCATTTTCATGTTCAGTTCAATCGTATTTCTAATCAAACTGCATAGAATACAAAAGATTAACATAATGACTTCATGTAACACAAAACTGTACATGGAAATGTTCTGTGTTTTCATTTAAATATTCATTCCTTTTGAATGTGTAAAGTTTCCTTTGGGTTGTATTTACTTGATTCTTGATAATGATTTATATAAATGGTGGTTACAATATTAAAGTATAAAATAACCTTTTGTTTCCCCATTCACACTATTTTGTGTTCTTCTGTATATTTTCTTGATTTTTAAGGTTGTAACTTTCCAATAGAAAGCCTGCAAAATATCACTGAATGAGGAATTTTCTAGAACATTAGGGTAAATTGTTTAAGATAAGAAATTTATGATTTTATGTTCGTAATCATTTAATCGTTGTTTATTTAGGTATTCGATGATTATGGGACTGATGTTACTCCACGAAGTTTGTTAAGTTCAGATTTAACTTCCACAAGCCTGACGTATGTTGTATCGACTTTTTTCAGCCTTCCTTCCCTTTAATATGAAGAAATCCTTTTCATTGAAACAAGTGATACCAAGTGATCATTTTAAAATGATGTTTTTATGACCGATTTCAGCAATGGGTCTAGAGGTATATCAAAATCTGTAGAGGAGAATGTTAGCAATTAAAGCATAAAAGAAAACATGCAAATAAGCTTATTGTTGATACAGACTGTTAACAGAAATTATATTAATTTACTCTTCCATAATTTTCAACATACCTGTCCTTTGATAGGTATCTGTTCCAGAATATTTTTAAAGGAGAATTAAACATAAAAAAATGTAAAAAAATCACTCTTCATCTGCAGTTACCAAAATCTCAAATTTTGAAATTTCAAACTTTATTTTGATGAAAAAACAATCAACCTAACTTAAGGAGAATTAAGCCCAAAAAGTTTCCTTCAATAAATATACCTTCTATGATCCTAGTTTTTTCCATAAAAAACATAAAAATTACCCAAAAAGAGTTTTTGATCTCCTTTGTAGGCCTCAAAGTTGATTATAGTAATCACCATATTAAAACAAAAATAACATCTACTGTGGGGATCAGTGATGTGTATTTTATGCTCATCATATTTGCAGCCTTTTATTTTTATAAAAAATCCATTCACTTATAGAATTGTTTAATGAGTGTAATAACTTTATTAAATTGAAAATGTTCTGTAATCAAGTTCTTTTTATTTTATTTCAAATTTCAAATATCGATGTTAAATTAATATTATTGTTATTATTATGATCATAATTCGGGTTCCATATAAAAGTACATGGTTCTTCTCCCTACAATGCAAAAGGCTAAAATGAAAATCCGTAAAAATCCTATATCATAAAAAAAATTATTATATTAAAAACAAATATATATTATAATATATATGTATAAATTGCATCATAAAAATTATGTTAGATTAAAATTATGATTATGATTAAAAGGATTGTGAAGTAAAGAACTAGACAAAATGAATTTTCATTATTTGCTTCATACTCTTCGTCTGCAAATACCAAAATTTGATGTTCTTTCTTTCTTTTTTACAGGAAGAACAGCAAGACTGGCATCAATTTCAACGACTCATCTTCAGTTGGAACTGTAATATATTTTACTTAGAGCCACCACCTGTTAATAACCTTATCGTCTCTTTTTAACCAGACCCTCAATGATGTGGCATTGAATTGGACAGTGTTAGATCTTTGTCTGTTTTCAAAATTTATTAATTTCAAAAATGACACCAATAACAACAAGGTGATGATGATCTGACAATGTCATACCTCGGGTCCCATAAAATTTCATGATCACTATTATCATGCAAAAGAACATATTCATGGTACCTTAAGGTGAGTGTGATGCCTTTGAGCATAGCTTTTTAAATTGCGTATTACAGCCATTATCTGATACCAAATAAAATGCTGTTTAAGATGGATATAGTTTTATTTTATTCAAATTTTCAGCTTTTTTGAAAACTTTACGTCAGTAAAACTTGATGTCTTTTGAAAATGTGTCCCAGTCTCAAAAGTATTTGCCGTTTAGGTTACTTTTTTACACCATTCTATTCGGACTTCTGTTTTCGTTCAGTTTTCATTAATATTTTCGTGTTCATATCTTTTTGAAAACCTCATTTTAAACTTTCGGGGGTATAACTTTTGAAAGAAGCAATTAAAAAACAAAACTTAAGACTGTTTTGAAGTTCATTTCATGGTGAGTATGATGGTATTGATCTCCTCCACTGGTTGTCTCAACTTTTGAGACTGCAGTTGAAGATAGATGTCTTACCCCCAGAAAAAATATTCCAGAGAAAAACTATTTTAAAGGTATTTTTCTTTCGAGTCAGGCTTGCTGCATAATTCTTGAATGTGGAATTGTTTGAACAAAGGGAATCGACTGACACACTCCAGATGTTCAGATTGAAAGTAAAACGTAATGAATTGCATTATACTCTGAAATTGCGTTCATACTCTGAATTATTTTATAAAAAAGTACCTTTTGAATAGATTATAAATAAATAGATAATAATAATCTTTATAAATCCGTTATAAATAGATTTGATTCACAATGTTTAGTTTTTTGGATGGAATATGTATTCCTCTACAATTTTAGGTAAAAATTTTTTTTTTTGAATTTTGGGCGAAAAAGACGTTACAATCGTCTTAATTCACTAAATTTTTGCTCAACTTAAATTTTGCCCATGTTATTTTCTCGCATATAATTTTCGCGCACATTTAACTTACGTGTAAATTTAATTTTCTCTCAAAAAAATAAAAATAAAAGAGTAACAATCCATTTTGTATTCGGTGATCAACTTTTTCACATAGTTTAAATAATTGATATTCCATCACTTTGTGTTTGTGAGATCCTCGTGGTTTGTTATCGAAACTTTGGCCAAGTATCATGTATGTATTCGTTCATGAGTTATTTTTGGCAAACAAGACAAATCTGTTGTCCATTCAACAATATTCTGTACAACAGTTTCTTCATTCGTTTTGGACGACTCTACATTTGAAATCTCCCTGAAAATGGGCTCTGGACCCATGCTAGAGCTTTGAAAAAAGATAGAGTCCATGTTTTCAGTTGTTAAAGTAAGATCAATGCTTGTATCAAAATCAATAATACTGCTCATTTTCCTGTTTCTTTTACTACTTTCTCCTCTCAACTAAAACATTTCGCTTGTTTATACCAAAAACTTAGTTGGATTGGCCAACATTAAATTGGAACTGGTGTAAAAATGGACGATAAGGTAGCTGTTTCTTTTTACGTTCGACAACCAACCCATACCATGTTAACGTAATAACATTCTGTGTCATCTCTTATTTTCTTAATTATTTCTTCCATTGCAGCCATCTGAATTACTTAATCAATCAATGTTTGGAGCAAGTACTTTCCAAGCAAGCTATGCAGCTGGTTTTTCTAAGTAAAGTATTTTTGTCATTACACTGTTTTATTGTCTTGAAGGAGTAAGGCAAATTTGTTTGCCTCAGTAAACAGTTATTAGAAATCCATAATGCCCGCTAAAAATGGTAGCTTTAACGTAAATAAAAAACAAATAAAATTTCCCAAGCAATATATAAAATGGAAATTTTGAAGAATTCGATAATTTAGTGAATCAAATAGGTGAATTCTTAATGCCTTGTTTCCACTAGGTCAATATGTATTTTCTGAACCTCTCTTAAGCTGTTTTGACTAGACAAAAGCTAACTCGGAAGCTCTACCTCTACTATCAACCTCACACTTTATTCCTTCATACAGATGCACATAACATTCAGTATCCCATTAATGACTTCTTTGGACATCTGATACTGTCCTCACACACAGATTTTGATCAAGTGAAATATGACCCAGATCTTCATTTCCTTTAAATGAGTTATTTACTAGTGCAACAATGTTTCTTTATTTTAATCCTTCATTAAATATTTATTTCATGGAGATTTTTCTTTATGTCCAGTAAAAGCTCACACAATGTCAAATAGCTGTTGCAATAAAGATACTTGCAAACAAAATTGACCTCTGCTTATCTGAAGCACAATAAACCAAATGGAAATTTTATCCGAGGATTTTAAATTTGAACTGATATGAAGTGCATTTTATGAATCTTTATAATATATATTTAGCTAGAATCTAGTCTGATGCCGCTTATAAAAGTTTCTAAAGTTATTTTTGTTTACTTTGAAACCTTCATGTTTTTATTTAACATAATTTATTTAGATCAATCATGAGCTCTATGATGGGCAGCTCAAGAGCATCTTTAGATTCAGTGACAGATGAAATTTCTGAACCAAGTCATGCACATGTGTTCTCTGGATTGCAAGGTATTATAACACTGATTGATGAGGTCCTTTAATAGACTGAGGGCAAATCACTTCAGAACCTTTAGAACTATGAAGCTCAGTGTAGATAAAAAACATTAAACATTAACTACTATTTCTCGTAGAATCATTTTCAGTTATACAGGTGTTAAACTCAAAAAGTGAAATTTGTTTTGCCATAATTAATAAAAATGAAACCAAGTTTAAAAAAAAATAAAAATAAAACTAGCAAATTTATATATCATCTTCAGTGATAACTTTATGTGTTCTATCACAGATGATAAAAGTCATAATGTGTTTGCTAATTTTAATTTCGTTGTTTTTACTTGGTTTGATATTTACCTAAAATGTGTGTGTTGGCTTTTTCAACTAGATATTGAACGAAAACGAACTGAAGTAAAAGAAACGCTGACATCTGCAGATTTAAAGAAAATGGTAAGAAGGATTTTTAACATACAAATAATTGTGTAAGAAAGGTTTTATAGTTTTCGAGATTTCCACCATACACCTGTTCTCATAACGTTGTCAGTAAATAGAGTTGACAATTTTTTAACGAAAAACTTCTTACTGAATTTAAAAAAATATATATATAAAAACATTTTTTTAAATACCTTGTTTTATATCTTTTATATTTGTTTTGTTTTACATGGCAAAATTTATCGATATCCCTAAAATAGTTGTAAATTTTACCTATACACATATCTCAGTCATATCACAGTCATTTCTTATGAAGAACTTATATTATTGAACCTCTACAACTCTGACTAAATTCATGTTTTTATTGCAGGTACAGATAACTCTCATCGAAACTGACACTATTTGGCATTTGAATATACCTAGCCTGTGTGTGAACAATGATCCTGATGAAATCCAACATGCTAAAGAACGAAATGATAAATACGAACAAGTAAGTCTTGCTTATCATTTGCATAATGTTGGTTATTATATCCGGCTGAGATAATCTTTCAACCTGTTCAAGAGGGAAGGAAGGGATGGAGTAAGTGCTTTTATTACCAGGACTACAAAGATTCAATCGTCTCAATGTCTTCTTTTATCCACCAGCTATGTTCTACACGGATCGGTAATGATATGTACACAGAAAGAGGTGTACAAACCTTTAATGATGCTTTGAAAACCAAAGAGATGCAAACGATACCATTTGGCACAAAGGTAAGTCACCTTCCTTTGTTGTTTTTGTTGTTGTTTTTGTTTTTGTTGTTGTTGTTGTTGTTGTTATTACTTGTTGTTATTTTTGGCTTAAATATTCTTTTGTTCATTTTGTTTACTTTCATTTTAGGATGTTGGTTGTCACGCAACTCTGTGGGATATGTACGATACATATAACAAGCCTGTATCCAAAGTAGAAGAAGGCAAGTTTAAGTTGTCCATAACGTTTGCAATCAATCTGTATATTTGTTGACAATTGTCTGTTTTCTCAATACGTTCGTTGATGTCTAACATTAAAATTAAAAAAGTGATAAAGGCCTGACAATTTTGCATGACTAGATAAAAGAACAAAGTGAAACATTTTTCCGTGAGGTATCGTTTCTCTTTGTAAACCGCCCAAGTGTCGTTAATGTTCCAGGCGAAAATGAGCGATGAATGTAACTACGTAATTTATGAAAAGGTCTATTCCGAACGCAAAAAAACACATTCCAATCCAACCTGTCTGTGGAATACAAACCACATAAGTAATACTGCATCCCGCACTCTAATTAAACTACAGCGAACTCCCTGTATATTTGTATATTTGTTGACAATTGTCTGTTTTCTCAATACGTTCGTTGATGTCTAACATTAAAATTAAAAAAGTGATAACAAAGGCCTGACAATTTTGCATGACTAGAAAAACAATAATATATAACAGAAATGCACTTCAAAAATCATTGAAATTCTGAATCAGGTTAATTTCATCATTGTGAACATAACATGAAAAATAACATGATCAATGTTGTTGTTGATTGTTTGATGCGATGGTTTTTACAATGATTTTGTATGATAATCTCTTTAAATAAACTGTCCCACTGAACTGAAACTGTTTCACTAACCTTCTCAATTCATTTTCTTTTTGTTTAGATGGTGTTGAAGATGACTTGTTCTCTCTCTCTACTGTTGATCCCCAAAACAAGAAGCAACAAACTTCGACCAAGTTATCAACGTATGCTGAACCGACCACAACTCTCAACCAATCGAATTTCTCTGGTATGTTGTTTAGCTACTGTTGAGTACAGACACAAAACCATCTTTATTTATTCAAAATTCCAATTTTTTTAAAGAGAGAAACAGGACAGTCAATCCATATTTTAATCAATTCATGCATTAGATTTTTTGTATTCCAAGTTGTTCACTGCCAACACCCACAATTATAACAAACTTTGTATTGAAAAGGAAAGGGTTTGCTCATTGAAATATCTGTTGTGTCATACTCTCTGTTTGTTTACTATGTGGCGAAATATACAAAAGATGTTGTATTGACTGTTTTTTTCACATAAATAAAAAACAGAAAAACAATAGGTCTTTCATGTATATACTTTATGCTTGGTATTCTCATAAACCAAATGTTAACATCTACTGGTCTTTTATAGAAAGTCGTGCTAGTTCCTTCTCGATGAATTCTGTTCGTACTGTAGCAACCGGTGATGCTGCAGAACAAGTTAAAAGTACAACCGATACATCTGATGTTGATGCTCAACTTGCCAAGATACTGAATGTAAGATTATTTTGTTAGTTTTGTTGTGATATGATGTGATTTTTTCCACTTTTCAATTCAGCACATAATTTTTATCACCTTTTAATTGATTCTGTTTTTTTTTCAGAATGACACTATGAAGGAGAATTTATTTATAATGGAACGAACTGTTGTCCAGAATTTGTTCCATTCAAGACAAGCTGCATATAGGGGGTTGAATGATTTGCAACGTAAGAGATTAATTCTAGTTGTTGTTTTTGTTGTTGTTGTGGTTTTTGTTGTTGTTTGCTGTTTCATTGGTTCCTTATTCATATCAATTCACATAATGAACCTCTATGTTCTAGTTGCTCCTTCAACACCAGAAGAGGAAGAAAAGCTGGAAGATTCACCTGCTAGACTTGGTCCTAACATATGTCGACTATGGTCGTATGAATGTAGTAAGACAAAAGACTTGGCTGTCACTTGCATGGTCTGGAATAAAGTCAACCATGTTAGTGATGCTATTGTTTTTTCTTTGTTTGTTTTTATTCTTTTCTAATGTTTTTAAGATAGAATTTTTGCTTTTTGATGGTAGTGAGATTTATAAATAAGTAACCAGAAGTTTTGAGTCCTTGGGCTTCTATCCATATCAGTTGGTTCCTCCGCCCGCCTGGTGACTTGCAACTTGGTAGTAGATACATATAGCATTGCTCTAACTTTGCTCTAACAAGTGTCTTTAGGAATGTTTTTTTCTGAACTTTTTAGGATTTGTTAGCTGTTGGATATGGTGAAAATGGTTTTTATGCTGATGGAAAAGGAGTAGCTTGTGTATGGTCTATCAAAAACCCAGCAGTACGGCTTTTTTAAACACTATCATAACAGCAAACTACCAATATACTCAAAGTTGACCACAACTTTGTCTACCATATTGTTTATACTTTTGTTTGTTTTTGTTCTAGTATCCTGAGCGAGTATTTCATTTGGATAGTGCTGTTGTGTCCATCGACTTCTCATTATCACATCCAAATTACTTAGCAGTAAGGCCCTGTTTCAATTTGCAAATTTTAGAGCAGTGGAACGTTTTCAAATCTGATGAAGCAACATTTTTTTTCTATCGCAGGTTGGTTTGTACAACGGAACTATAGCAGTTTTCAACATCCGAAATACTGAAGACTCTCCTGTTCTGGATAATATGTAAGTTTAGCTTGTCATGGTGGTTGGTAGGCAACTTGTTCAAATGATGTGAAGTTTAATGCAGGGTATCAACGCTGAACGTCCAATATAAACACACTGTTAACATACAATTTTCCGATCACAAAACATTTGGGTTGAAAGTTTCCTGTTTTTGTTTGAACAACGAGGCAGTATATGCAACAATGCTATCGTTAACCCAGACAAAGTTTTGACTGCAAACTAGTAATGATAGCAAATTTGGTTTGTTTACCAACTGTAAAGGATGGATGAAATTAGGGGAGAGTCAAATCGCAGGTCAATATAATTTAAATCAGTGCTAAATAACTGTGTTTTTTTATAAAGTTGGTGTACAAATACTGTTCTTCAAAAATACTGTTTTTGATACACTAAAGTGATTTTCTTATTTTTTGGAAAAAATGAAAAATAAGTTGATAGATGCAATGACAACTTGTAAATATATTTTTATTTTTATCTTTATTTTTTTCCACACACCATAAATACTTATTAATAAAAATATTTGGCAACTGACGATGGGGCTTGAAACAGAGGATCGTTGCGTTAGACTGGAGAATAAAATCATCGGCAATATAGAATGCTACATGTCGTTTTCAATAAACAGTGTCTATCTAGCCAACAACGTTCAAGAACACATCTATTTTAATAAATACAACACAAACAGAGAGTGATCTAGGAAAAAAATGGTTTCAGTGTGCTCGTTGCAAAGCGTGGGAACAGGAATGCTGTGTTTCATATTCTCATGGCAAACTAAGTTCCAGGACTGTGTATGAACAAACAAACGAACGAAGTGATGTTTTGTTTTACGACTGACTTTTTCTTCAAATTAGTGCAATTACTTTTTTCATCCGTTTCATCGAGTCCCACAATTTTTGATGCGAGGCAAATGAAACACACTCTTTTATGTTCATTTTTCTCGCTTATTAACAACGTCATAGTAAATCCGAAAAAGCACATTTGGAGAATGACTAATGGATCGAATGATGAATGGACCGTTTGACATAAAAAAGGGTTTTTGTTGCCTGTGCTCATTGTGCTACAGGGCCATAAACAAAAAGTGTTTCATTAAGCCCCACTGTCCCCTATGCTTCATGTATACCTGTGTGATTTATTTGCTGTCTGTCTATAGGTTTGACTCTAACAAGATGCAACCATCACTAGTTTGTGGTCAAAACTTTGTTATTTTGTCTGGGTTAACGAGAACATTGTTGCATATTGCCTTGTTCTTTCAAACGAAAATAAGAGACCTTTATGATCGCATTTTTTTTTAATTTCTTCATTTTCTTTTGGTTTACAGTTTTAGACACAATCGGATATCGGGTTTCTTCACATTCAGAATATCTTGTTTGACAAACACACTCCTGCTGAACTTTGTATACTTCTCAAACTTTATATTATTTCACTTGTTTTAATACATAGAAATAGTATTGGAAAACATTCTGCACCAGTGTGGCAGTTGCATTGGGTTGATCGTGATAAAGGAACAGGAGAAGAGAGAGGGGAAGTTCTTATTACATCCAGTGCAGATGGGAGAGTGACGCAGTGGTCCATCAGGAAGGGATTTGAGTATGTTGGTAAGAACGCGTTTAAAACCATCGAATTTCAGTTGCCATATTGGTCTTTTTTACGCCTGCTGTGGCGTTAAAAGGCCAGCGTTAGATGTTTGTCTGTGTGAGCTTGTCTGGGGACTTTTCAAAAATAACGCCAATAAAGACCGGCGTCTAAAACTAAGGTTGGCGTAAAAAGGGGCGATTAAGTAGTTCCCAGAATGCTTTTCTCAATACCTTGCGTGAAGAAATTGCAATTATGAAACTATCATATCGTATGTGAACTGTTTTGATTGAATAGGTTGACGTAGTTTTTTTGACCTTCCATTGCAGATTTGATGAAGTTGAAGCGTTCGAGCGTGATGTTAACAAGCAAGAAAGATACTAACTCATCAACCAAAAAAAGTGATGCTTTAATTTCAAGATTTGCTGCCGGAATGTGTTTCGATTTCCATCCCACTGATGGAAACATGTAAGATGTTCTTATCTTGAGGAACAGCTAGTGAAACGTTTATACATTATGACTTTATACATTATGACTTTATACATTACTTTTTTCCATTGGCTGAATCCTCTGTGCATATTTTTTCCACAGGTATTTAGCCGGAACCGAAGAGGGAAATATTCACAAATGCTCTTGTTCATATAACGAACAGTTTTTAGAAACATACATTGGGCATAAGGTAATGTTTTCGTGGTTTTAAATCTAGATAACTTTTTAAGCACAGTTTACATTATTCGAATAATTAAACCCATTTTCATTTCTACAGCAAATGGAATTGTCAAAGAAAGAAAAATCGATTCTCTGTTTACACTAATCGAAGTGTAAAAACGTCGGTTCTATTAATCGAATGGCTCGTTTGGGGGCATAATTCAGCTCCGCTTTAGAGTTCTTCTTGTTTTAAACATGGTTCTTACATGGCCGTTTCGGGAGGGCGCTGATACACATTTTTAATAAATGACAATCTTTAAATTTTTCATAAGGGAACATTTTTGGGGGTAATTCAAAATTTACAAGGCGGACAAATGTTGAAGATAAGCCAAAATTGTGAAGGGACGTAGCTCTGGCAAGTGTTTGAAAGGAAAATCAACATGAGACACAATTTATGGCTTGACAATTCTGTTTGTTTGCTTGGCATCCTTTTGATCCATGACATTTTATCGATTACTATCGTGTTTTATCGTGTTAGGGTTCGGTCTATCGTATGTTTTGGTCACCGTTTGATAAAGAATCGTTTTTAAGCTGTGGTGCCGATTGGACTGTTAGGTTATGGCATGTTGATAAAGTACAACCGGTGTTTACATTACAAGGATCAACGGTAAGTTAAGCAATGAAATCCTGAGAAAATCAACCAATCAGAACATCGGAGAGGTCATGTCATGGTGATGATGATAACTTTAAACAAATTTGAGCGAAATGTACTGGACCGATTATGTGTTCTATCACAAGTTTTCCATTTTCATCAAATTATCTTTGGGCGTTCTAGCAACCGGGGGAGTTATTTTTCAATCTCCGCGCGTGTAAGCAAAGGAAATCGTTTGGTTTACACATTCTATCTATCATGTAACAATTTTTGATGTTTTCTGATATCTTATACTGGCTTTCGGATCGTTTGTTTATAATGCAATGATAATCAGCGGACTCAAAAATCTGTGCTGTATAGTTGGATAATATTTACGAAAATTTTAAAGTATATTACATTAAAAAATTAAAAGATTTTGTTATTTTCGTTAATGAATTAAATGTTTTCCTTTTTTTAAAAATAAATATTCGGGATTTTTTTATTTTAAATATTACAAAATAAGTCTAAATATGACCATGTGAAAAGTCTTCCATACCGTTTTTGTGTTGTTGTCCTTTCATCGAATGTATTTGCTGAATTTTTTATAAGAAGAAGTAGTAGTGGAAGAAGAAACCTTTTAACTTCTTGTTAATATGTAATCTCGTCATCTTTAATGTAATCATAAAAGCATATTTTGCTCGAAGAAATATTACTTTTTTTAAAATGAAAGCAAGAAAAAAAACCATTATGGAATATGGATGTTTATAGTGATGGTGACACACTGTAGCTATAGTGCTTGAGACCAGGCTAGTTAAAAGAATGGAAATGAAATTTACGTGTAGTCTGGTGTGATGTTGCAAAAAGAACTTAAAAACGTGTCTCACAGGAAACTCACCCAAAACTTATTTCATACAATCATCACAAATGTGTGAAATTCTTGAAATTTATGATGAAGTGAAAAACATTTCAATTGCAGTTTTTAATCATCGAAATTTCATTAGGAGTGCATGTTTTTCAGGTTCATGACGCAGTTTATACCCTGTGTTTAAACTAAAAGTCGAGCATAGCAGATGGATAAATACACACACAGAAAGATAATGTCTGTTGCAAGAAATCTTGTTTAACTGTTATTATAATCGTTGCAGAAAATTGACTTGATCATTACATGTTGAAACATTCATGACTTATCGAGGAAAGAACAATTACATTTTTTAACTGCCTAAAAATACCAAATACCATATGGCCCCTGGTTTCGAGATATATCTTTTAGACAATATTTTCAATATGAGATTGAACTTCAACTTTTCCAGTGGGATATGGGTCGTGGTGTTTTTGAATAAAAGTGTTAGGCCATATTTTACAAAATGACCAATAAAAGGTAAAGAAATTAACATGAATTGAAAAAAATCATGTAAATTGTAGTACCGCGAATACAGGAAATGTCAGAACTACGATTACGGAATATTCCTGAAAAAATCTTAAGGCCTGTTTTCTTCTGATAACTACCCATTTAAACCCAACAATGTTTCTTCCGGGGCTGATGGGGAAATAGGGGCTTCTAGGGGCTTCTACTTATTGTTTCCGAGGAAGGATTATTTTTCCACTGAACCTTTTTTTTTTCGTAAATTCTCTGACGATAATTAAAATCGTCTAATGTAGAATGAGCCTTACGATGAAATATACACGTTGCACTAACTACTGCTTATGCGGCGTGTAACAATCCACGGATGCTGTGTAACTGAAGTCATACCCATCATTATACTTAACCAATATTAATTTTGTAGAAAGCTGTTCTCGACATTGACTGGTCACCCATGTCTGCAGTAATCTTTGCAGCCATCAACGAGCAACAGATCGAAGTGTGGGATTTAAGTGTGAGCACGTATGTTTGTTTATTTTTATTGATTTTATTGTTAAAGTAAACATGTGTAAATATAACTGCAAAGTATGCTCCTATCCTATCAACTATATGTTTATCTAACAAGATGCGATCATCACTATGGTAACAAGACGCGATCATCACTAGTTTGGGGTCAAAACTTTGTTATTTTTGTCTCATTAAACAAGAACATTGTTGCGTATTGCCTTGTTCTTTCAAACGAAAATAAGAGACACTCAACCAAAATGATTTATGATCATGTTGTTAGACAAACACACTCCCTTTTGGAGCCATCAACTGACTGCATACTGCCTTTCTGGCAAGTTAGAGCAATCTTTGGCAGTAAGTCAACTTCTCAGTTGCAGGTCGACGGGCGAAGGAAACAACCGATACGGATGGAAGCCAAAGGACTCAAAACTCCTGCCCAGTAGGCAAAATCTTCAAAAGTCTCTGTGGCGAAGTATCTTTTATTGAAACGGCCGGCGATATTACTTGCCATTCCTATAGAATACACTCCTCCTCAAAGACTTTTAGAAGATTTTCCCCACTGGGGGATTACTAATATTTTTAATGTCAAGTAGATTTTTTCACTTTCACTTTCTTTAATATTTCAGCTTGGATCCATTACTTGTAAGCGTTCCAGTAGCTAATATTAATTTGACATCAGTGAAGTTTGCTCTGAATTCTGAGGTATAATATAACGTCGATTGTTTATGTTTTTTTCGGGTGGGTGGATGGGTGTTTGAGAGTTAGTAGAGTTTATATCATAACTGTGTTACAGCATTATCACAACCAACTCTCGACAAAAACTTGAGAAGATATAGGTAATGTCCAAGAACTGAAATGAATGAAACATTTTAATTGGACAGCATTTGGTTCCTCTCTAGTTTCTAGTTTTCCCCTTCTGTTTTGGACACCTTTCTAAATCAAAATCACAGTTTCTCCTCGCTATAGAATTTTCGATGAAAATTCTTATAAAATTTTGTGAAAGAGCGAGGTAAATTTATAAAGTTTGTTTGATGCACCCTTGAGGAGAAATTGTCGAGACACCTTTATATGTCGCTTCCTGACTTAGTAGTTCATACGGTCCTTGTTTTGATGCTTTGCATTGGTTCACGGAAATTATTTGGCTATATATTTTGGGCATTAGCAAATCCCAATGGGACAATTTTCGTTAATTTTCAACACAGAATCGAGGCCTGTATGGACAACTGACTCAGGATGCGACATATGAACATGAATTCGGGAAATTGTACTTGAATTGAATTTGATGTTGATAGGCGTTGTTGGTTGGTGATTCAGAAGGCCACGTGACAATTTACCAGCTGAGAGAAATGAAACTTAATGTGGTTGACCAGGTATCTATGATAAAATTTAGTTAGAATACACGATTATATACGATTATACACGGAGTTGTGGATTTTACATTTTGCATGAGAAACTAACATTTGTGTTACTCTCATAGAATCCTGGTTGGTTATCGAAGCTCATAAATTCTACATCTCCTCTCGACGTTGAAGAACTTCGCCCGTCAGATAGCGACGACAAGGACGACATTAAGCGATAAGAATGCGACATCTCATTATAGTAATATTAATTTGCTAAACATCTCCTCCCTGGTGATACCATAATAAAAATCTGGCTTTTCTCGTCTGATGTTCCCTTGTCATAATAAGCATATATTATCGCCACTTTCTTTTGTTTTCTTCCATTAAATGAGATGCGACACCACAAATCACGTGATTTTGCGACTTATCGTACAGCATCAAAAGCTAGTAGAGGAAAAAATCAACAGAGAGATTAAAGGATGGACAGAAAGCCACGCTCCTCCACGAAACTTATGACCCCTTTCCCCTCGTATCAATGTTGGTGTGAATGGAACTTGTTAGTGGAGCTTTTCTTATGCTGGGAACTACTATGGAGTGTAGGAGCAACATTGTGTGTGGGGGAGGGAGCTTTCAAATGTATTTTCATTGACACAGCTTATTTCGTAATATTTTGTGGAGGGTTGTAGCTATATCAATAACAAACTGCATTTTTCAGAAAGTCGGCTAAATGGTATCAAAATTGAAGTAATAAAATTGATTCGTGTCGCAGCCCCTTTAAATTCGTAAAACACTGATTTCCTTCTCATTGTATAAATTGTATAAAAATCTGTAATATATATATATATTTTGGGATGTTCATCTTATAATGAATGACTTTGTTGAAAAGATGTTTTTGATTCGTATTCCAGATGAAGATGGTGGAAACATTATTTAAGTCAAGAATTTCCTTTCAAATGTTTCGTTGGTATCAGATTTATGCCATGCACATGTTTTTACTCATTTTTCTAAACCATCAAAACGATTACTGGTTTGTTTGTGCTTGTGAAGAATTGAGAATCAACCCTTAATTTTCCGGGCATTTTCAAAAAATGCTGGAAATTCTTTCACGTTTGAGCGACTGCACAGATAGCTCCTGGCGTTCATACGTCGTGAGATTTGAATACTCAAGCAGAACATTTACTTGAGTCTAAGTGGTTTCCCCGTTGTTACGTCTTTTATGCAGCCAGGTAAAATGTTTATTTTACTGATCTAAAAAAAAAAACAACACTGGATGGAGCTTCTATTTTTTTAAATGTAACATTAATGGAAATTCTAAGTGGTTTTTCAACGAAAAGTAGTGTATTATCTTCCAAATGCAGTTTTAGGGATTTTTAGCATAAATTTCAAATGTACAACACACCCGTTCTTCTTTTGCTTGTAGGTGGGAGTTGGCTAAATTTCTGTAAACTATATAGTAAATCATAGTATCTATCCCCATGCCAACCTATTGTCTAAACAAATAAGAATTGCATCAACATTATTCAGAAATTGATAATTTATGTTTTTTATGCTGAGACTACTTTATAAATAAATAACAAATAATCATTTATTCGCTTCGTCCATTTCTATCATTCTTCGTGCTATAATATCAATAAATACAAATAAATCAATAACGATAAACACTGTAGAAAGAGAAAAGAACAAGAAGAAGACGGAACATATATGGTGGAAATAACTAAAGTAACCGAGCTAAAGCACAGTCAATATAAAATTCCTATGCATTGAAGTTCTTACAATAACAGGTGGTGAACAAAGTAGTCAACATAAAAACTGCCAAAGTTAGATCTTACAAATAAGATCAGAAAGATGGATTGCAATTTTTTTTCTGCCAAAAGTCGGAGGCATTTATTTTAAACACGGGTTTCCACTGGGTTGCAACTGTGAATAAAATTTCTTCGTTTTATGAGAGATGGAGGAAGAAGATGGAGGAAGAAGGGGAAGCTATCTGCAAATCTGAAGTAAAATTACTGATAAGCTTGCTCTTCTCGTAGTTTATTCAAAGATAATTCTACTGTCTACATCATCTGGTCTTCTGATAAAAACTTGTTTGTTTTTGTAATTTTCGGTTCACGTATACGTAGTGAGTCTTTGTAAATGGCAGTGATCGATCTTTAAGAATCGATCTCCAAAACAATAGGGGTTAATTTTCTGAATTAATTTGCGCGTATCAGTAATTAGGTGCTCAACAAACACCGTTTAGTTGTTTGATGTTCTTCTCACAGCTGTCAATGATAATTAAACAAATAAAACAGAAAAAACAACAGAAGTAAAAAAAAACAGAAAAAGAAAACACGAAATAAAAAGAGATCAGAAAATATTTAGTGAACATTGTTGATTGCATCCATGTATTCATTGTAACAACTAAGAATAGTCGTTTTGACTTGGTTAAATTGTTTCGTTGGTGGACTAAATCACTAAAAGTTGCCGATATGGACCATTTTCTCATTTTTTATTATTATTGATCACTGAAAGAGGAAATCCAAGCTCCGTTCACTGGTAACTAACGAGTAACCACGAGTTCCAGTTTCTTTTTTTCACAAATGCGAAAGAAACAAAAGGAAAAGATGAGTAACCATGGGTAACCACTATGTTATAATAAAATGATTTGAATAGATATGTTGTTGATTTGAATAGATGCATTGGTTACTCACTGACTCGCTGCTTACCTTGTGTACACGTTTTTTTTTTTATTAGAACCTCGTTTATAAGAACATTCAGGCTGAGATTTGGCCAAAATCTAAGAACATCGAAAGAACACTGCCAGGCTGAGATTGAGAAAAATAAATAAATCAGTCAATGTTTGATTGTTCAAATATAAAGAGCTATTTCTGATATCAGTCTATTTAGATATATACATAAACTACAATAAAACAACTTCTACCCCATCAAAATCCTCTATCCCTATAAAATCCTCTTCCCCATCAGTGTATCGTACTTTATATTTGCCAATACGGCTATTGAAATATCTGATCTCTCCTTTGTACCAGCCGCTCTCGTACAATGCTTTTAGCTCTCTTCCTATCAACTCGTCATCCTCACTCCGATCCTCAACATTGTCAGGAACACTTTCAACGATAATTTCTTCATCTGGAACTTCTTCCACATCATCAACAATTTGGACATCGCTAGGATCCTCAGCTTCACCGATACCATTTGGCTGCTCAGGGTTTGCAGAAAGAGGCTCGATAAACTCAGCTGGCGGTGGCACTTTATAATTTTCCAGCCCTTCTGGTTGGGTCTTGTCATCATCCTCACCATTAGCGGTAATCAAGCAGCCGGTTTTTTGGAATAATCTCCAGTGTAAAAAAAGTGTCTAGGATAATTCGTCTAATTATGAAGCCTTTTGTTTCAAATTTATCATATGTAGCTATGAAATGTTTTTTCAGGTGAAATGGATAAGGGTCCTTGTCAAATAATTTTTTTCTTGTTTTTTGTTTGAATTTCTATTAAGAACGTCAATAAGAACACCTGAGGCTGAAAATCTTCAGAAAAATAAGCACATCCACCCAGCAGGCATTTCAACGTTGTGTCAACGTTGATTGGAAGTTGCAACGTTGGGTAACGTTACAACAACGTTGCCGTAACGTCGGAATTCTAACGTGGGATAAATGACATTAAAACAATGTTTAAACAACGTCGGAATTCTAACGTTGGATAAATGACATTGAAAGAACGTTGAAGTAACGTCGGTTTTCTAATGTAGATCAAACAACGTTAAATCAACATCAGCAAAAGGTTCATAGTCATTGCCGATGTCTACCTTTTTGTCCTCCACGAAAGACTTTCCAGAGAGTAGAGATTTCGTGTCGTAAACACAATAACAAAATTAAGATGAGTGGAAGTGGGCCTAGCAAGCTGATCTTTTTTGAAAAAAAAAACAGGGAATAACTTTCTTATCACATATTTTTATTGTTCATATTTCAATAAAGACATTGTACTATCTTATTTTTCTCAACCTTAAATGTCTCTAGCTTTTCCATTTTGTTTTTGTTTCTTATTATATTTTTTCTACGATTGCGCGCTTTTTGGTTGTTTTCCCGCCAAATTATGAAATAATCCAATCAAATTAATCCAGAAAAATATTGAACGATTGAAAGATTCACCAAGCAGCAAGGCTCCTGAACTGAATAATTAGTGGTATTTTTTGTAAATTTTATTTCAAATTATGATTCTTTCATTTAAGTTAATAGAAGTTTATTCGATTACAAACATTTAACTGCTATTCAGAATTCGTTTTGGACTTATACAGTGTTTATTTATATACTAAAAGATTTTTGTGCATGAGCGAGTTTCTGGCCACTAATACTAATAAGTATATGTATATATGTAGAATTTTCACTGAAAAATGGTATTGTTGAAAGCAGTGGTGGCATCACACATCTAGTATAGTATATATAGCTGATTATGTCGTTGGGATCCATCATATATTATTATCCCACATTGTCAGTTCTCTCATTTTAACTTTGTGTTAAATTCATAAAGCTTAGCTAGCTACTTATTAATTAAAAATTTCTCTGTTTTCTTCAGTCTTCAAAATTCACTATTAAAATCTAGAGTTAAGAATTATGAATAACAAAAACGACAACTCCCTAAGGTTATATACTGTAGGAAAAATGCACACCTTTGGTTTTTACGCAACTTTGAAGTTATTATAAATAATTATCATGTAAAAGTATATATTTCTGAAAAGCTCTGTTTTTTTGGGTTTTTTTGGAAATTTGAGCTGAAAACAAAAAAGTTTGTAGTTGTGTTTGACAAGTTCCTGTGAAATTCCTTTCTAAAAATAAATTATTGCATCATGTTCTCAAAAGATAGAACTCAGAAACCGTGTCAGCGTTTTTTGAATGATTAAGTCTTTCAGAAGATATGATGAAAGAAGTTTTAACTAACATTACGCGAACTCTAAAGCTAAAACAACGATTTATTTTTGATTGGCATAATTATTTCAAAAACTGTGACACGGTTTTGTTCTACAGTCTGTGGTGATTCACGTGGATATAACTATTTCAGCGATTCAATAAATATTCGTGTCACAGGACCTCCTTATTGGTAGAATTTTTGCTAAATATATATAATTTTGAGAAAACGTGGTTTTAAAAAATTACTCAGCTGTAAACTTTAAGCATGCTAAACAAGCATGTGGAATGGTGCTCTATTGTTATAAATTTTCTTTCTCAACCATCTAATGACTTCATTTTAATTTTGATTTTAACTTCATTCACATTATTATACATACTGAATGTGAAGATCAATGTGTACATGTTCAAGGTGTGATTTTTATTTAAAATGTTCCTGCAGAAGTTAATCTCTAAAAACGTTTTTCCTTGTATTATGGGGGATAAAAATACTTTTGGCCAAAAAAGTTAAACCACTGATGCAAATTTGGATCTTCAGAATTGAGGAGCATTTATTATGCTGATGAACACAATAAGCCTACCTGACATAACTTTTCCATCTTGGATTTGACACCAGATTACGAAAACAGAATGCAAGGTTGTAAAGCGCATTAAGGAACTTGAAAACTGTGGTGCAACCTATTCAAATAAACAGATTTTTACAAGAGTTTCCACAGACAGTAAAAATGTGCAGCCTCAGCCGAAATTTAGGTGTTCTAATAAAAAAAAAAACGTGTAGTTTTAAAACCCTTTCAAAGTAGTTGGAAAACAGTTATTTTGATTAAGGATGAAATAAATAACGTCGATTGGGTTGGACAGGTACTGATGGATGCCAAAATCAATAAAACAAGTTTCATTATGTTTGCTTAAAAGATTTTCCTAAAATACATCATACATAAACAGTTAAGAAAATAAGAAAATGTTTTTTACAACATTTCCACATATATCTATAAACAATTAACGAAAAATCTGAAAATAGAAACCATCTATTCTATTATTCAAATCTAGTGAACCTTTTCCGAGAAGTTGCTTCTTGTTAACCAATTAAAATCGATTTGAAAAATTTACATAAAGAAATTTGATTGAATGATTGAATGCGTCTGTTATTATGTAAATGTCGAAAGAAAAGTTATTTCCCATATCTTGCAAATGGGAAAGTACGGAACTCAGATTTTTCAGTAATATTTGGAATAAAAAAAAAGATTTTAAAAAAACATGTTGGAGTAATGGAATAATTTCTCCTTCGATGGTGAGTTTATACTTTTTTCAGATGCTTTGAGTTCGGTCTGATGGTAATCAAAAAATCTTTCCTTTACGTACATGTAGAACGTTTCTGTTTACATACTGACGTGAAATATAAATTTGAGTTTGGTTTTATGTCTCCCATGATTTTATCGTTTTGTTTTCAATTTTTGTTTACACGTTGCTTTTTTTATAAGAAACCTACACTTGGAAATTAAGAAACTTTTAGAACTAGAAAGATGTATGGTTTTGAATAAGAAACTTTTTTGCCAGTTGCTACTTTGATTTCTGAGGACTATTTTAAAATTGAAATCAGTTTAGAAGAGTTATCTGGATTTATGTTAAGAAACACCAAACTTTTAGAATTAAAACATAGGTCTAAAATAAGAAACTAATAGCTTTTGGCTAGGTCCGTGTATGTTTCATAGTCGTTTTATGTAAATATATGTAGATACTGAGGGAACGTTTTTTATTATTAGAACCTTGTTCATTCGAACATAATAGACTGTGTCTAAAAATTAAGAACACGTGAGCATATGTTCAGCCTCACTTTTTTAACTTTTGGAATTTATTTGAAAAGTTTTAATGCAAGTTTATTTCTCTTCTCTTTTTTTAAGTTTTTCAAACTTAAGAGTTAAAGAACTAAAAAGTTAAAGTAAAAAATAAATTCAACAACATCAAATTCCTCAAAACTGATATATTACCCATAATCCCATCTCGAAACTTACAAAAAAATATATAGACATTTGCTCTCATTTACAGAAGAGTTAGTTAAGAATGCAATAAAAACAGTTCCAGCCTCAACTTTTTCTGAAAACTAAGCACATGCAGCAGCGTGGCAAACTTCTATAATCTCAGAAATAATTTTTTTCGTGTAAAATTTTTGCATTAATGTTTGTTACATTCGAGTTTAGAGGGGAAAAACCTAGCTCTAAAAGCATTGTTCCTTAAAAGGCTTTGAATCTATTCAGTCACGTGTTAGCCAAGCAAATATCACAGCAACCATTGCATATGTTTACGAATGGCCGTATTTCCTGGGCGCATATTTAAAAATCGGACTTCCAAGAGGGGAACTTATTCGAGGGAGAGCGCTTATTCAATACGAAACTCTCCAACGGTTGAGAATGATCACGTGACATGTGTTTTGATTTGAATGATGAAGTTCAAATAACATGGTTTAAACCGACATTTGTAAAATGGAAATCCGATCTCCTTTTAAGTAGGTACAAAGGTTCGTTAGATACATTTCCTTCTAAGACAGAACATAAAAGCTAAAAGTATTTTTTTCAACATCACAGATAAAAGGAAATTCAGGAATTCTATGTGAACTTAATAATTCAAGTCTAAAAACTAACAATGACCAGCAGTTTAGGAACACTATAGACTTTTCCGTAAATCAATTCAGAGCAGGTATTGCCTCGTTTTCAAGTTGAGTTAGGTCTATCATTATTGTTTAACACGATTGTTTGAATGGGTTTCAAGCACATACAACAGTTTAACCCGCCATGAACTTTACATTGCATTCGAAATAAAATAGATACATATGTACGTGACGAAATCTCTGGTTCATTTTATTCATACTTTTTAAGGTGTCTGAGCCTAAAGTATATGCTTAACATATTCAACGTTGGTTGGGATATGCATAGTATATGCTTGTTATTTGGTGCAATTTGAGCCTTACTTGCTCAAGCTTATAAAAAAGAGAGATTAGGCAGTCAAATATATTTATATATTATATAAATATATAATATATAGAAATTTTATAGAAATGTTATGCGCTAAAATCATTTTTCTTTACTTCTGGAATGGCTGTGTCCAAGATGAATCATTTTTTAGGCGACTAATTTGATTGCGAGATATATTTCAATGAAAGAAGCTAGAACTTGGAGATTTTGGTCATCCTTGTTGAAGGCATAGCCCAACCATCAGTTTGGCAAACACACAAAGGTTAAAGGCACTGAATTTAAACAGGAAATACCAGACAGGAAATGCCATCTAGGACCAGATGAAATAGCAAAGCATTTTAGTTGACAGAGGCGTAGCCAGAGGTCAGTCAAAATTTGTGGAGGAGAGTTTAGTCATTTAAAGTAGAAAAGGAAAACGTGCAAGTAACCTAATCGACACTTAAGACTGAAAAGAAATATCATAACGATGGACTCCACTTTTTTTGACTGACCCTGAATACGCCTATGGTTGATATATAATAAAACATCAATCATATCAGGCCACATGCAACCTCGAACATAGGGTCTCTTCCGTAGTCCGTATATCGAAAAAGCAAGATACCCTGGGTTCGAGGTTGAGGTCATATGGATATGACTTCCATTCCATCCATTGTTGTTTCAAAGTATAACTAAAAAACTGACAATAGTCGGTAAACTGCAGATCAGATTACTATATAAAAGCCGAGAAGTGTTTGACAAATCTAAAACTGTCTACATCTTGAGAAACTGTGTGCAATTTGACTTTCCAAAGATATGTGAAGTTTATGTTATTGAAAGCGTTTTATATTGTGGTCGTAAAAACGCCTAAAACTAATTCGTTTTACAGAAAACTTAAACTTAAAAAATTCAATTTTATAACAGTTATTAGATATTAGTTATTAGATATTAGTTATTAGATATTAGGTCTAACACAGTACAAGAATAATAAATATCCTTAGTCTCAATCTCAAATCTAAATAGACGTTCTTCTTCATATGTAGCCCGATGGAGGACATAATTACACATCCAGGCGTCATATCACGATATTTTGAAGGTAGTGGCTACATAAAAAATGGTTGGAAACGATATGAGTTTTCACTGGATACGGTAAAGGAAGGTATACCTGAAGTTAATGACAACGTTGAATATCAACTGAATGAGAAGTAAAGAATTTCTTTTTTTCTAATCATCCATTGGTCTGTGTTTCTTGAAAATATTCAACGTTTTGAGTGACAAAATATAACTGAAACGTTTTTGAGAAATTATTACAAGCAGATCTTTCACTTTTCCTCCATAGAACTCTTTAAAGCCAGAGGCGGATCTAGAGGGTATGTCGAAATTTGTGGAGGAGAATGTTAGCTATTAAAACATAAAAGAAAAACGTGCAAGTAATCACATTGGCGATACAGACTGAAAACAGAAATTAGGTTTATGCGCTCCTGTACAATTTTTGACATACGCTAGAACCGCCGCTGAATTACTTCCTTATATGTTCGAATTTTCGTCATTCATTAAGTTAAAAAGATTTGTGCAGTTGTCAGCGGCGGATATAGAGGGTAGTCGCAATTTGTGGAGTAGCACATTGTTATAATTTCTGTCACCAATGGACTTATATCAGAGGCAGATGTAGAGGTACTTGGTACTTACTAGAAATTTGTGGTGGAGAATGCTAGTTATTAAACCATAAAAGAAAAACGTGCAAGTAATCACATTGGCGATACAGACTGAAAACAGAATTAGGTTTATGTGCTCCTCCACAATTTTGGACATACCCCAGATCCGCCGCGGAAATTGTCCCTCTACGCAGTGTTATTTCTATCTTATATGAGAAAAGGTTTCCTTCTCCTTTTGTTTTGTAGTAACAGGATTGTTGCAGTCTGGCTTCTGAAATGTTTTGAAGAAATTGCCACACCGAATAATCTATTCGATAGTATGGCACCTGTAAAACCTGTTAGTAATCAGAATTCTGTTTATTGTCGCAATGTACCCCTTGCCGGTTCATCATCCCCTCAGAGAAATTTTTCAAAAGATATATCAGACGATGAAGATCAGTTCCATAAATCAGTTAGAGAAAGGAAGTCATATTTTGAAGGTCAGACCGAAGCAAGTCATTTCCACAGTAACAGCAAAAGTCATTACCCACACCAACAAGATCCTCAGAAAATCACTCGTTCAATTCCACTTGATGAAAAATGCTTGACTTCTAATGCAAGATCAAAACCACAATTACCACCAAAACCAGTGATATCACCACCCTTACCACCACCCAGAACTAAAGTTCCTTCACGGTTGTCAACAACGACAAGAAACATATCTCCAGAACAAACAATAGGATCTGTTATTAAACCGGTCCAACCAGCAGCACCTAAAACTGCACCAAAAAGTTCACAGATATTTACTGCCTATCCAGTTCCAGTTAATAGGGTGTTAAAGATGCGACCAGCTGTGCAGAACGATGTTGCAGATGATCGATTAACTGTCGGGTGTGAAAGACCTTCGATAACACTAGAGGCGAGGATAAGGAATTCTGTTAGCCATGAAAACAATTTAAAGGATTATGGTAGTGGTAGACCACCAGTGAGTAAAGAAAAGCGACCAATTTTTCAATCAGAGATCTCCGATGTAGATGGTAGGAATAATTTGGGAGAAGAAAATAATAGCTCGGCTTCAAGCAAAGATACTGCTGAAAATGTACATTTTCAGTCGAATTGTAACAAAATGAACCTTTTCTCTGGTGTTGTATGCAAATTGTTGTCACAGAAGAAATTCGGTTTTATCAAGCCAGATACAGTTCCTGATGATATCTTTTTTCATTTCGATCAAGTCTTGTCACAAACTCCTCAATTGGATGATCGAGTACAGTTTACTCTTTATCAAAGTCAAAAAGATGGTAGAGTTTCAGCGAGAAATGTTAGCATTTTAGAGAGAAAATCCGTTCAAGACAATGAGGAACCACAGGAAAAATCGGAGGCTGGCCTGTTGACAAAGGAAAAGGAAAACATAGAGACAAGAATTGAAAATCGTATGCCTGTACCTTTCAGTAATCCAAATGTTTCACCAGTAATTCCAGGTATTAATTTCTTATGTAGATATTTTTCCTTTAAAATTCGGACACTAAGAAATAATGAAAATGCTGAATATGAAAAAAAATTATCTGAGTTCTTCTATCAGGAAACTTAATGACTTTTTCTTTTTCTATTTGTTCTATTTGTTCTAGTCAAACCCTAAAATTTACTTCCAATGATGATCTTTCTGAAACGCTCTATTTCAGGTCATCAAGGCAATAATAAACTTACTGCAAAACGCACAAAGCAAACTTATGAAGGAAGAATAAAGTTTATCACAAAAGATAAGGAAAAAAATTTTGGATTTATAATTCCAGATACTGCAGAAAGTTCCTGTGACTCAGTGAAGGACGTCTTCTTTCATGTTGACAAAATGTTATCAAACCATCTTTCTGTAAAAAAAGATGATACAGTCCAGTATAATCTCTACACAGGTAAAAAGGATGAGAAAGTCAGTGCTGTGAAGGTAATTCCAATAAATCTTGTAAAACGTAGTAATCAAGAAATAGTGAACTATCTGGAAGATATTACTTTTGAAATAAGCGATGAAAATGAAAGTCGAACTAGAATTCAAAAGCAGCAATATCTCAGCGAGTTATTGTTTTCAACTGTGGTTTGGAAAGAAATCGCAAATACAGCTACAAGATTTTCCAATGATGAAAGATTGGTGAATAAGTTGTTGTTTGTGTTAACACTGATCGACAAGAATAGTAACACGCTGGAGCAAAGACTTAAGGAGGTGATTAAAGCCATTTGCGAGACAAAGTTTTTCAATCCTTTCCAAGGACGCTTGAAGGCTTTTATTGCTGATAACATAGACGATACTAGCGTTCAACTAATAGGAGACTTCTTTAAAATGACCGCCAAGCATGTTCCAGAGAAGTTGCAAGCTATAGTTGGCTTGTTACGACCTTTAGCAACACAAGTCAATCTCACTGATCTTCTGTACGACTTGTTGAGGATATCAACAAAAGAAATTGCTAGTTACATTTGTGACGTCTCTTGGGTGGATTTACCTCTGATTCTAACGAACGAAGAAATGGCTAGTAGCATGGTGACAGATGAAATTAGTTTGCAAAAAGTCAAAGCACAAGGTATATATATCTTTTAAATACTTCTTCGTGAACTAAAGCTTTGATGACATGCTTCTGACCATTATATTTTCGACCAAGAGATATAATAAGAAGTTTTAGAAAGTATTTTAAAGTATCTTCAAAGAGAATTACTGACAAATATGTTGTGACAGCGTCGGTTGCTTCTGTCACAACAGTCTCAAAGATCTTGGAAAGTGAGAGTTGCGTCGACTTAATTTTTGTGACGTTGTCATAACAACGTTGTTGAACTGTTGTAAAATTGGTAATGAAGAGGAACGGGTAATTAATTCTAAGTATATCAAAAATTTGTCCGTCAAATTAACATCGTCATGACAGACATAACAGACATATTAAAGTTGTCAAAGTTACATACGCATAAACAATTCGAAACACAAAGAACAAAATTACCCATCGTCAAGAAAAGTTACCAAACTTAATTAAGAAACCTTCAGAACAGCCACTCAAAAAGGACCAAGATAAATTTGGTTCTGTTTTTTTTAAGTTCCGCAAACAAAAAATGACTCTATCACTTTTCATCGTCATTGTTGCTGCTGAATAAAATACACAGCAAAAAACTTTGAATAGAACTACATTTTTGGCACTCAAAGGAGCCCTAAAAGAAACTAAATTAGGGCTTTTTACATACAGAAACTAAAATACGTTCAAAATTACGCGCACACTTTTTCTTCGATCGATACCAAAATTATTAAATTCGGTCGAAAATCATTAAAAGTGTGCATGTAGTCTTGAAACGTCAAAATTGTATAATTCCAACTTAATTGTTATCCTGTTGAGCTACAATTTTTGGGAAAAAACTTTCAATAATCGGTCGTTTTAACGTCAGATTAACGTCATCTGCAACTCCACATTACTGCAACATTATGAAAATACGTTGTAGGAACGTTGCTTTTAGGTATATTGTTTCAACATTGTCCCTAAATGTTGTCTCAATGTCATATAGCAAACGTTGCTTCAATAACGTTGTAGCAAGATTGTTTTAATGTCGTCTCTGATTCGTAAGATTAATGTTATATACTCCACGTTGCTGCAACATACTACTACTACTACTATTACTACTACTACTACTACTACCCCGTGATATCTTTGTTCTAAAAATATAAATATATAAAAAAAATATACTATTTGTCAAAACAATCGGCGCTCTCGCTCCAAAGAAAAAAAGTTAAATTAATGTTTAAAGGGAACGTCAACGGTGCACTACGTTTTCTGATGTCACAGTAATGTAATGGTATCCTGCCGTTGGACGACACCACTATCAACGAATTGAACGCTAAACAGCCTGAAGCTAGCCCAAATGAACAGTGATCTACTCCTTCAGGGCCCAGTAGCTGAAGTAAATGATGTTATATATGAAAGTATTGATGAAAACTGTATCCATAAAGATTGTATCAACACAAAGGGAGCTGCTGGTGTTTCTGGATGGGATGCAGACGAATGGCGCAGGGTTATAGGAAGCAGAATATTCGGTGCAACTGGTATAGATTTACGGAAAGCTCTTTCAAGATTTGCAAGATTATTATGTGCTACAGGTGTAACCGACTCGGATATCCTGCAGATTGATACCCCTAGATATAAACCCAGGGCTGAGACCAATTCGCATAGGGTGAGTTGTACGACGTATAATAGGAAAAACTGTGATGATGTATCTCCACAAGGATATAATTCGTGCAAACGGAAAACAGCTTTGTGCAGGAATAAAATCTGGATGTGAGATTGCCATTCACGCATCGGTAGACCTTTTCAATGAAGATGAAAGACAAGGCTTGTTACAAGTAGATGCATATCAAACGCGTTTAATTCTATCAACCGAGCAGTAACTATGCACAACATGGGCATTCTCTGTCCTGACTATAACTGTTATCAGACACCGGCACGCCTTTTCATTTCTGGCGGGAAAGAAATTCGATCCAGTATCGCCATTGGCATACATCCGCTTCTTTATCTACAAGAAATCCAAATGACAGAACTTCCAAACTGTGTATCATTCGCAGATGACTTTACTGGGATATGAAAGTTAAAGACCTTGCGACGATGGTGGGATAGTATAGTAGATCATGGTCCCTCAATCGGTTACTACCCGAAAGCGTCGAAAAGCGTTTTAATAATAAAAGAACGGCATCTACAGGAAGCACAGAAGGTTTCAACCAGACAGGAGTTATGATTACAACAGAGGGGAACAGACATCTAGGAGCCGTTGTTGGAGGCAGCCAGTTCAAGAATCAATATGTTTCAAAAAAAGTCGATCAGTGGGTTGTGGAAATCAAAGTGCTGTCAAAAATTGCGCAATCGTATCCACACTCCGCTTGCACAGCCTTTGTGTTCGGCTACCAACACAAATTCAAATACCTTATGAGGATTGTTCCAAATCTACAATCTAAAACCCTTAGAGGATGCCATTAGGAACTACCTTTTGAAAGCATTGCCGAATGGATATGTTTGTAACGATCAAGAAAAAAAATCTTTTTTCTATGCGAGTGAAGCTTGGGGGTCTCGCAATTAACAACCCATGTAAAAGAAGTGATATTGTGTATGAGAATTCGAAAATGATTACGAAACCAATGACTGAGAAAGTGAAAGATCAGATTGAAAAGTACGATGAGAAAGTGGAAATTCACCAGAACAAGACACACTCGATTATCCAAGGGCAAAAGAGAAACGAAAGTGGAATGGAAGAAATTCAGTCAATAAAAACTAACAGGGTAACTGAACAATCGAAGCGAGTCAAGGACTGGGAGCCTCAAGTTGGTTAACAACTTTACCAATAAAGAAATATGGCTTTTCGTTGGACAAACAGTCATTCTGGGATAGCCTCTACATAAGATACAACATTACACTGAAACGTCTGCCAACAACTTGTGTATGTGGAGCTCCATTCCGTCTGGAGCATGCTCTATCTTGCCCAAAAGGTGGCTTGATTTCTATCCGCCAAAACGAAATCAGAGATTTTGCTGCCGAACTATTGAAAGAATGCTGTAATGATGTATCAACTGAACCAGTACTGCAAGAACAAACGAAGAAGCGAAGAAAAGAAGCTAGAACAAACGCATTAATCACGTTGATCAAGGGACACTGACTCCCCTAGTATTCACTTGTTTTGGAGAAATGTCTAGAAAGTGCATGAGCTTTTATTACAGATTAGCTGAAATGATAGCCGTGAAACGAAACGAAGATATTGATCTCATAAAAAAGTGGAAACGATGTCGAATAAACTTCGGCTTGCTCAGAAGCCAAGTGGTTTGCTTGAAAGATCGAGATCTTCAAAAAACGAGTTTGCAGCTGTGAATGATAATATAAGCGTTATAATATAATAATAATAATCGATATATTTCTAGCCCCATATATATGGTTCTTCTTCTAGAAAAATTTATAATATGTATATGCATTGCGTGTATATAAATTAACAATATTTTTATTATTATTATTATTTTTATTTTAATTTTTTAATTTTTTTATAAATTTTTAGCAATAGCTTTATCCAGTAAATATTTAAATGCTGTTTCACTTTCGCGGACGGTCTTTGGTAGGTCGTTGAAAATTTGTTTGGGGTCACTTTGAAAAGATTGGTGTTTGTTGTTGCATATGATGGTAGGGCCAATATTTTCGTGATTATTTCTAAGGTTACGAGTATATTTCTTGAGTTGAATGCGGATGGTTTCGGGTGCATCTATTTTTTGGATACCTTTGAAAGCGATGACGGCAGTTGCGTATTCAGATCATTCCTTAATTGGCAGCCATGGTATGCTGAGTACGTCCGCACGTTTGTTCCAAACAAATCCAGCAGCAACATGCTATATGGATTATGTTCTTATCAAGCTGGTGTGTACGGGAAAGTTGTTTGGTAGAGAAAGTTATTAATTTTGTCTTCTTGTTATTAAAGACGAGGTTTGATGACGAAGACCATTTTTGAAGTTCATTTATGTCATCTTCAAGTTTTTTGGTTGCATCTGGGAGTGCTTTTGGAATTGAATGGATGTATAATGTAGTATCGTCTGCGTATTGGATGGAATTTGAGTGTTTTATGTGGTTTTTCAGGTCTGCCACGTAGAGATTGAAGAGGACATGTCCCATTATGGATCCTTGCGGTACACCAAAGCCAGAGTTGAGGATATTTGAATTCTAATCGTCGATTTGAACGTAATGTGATCGGTTTGAGAGGTAGTCAGTGATCCAGAAAAGGAAGGATTTGGAGATGTTCAGTTTGTGGAGTTTATAAATTAGTGTTTTAAAGTCAATTGTATCAAAGGCTTTTGAATAATCTGCAAAAATAGCGATCGTTATTTCACCCTTTCATGGCTTGGAGTATATCATGGCGTAGTTTCAGGAGACAGGAGATGGCAGAAAATGACTTTCGAAAACCGAACTGTGTTGATTGGTAGAGTGATTGTGAGTCTATGAATTCACAAAGTTGTTGCATTACCACTTTTTCGTAAACTTTGGATAAAACGGGAAGGACTGAAATTGGACGATAACCAATTGGTGACGAAGGATTTGTGACTTTTGGAATCGGTGTGATTTTTGCTTGTTTCCACTCGTCAGGAAATTTGTTGGTTCGGATGAAGTTATTAATGATGTGAGTCAATGGTGATATGATGTGTTCTTCTACAGGTTTTAGAAGATTAATTGGTAACTTGTCTGGACCTGTAGAACAATCGTTACGTTTTTCTGAATGGCTTGTTTGATTTCATCATAGGTTGCGAGCCTAAGTTTGAAGGCGTTTTCGCTGGGTTCAGCTAGATCATGGATTGCATTATCAAGTACTTTCAATGTTTCTGGCTTTTTCTCAGTTAGTTTTTCGGCTACTTTGTTGAAATGGTGATCTGGGTCTTCGGTTATTGGTTTTGGGTTTGGTTGTAGAATCCTGTGTATAGTCTGCCATACTTCTTTTGGACGTTTTGACGATAATGCCTTTTTGTAGAACGTACTTTTTGGTATTTTTATGCTTGACTTTAATTTAATCTGGATGTTTCTATAAGCGTCCCAGTCCGATTGATTGTGTGTCCGATGTGCGGCCTTTCTTAAGATGTTTCTTTCTTCAAGTTATTGTGACAGATCAAGGTCTTTTAGCCAGGGAGCAGGTGGTCTTGTCATCTTGTATCGTTTCAGTGGTGCATGACGATCAATACACTCAATCACTAGTGAGTTGAAAGTATTTAGTTGTTCACATGGATCTTCGAATGCATATATGATGTTGAATGGTATGTGGCTGAAGTCCACGCAGTATTCTTCTAATGAGAAGTTTTTGAAATTTTGTACATATTTGTGTCGTAGTGCGAACAAGTCGCTTCGAGTTATTGCAAAGGGAGCATCGTGATCACTGATTGTTTCACAGGGAATGACGTCTGTGTGCAAGATCTTTTTAGGAATATTGGTGATGATATGATCAATTAGTGACACACTTTTTCTTGTTGGTTTGTTTACTACATTTTCCAAGCTTAATATCTGAAGTATGTCTCTGTATTTGGGAGTAGATGGAGTGTTCAATCACAGATAATGATTGGACCACCCCACAAGTTGTTGACTTGGGTAAGGATATTTTTAAATTTTGGTAACCAAAGGTCTTTGCTTGGTTGATCTGCGCTTGGTTGGTAGACTATTCCAAGTAAAAATGAATGGTTTTTGTTTTTTCCTTTTATTTCCAACCAGAGATGTTCGATGTCTGGATCTATTCTGTGTATGCCTTTCCGTACTATGTATTTAATTTGGGTCGTGATATACGCTCCAACGCCGCCCCCTCTGTTTTTGTCATGGTTGACGTACTCTACCTTGTAACCTGGAATTGTGATGTAATTCAGTAAGTTTGGATCATCTTTCAGCCATGTTTCAGAAAGTGTCATAAGGTCGAATTGGCGTTGTTCCATAAAGTATTGGAACTCATCAAAGGAGGGTGAAAGGGAACGTGTGTTGCTGGTGTGATTTCCGTAGTTATTGATAGTTTTGAGTTTGTTTTCATGAGAAGTCATATCTTGTGAATCATCATGTGTTAAGTAAGGGTAGTTGTGAAAAGGTAATGTTTGCAAGAGACAATTTTGACATGTCCATAACGATGGACTGCGACAATTAACGAAGCGTACATTTATAGTGAGTGACAGATCGACACTTACAACGTTCCATTCGTTTGTTGTTGCATCTTACTGTTTTTGAGCATTGATTACAATATGTTGGTCCAGGGTTTCTTTCGATATCTCCAGCCAACATAATTCTGTAGGTTGAATCGTGATTCTTGTAATAATGAATTGGTGCTGACTATCTTGTTCGTTTACATTTAACATGGTTGTAGTTTACGTTCATAGCTTGATTACTTTTATTCGTCACTTCACTGCAACCGCAATAAGCTAGCGACAACAATGTCAAGACAAGAAATATAGCTTCTTTCTTCATTTTTCTTTGAGAAATCTTATAGAAATCGAACTCAGTAAAGACCCAATTGCTCCTATCTCAACCTTGTTCAATTTCTATAGATTTAATGAAGATTGCAAGAGGGAAAACAATAATTTAAATTAAATTTCAGAAAATTCTCGCAGACGTCAAGAATTAACGTCCATTACGTTGAAACCCCTGCAATGCCATCAATATATTATAATATAATATATATTATATATAATATATTATAACATCGGAAGTCCGAATTAACCAAAACCATTAGGTGGTTGCATTGTGTATCCCCCCCAAACAAACAAACAACATTAACAACAATAACAACAACAACAACAACAAACAAAAAAACAAAAACAAAAAACAAAAAAAACAAAAAACAAAACAAATAACAAACAAAAAAAAGTTGTTTCAACGTTTGCGAGTCCAACAAACCAACGCTGCGACAATGAAGTATTGACGTTATTGTGACGTTTTTATGTTGTCGTGATTTAAATAGAACTTATTTACAACGTTGTAATCCACCCAGGGAAATAACCGATAAAACTCTGACTGTTCTTCACTTGAAACTGAAGTAAAGAATACAAAAGATCAACTTCCTGTACGATTGTTTCTTTCAGGTCCGTATAACTCTCCAGAAGACTACATGGATATATATTTTCGATTATTACGTCATGACTGCTTTGCAAAACTTAAGGAAGGGATTTCAAATCTGCTGAAAGGTAAATTAGATGTCCGTGATATGAACGTCTATCGAAATGTTACACTTGTTGGTATTGATGTGGTGAAGGATTGCGTTAACATTGCACTGAAAATTGAGAGTTGCAAGCGTATCAAACATTGGGAAACATCACCCAACCTAATGTATGGGAATTTGCTTTGTTTATCGTTGAATGGTTCCTTCCAAACACCAATTTGGTTGACTGTAGTGGATCGGCAAATGTTGAAGAAAGATAACGTCGTGTTGGTGCAAACGTGTAGTGAACACAATCATCTCAGTGATGGAGAGATTCTTATGAATTTATTGACATCGCGTGGTTCAGCGATTATGGTGGAGTCTCCAACATATTATAGAGCATTCCAACCGGTATTGAAATCTCTGCAAAATATGATCCCAAGTGAAATAAGCTTTATTCAAGAGCTAGTCAACTTGCAAAGGGGTCCAGTACCAGAGTTTCTTTGCAGCGAGAACACGTTTGACGCCTCACTAGTATTCAAACAGACTGCAGAGAAGAGAGTAAGGCTACAAGAGTTTCTTGACAATCCTTATAACGATACCAATAGTATATTCGATGAAAGTCAAGAACGTGCAGTGAAGACAGCATTGCAAAACAGAATAGGTATCATTCAAGGACCTCCTGGGTGTGGTAAAAGTTTTATTGGCGTCCAAATGCTTCGATTGTTGTTATCTCTATCTGGACTGGAATCACCAAAAGTTCTCGTGTTGACGTATAAAAATCATGCCTTGGATGAGTTCCTTAAAAGTGCTTTGAACTTTTTCCCAGCCGAGGAAGTCGTTCGAATAGGTGGTCGATCACGTGACCCTGTTCTGCATCAGATCTCACTGAACGCCAAAAAGAAAGCTGGTAGCAGGAATTCTAATATAAGAGATCAGATATATGTTTTGGAGGAAGAAATAAATACGATCAAAAATGAAATTGTGGAGCAATTTAAGGCGTTAAACGAGTTCATTTATATTCCCAACGATGTGATCATCAAACGGTTAAGTTCAGAACAAAAAATGATTCTCGTTTCAAAATGTCAATGGGATCTAACAAGCCAAAAGAGTCTGGTAACCATAAAAGATGAAGATGGTTTCGAAATGAAACGTGGACCCAAAAGCAAGAAGATTGCGCAGATAGAGGTGGATTTCATTCTGAAAAATGTTTTAGTAGGGGCATTAGAAGACAAATTCGAAATTTTGGTTAATACTGCATTTTCCCAATGGATACCAGATAAAAAGGCATTTTCAGAATACGAAGCTAACTTGGTAGGCAGAAACAACCAAGTGAAGATACAGAAAGAACAAAAAGATAAGGAGAAGAAAACAGAAAAAGAGACTTATGAAATTGATGATGAAAAGGATATTGATGAGATTCAACAAGAACGTCTGTCAGCAGTTACCAAGGAAATGAAAGATGATGTGGCAAAAAGACTCATTCGATGTACCTATGATGACACCAACACAGATGAAAAGATGATAAAATCGTTTTCTAACTCAGCACTGTCCAAAATCTCCAAATCAGAAGCTAGTATCTATTCATCGATGGAAGATTTATGGGAATTGTGTGAGGAAGAACGAATTTTGATTGTACAACATATCATCTCGAATGAAAAAGAAAACCTTACCAAAGAATTTCATGAGTTGATGAAATCTTATGAAGAACGTTGCAAAGAAAGAACAGAGTTAGAAAACCAAGAGACATCTGCAGCATTGGAAAAAATCAAAATTATTGGGCTGACCATTACAGGTAATTATGCACAGTGCGCGATTAAAATGATGGATTTGAAAAAACAACTTTCTCGACATACTAAAATTTGTTTTCGCCTTTACATAAGGATCAGAAATTTTAGTTCTTGAGCCTTGAAGTTGCTTAAATATCTTATATGATGCTTAATTTTTTATAGGGGCTTCTATTCATCAACTATTGTTGAAAGAGATTCGACCACAAATTGTGATTGTGGAAGAGGCGGCGGAGGTATTGGAGCCACAACTAGTTGCCTGTATTGGAATGTGGACTGAGTATATGTTATTGATTGGTGATCATAAACAACTCCGACCTCCAGTGGAAACGTACAAACTCCGCAAGGATTATTATTTTGACGTATCAATGATGGAAAGACTGATAAAAAATAATATGCCTTTTGAAACATTACAGATGCAGAACAGACAGAGACCAGAGTTTGCAGAACTGCTACTTGACATCTATCCTGATTTAAAAACTAACATGGAAAGAGTCGCTAATAATGATCCAGCTAAATGCTTAGCCAAATCTTTTCAATTTTGGCATCATGTTGTCCCTGAAAACAAAGAAAGAAGTGTTACAAATGACGAAGAGGCAAAAAGAGCAGCGAAACTTGCCTTATTTCTTGTTCAGCAAGGTTACGACGCTGATAGGATAACAATCTTGGCTACTTATCAAGGTCAAACAGCACTGATCCGATCGACTCTCAAAAAGATGGAAGAGAAGTATAAAGACTTGCTTGGCAAAAATACTATTGCTAAAGCAGATAAAGGTGAAGATAACAATCAAGATGACGTTGCAACTAAGGCTATCAAAGTATATACCGTTGATATGTATCAAGGTGATGAGAACGACTTTGTTATTGTATCACTTGTGCGTTCAAACCTCAATAATGAAATAGGATTCCTTAAGGAATTAAACCGACGTTGCGTCGCGCAGTCAAGAGCTAAATGTGGTTTGTATTTCATTGGAAACTCACATATGTTTTGTACTCATGCCACATGGTACCCACTAATAGAAAAATTACGCGATGATGAAAGAATTAGTGATAGTATTGAAGTAAAATGCAAGCACCATGACAAGATTTATCAGATTCAGGATGCTGACAGATTTACTCTTCAGAACTTCTGCGGAAAGCAATGTGTCAAAACCAATAGATGTGGAAAGCATAGATGCCAAGCACCTTGCCAGCCACCTCACTCACATAAAAAATGCCCTGTGAAAGTTCGGTTTGTTTACTCTATCTGTGGCCATACTGACCAAAGACTATGCGAGGATGATGAACGGCAAATGCAATGCAAAACTGAAATCCGGGTGAATTTCCCGTGTGGACATGGTGGAAAGAAATTATGTTTTGAAGACGAAAGAAGTCTAAAATGCGAGTTCTTGGAAACCATAGAAGCGAATTGTGGTCATAACGTAAAAAAGAAATGCTCACAAAATATCGAAGATATTAAGTGTAAAGAAAAATGTGCTCGGGGAATGGACAAATGTAAACATCCTTGTAACCATTTCTGTCATGAGCATCATACAGTTAAGAAGTGTGACCAATGCGAGAAAATCAAAGAAGCGGAGGAAAAGAGAAAGCGTGAAGAGGAGGAAAAGATAAGACAAGCACAACTGAAACTTGTGAGGGACGAGATCGAGAAAATAGAAAAGAGAAAGGAAAACATGGTCACACGGAAAGAGATTTTACCAGAAGGAGAAACCGCTACAGAATATTTCGACGTGAAAGATCAAGTCACGAAATTTATCCAAACATTTCATCATTGGTATCCAACAATTACAAAAATCGAAAGAGTTCGAAACGACAATCTCAAACTAAGATGGCTCAAAGCTAAAGGAGAAATGTTTGATCCCGAAATGACGTCAAAATTCAAATTTCATGGCACTTCCGAGGAAGGAGTAAAGGGTATCACTGAGAACGGATTTCGTTTACCTCAGCCTAATTCAGCAAATCCTCCGATGTATGGGTATGGTATCTACTTTGCAAGTGACTCATCAAAAAGTGCTCGAACCATCTATACGAAAGGATCTAACATGTTGTTGCTGTGTGATGTACTACTTGGTAAGAGTTGGACTGTAACCAATGCACAACCACAAATGAAACTAAAGATCCTGAAAGAGAAGAAATGTGATTCGTTATTTGCAGCACGTGACACCAACGGTAAAGGAGGTGTTCGGTTTGATGAGTTCGTTGTTTTCAATCCTGATCAAGCTTTTCCAAAATACGTGATACATTACGCGCAGACTAGATTCAATGTTCCTAACTTGTCTTTGAAAACAGAATTCAGAAAAGATTTTCGGTCTTGCAAGAAAGATATATTTCCCAAACGAACAGCTAAAGTCGATGACCCTCTAGATCACCATTTTCGAATTGCAGAATCCCAATTCTATCGTTTGAGGGGAAGGTTACCACGTCAGAATTCTAATGTCAAAATAAATAAAGTAGAATTCTTTATGGATCCTGATCTTCAAAGAAAGTTTGAAACAAAACAAAAAGAATTTGAAAAGAAATACGGTCCCGCAGACGCGAAGGCTGAGTATATTTTTGGTTTTCATGGAACAAAAGATGCTGGAATCGTCGAAAAAATCATGAATAACAATTTCAGGAAAAGTACACAAGGCAAATTTGGAGGTGGTGTGTATTTTTCAGAAATACCGGAATATACTTTTGGTTATGGTGGAGAGAAGCATCTTATACTTGCAAAAGTTCTTCCTGGAAGAACTAAAGACTGTGCCATTGGCGGTTGGAGTGCTTGTGGTGTAACAGCAGGATATGATTCACATGGTGGATTCCCCATGACAGATGGCAGATTTAAAGAAATTGTCATTTTTGACGTCGACCAAATTCTTCCATGTTACGTCATCCATTTAGTCAATTGAAACTCTAAGGGACATATTCACAAATTGTTTAAGCACCGTGTTTTGTCCTAGTTAGTCCATCAGCCTCGTTTTTATGAAATTTATTGTTTCAATAATGTTTTAACTTTAAACTTAGTATTTATCTCCCAGTAGAATGATTAGAGACAATTTTGATATCTGGAACGAGGTTGGATGTACTAACTACGCCAAAACACAGCGTTTAAATCTGTTTAAAGTTGTATTGAAAACATATTTTGCATAATTAAAAAATCTGAGAGAAGGTCAAATTTATAATGAACTTAATACTTTTAAGGTGATGAATACGAATATCGGAGAATATCTGAAGATCTGGATATAGAGGCGGTAGTTTGTGGGGCGCACCCTTTGGATGGCGCATGAGATTTGTTTCCCTATGACTGTAGGCTTTCAGTTATCAGTATTTTCTGAGACACCCAGCTGAAACTTTGAACGCTAATTCTATTTGAAGTTTCTGTATCCACCCCTGATCTTCAGACATTTTTATATTCTTACCAACAAGCAAAACCTTAACTTGTTTTGCGTGCTTTCCCACCAAGTTTTTGAGAAATTTCTTTTATAGGAAAAGGCACATCAACGTTCTTTTCTATTATGTGTTCAGTCTTATAGGAAAAGTAACATCTTTGTATTCAACTGTGATAGAGTTCGCTGCTTTGACTCGCTTGTGTTGTAGAAATATGCGTGTAAAAGTAACTACGCCAAAAGGAAGACAGAGACGTAATATAAAATCTCTCCTTTACACGCATTTTTTGAGGTTTTCAAATGTAAAACAAGACTTGAGCCCATTTTTATCTGTATATGTACCCAAAACACGCTTTTTTTTCATTTGAACCCAGTTTATCTCGAAGCTTACAAAAAATATACAGAAATTTTCTCTCATTTACTCTCGTTTAAGAACGCACTAAGAACAATTTCAGCCTCAACTTTTTCTGAAAACTAACCACAACCAGCCTCGTTCAGATTTTTTTTAAATTGTGTTGATTAATTTTATTTGTAATTGTAATTTTCATTGATTTTGTTGTTCATGTAATTTTCCAGATTTATTTGAATACCTTATTTCATGAAATTAACGCGGACATTATATTAACACGCCTCAACTTTGCGCGGATATTAATTAACGCGGGTGGCAATTTTATTTTTTTAAACCCGCGTTGATTATTACCAGCGTTAATTTCAAGAAATATGTTTGTTGAAAAAAAAATTGTTTTTCACCAATCATATTTAATTACAAGGCGGATCTAGAGGGTATGTCGAAATTTGTGGAGGAGAATGTTAGCTATTAAACCATAAAAGAAAAACGTGCAAGTAATCCCATTGGTAATACAGACTGAAAACAGAAATTAGGTTTATGCGCTCCTGTACAATTTTTGACATACGCTAGAACCGCCGCTGAATTACTTCCTTATATGTTCGAATTTTCGTCATTCATTTGCATTAAGTGATTTGAAATTGGAAATCGTTTTGTGCGCGTTCTGTAAAGACCGAAATACACAATCAATTTTAATTTATGAAAATCTAAAGCGCTGGTCAAACGAGCGCAACATTTGATGCAACATGCATGTTTTTGATGTTTTTAACGTTTTGCATGTCGCTTGTTGTTTTGTTGTCAGTGCAACATCCCAGTGGGCAAAATCTTCAAAAAGTCTCTGGGGGAGTGTTTTTTTATTGATATTGTTATTGATTTTCACTATATTACTTTGGAAAACTTTTCATTGATATGTGAGTGTTTTATACGAACGAGGTTTTCGAATCCTGCATATTATATACATGACTAACAAAAGAAATGCGTCCAATGCTCGTTTGATCAGCGCTTAACGAAAGGATTGACTAAAATGTTCAAAGATTTATCAAATTAAGATGTTTGGAAAGCATATCAATACAAGGTGAACACACCCATACTATTAAGGCTGAAGCACACGATCAATTTAAATGGGAATTTTGAGGTGTATAATTGCACAAGAACGTCAATCTTCTTTTCATTATTAACCGTGATAACAGTTCATTTTCACACGTCTTTGCCACATCTTTTAAGAGGCATAAAACAGCTCATTGTCAAAACATTCAATAATGCATTACGACCAAATTTTCGCCACTTCGATTTCGCGACGATTTCGTGTTCCATCGTTAATTTCGCAACGCAAAAAATGTCGCACGCAAGGTGACTGTTACTCAAGACGATTTTGAGTTTAATCGAATTGTAGACAGGGAAGTTTGAATTAAATTTTCTACTAAAATTCTTAATAGTTTCCTAGTATCTGTTCAGCGATGGTGTAGTGGATATTCGAGTGTGACCGCTGAGGCCCGTGTTCAAGTTTCATTCATGTCGCATTTCGATACTTCACTCTGGATGCGCTTTAAAAGCAGCGAATCAGCCAATTTGGAGTCATCGACTGACTGACACTAGCCTTCGGGTAAGTTAGGGCAATGCCATACGTATCCCTGGCGGTAAGTCAACTTCCTAGTTGCAGGTCGGCGGGCAAAAATACATTAAGCCGAACGTCTGCGCACAAAGAATCGCACGTAACTATTATCGATAATCGCACGTAACTATTATCGATAATTGGTTGTCCGTAAATTCAGTCCACTGGAAGTTTCAACTTGAATTGCTAGAATGAATTCTTTGTTGCAACAAAAAGTACAAGAACTCCCCAATAATCCCCAAAATAAATAAATAAATTATTTATCAATTTTGAGACTTCATCCAAGAATAAAATAAAAGACGAAAATAAATTAAGGCCGATTCCCACTAGACGTTTCGTGTTCCATCGTAAAGATTTTCTTCTTATTTACAAATTACGGCGTTGTGGAAACCTGGTGGAAATCGGCCTAACCTTGGAATTTATTTTCTTATTCGGGTGATCATTTCATTTTGTACATACAAACTGATGTTCTCAAAACTTAAAAGTCATTGGTCGAAAAAATTATCGGAATGGTTCGGTAAATTAAATATTTATTTTTTCACAGAAAACTAGTCATCGGAAAGTATTTCGTGAATATGGTTGAACAGTCTATAAATTTGAACAAATAAACCTAATCGTGTATACTATAATACTTTGTCCATTATATACAGAACTTGGTCTGACATGACATCCTTAAAGCCTACTTCACACCAGTAGGCTTAGAAATAACTCGCCCTGCGACCAAATGTTTCAGTGAGACTTTGAGCAGTAGAAAAAATTTTGGTCAATTTTAAAAGACTTTGATTACTCATTACTTAATCCACACAGACGGTATTTAACCCACTGGTGTGAACTATGCTTAAAACACATTTCCAGGAATGTGTCAAACTAAAGCCTGATTCACACTTGTGAAGCAAGACGCAACATTTACTTGCCTCACGCAAAAATATATTGTTTTACGTGAGGCAAGAGATAATGAAATAACATCAAAAAGTTTTGATATGGTTGCATTGTCTCTAAAGGAATAGAATTTTCAGAATGAATATTTGTTGCTTCTTGCTTTGTAAGTGTGAATCAGGCTTAACAACTAGAAAGCACTTTACTTTCACGGTCAAAATTTTATAAATTTGTAAGAATCTCTCCAAACTTACCGTCTTTAGCCAAACAAAATTAAGAGACTTTCCTACCAAAGAGTGTTTAAAAGAACGAGGCATCACGTGACCTAATGCTCACTGACCCAAACAAACTTAACAGGTTTACAGCATGAAGTTTTGATGGTCTTAAATTGGTAGATAACTTGTTCATGCAAAGAAAGAGTGCTTTCAAATTGTTAGTAAGTGCAACCAGTGATAAAATAGTTTCATAAAATATTTTATGAGAAATATGATATAATATCCACGCACAGATAGTGAAGAGAATAAACGTGATATACAAAAGTTTATATTTGACCGCTTGAAATCTTTACCATAAATATTCAAACAGCCTATGAGAAACTGTGTTTTTAAATATAGTCTGTAAAAAAGCTTCACAACACACGATCAGAATATAATTGTCATATTATAGTGCTACTATCGTTGAAATAGATTAATGTACAGTCAAACGGCGGACTGTAGTGGACACCATCAGACTAAACAAATACGTCCGTTATCAGGTGTCCGAAAAGTAGAGGCTAAATATCGGATGATGCGAAGAGGTTTGACACCAGTATCTTATCGGGGTAAAAAAACCATCGGGGTTAAAAAAAGGCTGCGAAACAAATTTAGTCACTTGAAAAAATATTACTCAATTTTCCCAGACTAAAATTTCATATACCCGAAGTATAAAAAAATAAAACGTAGCCAGGTAAAAACAAATCGAGGAAAAGTAAGTAGGGGAAATTTTTTTGGCCCTTTTCCGCCGATGTTCCGAGCTTAAACCATCATGTCCCTGGGAAGACATTAAGAAAATCTAGTTCCAGACTACATGGAATAAATACTGAATCAATGCACGTTACTTTACACAATAATTTATCGATGCGTTCAGAGAAAATAGTTTCCAGCATAATATCAGCTGATAAGAGACGTCATACAAATTATAGTTGTTGGTAGTGTGGTTAATTAGGATGAGCAAGTATTAGTAAATTCTATGGTCTAGAAGCCTATTATAACAATCTAACTGTTCATTTCTTCTTTGATCTTTTCAATAGGTAAATTTAATCATGCACTCACTTTGATCACATGATATATTACAACCAAAAATGCACAGTTCCAAAGCAAACCACAGTAAGATAGTTTAAGTTAAAAATATCGACAATAGAAGGTTCCAACCAATCCACAGTAGTTATTTACCATCATGTGATCAAAATGTGTGCAAAATAAACTACAGTTAGGTAGTTCACGTTACAAAAATATCGACAATAGAAGGTTCCAACCAATCCACAGTAGTTATTTACCATCATGTGATCAAAATGTGTGCAAACTAAACTACAGTTAGGTAGTTCAAGTTAAAAATACCGACAATAGAACTTCACAATAGACTTCCAGACCAGGGAATTTTCTAATGTCTATGCTTAAGATGAGCAAAAAATCTGAATATTTCTTCTGTTAGAAGTCCTCCATATTTCTGCCATCAAAAGAAATGTTTGAGTTCCAGCAAGCAATGTTATCAACGGAAAAAAATGCTATTATATTTGAGGATTAGGACGACGAGAACTTAAAAAGATGCAAGAAAACGTATTTATTAGCCTTGGTCACACAGGATTAATTAAGTTACCTAGTTTACTCATGCAGGTCCAAACAATTAATGTTATGTGTTCTTAATTTTTTTCTCCATTTGAGTCACGCAACTGAGTAAACTCAATTTCTTTTGTTTATATGAAACGAAGGAGGAAGGCGGTTCTCAGTTTTGTGCAGTGAGATCAATTCGTTCGGAGGATGATTCATTCACGAATGGACCGGCAAACGAGTTATTTATAATCCCGACCTCCAGTTTTGATTTCATTCATAAAACATTTTAAAGCTCTGTCATATGGAGTCTTTTTATGGAGTAGGTGGTTTCAGGAAAACATAGCGACCGGTCACGTGACGTCATTTAACCAATTTGAGGGATGCAAACGACCAGATTACCCGTAGTCACACCTGTTTAAGTACTTGAGATTCATTTTCGGACGTCCGAACTTTCCTTACACTTAGATCACTTAAGTTGATTTAGAAATCTGCTCGTGTGACTTGGCCTATAAATTGTCTTGGTTTATCAAGTAAGAAAGTAAAGTAACAAATACACACAAAACAGAATATCAAGATGCCTTCAAAATTCTAGCGAGTCTTTTTTCGCGAGTAATCGATGCGAGGTGGAGGATACGTCGGTGACGTCATAGATAAAATTCTTTCCGACTTGCCGTTCTTTTCTTTGCCGTCATTGGAGCTTGTATCTTTCACACTCGGTAATAACAAACGCGGTTGGCTTGGAAACGCGCCAAGATGACTTGAGATTGGCTGGGTGAACAACGGTCGTTGTAAAGGTCCAGTAGTATGAGATATGGTTTTAGGCAGTATCACCGTGGCAACAGAAGAAAGAGGTTGAATCAAATTGACCACTTGAGGTTGGATTAAAGTGTTCGTGGTATAATGCAGTGCAGATTTTGATAAAATAATCGGTGATGAATGTTTAAGATTGTTTTTGGAGCTGGGCAGGATAGTACTGACAAACTGCTTACTGTTATTGGTAGACGAAGTGAATAGAAATGCTCCTGGTAAAGACGCATTGTTAACAAGTGTTTTTTTCATCTCGCTGCTTTCAACTTTACTGATTGGTGGATTACTGAGCTTAGATTTCTTTATCGGTGGAGGACCAGTGTTATACGTGGAGATTGGTTTAGATAAAGGCATATAAATTGGTTTGGACGTATCAGAGTGAATTGGAAAAAGTACGGACGGGATGTTCACTTGAGTGGGTGGTTCTCTTTTCAAGGTGGGCAGATACGGTGTGTGTCCACCAGGAATCTTGGGCGGTGGCAAATTATGACTGCCATAATGATGACTCACAAGTAAATTGGAAATTTCTACTTGTTGATGCAACTGACCTTCTGTCTTCCGGGGAGATTTAGAAACGATCGAGCCAGTGGATGGGTCATACATTCCAACAGCTGTATCATCTGCTGCCTCTACTGTTGTTTTCTGGCCTGTAAAACCACGGTTTTCTCTATCCTTAAGAAGCTTCAGAGAGCTAGGACAATACAGAGGTGTAATGTTGCGAGTATTTGGACCGCCGTTTTTATCGTCCTTCGAGTGAGACACAATCGTGGTACACTTCCGTTCATGGGGAAACAAATTTAAATACTTTTGATCGAATAACAAATTTTGTGGATAATGTACATTATTAACAGGAGGTTCTATCTTCAAAGATTGCTTTTCATCTGTATGGACACTATAATCTGAACGGACTGCTTCAGAACAAACCGTTTTGTTTGCAGATGTCGACGATATGACCGGTGTAATAACTTTACCCATTGGAAACATATACCGACTGCTGTTGAGAAAAGACGATGGTTCAGGTGCACCGTTTCGTGATTGGAAGTTAGATACAATACAAGAAGTGGATGCAGATGTACTCAATCTTGACAGCATTATTTGGTCTGTTGGTGGCGGTTGATGATGGTAGAAATCACTGGTGTTATCAATGGCAATGCCCAAGAAATATGGATGGGTTGCTGATGGAGACTGTCTGGAGGTGATATCATGGGTGGACTTCTTTTCATGGGTAGCCGTCTTATTACGGGTTGTCTTTTTTACAGAACCCTTCAATTTGGATCCAACAACATTATCACCAATCGTTCCCTTCACAACTTCTCTGCAGTTGGGATGACTATTCGAATACGATGGAGGACTTTCTTTGCTACGTTTCGTGATGGCGTCATAGCTTAATGAACTATTGTGAAAGGGTGAACAAGAAGATGAGGTACGTATGACTGGACACTCTGACTGCCCCTTCGTTGTAATACTGGCATCCACAGCAGCTAATGTCGTTGGATAGTATGCTAACCTTTTATTTTGCAACACAGATGCCATACCGTCAATGACCAGCTTTTCAGCAGCTACTTTTCGTGACGACGTGTTGGCATAACAAGTGTTGGCCAAGTTGCCCGTCACATTACCTGGGGTATTCTTTTTGCTTTCGTCTTTTGATAATTGACGTAGATACGCGAATTGTAAATTATCGTAGATATTATGCTGGGATGAACTGACAACATGAGAATTGGTATCCGAATCTCTCGAACTAAAATCTTGCTTATCATTGTATGAACTTTCTAGTGGATGTTTGCCAGGAGTTGTTTCCATTTTAGTTTCCTGTTCGTACAGCCAATCAACAGAAGGCAAGGGGTATTTTGAAATCTGATTGGCTGAATCATCGTGGCGTCCTTTCGTATTGGTTGAACGTGGTTCGAATAACTTGTCGACCGGAGGCCACTGATCCACAAAAGAACTTAAGAGTTTACTGGAAGATTTCAAAAAATCTTGAGTCGTATCTTGTCTGCTTTTATCTAGCTTCGGAAAAACGATAGGGGCTCGTTCCTCTCTAGTATTGAACATAAAGAACTGGTTACTCGATAACAACTCTGCTTGGCCGTCAGGTGTTTGGTTCGTGGTAGAAATTCTGGGTGTCCTCTCATCTGGTACTGGTGGGCGGAGTGAGGGTCTCTCGTCAGCCTCCGAATCTTTGTTATCTTGAGATGAATCACTTTGTGTTGATAATTCGTCTACTACTTTAGGGCGTTTTCTTGGACGCCCTCTTGGGCGGCGAACAGGATCGGCAGATGTTGGTGTAGTAGAGGCATCATTACTTGCCTCGGGTCCAGCAAAGTTCATAGAGGTATCTGGTGAAAGTGAATTCTTTTTATCCTGACTCAGCATTCGTGGAGGGACAAAAGCAACAGGTCGAGGTTTAGACCGAGGCATATCCGGTTTTGATTTTGATGGCTCGTTCTCCTCCACAGTTCCTACTTTTGAAGGATCATCTCTTGATTTTGGATGATGAATTTTCTCTAAGATGGAGATTTGCTCGGATAGAGAGGACTCCTTGTCAATAAGTTTTCTTCGATGATTTAATGCATTGAGGATTGCACTGCAAAGTTTAGTTGGTAATTGTGAAGAGTTATCAGGCTAAAGCAGAAGACAAGAAAGTTGTGTTACCCTACAACACAACACAATTAAAATGAAACTATAAAACATTGAATATGTCGAAGATGCCTTTTTTTTGGCGTGTAATAATAATTTTTACAGAAACATAGCTAACAGGAAGTTACTTTCCGTTTTCTCAATTGACACAAATGCGCAAGATCAATTGTTTGAGATTTGTTTAAAAAAACAGATTTCAGACGCGACTGTATAGAAAGAACTTACATTTAAAACCTCGTCCTCATCACTGTCCAACAGTGGTTGTAATCCGCATCGTCGATTCTTTTCATCACGAACTGCACACTGAAATTATAGATGATCAGTGTCAACATGAATGACAGAAGTAGTCTCAGAAATACAGCTCAATGATTGGCCTGTTGAAAAAAATGATTTTTTGGTGCATTTTAGTTCTCAGTAATATGTCACAAAATTTCACATAGTCAAAAGCTTCAGTAAATATAACAAACCTTTTGTGAATTTTTTTGTTGGTTTGTATGTACCAGTTGTATTAAGTCACGTTTCTTACACATACAGAATTGTAACTACCTCGAGTTCATGGTTTTATGTTGTATTTTGACTTGGTTGCCAATACAGACCTCATTTTCATGCATTACATTGCTTATCTAGTTATCACAAGTTTATCTAGTTAATCACAATTTTAAGTTATAATCAACACAGAAACGAGGTACTGATGTCATATCGAAATCCGACATTAAAGCAAGAACTCAGGATAGGAATTCTAACACTGAATAAAACAATTAGTTACCAGACTCCTGTGTTTCTCTTCTAAATTATATACTTCGATTTCCATGCTCATGACTTTGTTTTCTAAAACCTGTCTTCTTTCAGCCAATGCAGAGGACTTGGAGAGTAATTCTAATGGTGTCTTTACGGCAACATCCAATTCATCCAAACAAGAAGAGAATCTCTTCAGGCCATCACTTATTAAATTATGTACTGTACGCTCCATCTCGTTGGTCTTACGTTGAAGAAGTTTTTTCTTAGCCTAAAACATAAACAACTGAGTTAGAAACAAGAATAATTCAACCTCCTCAGAAGCATGTATGTCAAAAAATGGAAAACGCCAGCTCCCCTATTCCTATCTTAATTAAAAAGATCAATGACTTCATAAGAACCAATGGCAAAGAAACTCATCAACAGGACAGATTCACAATTCTGACCAACAAATTTCATGAAAGCTTAGTCACAGTCAAACACCTAGAACTATATAGGGGACGCCTGGCAATGCTTGACACTTTATGCAGGACTCTACATTATTATTATTATTATTATTATTTGATAATGTTTATACAGGTATACATTATATCAGTTATATAACTGTTTTTCATATAAGTCCTGTCATATAATATAATATAACCATATAGTGGGCACCTGTTTCGGTTCCGATGGTGCCCGCTATAAGAGAAAGGCTCGACTTTTTTTCCATTTAGATGGAATGACTTCATAAAAAATGTTGAACAGTTAGTGTTGAGAAAAGGACTTACTCTTTCACATTCAATCATCAGCTTCAGCCGGTCTGCATATTCTTTTGTGTTCATACGTTTAATAAACTCTAAATACTTCACCTTCATACCAGCTAAAAAATATAACAAAACCATAACAAATCAGTACAACAAAAAACAACTTACAAGACTTACTATCGTCACAAAAGGGTTGGAGTTATACAATAAATATATGGTAAGTTTGATCATGTATGACAATGGTTTATATATAGAACTTGCCAAGGAATTTGTCCAGATCATCATTGTTTCCATGTTCTTTGTGATGAGATTGTCTTGAAGAGGGAATTTTCTAATGAAGTAACCACAAGATAAAATTGACTTGATTCTGATGTGATATGTATACTTCCACTAATTAACAATGAAACTTCAGGTCAATCACAGAATAAAAACATAAGAATGTTGAATTCTTGAAGGGGGTCAAAAAACAATTGATTTCAAAGTCTAGAACAAAACAAAACTGTAATGAATTTCAAAATATTAAATTCGTACCTTTTCTACTGATGTTTGTTTATCGGTCGTCATCTCATGAGGTTTTTGCAGAGATGGTCTTCCTCTTTTTTTCTTCGGAACTTCAACAACTTCATCATTCTTTTCTTCTTTATACTGTTCTTCATCTTCTTCAAGAGCAGCCTGTTTAGCTTTTTTGAGCGCCTGCTGTCCATACTTACGAAGAATCTTATTTTTCTGTAAACAGAAAACAGATAAATGGAAAAGTATTAAAGCAAAATAATGCATTATTTGTGTGCCTGTCTAAGAAGATGCAATCATGAAACTTTTTGGTTGAAAGCCTCTTGTTTTCATTTGAAAGAATAAGGCAATACAAGATAACATAGTTTTGACTACACTTTAGTGATGATCGAGTCAAAACTATACTATAGTTATATAAATGGATCTCATAGAAGATCTTCGAAAATGACTACACTTTAGTGATGATCGAGTCAAAACTATACTATAGTTATATAAATGGATCTCATAGAAGATCTTCGAAAATGACTACACTTTAGTGATGATCGAGTCAAAACTATACTATAGTTATATAAATGGATCTCATAAAAGATCTTCGAAAATGAGGAACAGTTTCAACATGTTCATTTTCTTTAAACAAAAAAAAACAGTGAACAAGTAATATAAGTTGGCAGGATCTTACTAGGTCAATTTTTCCAGTCTTCTTTGCACCAGCAGGTCGCTGTAATTTTTTCTCTTGTCCATGTTTTGCATTTTTAGTCGGACAAATTGCGTCCTGTTTACTTTGCTTGATAGTATCAGTAAGGAGCTAAAAAAAACATTTCTTTTAAAATTTTTGCCATTCATAGAGAGGCGTTTATAGAAACAAAATACTTTCAGAAAGAAAAGAAATGCCAAATTTCTTTTTTTAAAAAACACTCCCAGGCTCAAATTCACTGAAGAGACAAGCACCACATAAGCCCCGCTTATTTCCTTGTTTTAAAATTTTCCTTGTTTTAAAAATTTTGTTTTAAAATGTTCCCTGCCCTTACTCCTTCTCTTTCCTTCTAAGGTTGAGGAGATTAATTGAAAAAACGCAAGGTGAGTTACCATTTTTATTCATTCATCTATTCATTTTATTTAATTTATTCATTCATTCAATCATTTTTGTGAAATGAAAATTTTCAAGTAAAATGGTTTAACGCTTCTCATTCTCTGTGTGGAACTGATAGATCACCTGTGTATTTTTTTTACCTTAGATCAATAGTAGTAGTAGTAGTAGTAGTAGTAGTAGTAGTAGTAGTAGTAGTAGTAGTAGTAGTAGTAGTAGTAGTAGTAGTAGTAGTAGTAGTAGTAGTAGTAGTAGTAGTAGTAGTAGTAGTAGTAGTAGTATATAGATATATAGTATAAAGTTTTCTTTGAAGTAGTATTAAGTATTTATTTTATATGAAGATCAAACAATACAACAATTCCTTTTCTTGTCTCTCACCTGTTGTTATTTGTTCATGCTCATGTGCTGAGATCAGGATGATGTCAGATTTCGGTATATTTATAACAACACATTATTGTTAAGTCCTTTTAAGTTATATACAAAGATTTTTTAGTTATGTAATGTATTTATTAAGTATTTATTACCCACATAGCAGGGCTGTATTCGATACAAAAAATTTGCGCAATCCTATTGGTCAATAACGCTTAAATGTGACGTCACTCCGGTCAATACTGCCAAAGTGTCATGGCAACATTATTTTTTATAAAATAAGAGGAATGAATGTAAACAAACACAGAAAAAACGTAGATAGATAGATAGATAGAAAAAACATAGATAGATAGATAGAAAAAACATAGATAGATAGATAGATAGATAGATAGAAAAAACAGAGATAGATAGATAGAAAAAACAGAGATAGATAGATAGAAAAAACGTAGATAGATAGATAGAAAAAACATTGTAGCGACAAAAAAATAAGTGAAACAGTTAAGGGAATTGCATTGCATTTTTTCTTTTTTTTTTTGATAACAAATCGATTGTCACACAAAAATGAGAAAGAAAAGTCTGTTTACAATTTTTTTTGAGTACGAAGCGAAGTATAATTTTGAAGAAACACAAACGCGAGTAATAACCCATATACTAACTGTTTATTTCGGGCATTACCTTCGAATATTGACTTCCTTCACGAACTTCCCTCGCAAGCTCGACCTTTACTTTGATGTCAGGCAATATTCTGCAGTAATGCCCTTATAACCAGTTAGTATAGGGTTCTTCTTTTATTTAGCATTATTTAGTATATCAAATAAGCATCAGTATATCAAATGGACTCAAAATGGAAAATAAATAAGCACTAATGAGCTTCGTCGATTTTTAATGGTTCTTTTAATAAAGGTATGTAAACTAGTATTCTTCATGTTCAGAAGTAAACTGTCTTGTTCATGTTTATCTAACATGAAATTTCAACAACAACAAAAAACGCATTGAAAACATAATGACTTCATGTAACGGATAAAACTTTTCTCAAAAATCTTTTGTGTTTTCATGTTAAAAATTCATTCCTTCATGAATGTGTAAAGTTTCTTTAGGGCACAATTCAAAAAACAATGAAATGCAAGCAACTGATAACTGATAGTTCATCAAACCTGCCATTGATGTCTAGTTGTTGTGCCTAAGTATAAATCATCCAAATTATCTTCAAGTGTTTCATGATCCACAGCTGCACCACTTGTATCCACACTGTAATTGCTTTCCGAATATAAAGACATTTCATCTTCATCAAGTTCTTGTCCCTCCTAAAAGAAACATATGCATACAAATGAAAGTCATTTTAAATAACACTTGCAGACAGATCAGAAATTATTCAATTGGAGCAGTCAATCACTTTCACCATTGTCATATAGTGCAAGCTATCCGATATACAGGGAAATTCAGAAAAAAAGGCACCCCCTACGGATATTTCCATACCTGATGACTCACTTTATGAAACTCAATTAAACTAAGTAGGATTTATCAAAGGTATGTAACGGAATAATGATGCCATTTTAACTTCATAAGCCTATTTCTAGAAATGTTTACAGGAATGTTTTGTTGAACATGTCACTACTGAGGTGAACAAAAAGACTTTTTTGAGGTCAATTTTATTTTTTATTTTTCATTAAAATTCACAAGGAAATAAAAAAATTGTGATCACATGTATTGCTCAATATATCCACCACTAGCCCTCGCAATGTTTTTAATCGTTTCGTTTCAACTACTCTGTCTATTTTGTCTTGTAGATACTTTAGTAATCGCTCTCTTGAAGCTTTAAAAACACAGATTTTTACCTTTCGCTTTTTAAGGATTGAGAAATACTTTTCCAGCTGAAAGAAAAATGATAAGCTCACTTTAATAATTATTCAATTATTCAAGCAACTCCAACTTTATTTAAAGAAAGCATAAATAATTTTTAAAGTTACTAACAACACATTCTAATTGGAATTTCATTTTGTTTACCATGACATTAGGGACTTACTCGTGTTCGATCGACAACATGTAAATAATATGACACAATATTGCCAGTCCATGAAACTGAAGCTTCCTCACTACGTGGTTTTATCTCTGTTACTTTCATCATGGCACCCAATTCTGAAAGATGATTTTATAGAACAATTTTATTTTACTCATATACTTCCTCCAAAAACAAAATTGCTTAAAAAATGAGTTATGAGATTATAAAAACATTATTATTTTAATAGAAAACCACAATTACTTAAAAAGAATGGTTTTTATCATAGTGTGGGATATACAGAAATCCAAGAATGTTTTTTCAGTTCATATTGACATGCATAATAACTTACCAGACAGATTGCGTTTATTGAACTTGAAATTTGTGGGACAAAATTCCCTTGATGAAATGATTTTTGATCCTACAAAACACAAAAAACAAAACATGCATAAAATGGTATAATTGACTTATTTTTAATTTTAACAATTTTTCTATCTAAAAACGAAATGGAGAACAACATTTCTTATCAACTATTGCATAAAACAATATGGTAGATAAACATCCTCTGATAAATGTTGATCCTCCTAATAAACACTCCTTCAAGCATGCCCTGTAATAGAAAAAAACCAATAGGGCCTAGTTTTAAGTGAAGAAGGTGAAAACAAAGAAAATGTTGATGAATGTGTGATGATGAAAAACAAATAAATGATATAGGCAGTCATAATTAAAATTTCTTCCTTTTTAAAAATTTAATTAACACTTTTAGATGTTCCTTAAAAATTTGTATGATGATACATACAATTTATAAATTAATGGAACAAACCTTCCTTCATGCTTTGAAAACGTGACTTTAAATGATGATTTACAACAGGACCAAATGCAAAATTGTTAACAAACACAACACTAAATTTAAATGAAGATTAAAAAAGAAAATTAGAAAGAAAAAACATCAGAAAAAAAGAACTTATATAATTAATATGCCGAAATGAATTATGAATTTCATTTTACCCGCAATCATTGATGATATCTTTCCATTTCTCTTCAAGAAAATCTCCCTTTTCAAGCTAAACAGAAAAGTGTCACCATAAACCGTTGATCACCTTTTATTTATCAGGTTTCATTTTAATTTTACATTCCTGCAACTCATCTTAATTGATAATGATAATTTTAACACATGTAAACTTGAAAGCTGATTTGAAACGTGTAACATTTCTTTATATAGAGCATTCAAATTATTTACCCCCTCATATCATAACCAGTTGAATCAGCTACTTGGGTGTTTTTTACTTTTTTTACAAGTGGTTATAAGAGAGCCGAAGTTAGAAGATGCTCATGTAAACGATGTATAATTCAATTGAATGTCCACTTCAAATATGAGGGCTTCAAAGAATATGAGTGAAGAACATTGAACTTTGAGAGACATATTGGCTGCTTTTTTCAAAAGTGGTCGCTAGAAGGTACTGAGAGATAAGTTGAATCATCATAAAACTGTCCAATTGCGGGTGACCAAAGGATGACTTAAAAAATTATTGAAATGCAAATCTTTCCTTACTGTAAAGTCAGTGTATATTTTTCCGAACCAATCCATCCACTTCTTAAATTCTTTTTCCATTTGTTTAGCAAACATCGCAGGTGTATCAGCTTTCTCAACACCATAGCATTCCTTGAACTGATTGGATGCTGCAGCTTGTAACACCACTTGCCCAACACCACTTCCAAGATCAACAAAGCGTTCCTCTTTGTTTTTTTGTACTTCTTCAAGTATTCGCGCTACCATATCAAACGAAGTCTCGCCATACACCTAGCCAGAAAGTAAAACTGATAGTTTATCACTATGTTTCCAGATAAGAAGAATATATTAAAAATCACACATCATTTTATGTAAATGGGAGTGAATTTATCTTAATTAAATTGTTATTTTATCTATATTCATTATTGCCCCTATTTCTTTATCAGCTAGTACTTACTTTCATGGTTCGTTCATCACTTAGTCACTTTATAATTGAAATAAAATAAAAATAATAATATAGCATAATGATAATTTAGGTAATCAGTTCAAAAGGTATTTATTGATCTTGTAATTATTTTTACGTTATTCACTCACTGAAAGGAATTCACAGTCCATTTCAGAAATTGTTTCTATTTGTTTTTATTTCAATTTGTGAACTACATGGCTTATTTTAAAAAATCACGGATGACAGGCTGCAAGGGGCTATCGTAGATGACATCTATTATGGAACCTTCTACTAGTATATTTATCTAGTAGAGATATTGTGCCTATTTGAGATTCTACCCAGTTATGAAAATAATGTAAAAACTTACCTCAGGAGAAAAGGGCTCGTACTGGTTCAGCTTTTCTGGTTCCTTTATTGCATGGCTGTAACATAAGTTAATGATGTGGCGAAGTAAATCTTTACTTGGTGGCTTAAACATGCGAGGTGGTGGGGCTCGTCCTTTCCACTAAATATACAATCATATTATTAATACCAAAGTATTAATAAAACACATTCACATATGGTTGAATTTTTGACTGAAATTAATTTCGTTTTACCAGAGATAGGATATTTCGAATAGCTTTATTATAACGCTGGCATAATTGGTTCATGGTTTCAAAACTGAAAAAAGAGAAAGAAATTTGTTACCAAACAACTGCAAAAATTTATATTTCTGATAGAGATTTTAATGTTGAACACTTACATAATTTTTGGAGCATGTACTGGAGTATTTTTGACCAAATGTGTTTTATGTAAGTGTTATACAAATATATTTTTCATTATAATGCATTTAAAAACACAGATCACATGATCTTAAGACCGTTGGTGCAGCAAACCAAATGTTGATTCGAGGTGAGGATTAGAATAATATACGGCAGACGTTAAAAAAGGAAACATACACAACAACAATGTGATTCATGTCATAACTATTTTAATGTATGTAATGTTAAATTTCCTTTAAGCGAATATATGTTACAACCATAAAAAGTGACTAACTCAGTTGGATCATAATCTTTCAGCATCACATTTTCAACAGCATATTTTAGTTCAGGGAAATCTTCACACACCATTCTAGATGTAGAAAAAGAAACTTTACTAAATACAGACTATAACTATATTGTGTGACGGAAGCAAGGAAATGGTATATTCTCCATTGCAGTGTCAAAATTTTTGTGGGTGAAACTTTACAAGAGAGTATTAGGAACAAATTTGAGTTGCAGTGATAACCACTGTTGTGGCATTTTGTTTTCAATAGTAGGACAATAAAGGGTTGACTTTAGAAAAGATAGATTGATAGATGGATTTTTAAAAAATTCTGTACAATGAAAGTTTAGATATTTTAAAAAATCTGTTTTTCTCCTAATACCCTCTACCCTCTTTGATGGTAAAAACAATGTTGGAGAGCAACAAAGCCAATCGGTTAATATTTCATTAAATGAAAAAGAACCAACCTGATATTATCAACAATCTCTGAAGCCTCATCAAGCCTTTTCTAAAAATTAATTCAAAAATATAAATAATCGACATTAACATTATTGTTAGCGGTAAGAGGTACATTTCTCTGAAATCCTTTTATTTTGGTTGGCCCACGAACAAACAGATTCTCTTTTGTTGTTGTTATTTTTTGTTTGTTTGAACTTTTTTCGTTTTCATCAAAACAGCTAATAGCAATGGCTATAAGCTTTGTGACTTATTACCTACTAGGTCATATTTTCAGAAGTGATTTTTTGTTTACCTTATATTTTTATTAAGTAAAACTGATGAAGAAACTGATCGTATTAACCTCCCTTACACTTATTAGCAGAGCAGGAACTTATCTTAATTTGTTACCTCAAAAGCTAAACCTCAAAAGGGCGCTATTTCCTTTTCGAATTTAATTTTCAATAAAGAAATAAAGTTTCTAGTAGCCAACCAAGTAAATCATTTTCCCCATTTACACTAACTAGTAAAAGTTGAAGTATGTAGCTAGCTAATAGCTACATACTTCAACTTTTACTTGCAAAAAGTATTCTTTGTTTCTTCATTCCGTGTATAACTTCCCTGGTGAAGAGTCAACTTTGATAAAAAAAATATGGTGGATGCGTTTAACATATAAGGTAATTTCATCTAAGTTCGACACAACAACTTTACAATCCAATAAATGAAAAAGGAAACCTAATTTACGTTCAAAAGGATGTAAGATATGAAATACAATATTTAAACAACATTAGTAATAAAAAGATAAAGACATTTCTTTACTTTGAAGATAGATAAACGGAGGAGAAAAGGAACGGGAGGATACGTCAGTGTTCAACTATATAAACTTTATTCGACACAACAATTTTCAAAACAATTTAGAGATAAAACACGGAACAGTGGAATAACAAATGAGATATTGTAAAAACCACGTGCCGTAATAATCCCAAAGGAAACACTAGAGGTGATATTTCTTTTCTTTACCGTTAATAACCCTTGAAGATACTCGTAACATTTTCATGACTATTACATCACGATGCAAACAAACTCTGATAATCGGCTGGTTATTAAGCATGTTGAAAACAAAATATCGCACCGGGGAAGGGAAAACCTCCCTTATATGGAAATCTTCTTTCAAAAGGGGGATTTAAAAGTCATGATTTGAAGTCCCATGGCCAATCTTTCCGTTCCAGTAGTAAACAAGATGTGGCGATAACAGCACGCCTGAATATCAACAACTTCATTTCGTTCGTGTTTTATGTGTTTGGATTTGTTTAAAGAGGTTTCAGACTCATCTCGGATTTACCCCCAATTATTAAGCGATAGTTCAAATTTAAACTATTGGGTGAAAAGTACTTACTGTAAGCTTCCTTTTAAAATGTTTTTCATTTTTTTTCGTTGATTAACCACTTCAATATTAACATGTGTCGAATATAGAAGCATGTCAAACTTAGATGAAACTACCTCTTATTGCTGAACTCTTTTCTTATTCTCTTCCAACAACGAAGAAACGATAGAAATCTTTAATTGTACCTTATTTTATTATTTCAAGAAATCTCTGTTCTTGGAAGTTATTTTGACATTTTTCACTATGTTAAAGTTCCATGGACGTTTGGAATGGATTGCATTGAAAAAAAGGAAAAAGAACAACAGACAAAAGAACAAAAATTAAAAAGTCTTGACAAACCGATATAACAAGAGGCCATTTGTAATATACTGGTTCCCCATAAGCAGGGCTTTGCAACTTCAGGACTCTCGGCTCAGCCATTCTATTAGTTATACAACTGAGGTTTACGAAGATTCGGCAAACATTTTCGTTTGCCTTGTTTACGTTTCAGCTCTGCAGGGTTGTTTCTCTGTCACAGCTCAGATCTGCCATTATGGTTGTGCATACTTGGTTGTCTCCCATACTATGTGGCGAAAGATGGCTTGGATCAGAGAAAACACAGCTGTATATATTTTATCAATGAATCAATGTGAATTACAAAATCCCATTAAAATAGTTTTCTCTTCCTTTTCGATATGCGGCTGCCGTCCCCTGGTTTCGAGGTTGCTCATAAGATAAGATAAGATAAAGATTTATTTCCAGTATTTCCAAATAAATACATTTGGCTCTTCACCCAGAAATGTGTATGATATAAGTGTTTGCATTGCGTCAACATAAAAAATTAAAATAGTATAAACGTATTCATTATTGCTCAGCCATGGATTCCAGCTAACGAATTGAGTGTAGGTTGAAATTGGACAAACAAGCTAAATCAAATAAAGGCTAGATTGAAAAAGTAGGGCTGTAAGCTGTGCTTGACCACAAAAAATAATGAAAAAAAAAAGGAAAAGGAAACAGACAAATATAGAAGTTAATATGATACAACAAATTTATTCTAAATTTGAGAGAATACGTAACTAAGTAAGAATAAGTAACTTTTTGTAGCAGTCGTGAAGCTTGAGTAACTGTCTGCATTTCGGCATATTAATGGTAATTCGTTGAAAATTTTTGATGCCTCATATTCGAATGTTGACCTTGGGGCGTTGGTATTACATGTGATGGTATCTAGGGCGTGGGTGTTACATCGTAGTTGTCGTGTTGGAGGATCACGTCTTCCTCATTGGCAGATATTTTGGCCAGTTTTCAAAGTTGATGGATTTGTAAGCCAATTTGGCGAGAGCAAGTTCTGAGTGTTCCATCGTCAGTAGCCACTTTATCGCTAATACGTCTGAACAAGTCGAATACGAAAGTCTTACGAAACTTGCTGCAGCGTTTTGTACTCGTTGAATCTGCTTTTGGAGATATTTTGGAGCGTTGTAGAAGATAGCATTACCGTAGTCAAGTTTGCTAAGGATGAGAGATTCTGCTAGTTGTTTTCGTATATGATACGGAGTAAATCGTTTGAGATGGCTGAGGGTCTTGAGAGTCATGTATGTCGATTGCGTCGCTTTGTTGATATGTGTATTCCAGGTGAGATCTTCGTTGAAAGTAATGCCCAGTATTTTATAGGATTTAATAAATGTCCGGGTTGCTGAGGTTACTTGTGCACGTCTCATCGGTTTTGTAGCAAAAAGAATCGATTTAGTTTTGGCCGAATTGAAGATCAGTTTTGTAGATGTAGACCAATTAACAAGATTGGTGAGGTCGGTATTTATTTGTTTTGCACAGTCATCAATGTTCTTTGGCCTGGTGTGGTGGCAGAGATTCGTGTCGTCAGCATACTGTAGACAAGTTCCGTTGGTGTTTTGACTCATATCGGATACATAGATATTAAAAAGAATTGGTCCAAGTATGCTTCCTTGCGGCCAGAGACGAGAAGTTTTTTGGTCGAGTTTTCATTAACTTGTACAAATTGGTAACGATTAGACAGTTAGTTTGAAATTGTTAGCATAGCACTTTTGGAAAACCGGAAAGAATGAAGCTTTTTAATCAGAGTTTCATAGTCAACGGTATCGAAGGCTTTTGAATAGTCTGCCATAACTGCTAATGTTATTTCTCATTGATGCATAGCTTTGATGATATCGTCCCTGATTTTTAGACAAGTGGCGATTGTAGAATGTCCCTTACGGAAACCGGATTGATTTTCGGATAGAAGTTGTTCTTGTTCGAGAAAGTTACTGATTTGTGTAAGAAACAGCCTCTCGTGTACTTTGGAGAGGACGGGAAGGATGGATATTGGTCGGTAATCACTTGCTTCTTTTGGTGGTTTGATCATAGGTATAGGACTGATACGAGATATTTTCCATTGACATGGGAAAACGTTCATTCGTATAGATTCGTTGATAATGTGACATAGAGGGCTGATGATTTCATCTAAGCATATCTTCAGGTATTTTTCTGGTAATTGGTCGTAACCAGTGGAGAAGTCGTTGAGAATTGAGAGGATAGCTTTTCGTACTTGTCGGTAGGTGATTCCTTTGATCTCAAATGCATTTCCAGCGCATGTTTGTTGATTGATAAGATCTTTCATGGAAGATTCAGTTTTACATTCTGAATTCAGCAGCCTTCTTGCAGTTGTGTTGAAATGTTCGTTTAAGATACCCGGGTCAGCGTTGATTTTTTCGTGGTTCGGATGGAGGACACGGTTGATGACATTCCATATCTCGTTTGGTCTTTTCGAAGAGAGTGCCTTTTTGTAGAAGTTAAACTTAGCAGCTCTAATGGCTTCTTTGAGAGTGTTTCGTACCTCTCTGAAAAGGTTCCAGTCGGTGTCATTACTGGTTTGATGGGCTTTCATTCTGCGTTGATTTCTAAATGACTGAAGATGGTTGATATTTAGATCTTTTAGCCATGGCGCGGGAGGTCTAGTTATCTTCTTTTTCACCAGTGTTGCATGTTCGTTAAGGCACGAGAGAAAGAGGTGATTGAATAAGTCTAGTTTGTCCTCGGGCGAGTCAACAGCGTAAACAAGGTTTAGTGGCAATCTGCCTACGTCTGTTTTGAAGGCATTAAAATCTAGGAGTTTTTCCATTCTGATGTACCTATACCTTGGTTCGAATTTTGGTTTACAGATGTTGACAATAACGTACGGTGCATCACGATCACTTATTTCATCACATGGTAAAACACCTTCAGCTATGATCTTATCTAGATTTGTTATGATATGATCAGTTAATTTTATCCCTTTCCTTGTTGGCTTAGTAATATGCTGTTTCATACCGTGATTTTGGATAATCTCTTTATACCTTCTAGCAACAGAAATGTCATTTAGTAAATTAATGTTGGTATCTCCTGTGAGTGCTACCATACCAGTCCATTTGTTTTCAATATGCGAGAGTATATTATCTAACTTGTCAAGCCAGAGTTCTTCGGCGGATATTGAACTAGGTTGGTAACAAACTCCAATCAGGAAAGATCCGTTCTTATTTCTGCTCTTAACTTCCAACCAAAGGTGTTCGATGGTATTGTCTTTCCTGTCGGTATGGACTTTGTATCTGTATGATTCTTTTATGTATAGGCCGACGCCTCCACCACGCTTCGTTTCTCTGTTAACATACTCGAAGTTGTACACCTTTCCCGAATTCCTGTTTAAACGCCGGGTTTTGGCGTAAGTACATTCAACCTCGTTTCAGATATCAATAAAATTCTCCATTTAGTAATAGATAAAGTTACTAAGTATTAAAGTTAAAACACTATTGAAACAATAAATTTCATAAAAATGAGGTTGGATGTACTAACTAGCTCAAAACACGGTGTTTAAACAGAAATTCGGGAAAGGTGACATGTTGCAAGAGATATTGGTTTTCTTTCAACCATGTTTCGGAGAGAGTGATTATGTCTAATCGGTATCGAGAAAGCATGGCTTCAAATTCTGAAAAAGATGATGAGACTGATTGGGTGTTGAGATGAGCAATACTGATGTGATTCCGATGGTCTTTTATTTGTTGAAAATGGTGATTTTCTTCAACCTCAGGTTCATTGAAATCTAATGGGATATCGTGAGGAAGCACCGGAAGTTCTTGGTTGTTAAAGAAAGGCAGCTCACGTCACGTACAGTTGTGGCATATCCATGTATGACGTAGACCATTTAACAATGTTTTTGTAACGCATTTCGTATGCGAGATATCGAAGCAGGTACTACACGTTTCTACCTATTTCTGATTGAGGGGTTTCTCGCATTGTTCGCTTTGTGCTGGAGGGCCAGGGTTAATTTCAGCGTTAACTGCTGTCTCAGTTTTCTCACGACCTTTCCTTACCTTTAACTTCGCGTTAAATATGATGGTTGATAATTTGTTGTCGATCTGGACGTAATGCTTACGGTTTGTGATGTATTCTGTAAGCCAGTGTAAAAACATTTTTGAAAAATTGAGATTCTGTAACTTTTTTAACAAAATACCATAGTCAATCATATCAAAAGCTTTGGAATAGTCAACGATTAACGTGACTTCCCCCTTTTCCATTGCTTTTAAGATATCATATATTCTCGAGAGTACCGGAAGAACGGATAAGGTCTCTAATCCGATGCTGTGGGGTGGGGGGTCTTTTTTGGCCTTAATTCTTGCTACCTAAACATCTAGAAATGTTTTTTTATGAAGCTGTTTATTATGTGTGCGAGTGGTGAGATGATTTTGTCGCTGAATTGTTTTTAAAGGCTGATGGGGATGTTATCATTTCCAGTGGAACAGTCATTTCGGATTTTATTTACGGTTGTTCTGACTTCGTTGTATGTTGTTAGATTGAGCGTGAAACCATCAGGCATATTATTGATAATTTGATGTAGGTCTGCATTGGTTAACGACTTGCTGTTTGTGTGTTTTTCAGCAACAGTATTAAAATGCTTGTTAAAATTGTCTGGGTCATGGTCTATGTTTTTTTTGTTTGTTTGTTTGTTTGAGAATTCGGTTTATGGTGTTCCATACTTCTTTTGGTTTGAAGATAACGCTTTTCTATTACGCTTTTCTATTACGCTTTTCTATAACGCTTTTCTATAAAATGATCTTTTTGTTTCTCTTATACTTGTTTTTAGTTTGTTTCTTATATTACGAAATAATTTGCCAATCTTCAGGACTCTGTGTTTGATGGGCTGTTTTTCGGAGAAGATTCCTCTGTCGTTGGAGATCGTTGATTTGGTGATCTTTCATCCACGGAGGAAGAAGATTGTCAACTGGACCAACTATGAAGTGTAAGAAAATGCTCAGGTTGTTCTTATCTTTTTAGTGAATTTGAGCCTCTTCCCAGTGGGCAAAATCTTCGAAAGGTCTCTGTGGAGGAGTGTATTTTTATGGAAACAGCAGGCGAAATAGCTTACCATTCCTATAGAAAACACTCCTCCTCATAGATTGACCAACTGTGTAGGTTTTGTGGATAGAGTCTTACGAATTAAGTTGTTTAGAAACAAGGTAACGTATGGCAGACTCTCTAGGGTTTTTAAAAGACAAAAGTCTCATTGCATAATTTTGAGGCATGGAGATATGTTTGACAAGTGAACTATTACCCTGCCCACAAATTTGTATACAATATTTTAGGTGGTTATGTAATATATAGCAAAATAAACTAATCTAAAGACGTTGGATGGAACGAGATGTCGTATTTTTGCTTAAGCTCCATTTGCTTTCTTCAGTTTGACTGTGGTATTATGAATATGAGACTCCTAACTTAAATCGGAGTCTATAAGAACACCAAGATACTTGATACAGGTACTAGGGAAAATTCTTTTTCCGTTTATGAACAGTCTAAAGTCGTAATTTTTAAGACTTCTTTACATGTTTAAGAACAACAATTGCTCGGGAAAAACATTTTTACCGCTGCAATTCTCGTTCAGTACAGCGCGAAAGAAACTTTATGTGTCCGAATAAGATAATTAGCTTTCACGAAGAGTCGGTGGCATCATATACTTTTCAGTGTTTTCAGTGTTCAGAGATTTATTGGCATTCAGGCAATGACTAATATATTTTAAATCCAAATTCATGCGTTTAGACATATTTTTGGGAGAGTCACTGATTCTGATTAAGTGAGTGTCGTTAGTGTCGTCAGCAAAATGGTGAACATCAGAATATTAGAAAGCTGAGAATAAATCGTTAATATAAATCAAAACTAAAAGAGGCTCCACAACAGAAGCTTGAGGAACACCGTGCCAGGTTTATTCGATGATCTGATACCAGTTATGGATACAAATTGTTGACGCTGATCAAGGCACGAAGCAAATAAAGAAAGAGCATTTCCACGAAGTGTATCATGAGCTTTTTTAAGATAATTTTATGATCAACAGTGTCAAAGGCCTTTTGAATACTCCGCATGCATTATGTTCCATGGTAGATTCTTCAGTTTCTGTATGTCTTTTCTTTCCTTGAACTTTGTTACATCCTTTATGTAAAGTCCAACTCCATCTCCCCTTTTCTTATTGCGATTTTTATAGCAAAATTGGTAACACGGTATGATTAAACAAATTTGAGCCATATGTTTCGCTCGTGGTTATTACATCCATTTTGTAGGTCTCGATCAGCAGAACAAATTCTGTAAAAGAGGAAATCATTGGGCATTCAAGGTATAAGTGAAATAATGTTCGTATACCTGGGTTGTTCATTAAAATTCGCGTGTCTGGTAGGTGGGCGATGTTCTTTCGTAATTAAAACGGTGAGATAATTTCTGAGAGATTTCTGGAAAGGCAGTGACGAGGAGAATTAACTCCTTCCTCAACCTTTATTTACATAACCTCAGATATTTTGCACTACAAGTCGAAAATTTAACTACTTTTTATATATTTCCCTCGTAGATCACTGGATGTCAAAAGAAAGCGTCCGTTTTGTTTCGCTTGGTCCGAAAAATTGAGCCCAAAAGTGACTCGCGGCCTAATAGTTTTCTTAAAGAGTTTGGTTGAATCTTCTCACAGCATTCGATACAAATGGACTACAAAGTGCTTCCCACACACCAAAACAAATTAGTTTTTTCGCGTAAATTTCTCATACTTCTTGGAGACTACCTCTCAAACAGATATCAATATGTACAGATAGACGAGAAGACCTCTACCCGACTTCAAGTGAATTTTGGAGTACCTCAAGAAAGTATTCTGGGTCCTGTTCTTTTTAACCTGTATGTCACAACAATTTGATCCAATGGAAAAAGCACATATCTAATGTACACAGATGATACTAACCTCTTGCGACATTCTAAACCAAAAGATTTATCTCTGGAAATTCGATCATTCCAGATAGAGATAGACAGTGTTAACAAATTGTCATCCGACAAAAATCTATGCTTAAATTTAGGCAAGACTCTATAGCTTAAATATTCCGGACACACAAATTGGAAGAAATAGTCATCAACATCACGAGTAATGACCAACAACTTCAAAAAGCAAACAGTTTTAAGATCCTTGCCGTTCACTTCAATGAACACCTGCTATAGAACAACTACATTAATGCCATCACAAAATGTTGTTTCATTGCTATCACAAAATGTTGTTTCATTGCTATCACAAAATGTTGTTTCGTTGCTATCAAGTCACTGAAAGTCTTCGGAAGTCCGCAAACTGGAAACTTTGTAAAACACTTGCGCAATCATTAGTGCTATCAAAAATGAGACATTGCAACGCAGTTATCTCTGATGCACCAAAATACCAAATTAGACGATCAAAGAAGGTACAAAACATTGCTGCTGGTTTCGTATTGAACCATCGAGCAAAAGAAACAGATGTACTCAAACTCAAATGGGCTCCTGTCGAAGAAAGCATCTCGTTATCACTGGCAAAGTTGGTACATAATTTTTACACAACCAAATCTGGCCAATTTATTTACGTCTTACATATGCACAACCACGATCAAGGTCTCTTTGATCAGAAACCGAAAATGAATACAATACCGGCACCACTGGAACGACTGAAGGCACTTTTGCTTATACAGTCGAGAAGTCTTTTAACGATCTACCTTGTGAAAAGGTGAAGAGGATTGATAATCCTGACAAATTCAACACAAGATTACTATTTTGACAAGGCTAAAGCACGAGTTACAGGTCTCCATTTATAATTGTACCTAGTATATAATATATAATATATCTTTATTTTGCTTATTTTTCTACTTTTTATTCTTCACTGACGCTAATTTCTCATCTTTGTTCAATCTAATGTTTGTTCCAATTTCTGCACCTGTATGAGTTTTAGACACTTCCTTTTTCAGACAACATGTTCTCGTAACAATGTCCTTTATCTCAATTTTTAGCCTACTCAATTAGCTTGCTAATTAGTCTGACTCTTTCTGACATGTTAGACTCTAGATTGCTGATTTATACTGAAAAATTCAATATTTATATTTATGTAATTGATCATATTACCATTCTTCTATCTTTATCTAGCTTCGTCTTGCCAATCCAATTTTCAATGTGCTACTTACACCAAGTCCCAATCCTAACAGCTCTCTATGGCTCTTCTATCAAGTTTTTAGTCCACCTTGCTTGAAGTTTTTGCTGGTTTTCTAGTTTATTTTTATATTCAACGCTTATGCATTCACTCAAACCAAATTGTATACAATCTCCTCATTACTTTCGTCCTACCCACAATGAACACAATTTGGTTTTAGACATTTACTTTAATGCAAGAAGAACGTAATTATTTATAGGAGGCATGAAATATTGGTGGGAAAATATTCAGTCAAAAGGTTTTTCTTTGGCTGAAGTTTAGTATCACGCATAGACGTATTCAGGGTCAGTCAAAAAAGTAGGTCCAACGTTATGATATTTCTTTTCAGTCTTAAGTTTCGATTAAGTTACTTGCGGTTTGCGTTTGCGTTTGCGGTGAAATGTGATAGTAACCGAACGTAGGCAAAAAACATAAGTAATCGTATTATATGAAGGGCCAATAGATTTGTATGAAAATTTTATCCAGCACGTACAGAAAGGAATTAAAGACATGGTTGGTCCATACTTATTGTGCAGTCATTTGACAGATATGCGATAAACGTCTATGGAATTGTGCTTCCATCTCTAGCCATACCATGTTTAGGTTTGTGATGCGAAATCAGGTTATGTCACATTCTTTCAAAGTCTTTCCCCTGGAGCTATAGTTAGCAGAAATGTCCATCAATCAAGTACCCTAAAGATGAGAAATTTTGGGAAGGCCGGGAATGTACAATAGTATAAAGCGAAGGTGGGGCGGGCAAGATATCTGAAATCAAGTTGCAAACATAAGCAAACATAAGGATTTGGTACAAGTAGGTTTCATCTGAAAGAAAATAAAAGCTGAAAAGAAAGTTCTTTGAAAGGAAAAGGTTACTCTCTATATATGGTTATTAAGCAAGCACTATTACTGGGAACGAAAATGCAAACATCTCCTGTTTGGTGCTGACTTTAAAAAGCCGAAGAGATGTAAACCTGAAACAGAAATATAGTTGACCTAAAATTAGAAGATGTTCGTATATGTCGTGTAGATGGACATTAAAATTGGCTCCAGTAATCTATCTTATCCTGGTTTGAGAGCAACCCCGTACGTAGTCTACAATTCTGGACAAAAGTAGTGCCAGCAGTAGGGAATTACATAAAATTCAAGCATGAATATGTCCTTCCTCTGCCCTTCCACATCAATGTTGTCTGACATTCTCTCATCAGCTGCTCTGTCTACTTTCTTCGTTAACCGTGTTTTATTCGTTTTGGTGTAATATATATGAACTATTATTAATTATTATTAACAGTTATTGATATTAATAATCTATTATAAAGACAACCAATGATTAATCTTACTAAACTATTTTTTTAATGAAACGAAAAAAAGAACATTAAAAAAGGCAAATATTAGAAATAAGAATCTATGAACAGAAATATAGAGATATATATAAATATATAGAAGGAACCATTTGTACTTTATGGATGCCAAATACATGATTATTATTAAATACATGAAATAAGGACCTTGGTAGAAAAATATCGCCATCACAGCCATAAAAAATATTGGAATTAAAACAACAATTCTAAGAATGCAAATGAACAACAACATACAACATTGGTAATACCCTGACAGTATATTTAAGAAGACTTAACGAGATTTCGCTTAGAAAAATAGATCGCTGATGTTATTCCTTTTTGTAGGTAATACTTAAGGTCTAAAAAAGTTTTGTCTTTTGTCCAATGAAGAGATAAACACGTAATCACCAGCAGGCAACAACAGTTTTTTTTGAAGTAGTTATCATCCAATGGGTAATATCTTTCATTTAGTGAGTGAAATTATTTACCCAAATTCGAAATTAGGACTATTGAATTGTTCTACATATAAATTTTCATGGAAATTGAAGCATTTTCACGAAATTTGGAACTATTATTCGTATGAGAGATAAACAGCCGTATAATTAGCCTGTGGACAACGAGTATTTAAAAACCGAGGCCGGTGATTGTTCCGCAGAAACATAGATAGATACACCCGAAAGCAATAAATATTGCTTAGCAAAATCTAATAACTATGCTGAGAGTAAAACATAAAAATAACAACTGTAAGGTAAAAAATAGTCCACGAAAGAAGAAACAAAAAGCATGACACATAACAGTATAAATTATTAATGGAAGTCAAATATTCCAAAACGGACTTTAAACAATGACGAAAATTGAGAATTAAATATAAACTATTATCGCAGTGATGGATCCCACAGCTTTGAGACTCAAACGGCAACTGTAATAATGCACTTGTTGTTTCTTTCAATGTATATTGTAGAATGACTTTTCCTCCTGAATAAAGTTCTATATATTATAAGGCATAGTTTTCACTATACTACACCAAGAAAATAGCAAGAGAATAGCAGGGTTGAATCCAGGGGCAGGCTAGGTAGGGCGAAGCCTACTTGAGAATAATCAAATATAGTTTTTTCCATGACCATACTGTAAATTCCCTTCGCGATGCAGTCAACTAAAAAATTTATTATATTTTGTTGCGTAGTAAAATACCACCAATTATGTGGGCGCTTAAGTCACCCGCCATACGGTCACCAACATCAGTGCCAAGCCTGTCTAATCTAAGCAAAGTAGATTTACCATTTGGATGTACGAGCGAAAACTGTGAGAACTACTCAAAGTAAGAAAAACAGGACATAAAACCAGGTAGTATACCAGATTTAAAATCTGAAAAACCGATAAAAGAAGGAAAAGAATTTCATAAGTCATTAAAAATGACCATTAGGCAGTGTAGCATTTGTCATGAGGCATGGCCCATTAAAACTAAAACAGAGAAAATAACAAACCATATATTTACACACGATGTAAGTGAGAGAAAACCTTGCCTAAAACATTTAGTGAGGGAAATGACGTGATTCCAGGATCTGTTCCGGAAGAATTGAATGAATTAACTCAATGTGAAGAGATGTCGATAGCACGGGCGGTTCCTATAATGTCAGTTTACACTAAACCAGGTGGTGGATATTTTGGCTATAAAGGGCATGTAATAAACCTTCCAAATAATGTTCAGCACATAGCAAATACTTTACCATATTTGTCTTCTGATTTACCTGTTGTAAAGATAGGTTACAATAATGGAAACCATTCTAAGGATTTTCTTGTAAGGATGGATAAAGTTTTAGAAGCCTTAACATGGTTACATAATCATCATCATCAATATAAAGATATCATAATAGATTATGAAAGGATGAATACTCTTCCTGAACATGGATATATACAAACTAATTTCTTTAATGACATCACTTATCCTGAAAACCAAGTAGATGAAGGTCCCTTAATTGATCCTGCGAACGAAGAAGTAGAAATATCAAGTTTTATTCCACATAATATATCTCAGCCTCTTGAAAAAGATCGACTAGAAGATTCGCTCAGGTGTGAAATGGATATTGGCAGTGAACCTTTGAATGAATTCAGTACGCCTTATCTGGCATCAATAACATTTCCTTGTCTCTCTCTTTACGGAAATGGTGACCCCTTTGCTATCTCTAACAATAAACTTGAAACACTTTCTCAGAAAATAAAACAGTTGATTAAGTTTGCTGAACAAAGAAATGGTAAATGGAAATATAGATTTGCTGCACATCCCCGGTTTGCTTTCTGGGCATACAATATCTTGTACAGACACAGGATTCTTTCACAAGGCTCATTTTATATTAAACAAAATCCTAGTGATGCAATGCTTGATGTACGTGACTTGCAGGAAATGATTTCAGACAATTCGTATATTGGTCTAATGAACAAAATAATGTGATAATTATGCTAAGAATATAACAGGTACAAACACTTATTGGAATTAACAGCGAAATAATCTAAAGGCTACAATTAGTCAGGTTGGACCTCCAACAATATTCTGGACTCTTTCATGTGCAGAATTTCATTGGCCAGATTTACATTAAATGTTGACCGGAAGTGATGTCATTGACTTGTCAAATGATGAGGTTAGGAACAATATAGTTCTTAATCAACATTTAGTAGACTGTTTTTTTACTGAAAGAACAGAAGCATTTGAAAGACATTGGTTGTATAACACTTTAGGTGCAACTTGGCATTGGTATAGATTTGAGTTTGCCGTTAATAGAGATTCTATTCATTGCTATGGCCTTGCCAAATTGAAATCAGATCCAAGTTTGTGTAATTTATCAAAAGTAGCTGTTAATTGATACAAAGCTCGGATGGTTTTAAAAAATGAGCAAGAACTTTCAGAGGAGTTGCAAAATGATTTAAAACCAGATATATTGGAAGGACTAAATGGAGAAAACGCAATTTGTGAATTTCATGATTCTTTCTTGTCTGCACTTAACCCAATTGATCCAGAAGATTGGATGAAACCTATCCCTGTAAAGTTAGTTATGATAAAGCTCTAGAAAATCCAGAAGAAGATTATGTTGATTTATTGAATTCTGTTGAAAGGCATACAAAGTGCAATTCTGCCTATTGTTTGAGGTATGATAAATACGGAAATCAATATTGTAGGTTTAAATTTCCGTTTGAAAATTGTGACAGTACACATATTTGCTATCAAAAGATGGAAAATTTGGATCAAGTTAGACCTGTTGTAATTGCAGCTCGTAATGACCCTAGGTCAAACAAACACCAAGGATGTATGTTGCAAACATGGAGAGGCAATGGTGGCATTCAGCTTATGATAGATCATCATGCATGCATAGAATATCTAGCCAAATATGCATCAAAATCAGAAAAAATGTCAGTTCTGTTGTATCGACTATTAATGACAATTCTACAAATAGTAAATCTGTTATGAGAAAACTCATGATCAAGGGTATTGGCAAAGGGATATGAGTGTTCAGGTAGTAATGCACAACATTCTTTCTTTAAAACTGTGTAGTTCGTCCTTTAATGTTGTGACAGTATCTCTGGAGGGATCTAGACAGTTTTCGATAGAAAAACGTGAAATGGTCACTAAACTCTCATTATTAGATCACTATGCTAACAGAACATCATCAAACTCTGAGACACTTGATTTAAACTTAATACATTTCTGCGGAAATTTCCAAATTGTAAAGAGGAAAATAGAAAAACGAAAAACTTATGTTGCTATAAGATCTTTTCCGTCATATAGTTCTAATCTAATCTAAAGGAAAACATTATGGCCTGTATTGCAAGTATCAACTATTACGTTACAAGCCTTGGGTATTACAACCAAGTAAAGTCTGGGAGGATGAAGAAGAATTAGTGAAACTTATATTAAATACTGGCAGTTATTTATTGATAGTCCAGAAGGAAAAATAGTACCCAGCTGGGAAAAAGAGCTACACGGCTTAGAGGTGAATGCTGTCAATAACTTGGAAGAAATAGATTCAGAACAAAGTACATTTGCTAAGGAAGAATGGATGTATCTTGCAGAACTTTTAGTGAAGGGTAATACCTAAAACAATGATTTTGAACAAAATACTGATGATTTAGAATTACCAAGAAATTTTCGACTCTTATATACTGTTGAATAATTGAAAGACATGCCATTTTGGATAGAAAAGGGAAAAAACTTCTTATCATTTTGAGTCAACCGAAACCTTTGGTTTCAGTAAAGAAAGCTTGAACAACTCTCTGCTTATAAAATAGTTAAAATGCATTTTAATGGCAATTTTTGCATGCCTTTACACATGATATCGACAGGGGAAGGAGGATCTGGCAAAAGCTATGTGATCAAAGGCATCAAGAATTTGTTAGGTGATTGTTGTGTAATTTTAGCATTTTTTGGTACAGTGTCAAGGGTCGAACTTTGCATAGTTTTTTTCAGCTTCCAATTTGTGGTAGAAATAATCATACATTGAAAGGTCAGTCCTTACAAAGGTTACAGGAAAGAATGGTTAACATAAAGTATATCATAATTGATGAACTTTCAGTGATTGGTCAGCAAATGATGGGTTGGATAGATAGTAGATGTAGACAAGCAACTGGTACCATAGATGAATTATTTGGCGGTATTTTCGTGATTTTTACGGGTGATGTTGCTCAACTCCCACCAATCTCAGACAAGGTTTTATACTATCCACATCCTTTGAATCAAATGGCTCTGCAAGGGTATTTATCATACATGAGCTTTAATATTGTCATTAGGCTTGCACAAAATATAAGATCTAAAGACAAAAATCTTACTAAAATTTTATTGAATTTGCGAGATGGAAAAAGTACTGAAGAAGATTGGGAAGTCCTTAACTCTAGAAATGTCTGTAAGGTTTCAGAATCTTTCATTGAACAATTTCCTGTCAATCTGGCCTATGCAAATGAAACGGTTGCAGAATATAATTACAAAAATTTGATGGGGCTATCAAACCCATTGTCACTATTGTTGTAAAGCATAATTCAAGAAAAGCGAAATTGGTGTCCAGTAACGATTTTGGTGGGTTAGAACATTCTTTGAGTATATGTAAAGGTGCAAAAGTAATGCTAACAAGAAATGTATGGATTGAAGCAGGCCTTTGTAATGGGTCCATGGGATGGGTAAAGCATATTATCTACAATGAAGATGAAAGTCAACCATTTTTACCAATTGCACTTATGGTAGAATTTGATAATTATTGTGGACCAAGTTTTGACGCAAGGTTTCCCAGCAGTGTCCCTGTCGTTCCTGTGACATCAGAATTTTGGTCATCCGAGATAATTTTGGAAAGGATACAAATACCTTTGAAATTTTGTTGGGCAATTACAAACACAGGGTTGACATTAGAAAAAGCTGTTATAGATATTCATAATAAGGAAGCAGTTGCTGGACTATGTAGCTCTCTCTAGGATGCGTAATCTTGATAGCTTTCTCCTGAAGCCATTTAGTTATGACCGATTACTTGCTGTTAAAAGGGTTAAGAATTTTGATTATAGAATTAAAGAAGAGGCTAGGCTACGAGAACTTAGTGATAATTTGATTACGATGTTGAGACAACAGGGTTGGGAGGAAGGGATTACCTCTTTATTTGTGTAAAGAAAATCTAGCATTTGTATATAAATGTTTATTGTATAATGAAATTATTGTAACTTGTAGAATTTATGAAATCAAAATGGAGAATAAAGTGACACCGACAAAATCAAACATGGCAACAAAAGAACGTGATTTAGAAGGTAAAATATTTTTATGAAATGATTTTATACCTAAGGAAATTAATTTGTTCATTAATTTTACGATTTTTAAAACAAATGCAAACTTCAATAATTTTCTTTTTAGCATTTTTCTGTTTCTCGGGTTATGTTGATGCAGTTTCAGATGAGACAGTTTCTGCTTCCAATAATAAGTATTTCGATGTAGACTTCAAGCGAAGTCCATCATTACAATCTAAAGTTAGAGTAATGTCAGGTTCCCACTATAATCATGGTGTGTTTAATGATTTCAAAGATCAAAAGAAACCAGTTCTGTCACCAACAAAATATGGACGTATATTTTTCAACGAATAGTCTGGTAGTGTTGTAAAGCCATTGGATGACACTGATATAGACTTCGATGCAGATATGAGTGAAAACGTAACTTTTAAATTACTACTTGACAATACACCAGATGGAACATTCTCTATGTTTGGCCAAATTAGGTGGATTGCTAAATCAAGAACAGTTGATGTTAAAGGTCAGTCCAAAGCAGTACGCAATGCAAAATTTATTGATGAAAGTGGTGATTCCATTGACATATCAATTTGGGGAAATTTGATTGAACAAGTCTTTAACAATACAACCTACCGGTTTAAGCATCTTGCCATGAACTTTTACCGTGGTTGGAAGCTGACAACAACAGGGTCAACATTAATCGAACCTCATGATACTAAGGAAGGAGTTTTCCAATGGGAAAATGTGAACTTCAAAGATCCCAAAAAGTTATGTTGTCCAGAGGTGATTTCTGCCAAAGCTGCAAATTATATTTTGTGCCGAAACCTTGATTGTAAAAAGAAAATTACCAGGATTGTTAAGGAAGCCAAGATTTTATGCCCACACTGCAAAAGAGCCATGATTGCCAAGAAATGTAAACAAATTTCTCATTGGGAGATAACATTCCAGCTGAATGTAGGAAAACAAATAAATCTAACAGCCTTCCAGGACTCCCTGTTTGAGCATTTCACTGAGATCGATGCTAATGATGTACTGGAGAGCTGTATATTGAACATGCAGGACACGGATGTAGTTTACATTAATAAGAGAATTGTGACGAAATACGTAAATCATGACCATGGCCAAGATAACAATGTTTGATTCGTTGAAAGGACTTAACTGAACTTGATTGAACACTTGAGTACGGTTTTACTTACCATTTATTATTTATTTTGTTTTGTTGGTGCGCAATATGTTCTTTTCATCTTTATGGTTTTCCAACATGATGTTGCAATTCAGCTATAAAATACTCCAACCAAACTGACATTTTGTAAAATATTTTATTCCGATACTCAAACCGATGTTTTTTAACTGAGTAGTCAAATTCTTAAGGTGGTTCCCCAATAAATATTCTTAAATTTTTTGATTTTTGAAAAACACTTTGTTTTTGTCGAAAAATTACTGCTGAATCCGAATTTGTCAATTATATTGCCTGAAAGAGTCAGGAAATGCCTCAAATTTCGATTTTAATGAGGTATACTTAATTTTCAGTCCTTAGCAACGGCCCTAGCAACCGCTGTATGCCCTTGATTTTTGAGGTTTTTAGAACTTCTGCCAAGAATATTATTAGATTGGCTTCTTTAAATTTCTTGAAACTCTGCAAATTGTAAAAGCAACATATAGTTTATGTGCTGAACCAATAAAATGTCTAAAATAATTTACCTGGGTGACATAATTAGCTTACAAATGTAACCAGTCGCAGTCAAAAAAGCCCGGATTCCTTATTTGATGTAATACAAAGAAGTGGCTGCCATATTTTGGTATTTTTTTGGTTCAGCACATAGCTCTTTATGCCTAAAGTGTTCTCACCAAATTTCATTCATTTTAGTAAAACGGTTCTTGAGATATTTTAGACCGAAATCTTGTACTTTTTGAGACCGAAACTTAATTAATTATGCGCATAATTAATTTTTTGCAATTTTTTTCCTTATTTTGTGCTTAGTACATTAACGGGATCCATTTCCATGTAAAACTTACAGTAAAACATGCAATTATCAAAATTTTGAGTTTTTATTGGGGAACCACCTTAAGTTAGTTTTGTTGATGTAGAAGCTTTAACGTGCAACGGTTGTGTTTATATACTTCACATGCCTGATTTAATTATGTTTCCTCACTAAGGCATTAATGAGGTCTCAGTGGAAAATTCTTCGCAAGATCTCACTATAAGGTTGTGATTGGGAATGCAATTTATTGATATTTTGAGACTTTGAAGTCTGAAGTTTGAGCACCTGAAAGTAAGTACGCGTAAAATTCTCGATCCGCAAAATTTCACGCGAAAATTTGTAGGCTTAACTATGGGCCAAAAATGGTGGAATGTTTTTTTCGTATGCCTAACCTGCTGAAATTTCATTCAGACCCGGATTCTTTTGAACGGCTACGCTCAGCTTTAGGACCGGATAAAATAACGTTTCATATGTCCGTGTCTCTAGGCAAGAAGGAAAATAATCCGACTATCATCAGTCTGATATGGACTAGAAAATATGTAACTGATTTTATTCAAGGTCATTCATAGAAGATACGCGAAGTTTTAACCTCGCAAATTTGAACTGAAAAGCATGGTCATAGGGCGCATCCTACCAAAAGCTACTTGCTAGTTGGTATGACATAGTCCACAGTCATTACAGGTTTTGTCCAAAATCTCGAGTTGTCCAAGTCCTTTCGATTTTTTTCTGTCGCTCCTGATGTTATTTCTAACCTTTTGTACCAAATTTCAGCTTTATATTAATTTTTTACTAAACCCCGTTTTTCTATTCCTGATAACATGAATTACCTGCGGTGAAGTTTTCTTTAGGAAGCGTCTCGACTTGGTCTAATTTTAGGACTCCCCTCGAAATAGTGATGTCAGAACTGCTTACTCGAAGTTTTTGACTCGAAGTCGTAACTCGATAATTTCCGCCTGTAGCAACCTAGCAACCACAAACGATCATGGCGGGTTTCATACGGTTCCGTAATAAAGGCCATATTCTTTTAAAAAGAAGTCGGTGCACGCATAGGTCACAAAGAACGAGATGGTGGAAAAATTCTGTGCATATCAGTAGAAGTTATACTGTCTTGTTAAAATAATTTTAGTAAGTTTTATTTTCTGTGTCTAATTTGTAAAATGTGAGACTTTTATTCTGTAACATATATTCATTCAAGGGTAACCAAGCCATCCCTAGCTAGGATAAATTTTTTACTATTCTTCTTTTGGGGGGGTTGGGATGTCATTTGACTGAAATTGGTGTGTTGTTTGGGGAAAACAAACAGCGTGATCTAATCAGTTGGGGACATCCTTCTAAATTGGATATGTTTTCCAGAGATGTAGTAAGAATTTTCAGATTCAGAAATAAATTGATAAGGAAATGATTTCCAGAGAAAAGGGAAACCCAAAATCTGTTTTTCTATTTCCTGCACTTCTTGCGCCTTCAAATCTGATGAAGATTAAAGTAATGAGTACAAGAAGGTTTTATCCTAGTGGGCATAGATAAGTCAGAATTAGATTTTCTATTTTGAGCTAAGGGGCCACGAACTTCAACTACGTTTATTAGTTTTATTTGTTTATCTGTTACTAAGGGCTTTTTATTGAAAAAACGAAAGAGAAGAAAGAAAAATAGAAGGGTCAAAAGAAAAACAATAGTCATTAGAAAATTCCCAGGCGTGAATCTCTATCATAAATCTCTTTTGTTGGAATTTAACATTAAAATGTATAACGGTAGTTTATTTTGTAGTCACACAGCATTATTTAATTACTGTACATCATACAATTTGACATGCCATCAAAGTAAATATGAAAAAAGTTAAACAGTAGAAAGAAAAAAAGACAGTACATTGAGATTTCAGGTAGCTAGACCAAGGAATTTTCTGTTAGGGCTTCGGCCACGGCCATTGCTATCATAGTTCTGATTGTTTGATGAGGGAAGGAATACTCCCCTCATGCCGGACCCAGGAGCCGATTGCCGCGTCATCGGTAGAGCCATCCCTTGGTAATTGTTCCATAAGAAACCTCTAATATGCGGCCACTGAAAAGACAAAATACATAAGTATATAGGTTGAATAAGGACATCATCATGTTTGTTTAATCAATCTTTCACAATTATATAACTTACTGATTTCAGGGTCTGGTTGTGTCTGCTCTGTTCCCTGTGACTGATCTACGTTTAGTTGATGATGATAGCGGGGATGTCTCGATGACACGGGTGTCTTGTCAAAAACGCTTACTATTACGTTACTACGAGACACCCCCGACTTTTGATTTAGCCGCGACTTTATTCTGGTCCAGGCTAGATCAAAACCATTGTTCTGCGCAAGCGCATAGTAAACAGACCACTTGTCATATTGGAAAGTAGTATCAATACTCTAGCGTACAGCAAGTGTTTACGCATAGTAAACAATCCACTTGTTATATTTAGACAGCTGAATAATCACACGTTCGGCAAACGGAACGTCGTCAGTCCATTGTTGGCAAACGCGGTTGGTAAACAAAACGTCTGTCATAGTCGAACAATAGCTTGTGACGTGCGGAAAGCAGTTGCTGCTGGTCAACAGACCGATAACGACCGACCGAAAAGATTTACCCGCGGAAAGATTTCAGTGTACGGAAGACAGTCGTTCGCAGCGCACGTTCCGTTTCTGGTCTATGAACTCAAATGGGAAATACGACGAGGGTATCGAAATGTACTAGGCAGTGTTGAAATCATTATTTCAACACTGTCCTGTACATTTCGATAGCCTTGGGTAGCTGATTTTGATAAAAGCAAGACTGTCGTGGTTCAGATTGTCATTTAAACCCTCGATACCAATCGCTTTAAACGACTTCATCTTCAGATTAGAAACTGCTCATAAAATATTATCTTCGTTACTTTTTTCAATCATTTTTAACCTACTTTTGTTAGAACTTTTTTCTTAACGTTTTTTCCAACTATTCCTAACTGTCTGTTTTTTTTGTGTGTGTTTTTATGTTTTTGTTTTGCTGTTTTTTCACAATGTTTGTATATTGCTTTACTACACAAATCTTTTAATACAATTCTCGCTTTTGTTTTTACAACTTTATCAACAGGAGCTTTTGATCCACCGAACGAGTATCTGGGTTCGTTATTTGACGTAGCACTTTCGTATGTTACTGCGTTTTTTTTTTTGTTCTGCTAACAGTTTTTGTTCTCGCCATTTTTTCTCTTACATACTTTTTTATGTGTTATTTTTTATATAGGGTTACTGTTTCTTTGTAAATAACAAAATATAAGACCAGAAATGTGACCAAGTAAAGGAGACCCTCGTAAAAAATTTGGAAATTTATTTGATTTTATTGCGTAGCAATACCCAAGTCCCATTTTATAGTCTTTATAAAATCGACCGTATGCATCGTGTAACATTGCATGATTACAAAATACCAAGTTTTTATTAATATTTTTTTCTAATAAGTGTGTTAAACAACCGTTTCCAGGTCCTATCAAACCTATATCAGGGTGTTTTTCTATAATTTCGTCAAACGTTATAAAATCTGGTTGAATGTAATCGTCCACAAGACTTTTATAAATTAACGCTGATTTAACTTGTCTAATAACTAATTCGATGTATTTTTCTCGATTACCACGTGGTATTATTATTTGCGTATGTCGTTTTGGAATTCGCAGTTTGAATTTAAGCCATAGTGCTTATCTTGGTTATTTAGTGCTATTTTACATTCTGAATTCATTTTTTTCTTGCTTTTTTTCTATACGACTTCTTTCTTTTTAGATAAAAATTTAGTGTAAATAAAAATTATGAAGAAGAATATTGAATGTGCCAATCATGGTTTTACATAATCACGGTACAAGCAATTGGAATAAAGCATTTAATGAATTTTTAGAAGAATTTAAGCCATAGTGCTTATCTTGGTTATTTAGTGCTATTTTACATTCTGAATGCATTTTTTTCTTGCTTCTTTTCTATACGACTTCTTTCTTTTTAGATTAAAAATATAGTGTAAATAAAAATTATGAAGAAGAATATTGCATGGTCCACAGCACTCAGGGAAAACCTGGAAAATCAGGGGAAAATCAGAAAAATTTAAAAAATCAGGGAAAACCTGGAAAACTCAGGGAAATTTTTTGAAAAATCCTAACACTCAGGGAAAACTCAGGGAAAACTTTTGTTATTCTTGATTTCATTTTCATGCCACTTAGGTTTGGTAGAATGTGTAATACGACACAATAATTCTAAGCCTCTATTTCAAAAGACAACATTTTAAATAACAAAATTTATATATTTTGAATAACTGCCAGGAAATACTGATTCTTCATGCTTAGTTAAGTTCAATAAATCTCCTGAATACAATTCCTGCCTATGTTTATAATGTTTAGGAGAGTAATTGATCTGGAATTGTGTGTTGCTATTGTCTGTCTGTTTTTCAAGAATTTCTTTATTGATATAAATTGTCTCAGTAAAAAAAATTCATGGGTTATGATATGCTAAAATTCGCGAAATCCGTAGAATTTTGAACCAAGGCAATTTGTAATCAGGGAAAAACATAGCATTTTAGCCTCTGAATCCAGGGAAAAAAGACCTAAAAATGGGGAGAAATCAGGGAAAACTCAGGGAATTTTTTTTTTTTGAATGTGCCAATCATGGTTTTACATAATCACGGTACAAGCAATTTGGATAAAGCATTTAATGAATTCATAAAAGAATGATCATCCTTTTTGGGGACGGGTGTGTCGTCATCAGAATCTTTGATCGACGATATCTCTAAAACGGTAAGTCGTACACAGGCGATCCCATACATTTTCTTGATCAGGTTTTCGAGCTCTACAACTTAGTGATACTTATTCATAGCAATTATGTGATCTTACTTTTCGCCACCCCTATGTTTTAAAAGAACACAGGTGAAGATAGGGGTGTAACTCATGTAAATAATTGGGGATGGGTGTGACGTCATCTAAAAGTGAACCGGTAAAATGTTTTTACCTGGGATACTATCTTATATACTAATAGCGAGTTGTGCATACCACTTTTATTTTAGAGAGTGATACATTTAGAAAAATTTCACGGTCATTTTCTCACGAGGGGAGCGTAAAACCACGCTGCTGCGAGAAGCGCTTTTCAGTATTTTCATTTGGGTATTAGTAATGGTCCAACTCCATCTTACAGTTTTTTTTATGTTTTTGCGTGTTGTACGTGAGAAAAGACGATGAAAGGTCTCCACGGAGGAGGATGCAATGCAATAGTTTTTCGTTTGAAATATTCTCAACAATCATTTTTGTTGGTGAAAAAGAAGAGAGAAGAAGCATTTTTTGTTGTTTGTTTTGTTTTTGTTGTTTGTTTTGTTTGTTTTTATTTCAAAAGCGAAGAATAGTATTGTTGTTGAGAAAGTATTAGTATGTTTACTACCAGTGGTATGATGCAGAAAAGAAACGAGGGTTTTTAAAATGTAAACAAATCTGATTTTGTTTTTGTGAGACGAACGAAGAAATGAAACGAAGGATATTGTATTATTATTAAATGTGAATTAATGGGTGGAAGAAAAAATGTATGGTTTATAATAGCAGAAACGTGTACTGTATTGGAAACTGAAGAACGTCTTACTTATTTATGTTACAGTTATTAAATGGTTGCACAGAAGAAGTTGTCAAATGGTAGCTAATGGTTTTTAATTTATTTTTCTTTGGTGGAATTGATCGTTTTGTAAGATGGAATCAACGAGTGGAAGTGCATATACATAAAAAAGTGAATGAAAACAAGAACATATGTTGTTGTTTTTGGTACTAACGTGTGCTGGAAAGCGAAGAAACTGTTAATTGAATTGGAGAGGATTGTTAACGAAGTGGCATTTATTTTCTCTTCGCAGTTATTAAAAATTGTTGTGCCATTGCAATCATTTCGACCATGTGGGAAACATTATCAACAGATAATGTTGATATTTATGGTAAGATAAAGGGCAAAATCATTATTTCTGTGGGTTTTTTTGCGTGTGAAACCGTAGTAAAGAGTGTTATGTTACGCTGAGAGATTATTGCTGCTGTGTCATTGTTGTAATTTTTCAAGCGAATTTTTGTGGCTGTTTTCAAGAAAGTTAGAGCTCTCCCTTCCCCATCATCGTGTCTGCTTTATTTAAATTATTCTACCCACCACCAGCATCTTATTTTGATTCTGTGTTACTGCTTATAAATTTCTCTATCAGAAATGAAATATATAATAGATTTGTGTTTGGCTCTGAGATGTAACAATAATACTCATAGCATATATCTATTATTTCGGTTTGTTTTCCTTTTTTTTATAATAGGGTATGCATAATAGTCAAGAATGTGGAAAGTTATTTCTAACGACAGTGTAATATTAGAGTTTGTTGTTAGAAGAATTATCGTGGCTGACAATATATTATTGCCATATTTATGTTGAAACTTTGGAGCGAGATGGTGTGGTCTCAATGATGATTGATTATCCCTGTCCTCTATCCCTACCCACACCACTTACTATACCAAGAGAATTATAACTGACCACAACACATCCCAAGCTTTTTCAGATTTTCTTTTGTCCTTCGAGCAATGATTTTATTGCTATTATTCCTTAAAGTATATGCTGCTGATTTGTTGTTTGTTTTTTCTTTTGTTAGCGTGGGAGGGAGACCATTAAGACCATTCCATTTTACTCTTTAGCTACATTGATCATTGCTGTATCTATATCTTATCATATTTCTTTCAATTTATTGCTGTTTGTGTTTTTGTTTGCTGACTTTACGTATGTCGTTTAGGAATCCCCAGACTGAAATTAAGCTATGGTGCTTATCTTGGTTCTATAGTGGAAATGACAGGGCACATGATATTTATTTACGTAGTGCTATTTTACATTCTCAGAGATTTTTTTCTGTTTCTGATGATCATGTATTTGCTTCTGTTCTATACGATTTCTTTCTTTTCAGATTTAGAAAATTTAATAAAACGGAATATATGACCAAGGAGAATGAATGTGCCAATCATGGTTTTAAATCATGGTACAAGCGATTGGGAGAATTCATTTAATGAATTTATTAAAATAATATATTATTGCCTTATTTATGTTGAAACTTTGGAGCGAGATGGTGTGGTTTCAATGATGATTGATTATCCCTGTCCTTTACCCCTACCCACACCACTTACTATACCAAGAGAATTATAACTGACCACAACACATCCCAAGCTTTTTCAGATTTTCTTTTGTCCTTCGAGCAATGATTTTATTGCTATTATTTCTTAAAGTATATGCTGCTGATTTGTTGTTTGTTTTTTCTTTTGTTAGCGTGGGAGGGAGACCATTAAGATCATTCCATTTTGATGTATCTATATCTTATCATATTTCTTTCAATTTATCACTGTTTGTGTTTTTGTTTGCTGTCTTTACATATGTCGTTTATGAATCTCCCTTTTGAATTCGAGCCAAGGTGCTTATCTTTGTTCTATAGTGGAAATGACAGTGCGCGTGATAATTAGTGACTTAGTGAAATTTTACATTCTAAGAGATTTTTTTCTGTTTCTGATGATCATGTATTTGCTTCTGTTCTATATGATTTCTTTCTTTTTAGATTTTGAAAATTTAGTAAAACGAATATATGACCAAGGAGAATGAATGTGCCAATCATGGTTTTACATCATGGTACAAGCGATTGGGATAAATCATTTAATGAATTCATGGTGGAAAGACCCTTCGGTTGAATCCTGAGCAGGTATAATTTTTTTATGATTCACATTTGATTCAGGTATCCCGTGCAAAGACTATTTTACGGTTTCACTCAATAGTTGGAAAATGTAACAGAAACATTTTTAGGCTGCATTTTTATATTTCTTATAATGATTCTTGAGAGTTGAACCGTAAAATGTTTTTACCCGGGATACTAGTTTTTCACATTCAGTGATGAGTAAAAATCCGTATGAAGAAGAAGTGAAGAAGGAGGAAACTTACTTTGAAAGAAAATACTTTGATTATATTTTACAAATATTTGCAAGTTTTAATATAGTTTTTAATACATTATAAAAGTAAGCTTTTTGTGTATAATTTATGATGATGGGAAATGGGAATAGATACTTCGAGAACTCTGGATATAAAGGAACATAGCTTCACAACCAGCAGGGGTATTATTAGCTATTATTTAAAATTGTTTGATTTGCTGTGTTAATTTTTCATATCATACATATATTATTCATTTCATCATTATTAAAACTTATTTCCATTCCAAATATTGGCAAAATTCAGTTTTTTACACTAACTAATTGTTATGATCACCTTGATGTTGTGATGATTGAATTCACAGTTATGCATGCAAGCATTATGCTAATAATTGATCACATTATGCATCTATCTATCCAGCACATGCATCAAAACTACCTTAAGTGATAATTTTTGTGGGTGAAATTGAATTTTATATAAGAGAGTATAAAGAACAAATTCGAATTTTAATGGATAACCGCCATTGCCACATTTTTTTCCATTGGGGATGACAGTTCAAATATCTATATTTCTCCTATGAACTCCTTATATTTTTACCTTTTGCGTGTGGATGCTTGGCCGTGTTCTTGTATAGAAATATAGATGATTTTCAAATGTTTACACGCTTTTAAGCCACTATCTGAATAATAATTTTGAGATTGATATTCCCTCTAGTTTGCAACATTATAAATGCTATTGTATTACTATTGTATTAACATTATCTGTAAGAGACATTAAAAATTAATGATCGTATAATGGGCTAAGTGTGCATCAAGAATTGATAACGGCATCGTCTATGCGTTCTAAAAATATTGTCGTTGATCAGACTGCTATGTATAGAGACGCAATAAAAAACAATGGATAAAGGATGCTGTACCGGGTATTGAAGATGATAATGCATTCAAATATTTGAATACTATATAAATTAGCGGAGGGCAATTTGTTTGTCATTTTTGCATATAAATTAATTCTACTATCATCTTTCTTTAAGGAAAAGAAATTTCTGCAGGATGAAATTTCGCTGCATTTTATTTTCGTGTTGAGATTGGAATTCAATATCTCACAGTAATTGTTCGGTAAAATATGATTCTCTTGACAAGCAGCACACCAAAAATCCCTTGAATTAAATAAGCGTCGTGCTGCTAATCGAATAATTACGGTATACATTAATAAAACTACTTAAAGTATATATATGCATGTAATTATAAGCTAAAATGGCTTAACTTTGGCAAATATGATATATTTTCATGCTGATGAGATTTTATGCTTTAATGTTTTACTTTTACTGAGTTTTAAGTTACAGTGTCATATAGTTGGCTTAAACAGTTACCTTCCGGAGAAAAATTCCAATTAACTAAATTTTCCCTGATTTCTTTTTATCCGAGAAGTGCTTTCTATTTTATGAACTTTATTGCGGGCTCGTGAAATGTTAGTCATGGAAAAGTGGCTAATATTTTTGCGGTGATAAAAATTTCTCCCCAACTTTTCCCCTTGTTTTTTTCTCAGAAAAGTACTTTACCTAAATTCTTGAAATATAGTAAAGTTGTGTCAAAAGCCTGTTAAATCTAATTTTTGATGTGAAAAGTGTTCATATATAACCCTATCAACATTTTAACCCAAAATCAACAGAGAAATGCTTATAAAACATTCTTTATAAACTTATCATGTGCTGATTATCCCCTTATTAAGTCAACCCTGTCCGTGCGTCCACTTTACATTGTGTTCGTATTTCACATATTCGACAACTGCGGAAATCCTTGTGCACGCCCGGGAAAATTTTTTCTTTTCTTACAATCTTTGTCAGAAAAGGTGAGCGACTTCCCCGAACAACCTTTGTTTTTATCGCGGCATGTTTATTTACCAAGTTGTGAAATTTGGAATTTGGTTTTGCAATATCTGTGAGATCATCTTTGTTTACAATTTCTGCAAGTTCAGGTTTGAACATCACAGGATCAAAAGTTCGATATTTAATTATCCGTGGCTTTAATTTAGGAGCTGTCGTCTCGAAAGCAGTAACAGTTAGTCTATGTCAGTCGCAAAGGCCAGTTTCGATAATTGATGAATCTTTAAATCGTTCTTTGTTTGATACCTAGAGTGGTCAATACATGATGATTTTGTTATTGATTTAAAGCAAGTTGGTTTCTTGATTTGGTTACTCAGAGGTTGAAATTGTCGTATTTTGATTGTGATCTGCAGAGATTGACCAGGTGGATGATATATTCCAGTCAGTAGCCATTTATTGCATTTGAAAAGTAGTTCGACGAAGATAACTTCAATATCTTCAGGTATACCCGAAAAGATAATCTCTTGCAAACAATGTTTTCATTTACATACAGTAATAGTCCACCATCATGTTGATTACGATCCACTCAAAAGGGTTTATAATAGCCTTCCATTATAAAACTTGCGTCAGTAAAACTAGGATCTAATTTGGTTTCGGAAATTAACAGCATGTCCACGTTACCATCAATGGTAAAAACTTTTTTCGAAGAGAATTGATGTTCAAATGACCAAGTAGACCTTTATTTTGGTGTTTTAAACAAAATATATTCAACGTACTTCATTCAATGTATATATTCAATGACATGACAAGGTCAAGTATGCTTATATTTCTAAAGGTGTCATTCTCGATGGTAGATCATTAGTGCCAGTATGAATAACAACCTCTTTTGGTTTCAGTTTTATAGATGGTTTGATATATTGTTCCATACATGCTGTCATAGCGCCTGAATGATTTCATAATATCCTTTTTTCTTCCGTTTATTCTATTAGTAATATTTCTTCCTTTAAGGTTCTTTACCATGCTATCCAAAAATGTATATTTCTTTCGTGATGTATGTAATAGGCATTTCATCATAAGACTTTCGTGATATCGCTTTGTGATAATCGGCTAAGTGTTCAAGTCTGTCTGCAGCGGCGGAAATTTGTGGAGGAGAACGTTAGCTATTAAAGTATATAAAAAAGTATATAAAAGAAAAACGTGCAAGTAATCCCATTGGCTTACTATAATCAAAAGGCAGTCCTTTTCTGTGTGTACAGACCATTGCAGTATTTTTAAATCATTTCCAAATGTTGTGCTCCTATTTTCAATGTTTCCCATTGTTTTGCAACACTTATCACAAATATAAGGTGGGTATATATCTGATGTGTCACTGGAAACGTCTACGTAAAATGCGTTCCTGATGTTATGTGCCAACTCTCTAACCATTTTATATTTGCTCCCAATTGGAAAGCTGCACACGCGACACAGCAACATCAAGTTTTTTCTGGTGCATGCTTTGGGTCGCCATATTCTCAGGTCTCACCACCACGAGTACAAAATTAGGTGTAACTTTTTTCAAAAAATTGAGGCTGCTCAGATATTTCCAGGTATGATTTAGGGAAGGAAGGCATTGAAATGTGGCTAAGCTTTAATGGCTGAAAAACTTCTGAACTTGAGGTTTGCCAAGCCAAAGTGCTGTTATTTCGATGATATATCCTGGTCAAAACACTTAGCATTTTTCTTTAGTGCGTTTTCGAATGTGCTTAAATTTTGACAACATTCGATTGATATGAATCCTTGGTCCCACTGAAATTGGACAAAATGCCATTTCTTAGGAAATTTATTTCTTTAAAGTCTGAACTAATTAATTTTTTGTAAGTACATGTGGCCATGGCCGAATTGTACCGGTTGCTCTGTAAACATAAAAACATGAAAACGCGCGCATGCATATAATAATATAATCATTCGCTACCGGATTCAGATGGACGTGGAATCAATTAAAATGTGAATTGTAAAAAAACATTATACCTCCTCAGTATACACAGCCAAAGGATCATCTTCTATGAATTCATTAAATGCTTTATTCCAATTGCTTGTACGGTGATTATGTAAAACCATGATTGACACATTCAATATTCTTCTTCATAATTTTTATTTACACTAAATTTTTAATCGAAAAAGAAAGAAATTGTATAGAAAAGAAGCAAGAAAAAAATGCATTCAGAATGTAAAGCCGTAAAAAGGTTTTTTAGGCTCTCCTAAAATGCACATCATGCAGCAAAACAGCAACTTGGAAAGAAATCACACATCGCACGTTCCATCCCCTCCCACCACTGACATAATATATAAAACAAACAACAATCAAAAACAACAAACAGTACTAAATTAATAAATATATGATATAGATACAGGAATAACTTAGAGAACCATCATAGAATAGGTAGATGTGATCAATGTAAAGATTAGAATGTAAAGACATTCAGTAGTGGTCTGTCTCCCTCCTCCTAACTTTCTTCCCCACTGACAATACAAACAACATATATATACTAACAAAACCCAATGGGGTGTGTTAAGTACAGTATAAAGATCTATAATTCCGGCTGGCGGTGTGGGGTGTAGGGAGAGGGGGTGTTGTATATTCAATCATCGTCATTGGGGGAGAGCTGTGACTTTCTTGAAAACAGCCACAATATTCGCTTGAAAAATAACAACAACAATAACACAGCAGCAATAAATCTCAGCGTAACACAAAACCCTTTACTGCTTCACATGCAAAGAAACCCCTCAGAAATAAGAATTTAGCTCTTCCACAACATGGTGATAATATTTCCCACATGGTCGAAACGATTGCAATGACGCAACCATTTTTAATCACAATTTGTAAATGCCACTTTGTTAACAATCCTCCAATTCAATTAACAGTTTCTTCGCTTTCCAATACACGTTTACTACCAAAAAACGCGACATATGTTCGTGTTTTGATTCAATGTAATGTATATGCTTCCACTCGTTAATTCCATCTTTACGAAACCATCAGTTCCCAAAAAAAGAAAGAAATTAAAAACCATTTGCTATCATTTGACAACTTCTTCTGTGCAACCATTTACTAACTTTAACATAAATAAGTAAGATGTTTTTCACTTTCCAGTACAGTACACGTTTCTGCTATTATAAACCATAAATTTTTTCTTCCACTCGTTAATTCGTTTAATAATAATACAATATCCTTCGTTTCCATTCTTCATTCGTCTCGCGAATCAATCTTTACAAAAACAAAATCAGATTTGTTTACATTTTAAAAACCCTCGTTTCTTTTCTGCATCATACGACTGGTAGTAAACATACTAATATTTTCTTAACAACAAACAATATTATCCTTTGCTTTTGAAATAAAAACAAACAGAATAAACAACAAAAACAAAACAAACAACAAAAAATGCTTTTTCTCTCTTCTTTTTCACCAAACAAAAATGATCGTTGAGAATATTTCAAGCGAAACACCATTGCATTGCATCCTCCACCATCAAGACATTCATTGTCTTCTTTCGCGTACAAACACGCGAAAACATAAAAGAGCCCGTAAGATGGAGTCAGGACTATTACTAATTCGCAAACGAAAAACCAACTTGCTCGTGCAGTTTCAAACTTCCCCAGACAAACGCGTGAGAAACAGACCGTGAAAAATCGGCAACCTCACACGCAAATATTTACCAAACTAAAAGTGGGATGCACAGCAAACAAACATTTTACCGGTTAAAAACATTTTACCGGTTCACTTTCCCCATGAGTTACAGCCATCCCGTGATTTTCCAATCAATATAGGGATGACCGAAACAGAATCACACACTCCAAAAGGATAAGTAGTACCACGCTATAGAGCTCGAAATGCTAATCAAAAAAATGTATGGGATCGTCTGTGTACGACATGCCGTTACTGAGATATTGTCGATCAAACATTTTGATGACGCCACACCCGTCCCCAAAAAGTTTTGGACCCAACTTTTTTCGTTTCCCAATCGCCAAATTATTGCGGATCCCAAAAACGTCAGTTATTCCCATTGGCTCTCGAGATATTTGCCCCTAAACCGTTGCGTTCCTTTGGGGGTGCAATGCAATGTCCCCCGTGCAAAAAAAACCTCAAGACGCGTCATTTGCTACTATACTAATACTGAAAAAATGCTTGTCGCAGCATCGTGGTTTTACGCGCTCCTCGTGGGAAAATGACCGTGAAATTTCTTAAAATATATCACTTTCTAAAATAAAAGTGGTATGCACACTCGAGAACCTATTGAAATAACTGACGTTTTTGGGTCCACCATAATTTGACAATGGGGTGACCAAAAAAAATTTGGGTGATACATTTTAAGAAATTTTAAGAACATCTTTTGGAGCTCTACAACTTAGTGGTACTTATTCTTTACCATTCTGTGATTTTATTTTCGGCATCTTTTTTTAATATGCCTGATGATGATAGCCGGGGCCGCTCAAAATGTAGTACCGCGCTTTTCGTGCAAAAACAGAAATAAATAGAAATGTAATGTTTCTATTGTTTCCATTGTTTACACGTAAAATCTTATGAGATCAAAAAAATCAGACAATAGAATTAAATATTAAACTTGACACAACCGCGATTGTAATTAAAATGAGATGCTGAAAGTCTGAAACCAGAATTAAATCTTGAAAATACATTAAGCAATTGTCTGGAAAAACAAGACAATAGATTGGAATGCATTAATTTCATTTGCATACCTTTTTTTTGTCTGATTTATTAATCTCTTTTGTCGACCCTACATTTTGAGCGGCCAACTAATAGGAAAATCAACCTGTAAAATGTTTTTACCCAGGATATGATTTGGCTGAAAACAGAAATTATATTAATGTGCTCCTCCACAAATTGCAACTACTCTCTAGATCCGCCGCTGGTCGGTCAGGGTAAGTTTCTCACTTTCCTGCACCGATCACATTTATGATAATGTTCGTATTTTATTTTCTGTTCGGCACGCATATGCTTTAAAGGGGAAGTCTACTAATAAATGAAATGATAAATTTTGTGTTTTGTCTGTACTCAAACATAAGAAGAACCAAAAAAATACATATTCAGTCTTCGTTTATTCTCCAAAACGTATAACTTCCCCGCCATCATGCTCTTCATTTACTTCGGAAATACGAGTGGCAAAAGTTTTCAAGAGAACTGGGTCCAAATACGCTGTATGATGTCACGTCGTGCAAGAAACAAATTTCGCAAACGAAGAATTCAGCGAAGCAAAAATATATCTTTCTCGTAACAATTTATAATAAGTTCTTGTGAAATTATGGTTAGCTGTTAAGCTATAGATTGCACGAATCGGTCCGAGCGAAAGGAAAAAGAAGTTAGTTTTCATCGAATTCCATCAAAACAACACAAAGATCTTCGAAAGCAATGGCTACATAACATACGACGTGATGGGCACTTCCCAAAGACTGTAGTTTTTACATCTGTTCAGATCACTTTGAAGAGCATTGCTTCGTACGTGACTTGCAGGTATGAATACACCATATTTACCAACTTCCTTTAGATATTGTATGTCATTCCCACGATAGAGGGTGATGAATACTGTAAATTTTTATTATTATTATTTTCTTTCCACCGTACGACTATTTTCAAAACAATCTGTTATAACATTTTTGTCTTCTTACAACGATTGCAAAGAAATTGGTTTTCAAAGGAAACATGTGCACCAACTTCATTTCACGTGAGCATCAAAATAAGAAAACCGGGGGGAGTTGCTAGAGATATTGTAAAACCTGGTTCTTACACAATTCCATACTCCATCTTTCTTTTTCTTTCCTTGATTAAGGCTGAACTTTTGGGAATCAAGAGAAACCGTCGTCTTAAGGAAGACGCTGTGCCCACACTATTTACTTTTTCTTCCGAGAAAAAGCGCCGCCAATCTTCAGAAAACAGAACCACTATCTTGGCGAAAAAGCAATGCGTTGAAAGCGTTTTGGATGGACCTGTGATGACCTATGAGTCCAATAATATCATTGATGAACAACCTTTGATGACTAACACAGTTGATCAGTGTGTGGGAAAAAATCCCATGGTAACCGTGGATAAGTGTGTAGGGGATCCTTGCATTCAAATATCTAAACGCACTCAGTAAGACCCCAAACACTTTTTGTGTGAGACCAGCTATATTGCGCCGACCATTCCACAATTAAAAGAGACTTTAAAGGTCAAAATTTCCCGTTCGAAGCAAAAAGCAAAAAGCTGCAACACAGAACTGACATTTTCTCCAAATTCCTACGTAACGTGACAAGAAGAAGAAAATAACGCCTCTGAAACTGAATCGGACCCAGAGTTCGAAGTGTGTGAGGAGATCAATGACGTAAACGATCCCCTTTTTGATCCAACAAAAAATTCAGACGAAAGTGATGATGATTCAGATGAGGAGAACCACCCTGTTCAGGAAACGGCTGAACTGTTTAACAGCAGCACATTCTCATCAGAGCCGAAATTTTTAGTGTTTTGGAGTAGCTTGGTGTCACTATTTCAATTCTGTTTTAGATGTTTCAAACAAAACACCATTACTGAAGTCAGAACTAAAGGAACATTGGTATTTGTTGTAACAACATGTGAAAAGAACCACAAGCATATATGGCGATCACAACCAAACATTAATCACTTTGCAGCTGGGAATATTTTGCTTTCGGCAGCGATATTATATTCTGGAAATACGTTCGCACGAATAGCGGAGATGCTGTCCTCAATAAATGTCGTCCGTATTTCGAGAACGCTGTTTTATCGTATTCAGAAAGAAATTTTATTTCTGACATTAAACAAGGTCTTTAAGCGTCATCGTTCCCAGCTCATTAATCTTTGCGCTGAAACCACCGAGAATAATTTTATTGGCGATGGTAGAAGTGACTCGCCTGGCTACAGTACCAAATATGGAACCTACAGCCTTATAAGCACTGAGATGAACAAAGTTGTAGATTTTCACGTTGTCCATGTAGGCACTGTCGAAAACTCTAATCGAATGGAAAAGAAAGGGCTTGAAATTTTGCTAACTAAGTTCACCAACTTAAATATTCCAATCACGACTCTAACAACTGATCGTCATCTTCAAATAAGATCTTTGCTGAAAACCGACTACCCACATATTTCTCATCAATTCGATATATGGCATTTTGTGAAGTCAATCAAAAAAGCTTTAACATCGGCTGCAAAGAAAAAAGATTGTCGACCTCTAAATGATTGGATTAAATCCATTGTCAATCATATGTGGTGGTGCTGCGCCAGCTGCAACAGTGATCCGATAATATTAAAAGAAAAGTGGCAGAGTATTCTCTACCATATACGTGGCATACATACATGGGAGGGTTACGAAGTATTTCAAGAATGTGAACACTCTGCACTTGAAAAAGAACGGAAATGGTTGAAGAATGACTCTCCGGCTTTTCTAGCTTTAAAAGTTATTATCGAAAACAAACGAACACTGAGGGACTTGAAGTATTTAGCCAAGTTTTGCCACACTGGAAATTTGGAGGTATTTCATTCCTCGTTGACAAAGTATTGTCCCAAAAGGCCCCACTTTTCCATGTATGGTATGATAGCGCGCACCCAGTTAGCTATTCTGGATTTCAACAGTGGTGCAGACTGCAAACAAGATCGCAAAAAGGAAGGCGTTTTACAATACAAACAATCTTTTTCAAGAGTCACTCAAACTTGGGTTGTGAAAAAGATTATCGAGAAAAAAAGTCGAGAATATCTCCGTGAGTTACTTGAAGCCACCATAAATGGGACATCAGATGCATGTGCTGGGGAGCTCCCATTGTTGCCGGAAAATATTCCAGAAAACATTGCCCCAGTGGAGAAGCCGGAAAAAGAGCAAGCAATTAAACTCATGAGAACAAGATTTCAATGATGGTAAACCGTATGTTTTAACTCAGAACGTTGCTTTATTGTAGATATTTTAAAATTTTGTTCGTTTTCGAGGATGTTTTTCTTTGTGTGGCAAGTTTGCTAAGCTCAAAAACTGTTTGTTTGTTTTTTTGTTTTCTTTTTTGTTTGATTTTTAGATTTTTAGATAATTTTTCAAGCCACGATTTTTTACTTTACTACCGTTAAAATAGAACGCCAAACAAAAACTCATCAACTTTCACGGCTATTTATTGATCATTTGAGTGTTTGAAATCTACATAAACTTGACCAGGAGAAGGATCGATTTGTTTCTGATCGCCCAAACAACGCATGATGGAATCACCCGTCTAACTCCTTTACCCAGACGGCTGTGGATCCACCATATGAATTGTCGATATCCAGCATAACGGTAATTTCTAAAGAAAAAGCAAAAGAAAAAGAAGAGTAAATAAACAAATGAATAAATAAAACGACATAAACACACCCGAACATCGTTTCAACATCGCAAATATATACTAGTTTACTTGAATCTCGTTTTATAGGATTACTTGATATCATTCATGATATAAACAAAAGTAAACTAACTCGTTTTTTTTCTTCAACTTCTTCCCCGCTAATTCGTTAATTGCTGTCATGGCTGTTTCCAAAACGCGCTGCTCAATGCAGATCATATGAAAACCAAGTGCTTTGGTGACGCACTTTTTTCCTAAAGAAGAAGCAGACATTTACCCCCGTTTTTACAAATGTGGATCTTGAATAGTTCATTGCATACAGAAAGAATAACTTTTCTAAGATCACATTTTCGTTCTCCATCCTTACTACTATTCCAAAGAAACCTAATTATTATTTGAAGTGAAAGAAAGATGACCAACGATGGAGCATTATTCATGAAATCGTAATTGAAAAAGCTGTGATGCGTGAAAGTTGAAAGTTGAAAGTTTGAAAAAGATCAGAAAAGAAAGTAAAAGTGTATAAAACTTTATGACTCAAATATTTTGCATTTACCTTCGAAGAAATCGTCTGGTATTTCGTTAGATTCAACGCAACATATGCTTTCAGCTTCAGTTGGTTCAGCGTCATATTTTTGCACTCGTCGCATTCGCACCATAAAATATTGCCCACGCGAGAATTTGATGCAGAAGAGCTGTTTTCTTCCTGGTCGATGTAATCTTCATTACTACTTTCACCCGAGGAAACGATCGGTTCAAAATCATACGGCTTCAGTTTGCTTATATCATTGGAAAAGGAAAATTCTTCATTAAACAAAAAATCATCAGCCTCGGAGTCCTCACTGGTTGTTGACATTTTTACACGTTTATTTTTTCAAGTGAATTTTAACGTCTGGTTTACTCTCTTGCACGACGTGACATAATTGATTCGACTAGGGTCCAGGCTTTAGCTCTTAACGCAACCGTTTCAAAAACACAAAGATACGCTGAACTTTATCATTGTGAAAATAACTGAAAAAATGTTTTTAAGTGATGCATGTATATTTTTTCTGCTTTATGGAGTATAATACCGTATTTCCTCTAATAAACGCCGCCCTCTGATAAACGCCGCCCTCTAACAAACGCCGCACCTGTATTTCAACATTCGTAATAAACGCCGCCCTCTAAAGAACGCCGCCCTCTAATAAACGCCGCACCTTAGAAAGCGGCGTTTATTAGAAAACTGACTAAAAAAGCAATAACAAACAGTTTATATGAGTTTGACTTGTTTTCTATCGACAAATTCTTCCACAACTAAAGATAAAAACGAATATTGTTTTTTCCTCTTCAACAGTTCCTCATGAAGAATTTTTGCATGAACTTTACTTGATGTGTAACAGTTGAATTGTGCAGGAACACTCAAGCCAACTTCTCGTATCCTTTTACCATTTACGATTGCGCACACGTGATTATAATCAGCTTCAATAAAAAATGCTATTAGTTTGGACAGTTCTATTGGTACATGTCCGACTAAAATTTCCTCGTCTGATATCTTCTTGTACGTTCCAATCGCATACTCATCCAACTCTTTGGCCTCCAACCGCTCATCGCGTTTACAAACCAAAGACTCTCCAATTTCAGGTGTCCATACGTTTTTGTAAACATGATGGCCACGGATATTGGAAAAAAATCTTACATTGAAATACACTTCAAATTGTACTGGAATCGCTCGAGCCATTTTTACTGAAATCACTCTTCGTAATCTGCTAAAAAACGTTTCTTATTTGAGTGAAAGCGCTTCGGAAAACGTGATTTAATTAAGAATGATGTGCATGAAATGAAAACCGAAAGGAAAACCGTTCTTTGAACTCTGAAACTTCTTTAATTGGTTATTCAATTTTAAAGGAATGAAGGTGTGATAAATTTTCATCATAAGGTGTGAACAAAGCCAGCTGCAGCTTGTCTCATACACGGACAGATTTTGTCTTCATAGTTTATTTCATCAGAGTTGTGTGGTGACGGAGCAGAAAAAATGCCAAACGAAGAAGTGCACAAACAATCTATATCCCATAAAGGGGAAAAAAGGCGAAGTTTTACTTTTGAGTTTAAGTCCACAGTTATTGATTACGCAGAGCGTTATAATAATCGTGAAGCAGCAAGAAAATACAGGGTTGATGAAAAGAGAGTGAGAGAATGGAAAGCTAATGCGGATAAGCTGAAACAAGGAGGAGCAAAAAGAATGAAACTGGAAGGAGGAGGATATAAAATCAAAAATGTCGACTTAGAGGAAGACCTACTCGAATGGATACATGAACGAAGAGCAAATTCTTTACGTGTTTCTCGAAAACTAATTATGAGAAAAGCGAAGGCCATCCATGATGAAAGTGTTGGGGAGGATAATGTTGCAAAAGATAGTTTCCAGGCTAGCCGTGGCTGGTTAGAGAAGTTTATGAAACGAAATTGCCTTTCATTGCGGCGCAGAACAACAACAATCCAAAAAGATCCAGCATTCCTTGTTGATAGACTAGTACAATATGTGATCCATGTCCGGCGAATGTCAAGAAAGTACAAATTCAATGCAAGCTCTATAATTGCAATGGATGAAACAGCTGTATGGGCGGATATGGCTGCACCAACAACTGTAGAGCGACGTGGTGAACGGGAAGTAATGCTGAAGTCAACTGGCCATGAAAAAGTCAGAATTTCTGTTTGTTTGACAGCAAAAGCTGATGGGACTAAATTGAAACCATTTATTGTCTTTGGTGGTGCAAAGCGAGAATGTAAAGAACTTAACACTGAATTTAGAAATAAATGTGTTGTTGTGTCATCAAAAAATGCATGGATGAATGAGGAACTCACATTACACTTTGTTGAAACAATTTTGGGCACATTTTCTTTCAACCGGCGACTTTTGGTTTGGGATTCTTTTGAGTGCCACATCATGGACTCTGTTAAGCGAGTATTGTCGAAAGGAAAAATTGAAAATGTCATAATTCCAGGGGGTTGCACAAAATACATACAGGCGCCAGATGTATCATGGAACAAGCCCTTCAAGAGTCGGATGATAGATCTTTATAATGAATGGATGGTGGAAGGCGTACAGCAGTTTACAAAAGGGGGAAATCAGAAACCCCCACCCCGACGAAAACTTGTACAATGGGTCTTAGAAGCGTGGAATGGATTGAGCAGTCAGATAATTATCAAGTCTTTCAAGTCATGTGCTTTAAACTTAGCTACGGATGGATCAGAAGATGAGCAAATCTATTGTTTAAAAAAAGATTCGTCTTGTTCAACTGGAGCTGATTTATTGAAGCAGGCAACGAAAGCATTGGATGAAGATCGATCTGCTGAAAATCCATTTCAAATTTTGGATTCTGACATTAGCGAAAGCTATGAAAGCTTTCATATCATAGAAGAGGATTCTGACGGCGACAGTGATGTTGATATTCTTTCTTAACATCTTTTGTATAAAACATTTTTATCTTTTGTTACGCTTTTTAGGAAAAGAAAACATTGTGGTTTAAAGTCTATTTTTATGTCATTTTTTCATTTTGAAATAAACGCCGCCCTCTAAAGAACGCCGCCCTCTATTAAACGCCGCATCTAAAATCTGCCATTTGTAATAAACGCCGCGGCGTTTATTAGAGGAAATACGGTATATCATTTTTTACAATTTTTGGAAAATGTTTTTCAAAAGTAGACTTCCCCTTTAATTGCTCGATTATCTTTTCTTTTGTATCTATAACAACAATTGACGAGGTGTTTCAAAATTCAGATCTGATTATTTGATGTCACTTGGGAAATCATCTGGACTTACGCCATAATTCATCGAGTTTTTAAATGAATCGTTGTTGTGAAGAGATTTTTCGAATGTCACGCAACAGCGATTTTGGCGTTTATTTAAACATTCTACTAAAGAATCCAAAAATTTTGTCAATTCGTTTAATTGTCCCTTCAAAGTTTCCAGTTGTGATGTTTCACTTTCATGTTGATGCTGATTTGAGAGAGATTTAACTTCCAATAAAGTTTCCGATCTAAAATCTTTTATTCAAGTTTCGAAGTATTTCTCCTAAAGTTGTGAGTGCTTCGTTGTTTTGTATTTTTCAACATAAGATAATAAGTCCAATTCAATTTCTTCATGTTGAGACAAAAGATTTCCATTTAAAGAGACATAGATCAGTTGTTATTTGATTTGACGTAGCGTTTAAATTCAACATGCTCACCGTGTCCGCACTTCTTGCAGGGAAGACTTATACTTATTTTGGCTTGCATTTGCCTGTTGGGTCTTTACTTGCTGAGGAATACTTTAACCTAATTTCTGTTCTCAATCCGTATCACTAATGGGCTTATTTGCGCATTTTTCTTTTATGCTTTTATGACTAACATTCTCCTCCACAAATTCTCTTCCACAAATTTCAACAAATTCCGCCCCTGGTGAGTGCGACCTTACAGTCTGTCAATGTTGAAAGGAATGTTGGAGTGGGAAACCACAAAAGTATGAATAGCATATTTAAATTTAAAATTCACGCGATCTATCTTCTTCACCATTTCACAATGCAAGCATAATGGAAAAGCCTCAAAATAAAATGCTGTATTAAATGTCAATTGTTAAAAATAAACCTATTCCCATTCAAAAATCGTCTTTAATCGTTTATGCAAAGTTTATATTTTATTATTACGCATGAAATGTAATAGTTTAAATGCTAAACCTTTATATATCGGTATACGTTTATATATCTGTGTATTACTGAAAATGAACAGTTGCCAGTCATCAAACGAACGAAGATCGAGCACGTCAAACAACTTAAATGTTCCTAAGTTAGAGAGCTTCACGAAGTTGAAAAACCTGTTCATTCCAAACGAAGTAAGAAGATCTAAAAGTCTGATGCATTTATCGGTGGATGAACCGAAAAACACATATTTAAAGGATGAAACATATGGTGTTCATCATCACGTGTGCTCTTCATGTAGCCCTTATCCTCGAAGAAAGACAGGCAAAGATTATGAGGTTGAGAAAAAACGAAGAATTGCAGAGCAACGAGTTCATTCTAAAGCGCATTCAATTATCGCATCAAAAATTGAAACCGATGTTAATCCAGTTAGCCCTATGTTGCCTCGCTACAAAGGAAAGTTTTCAAAAGCAAAGAGCTTCGATGATTCGGTTGATAAGACAGTTGCATTCCGTGTGGTAATTCAAAATCTTAATTGAAATAGTAACTTGTACTGCCACGTTCCTAATCACCACTTTATCATATAGTCTGTATCAAACCGACACAGGTATGTCACAAAATGAAATCGTGAAAATAATGAAAATCCAGAATCGATTGTCATATTAATAAAGTTCATCACGCATGTCTAAAGAAACAAAAGATGACATCATCCGTAGTAGACGACGCCATAATGTTAAAAGATTTTTTTTACTGTTCTTTGTGTCAGATATATCATGCACAGAAGAAGGTTGTGGTTTGGACCATAAGATTAATAACAGAATAACCATGTATTTTTTGTTGTTATTTTCTGAAAGTGCACAAAAATGCTGCCTTTGTCAATTTTACCACTTGTAGTGTGAATGATTCTAGTGTCAAAGAAACCTTACTGTTTAAACCTATTTCGATATATTTTGAGACTTCCATTTTACAGCACTTGACATCATCAGTCTAAATTTCAGTGACACCATAGCCCCATAGTTCTCTTTGCTTACGTCAAAAAAAATTATCATGACTGATAATTGTAATTATGTAGTAGTGTCAGGAGACGTGGAAATTTTATATAATTTGCTAGTTTTGGTGTTATAACGCTCTCTCACTGTCACGTTCGTGCAACGTAAGGGCTTGTTTCCATTTAGTTGCATTTTCTAAAATAGCGCGGAAAGCTCCAAGATTGCTCTTGGTTTAGCGGCAACGTTGAATTTATTCTACTTTTTTCTGCGTTGCTTTTCTCACTCGTGAAAATTGTCAACCTCCAAACAACTAAGAAAATATATATATATATATATATATTTTCTTAGTTGTTTGGAGGTTGACAAATTAAATACTCATTTGTACACGACATTGTGTTTCATGGTATTAACCAATCTTCAGGTATACATTATACATACATTAGTAAAGAGCCATTATTAAAATGGAGCATATTGAAAACAATTAAAAGTCCATTACGATCAAAGTCATGTATATTGTGTTTAAGCGAGAAGTTATTTATAATTAATAAATTTACTGATGGTGATTTATTGAATAAAAGAAATGAACTTGTATCTAAATGTAGACATCAAAACAAGTATTTATTAAGCAATGTGAAATCAGATAGCATGGATTGAACTTTTCAAAAATTTGTTTGCGATTTTTTTTTCTGTATGTATGTATTAAATTTGTTATTTATATTGTATCATTTTAGTTAAAAATGTATACCTGAAGATTGGTTAATACCATGAAACACAGTGTCGTGTACAAATGAGTATTTAATTTGTCAACCTCCAAACAACTATATTCGCTCCTACATGTTGAGCACTTTTAATGAAATCATTCATTTAAATTATACATATATATTTTCTTATATATTTTAATTTGTGACAGATAGTGGTGATTTTCAAAGTCATAGGCGTATTCAGGGTCAGTCAAAAAAGTGGAGGAGACCAACGTTATGATTTTTCTTTTCAGTCTTAAGTGTCGATTAAGTTACTTGCACATTTTCCTTCTTTTCTTTAAATGACTAAACTCTCCTCCACAAATTTTGACTGAGCTCTACGCCTCTGAAAGTTATGACATATAATGTTGATATTAGTAAAATTGTCTTGGCATATATAGTGTTGGGTTTACGACATATAGTGGTGTGTTGTGACATATGTTATGTTTGGCAAATACAGTAACATATCTCGATATAAGGAACTTTGAAGGGAAGTAGAAATCAGTTCGTTTAACCTCGTACACAAGGCTGTTTTGGTCTCTTTTGATACGAGAGAATTATTTAAGAGCGGTTTGTTAAGTGAGGGGAAAGCGAATCTGGTTCATTATGACGAGATTTCTTTATATCAAAGGTTCACAATATCGAGATTCAAGTATATGGTGTTAATTGTGACATATACAGAGGCGTATTCAAGGTCAGTCAAAAAAAGTGGAGGAGTCCAACGTTATGATAATTCTTTTCAGTCTTAAGTGTCGATTAGGTTACCTTTAGGGCGGCGTTTTGGATTGCGTTTTTTGTATTACATAGAGTTCTTATCAAATGGTAAGTATAGCGTGTAAAAACATTTTATTGGGAAAGATGTAAAAAATGTTTACACGGTGCACTAGTAATAATTATATTTGTTTGCATTCTTGCTTTCCTTGGTCTCTGAAGTAAAGCCTTCTTTTCTTTTGATACTATGCAAGAAGATAAGAGTATAGCGATTCTTCAAATTGTGTAAAAAGCATCAAACTTTGGTCATGATATTTTAAACGGTTGGCCACAATAAATGTTTAAAACAAAAGATTTTTAAAATTAGGAGAAATGATGGAAATGAGTGAATGCTGTAAAGGAACTACAAAATTTAAGCAGTTGATGTGGAGGCACGCCTCATATGTTTGTGTTTCACATACTTTAAGTTTCATCGTGGCTTACAAGAGCTTCGTGTGTCATAGCCCTTGCGAGCCACGTCGATTCATTATAATCTGCCCTTTGGAACTTCGCGCGTTTTCTTTCGAGTTCTTTGATTTTCATCAGTTAGCTTTTGAGAGCAGTAGTGCTATACACGAACTGTTTAAGCATCATGTTTTGAGAGCAGTTGTGCTCTACAAAGCAATTGTGCTCTACATACAAGTTAGTTTTTATGAACAGTTGTGCTGCCAATGCTTCATTATATTGTTGAGTGGTGCGGTGTCGCTTTCTTCTGTTATTTACTTATTTGTTATTTGTTTATTTTTTACTTATGACTTCTCTTCTTATAAGGGAATTGAACAGACCTTTTTATTAATTATGTCACAACATCCATCAACTCCTTTCTACTACGGAATTAAGCGTAACAAAAGAATACCGTGAAATTATTCCCTGAGGTATTACTTGTCTATGTATGTACGACCCAAGCGTAATTAATATTCAATGCAAAAACGAGGGGATGGATGTAATGATGTAATTTATGAAATGTCTATAGTGGAAACAACTAAACAATATTATAAGTCTTCATAAGAGACCTTTTCCGACTTCATATTTAGATTATCAGATTGTTTCATGGTCATTTTATAGCTATCCTTTTGCTTAGCTGAAAATAGAAACGAGACAATTTTAAATGATTTTCAACACTAGAAACGAGGTGTCTGTGCCGATAGTCAAATCAAAATACGAAAAATACACATGAAACCTGTAGATACAATTTCTGTTAAAATGTAATTCAGTTTGATGTCTGTTGAATCCGCTTAATTACGTGAGTATCGTGGGTTTTGTGTGTCGAAAATTGGCGTGTGTTGTGGGTCTTAAATATTGTGACGTTGGTCCTAATTTTGGTCATAAAAGAATTGGTCCTAACTAATATTTGGTGAGAATTGTTCTTTATTTACTACATTTTGTTCTCCTATCAACATTACGTATCGAAATCATCATGCGAAAATAAATTAGACTAGAAAAAGAGTTTATAAGAATTTATGTTAATTTATGTTAATTTATGTTAATTTATGTAATGTTTTCATAGATTAACGAAAATATAGTTTCATCTGTTTTTTGAAAGACAATGTTACATCAGAAGGAAATAACTTTTAAACAACCCACATTACACACGTAGGCAGATTTTAGTTCATTTTAGTAATGATTCATTGATTATCCTAAAGAAAAGAGAAATTATTTGCCGGGAATATTTTCGGCATTAATTTCTCGCACAAATCACCTGAAAATCACTGGCGAAAATTTTCTTAATGCAATTTAAAATATCTTTAAAACAGATACTGTGGCTTTAAAAATTAAACAAAATCAAATGTTGCGTAATTTCTGTCTTTATACAACATTAAAAAGTGAAGGAGGTAAGAAAATAGAATAATGTGGTCGGCCATGATGTTTCTAAAACAGCTATTTTTCAACATATTTAATTTATTTTACTTTGTGGGAATTGTCTATATTTATATTTTTAGATATAACATTTTGAGAAGCCATTTGAGTTATTGATAAGGAACAAAATTGGCAACAGGATCGCGACAAATCCATTTCTTTTTGACAAAACCTCGGATGGTTTACTCGTCAATGACGACGCCTGTATATTCGTGAATGGGATATTCTACAATAAAATGTTCCATCCGAAACCTCTAACTACAACGGTGCGCAAGAGAAAACGGTATATCTTGCTTCGCCATTCTTAGGAACTTAGAAAACTACAAAATCTGTTTAGAGATATTTTTTCTATCCCACATTAGTTGTAGGACAATTTTTAGATCCAAACTGAGACTTTCCAACTTTTTTACAGCGACCTCTGAAGCCGAATTCGTGTGCCAGTCAAGACGTATCTCGATACTTCACTCCGATGCGCTTTAAAAGCAGTGTATCAGCCTTCTTGGGGCGATTGACTGACTGCACACTGGCCTTCGGGCAAGTTACAGCAATGCAATTCGTATCTCTGACGGCAAGTCAACTTTCCAGTTGCAAGTCGGTGGACGGAAGAACCAACCGATACGGATGGAAGCATGGAAGCCCAAGGACCCGAAACTCTTGGTTAATTACTTACTTATTTTCTTTCATTTTAAAGATTAAGATTTTAAATTATTATAAGACTGACAGTGTTCATTAAATTTATGTGGTAACTGCAATATTACTTACACCTGTTTTGTTAAATCTAACCGCCAAAATCCAAACATTCATATAAAATATATAAAAAGGAGGATTTACAGTTACTTTAACTGGAAATAAAACTTGAACATTTGAAATTAAGCCATGGTTTTGCCGTAAGTATTGCCTCGTGCTTCCATAGTCTGTAGAAGCCCATCAACACAGTTAATAAGAAATTTCATCAGTTTTCAACTTAACTCTTTCAAACCATTCTTATATTACCTTTCGTTCGTTTGTTACTTACACGTTTCATTTACTTGTATATGTAAAGATCTACAAGCCTCCCCAAAATATTCGTGCCCCCCCCCCCGTTACCTCAATGTTGTATGAAGTGCTGCTAGGTCTCGAACTGTTTTTCTTCAGTCTACACCCTCAACATTGAATTCAGGTGGAGGAGGACCTGTCCACTGAACTTAGGGGGAAATTTTTCCCAATATATTTTGTGGAGGGTTGTAGCTTAAAAAGTAGTATTTCGAAGAAGTATTTCGGATGAATGTTTTGTTTGTAAAATCATTATTTTTTTCGAAGAAGGCAAGACGCGTGTTTTTTTTCCCTAGGATATTTTTTTTTCAGTTTAAAAAATTTATTTTATGTCAAAACTGTTTACTGAAGCGGCGAGAGCGAATTATTTATTTATTTAAGTGATACATACAACCTTAGTCCTTTAATTCAAGAAGGAATTTGTATTGTATCAGTTTTTTTTGCTCGAGTTCAAAGCTTGGATCTTCTACCCACCATAATGGCAACCAACACCTCCCACATACATTTCCAAACTGAACAACCTTTGTTTCATATGTGGTGATTCCCTCGTGACTAGATCTAGTTATGTTTCAACATACTTTGCTCAACTTAAGAAAGCCTTTTTGCTGGAGATTGAAACCCTTCAACCTACTGTCAAGTAAGTGCGTCTGCTGTCACCGTTATGCCGTTTCTTGCTCTTGGTAAAAATAATTTCCTACGAATATTTCTTATGAGAAATTTAATTTTTCCATGGTGTGAACATGCTTTAAAGCCTGATTCACACTTATGTAACAGGCACAGAAGCAAGTGAAGTAAGTAAGAGGATTAGATCTGTATTAGATGTGAAGCGTGAAGCAGAGGAAGAAGCAAGCCGTTTACACATACGTATGCGAATTATGGGATTGAAGATGGCTGAGAAAGGTTTTTATCTACTTTCTCTTAAAAAGACAGTTCCAAAAACAAATTCAGCGTAATATTTTAAAAAACTAAAAACCATTTCCATATAAAAACAACATTTTTCACGATCTGAAACAAGATGCATCAATATCATCCCAAGCCAAACTTTTTATGATTTCCCCGTAAAGGGAGAAATCTTATTTATTTAAGCTTTTGTTCTTCAGAAACATCTGCTTCCAGGAACATCTGGTCAAAATCAGCATTTTCTGTCAAGGCAACATTACGCACATCATTTTTTAATAGGAAATAGAGAAGAGAGAATTTCACTCAAATTCGAGGGGAAAATATTCACTAGAGGAAAACAAGTTTTATAAAAAAAATTTACCAAAAAATATTACAAAAATCTGAGAAATAATAGGTGATAAACCAATTTCCTTCAAACACGGATATCCATTGCAAGCCCCCGCCTGCCATTAAAAATTGATTTCGAAAAACAACCAGTTCACATGGGAAAGTTTCTATTTACCGTGTTAAAACATCTGGAAGAACATAAAGTTTCCTGCAATTTTTTAAGCTCTGTTATCCATATCAAAATTACTTACTTTATAACCTAAAGTTAACCCAGCATGAAAATCACTGTATTACTAAATTAATGCTAAGAAAATTAACGTTATGTCAGAAAATATTTTTGAAGAAAATTAACACGGATGCATGATATGATTGACACTTTCAACATTTAGTTCGGATTTTGCATGAATTGGCCTTTTTTGGAGAAAATATGAAAAATGTCCCATAAATTTGAAAAACGTAACCTCGTTTCGAGTTTTAAGAAATTTATGCAAATCGAATTTGTAAAAGTTCCTCAACTTTGGTCAACATTGCAACTTGATGAGTCTGAATGAAAAATCAGCTTCCCAGCATGGAATTGATATCTACATTTTTCTGTTTTGATTTTGTTGTTCTTGCGTTTATGCACTTGAAATAGGTACGGCTTTAATGCAACGTCATCCCCAGGACTTCCTGGGGTTGACTTGCATTAAAGACATTTATGGTTTTAATGGCACGTTACAGACTCTTTTGTTTAACGAGAAATTTATGCTATTTGAACAAAGTATCTATTCTGCACAAAACAGTTACTCTTATTTGGAAAAATGTCGTGATTTCATTAGTTATTCATGAGTTGCATAAAACAAATAACACTTTATAATAACGAACATACCACGCCGGAAGTATTACACGATAAAGCTCTCCAACGACACTACTAACATGTATTAGCTCGGCCAGTAAGGTTTCGACCGGTCAATTTTCGCTAGTGGAAACTTTTGCACCGAAAAGAAAAGAAAACTCTAGGCTTGGTAGGAAATACAGGTGAAAAGGTGAAAATAACCAATACTTCAAGTTTACACGAAACACTTTGCACCCCAGCTTGTTATTCAATAGTGATTTATTCATGGTGTCAAAACATCTGGTAGAAAATATATTTTCCTGAAATTAATTGTTAATATGACAATTATGATGAAAATAAGTTGAAAACAATTGGTTGAGAAGCTAAAACAGATAAAAATCTGGCTTCATTATTTGACTACTGCCTTACATTGCTGACGGTTGAACTGAATCTTAAGGTAAACAAATTTTGTTTTGTTTGTTTGTTTGTTTGTTTCTGTGTTATTTCAACAATGAAAAATCAATAAGCCTATTTCAATTTGGAAATGCAGGTCCAAAATGGAGATAGAAGGTTTTTAGTGTTTATTTTCTATCATGTAGATTTAAAATTCTTCGATCTTAGTCCGTTAAATCGGTTTCCGATTCCGATTATAAGTAACAGTGCTCAAAAGAAAGCTTCTTCAATTAGCTTCACTTAAAGCTATTTTTTGTTTTAATTTAGGGAGGGGGAGAGGTCAGGGTCATACAAATGACCCTGAGTTTTTTAAAATTGTCATTGTTACCTGGAAGTACTTTAATATTATCTTTGTGTTAATATTTTCACATCTCGAGTTCTTTTCAAAAGTTCTCCGCAAAGACTAATTAATCACTACCTTATCAGTTATACAGTGTACTTTTCGCGACCAGTGAATTATGGAACAATGATAAAAATAACAAGATGTCCTTGCAGGTAAAACGATTTCTACTTCATTTGCTGATAATTTTCAAAAAACATTTTCTATACCATATTGGCTCGTATGGCGATTTCTCGCCGTCAAACATTCAAATATGTATAAGAGGCCGTTTGAAAATTTAACATCACGATGAATATCATCACCAAGCTGAGGTGCAGAATGTTCTTATATAAGACAATTTTAGAATATTTGAATTCTCTGTTTACACTAATTCCCATGTTCTCAAAAATCATAATATTTTCAATTAATCAGAATAGTGTAAACTGGCTATTGTTAATTTATTTTAATTTTATTTTGCATAAATAAACATTCAATGACCAAATACACTATGTGTTTTTCCCGCATGTATCTTCTTAAACAAAACGAAATGAAACAGTATATTTTTTATGACGGTCTAAATATTAGAGCGGAAAAGAATCAAAGATAACAAAAGATAAATTTTGAATGAATACAAAAAGTGTATATCCATGTGTATACGTTTTGTGTTTACCTTGAAAACATGTTAACCTTGGAAACATATCCAAAACATGTTAAGGCTTTAATAATTTCATTCGTTTCCTTTCGAAAAAAATCAGAGATGCAAAAGATACAATGTGGCATAGACCGACCAAAAGACCAAAAATGCTATAAATTGTCATTTAAGAGAAAGCCAAAGTTCTTTATAATGAAATAATGAGATGCGTCCACGATTAAGGCTAGCATAAGAAGTAATATGGTTTCATATCACTAGACCGAAAATTTCCGCTTAAAATTAAAAATGTCGAGAAATATAAGAAATGTCAAAAAGTAAATTAAATGGTTTTCGAAAAGCATATGAAGTATATGTGTACATATATGTTTGCCTTGAAAACTTGTACCGTATCGGAAACGCATTAGAATATTTTTTGTCAGAAAAGCGGCAGATTCTAAAAATGCTGACAATACAGACCGAATAAACATTTGAAGCTTGAAAAGTGGTGAAACAGTAATATTTTTGAAGACGGTCTTAACGTTAAAGCGAAGAAGAATATTTATCTTAAAATCATGTAAACCTTGGAAACATACGTTTACCTCGAAAACATGTAAAGCTTGGAAACATATCCAAAAAATGTTAAGGCTTTAATTATTTCATTTGTTTCCTTTCGAAAAAAATCAGAGATGCAAAAGATACAATGTTGCATAGACCGCCGAAAGACCAACTCTTTATTCCCAACTTAAAATGATGACAAATAAATATACAAGACAAATTTAACCAAAAGTAAAGAATAAAGAACCAATTCAAACTCTATGAAATTCAAGTTGAAAAACATAAAGAATAACACCCCCCCCCCCCCCCAAAAAAAAAAACAACAACAACAACAACAACAACAAAAAAACAAAAAAAACCCCAACAAAACAAACTAGCCCAGGTCTCTCTACAGTGGAAGCTGTGATAATGCATATCCAGAAAGCTCCATAAATCATGTAATACCAAGCATTACCTTGAACTAATATAATTCACTTTAAAACTACTTAGTAAATGAAAAGAAGTGACATAAGATAATGACATTCACACATTGCGTTACAACACACTCAGCAACAAAAATGGTAACACTAATACAATCAAAACACAATAAAAGAAATGTTTTGCAATCATGTGCAATGTAACGCCTACAGCAACAGCTTTTGTAAGCGATTTAACTGAGCTGCGGTTAAATAGAAGTACGTTGCAAATAGTAGTAAGTGAAGCTTTGACATGATTAGCGCTTCTGTCATATGCTCTCAAATATGTTGCGGTGCAAACCCTTTTAGCATTTTAAGAACAAACAAGAAGCCAAGGGGCAATTACACGAGAGCAAAATATTTCAGACCTCTTTGATAGACGTCACAACAAAATAACTGCAACCACGAAATAACATTAAGCTGTTGCTTTCAGTAAATTGTTCACGGCAGCGGCAATGACGTAATTTAAAAAATAAACAATAAGCCCTTAATCATTGCAAGGGGTGACCATCTTTCCTTTTCCTACGGATTTAAAACAACTGTTTTTGTATTGCAGAAATAAATTGTCAGAAATTCAAAATTAATGAATAATGAACCAAATAGATACTTTCCCAGAAACAAATTTATGTTAAAGCATAAGAATACTTACATCCAAAAGGTATAGAACTCTGGAAGAAGCTGTGCTGTCCCAGGTAGAGCTCAAGAGTAAGTAGCAACATCTTAAGCGCCACAAACCACATTCACATAAAATAGGTTTTTTCGGTATCACTGCTTTAGTGATACCGAAAAAACCTATGTAAACTTAAAAATATAACGATTAACCTTTTCCAGGTGCTTTATTTTCTTTGAACATACGTATTAAAACTTCTGAAGTGATCTTTTTATTCAAAACAGAAACGTTCTTCTTCCATCTTTGAACGCAAGTAAATAGCGCGATTCATGTAACGGAATACACGAAAAACGAAACACTGTCGAGGTTTGTACAATGAGAAAAAGAATATGAAAACAAACCCGGTTGTAAGGTAATTCTTGCTTTCGCAGAAATCCAGTAAACCTTTTCATAAATTACATCATCACATCATCCATCAACTCGTTTACATCATTTTGTATTGTACGAAACAAATCTTTTCTTTCCTTTGTGTTTTTGTTCTTTCTTCAATAAAGATTCTATTTGATCTACCTACAATCACACCATCGTCATGACGACATGTGCTTTTAAGTTTTAATTTTCGGTTACGTAACTAAATCTAATGTTTTTAGTACCCTGTAATCATAGATTGGGGAAAGGCGAACCCCCAATACCTATTTCGGTGAATAGAGGCCTGCCACGGGGGCATTTTAGCTTTGGCTACTAGCAAGTTCAATCAGTTAAATACTACGTGGTTTCTCTTTTTGCTGGCACGGAAGAAAATCTTTTTCACAAACTATGAAAAATCGGCAAGATAACACCAGTGCCAAAACATGATCAATATGTACCGCCTGATGTCAAAAATTTTCGAAAGTCTTATTGCACAACCAATATGCACCTTTATCTCCAAAATAGTGTGCTCAAATCAACGATGTCGGGTTTCCAAAATCATCACTCAACAACTACGTTACTGTAAAAAATTCGAGACGATCTAGTTAAAGCGATTGAAAGAGGCGAAATCACATTGGCTTTTTTTTCAGATTACTCCAAAGTCTTTGATACAGTTGATAACAAAGAAACACTGACGAAGTTATGTAAGATCTGTTTCTCAAAGAAAGCCACCAAATGGATGCTGACATATTTAACAGATCAATGGAATCTTTGAAATGGAATATTGTAAAAAAAATTCACAAAAAATTCACAAAATTCGGAAGTTTCTAGATTGAAAAACACTTCATTCACTGTATCACTGCTATGCAAGTCTTAATTTTGTTATTGCCCATTAATTTGGATGTTTTGTAATAAAACAACTTACAAAAATGTCGTAGGGGTTCAGTGCCTTAAGGGGCTTGTACGGAACTAGTGAAATTCATGTTCTTAACATCCGGATTTTATTAATTGAGATCTACAAAACATTACACAGCTTAAAGGGGAAGTAAGGTCAAAAAATATCTTTAAATATAAGTCAGCATTTCTATAAAAAAACTCGAAAAAATAAAAATTATACTACAAAAAGATTGCTTAAAGGCTCAATCATCCACAACAGTCGGTGAAAATATGCCGTTTTTTTCAAACCAAAAAAAATTAAAAATTAAAAGAATTGGGTTCTAAAAACAAAATGACACAAAAGAACACACTGCAAAATCAGGTAGATCACTTAAATTTTTAAACCAAAGGAATCAATAACTGACATTCAAAAAAGTAAAGATAATTTAAATGGATTACAGAAGCTTTTCAAGTTCAAACGATAGTAGTAAAAAAGACCACGACGTGCCTGACTTTTCGATGTTAAAGCCGTATAACTTTGAGCCGGAGCTGTCGCATGACGAACAGAAAAAATTGAAAACAACGATTCAACCAGTAGCAGTGACAATAAAAAGGAGTTATCTCGCGTTGGTAACAGTAAGTGGTGCTTGTGTGGTTGGCCATTGCAGATCGATGCAAACACAAAGTGAAAGTTTGTGTTGTAGATATACGAATGAAATTCCAGATGAACTTTTCGAAGGTAACAATCTCTAGCATTTGTTTACCATTATCTTGAAGATAAATGTCTATTTATCCACTATGCCACTAAACAATTTATAAACTTCTTCTAAACAATTTGTTTTACACAATTCCCTAATATTAGTATCAGGCTTATACTTACTATATATATATATATTTATTATTTTTCAAGAAATTAATTCAGATCTCCTTCGTGAATGATTTTTGTAATTCACTGTGTAACGTGTTACTAGGAATGTCAAAAACATCCACGGTGTTTGCTTTGTTTAATTATGTTTTTTGAAAATAAAACTCATATTGAACATGTCTTTACGAAAAGTAAAAAAACAACAACAACAAAAAAAATAAAAATAAAAAATAAAAAAAAAAATACGAGGCATTTGTAAGTTCAGTGCATCACTGAGGCTGAAAGTTTTTCAAATGTGTGTTTATGCATGCCGGTTTTGACTACCGCACTTTCTGCATTGAACAACGTAAGAGGAGGTAAAATAAACCACGAAAATAAGTATGTGTTTTTGTAAATATATTTAGAATGTAACGTTGTTTACAAAAGTAGGATATTCTGACATATTTATAATTCTTTTTTTAGTTCACTATGTTATGCTAGCTATAAGCAGTACACATGGTGGATTCATAATCGACTAGGGAAAGGCGTACGCAAAGTCATACTGTCCTGCGCTCTATGGTCAATCCTTAACAAATACCGAGATAAAGATGATATATACGTTCCTTTTAGAGAGAGTAAAGTTGACGAAGAACGTGAATATCAAGACTCGGAATCTGAATAGCGTCGAGTGTACTTCTTATAACGCATTAAAACCAATCATACTTTAAATCTAGTGTAATTATTTCTTATTGCCTCTTTCTTATCTGGCTTTTCTCTTGGCGCTATATTTTGTGGCACATTATCGACACTCAGGGCTAAGTACACATCCTTTGATGTTAGCAGGTGTTCCACTTCTCCAACAATATCGTTGATGTAATCCCCATCCTTCGATGTCATAATTTTCTTGATGACCCAAGAATCTGTTATCTTTGAATGACCCCTATCACAAAAGACGGTGAAAATTTTTTAAATTAACGATCAAATAAAACATTTTATGTGTGAGAAGATGGGTGGAGGATTAATTTTTGAAAAAGTAAAAAAAATATAGAAGAATCGATAAATAAATTTTTTGTTTCCTCGAGTTGTCCGATAAATTGCACAGTGTGAAAAATAGAAAAAACATTTTTCTGTATGTTATGAAATAATAGCTACGTTACGAGATGGAAAAGAGAAAAACGTTTTGTTTTCTTACAGGGGCGGACGCAGGGCACTGCTCATACAGCTTGAGCGGTAGCAAAAGAAATTAGCAGTTGTTCTCCATTACTGCTCTCCATCTCCGTGTACTTTTTACGCGCCTTAGAAGGCAGTCATTGCATTGTTTTGGATTAGCGCATAATTTGTTGGCGCTCCATTCAACTTGTATATTTTAGTTAAGTTATAACTGTAAACCCCACAGCTAAATTGTTCGTGGGTACGGCTCTGATGCAGTGTCATATCATCTATAGAGGATATGAATTATAACTACCAGTTTTGAGCTGTATTCGAGTTGAGCGATACTGCTATGGAAGCCGATTGTCACAAATCATTTAGTTGATATACTAAGTATATCAACTTAATGATTTGATATACTAAGAATATCAAAAATAGTTGACAATTGGCTTCCATATATAGCTTAAAGATACAGCGCACGATCCTATTCTACGGTAGTTCTATTAAAATTCTATGTGCCCTTAGCGTGAATGAATAGATACCTCCTTTTTCGTTTATCCGGTTGTTTGAAAAGTACAGCTCTTGTTTGAAAAGTACGTAATAATAAGTTTCAACCCCAAGTAATGCACTTAAGAAGTTTTGGTTATCGACACTATTACCATATACATCTCAACACGAATCACATGTGTGTGGTGGAATGAAGAACTTTTATTGATGCGAAGTTCATCAACAGAAATGGTGTGTATTCACAGTAACTGAGGAACTTGTTTACGAAAAATCACCAAAACCTGGCTTAAATAAGAACTATATAAAGAAGTTATATTCTGCTGTGTGTACTGCTCTTTCCTGTTGCTGGTTTTGCAAGTTCTGGAGAAAAGAGGAAATTTTCATTCACAGAAAGTGCAGCTAAACATTTGTATGTTATCACTTTGACGTAAGTAGTATATTCTATTTTTCAGATTATTGCTTTGGGAGAAATTCTAATCAAACTGTGTTTAATAAGTTAAGCATCAGAATTTTAAAAGGGAATTTTTAAGGTTCGTATTTATATAATGGGTTTTTCTTTGTTTACATTTTCTGAGGGAAGGTCTCCTTACTCATATAAATAATTTTTATAATGGCTGATATTATTATCAGAAGCTACTACTGTTGGGAAATTTAAAAAAAAAGGCTTTGAGTGCCAGAATAGAAAATGTAAAATAAGAAAATCCATCTATATATGAAATCTCTTATCACGTATAGCTACAGTTTTATATGTCCCAATAATTAGTTTGAAGTTATGAATAATTTATGACAGAAGTTTCATATTTTTTTTGAGTAATATATATTTCATAATGTTGCAGTTGTTGATGTGGCATTGTTCTTTACAGTTTCTTATCTTTTTTTTGAATTCCGTTAATCATTTATCAAGAAGGACAAATGATTAAGAATAAATAACTAAATTTGTGTATATATATTTAGGGATGCTGCTGATTAATTCGATAATGTTTCTTCAGTTGTTAAATTTAAAATTTATGTTATTGCGGGAGAATATCTTAAGCTTGGTGGTAGAATTGATCCGATCTAGCTATGTTATTCTATTTTAAGTTTAAATATACGAGTCAAACATGTACAAGACACATCAAATGACCGATTCTCTGTACACAAATATAGAAACAAAAATCTTGTTTTAACAAGGAAGTGTTTGGTGTTTTCATAAATTCTTCCTGGTATTTTTCTTTGTGTGGAAGTTTTTATTTACAGTCATGTTATACAATAGGCATAAATAAATTCTCATTATTTAGTGTCTCATGTAGTTGTTACTTTCTGGTTTGCTTTTTGTTAGGGTCAAATAGGTGATTGTGACCAGAGGCAGATCTAAGGTCAGGGAAAATAGTGGAAAAGTATAGCTTCATGAAATTACTTTGCAATTTTAGTGTTCATTAGATTATCTGCACGTTTTTCTTTTCTACTGTAAATATAACTGAGCTCTTCTCTTAAACTTTTCCTAAGCTGCAGATCCCTCTGCTGACTGTCATTCTAACGTAGGGAATATTTTGTATATAGCATTAACCGAAGTTTTTTGTATTTATTAACATTACTTTTTAGGCCATCAATTCATATTGATATATATATATATATACTCATACTTTTGTATACAACATGATGGGTCTCCCTAGCCTTACATCAAAATGGTTTCCTAAAAAAAAGGGATTAGCTTGAAGTCTTTTTGTTTGGAGAATATAAAATCAGTTGACAAGCAAGTAAAGAACAGATACAGAACATTCTGTTACTGTTAAATTTGTTTATCTTTGTTTTCCATTGATATATTTTATGATCTTGCGTTTAGCTTGCATGTTATTTTCGTTTTCATCATGTATTTGTTCATAATGAAAAAGTTGATTTTAGTGCTTTATTTGTCTTTATGAACACTTGTAAATGCTACCCAAGAAACTATATTCTTAATAGTGAGAATTACAGAAATATTCGTTGAAATTGGGAAAACCAGTTAAATTACTTTCACGGGGGTTTACTTTATTAAATTAATTGAACTGATATTATACAGATCGATTAGTGAAAATAGAGAATTCGATCGATTTTTCTTCTCTAGCTAAAAGTTGTAAGGAAATCGAGTTATTACGACCAAAAATGGAAGAAATCAGACTTCAGACTGGATTGTGAAAATTTGAGCTGTACCTAAAAAATTTTTGTGCCAGCCCCTGTTTCAATGTTATTAAAGCTCTTAGATTAAAAACTGATATCCTTGGGTAAGTTCTCCTTATGTTGTGCAGTCATTCTATGCGGAGTTGCTTATTTTCAGTATTTCGAGGGGGTTTTACGCACTGCAGTCATGTGTTTTTTCGAAGACAAACAGGATTTCTCGAGAATAGTTATATGAAAATAACTCCATTTTTGGGAAACAAACTTCTTGACAAAATATATGTTTTGACTCTACTTCCCCTTTTAATCCTTCTTTTATTAAAGAAATTTTTATACAAATGGTAGTCTGACAATTTTGTGGAATAGTCTTCCCATCTCGATAAAAAAAGTGAAATCTCTCCATGCTTTTAAGAAAAAGATTAAGTCTATTCTTTCCTTCCCATGTACGTTCCTTATTTGTTTGATATTTGGTTAGTTGTTGTTGTTGTTATTTATCTATTATCATTTATCTATTTGTTATTATTATATTGGTATTTCTTTACTTTATATTATGTCACACCAACTTTAAAATAAAAATTTACTTATTTACTTAATAAATGGGAAAACGGATGAATTTTCCCACAAACTTTGACATCTTTTTATTTCCATGTAAAGTCGGTTGCGTTTTTCAAGTAGAATTACAGATAAGTTTTGTTTTTTTTAAAAAAAAGAGAAACATTGTGATACAAGAATATTACGCATTAATACTCGGGACAAGAAGGAAGAAACAAGCGAAATCACAAGGTCAGGAATTTTCCTATTCAAACGTTTGTGTTTAATAATAGTCATTGAAAATTGTCTGGTCTGGAAGTCTGTTGTGAAGCTCGAAGAAACCTGTGTTCCATTTTCTTGTCATTCAATCTTAACCGCTCTTAACGCGAAATTTCTTTTGGTTTAAATCATGTTCACGTCAGTGAGAAATTTAATTCTTACTTTTTCAAAAGCTAAAACTGTCTGTTTTGTCAATTAAAATTCTACGTCGAAGTAAAAAATACAAGACTACAAACTTGAAAAAGAAATAAATGAAAAAATGATATCAAGAGAGACACGTGTCTTCGCATTCCATTTCGGAATATCTTTGAATAAAATAAAATAAAATTTGATAAAATTTGAATAAAAAATTCTCAAACTTGATGGACTATTTCTCACCAGTGAGAAAAATAAATGTTTTATCTCCAGTGTTCTCGATTTTGAATTCATTGGCGATGCGTTTACTGCGATTGGGTTTTTCGAAACTTGACTTGAGATAGGTTGGCCAGTGTTCACTATACAACGATTAATTGGCCAATAAACAGGCAGAATAATCTATATATTTACGAATCCGGAGTCAATTTAACTGCATCACATTTGATGAAATTTGCCTATTGAAAAGATGAAAGAAAAAAATGAATCATCTAATGACTATGTAACGATCTAAGCAACTGCCATAATATGCCCGGCAAAAGATATTACTCATGTAAAGACAAGGCAGCACAGGCAAAAGCGCAAATGCTTTATAACTGAATAGCAAATGGACCATAATGCATTGCATGCGCACCGATTCCCAGCAGATTCATCAAAACGAATATTGCTTTGACTAAATGATCCGCAAACTATTTTTGCAGGAAGAAAAAGACCAGAATTCAATTCAATATCGCCGGCCATAATCAAAATCATACTGACACAATGAAGTAAAGTATAAAACATTGGAATACCACAAGCCATCCTCGAGTTCCCTGTGCATAATTACTAAAAAACTTTGTATTAGAAACCTGGCAGATTTTAGTAGCATAATAACTACCAATTGCTACGCGATATGCTTCAATGGAGATCATTGCTAGGAGGGAGGAGACAATAAGGAGACAATAAAAACAACTGACCGTTTATCGTGTATTAATATCTTTGATCACACTATTTATTTAAGTTTCGAGCTTTGAGCTTTGAGTTAAGAGTTTTGAGCTACGTGTTACGAGTTTGAGCTAAGCTTTGGTGTTCACCTCAGTGAACATAAGTTTCCACCAAATAAGATGGCCCTCCCTCAAAGGAGGTGGCGGTTCTTTGCCAGTGTTGAATTCCTAAAAATAAATGCAATAATTAGGTAAAAACAGTATTATTCCAACACATTGATATCATCATAAATTTCACTAAAAACAATAAAAAAATGCAAGCTGGTGAAGTACAATCAGAGCAAAATTACATGCAAATTTTAAGGTAGTTTTCCAAGATTTTGCGAAATTTATTTTTGGGATCAGTGTCTTTGATTGTGTTTATTCTGTGTTATTATTTGTCACGAGCGAGTTTAAGTCTTTTTTTGATATTGATATATCTCAAACTTTTCAAATAGTGAAATGAAATGTTTTTTTTGAAGCTTTTACAATGTAAAAATATTTGAAACTTTCTGAATATTGGGACATTTATTTTTGCAACTTCAGTAAATTTAAATGTTTTTTTAACATTTGTCTACCCGCAAAAATTTGTCCTGTCATAAATCCAATAATGAATTTGTTGTATTTTTAAAAGAGTATTTTAAAAATATTTTTAGTTTACAACAACAGAAAATCCACGAGGTAGAGATAGGTGGTGGGTACCGAATAGTTGAGGGGTCCATAATCAGGGTACAGTGACCAATATTTTCCACAAATTATTTTTTTTGCCCGTTGTTTTTATTTTTTCCCGATAAGGTAAGGTATCATTTATTATCAGCTTAGCATCCATCTCGGTCATAAAGTAAGTCAGCTTTGTTGTCATTATGTTGAAACATTCAGTAATTATCGAGCAAAGAACACCAATTCGTCACATGGAGAGTCACCTACACGCTGTTTTTATAACAGCACTCAACTCTGATCAATTTTGAAGCCTTAAAATGTTCTTATGTGTTCTTAATTTATCCACAATTCAATACTCAAAATTCGAAATTCAATGGACTTAGTCGACATTTTAAATTTTGATGGAGTTGAGTTGATGTAACCAACTTGATGATAATATTCTTGTTTAACTACGTTATGTTGCTTTTTTGGAAAATGTTAAAATATTTTCTGAAGAACAAACGTTTCTAAGCATATTCTTAACTTTTAGATATTCGAAGTCTTATATTATTATAACCCTTGATTCTTATAAAAAAAACATGTATATATATATATATATAGGACAAAAGTTTTAGTTGAAAAATCTGTTTTTCTCCTCTCCTTTTTTCACTCACTGATTTCTAAAAAACGATTATGAGCAATAATGATGAAGTGAATTGGTTAATTTAATATTTTTTTCAGCTTGACTTGCAATTCTCCGATTTAATGAAATTCGATAGAAACTCCAACACAATGTTGTCTTATTTTTTGTGGGTGAAACTTTAAGTTCATACAACATTTACACCAGAACAAATTGTTACGGATTCATGAGTCAAGTTATATACTAAAAAAATAGAAATTATTACGGACGGTGCCTATATTTGAATTCTGGAATTTATATGGTTTAATAATTTTTGCCGTATGGATGATATTTTTGATTATATAAACCACCTGGTGAAACACTTTGACGATATTTTTTTCATTATGAAATGAGAACAACAAAACGAAAACCGCTGTCAGGACTTGCCAAATTGTTGTACGTGCACTCGTACGTACAACTACTTTAAGCAGCGTACATGCATCTTTCACTTTTGTGTACGAGGGCGTACACAAACTTACTTCTTTTTGTGTACGTGTGATTGATTGACATACATCATTAAAGTTCAATATTGTACATCTTCCACCTTGGTATACCATATTTAATCGCATTAATTCACGGTTGCCGAATTTGATTTATAAACTTTAATTTCACAATGTGTAACCAGGTCCTAAAATTCGATCTATGTTTTGATGGAATTTGAATTCGAAAGAAATGTCTTCTAAAATTTACGTTCAGAATTTTGAAAGGTTTACACTCCTATTTATACTTTGCAGTTTGTTTCTTTCTTCTGTTTTTAATAACTCACCCGTGGGGAAGGTTTTTGAAAGTTTAAAAAGTAAAAAATGTATATTGTATTTGACATAATATAATACATCTTTGTTTTGTTGACATTATCTCACTTCCCGTGAAATTTTTTTCCTTAAAATAAAAATGGTAGCACAGTTGTTGAACTTCCAAGACGAGAGCCATTGTTGTTTATTTCATTTGTATTGAAAATAAAAGCTATGTTTTTTTTACTGAAAATTACATAGTCTCACAGTTTTACCTGTACGTTGACGTACAGTGACGGGAAATTTTGTACGCCATCGAGTGTTGCCTAAAACAAAGTGGGAAGCCCTGTACGTTTTACCTGCTTAGAGTATATAAACACCAAATAATTTACATGTTTTCAAAATCAGCATTTTAAAATGAATCCATAAACAGTATTAGTTGATAACTGCCGTTGCTACATTTTATCAATTGGAGGATGATAGATTTTGATCAATTTTGGAATGATGGATTTATAAGAGATTTTTAAAAAATTCTATATAGCTATACGATGAAATTTAAGATATTATATTTTTCTCCTATTATAAAACTTATATTTTTCATCTTCTCTTTGATGTCGCGATGGGTAGCAATATAGCATATTCGGTTAATACTGTTAGTCAAAGAAAAACATCACAGGTTATTTTTTGTACTATTTTATCTAAGATGAATTTTTTAAAGAAATCATACGATGGAAGAAGTTTATCATAAACGCTCTGACACTGCACTGACACTGGCACTGACTGATTTTGAAAATCATAAAATTTCTGCTCTGATGTTCTCCAGTTCTGTTAAGTATTTGACAGTTAAAGTAATTAAAAAATTGATTAGTTTATAACTACAATATAAACAACTAGGTACTTGCCTGGCCAATTCTTTCGTGATGTAAAACGAAAATTAAACCATAAAAGAGACTAAAAAATATTTGAAGAAGTAAACTTGTCAGCTTTTATACTTGAATTTAATAACGAGTATGAATGTTGGATAGATTATAAATTTCACCAAACCAAACGACTACTGTTAACACGTGAAGAAACCAGAAGGTTGATCCCAAAACGCACTGCGTTTAAATTTGGGGTGAAGGGGCGCGTTGGAAAGAATAAATGGTTCTAATACTAACACTAATCATATACTAACAAATTAGATATTAAATCTTTAATAGGCAGCAGAGAAGTTGATTTTTAATTATCGAGAAACGTGCTTAAAAGCTTGTTTTTGAATTGGAAACATGAAAGTGTTGAGGGCGTTACCACACGGGCGCAGAGAACTGCGGCATTACAGAATGACCGACAGACAGACACGGGTAAATGAAAGATCAGCTTGCTCGTGGCGCTGACCAATAAGTAAGCATATATCTGTAGCAAGACGTTCACCTACGCAGGTGAATTATGTGGTTGAAGATGGCTGCGAAGGTTGCGAAAGGCTTTTATCTACTTTCTCTTAAAAAGACAGTTCCAAAAGCAAATCCAACGTAATATTTTGAAAAACTAAAGGTTCACCAATATCACCCCAAGCCAAACGGTTTTTATTTTTACCTTTAAAAAATTATTACTTTTGTCATACAAAACAGGATACCTCTAACCGAGTTTTTCATCTTGTAGTGTTGCCATTTTAACATGTGTCATATAGTCTTTTCATTTGCTTCCATGAACTAACAACTTGTACACCTTGCTTCTTAAGTTCAAACTACAAAACACACGAAGCAAGTATGACGAAATTGAATTTATGAAGCAGCAAGTGAAGCAAGATGTAAAATCTTTTTTTGATATATAACTTAAGAAGAAAAAGTCATTTGTTTTTTTCCAATTCCACAGTGGAATAGTTGAATGCAAATATGATATGGAACACAAGGCTAGTTGGTAAGGTCACAGCATTTAAATTGATTTCAGGAAGGTTCTATTCCGTTGTGACGAATAGTGTTCAGATATATCTTGTGAAAGTTTTCTATAACAACTGTTAACACATTCAAAAATAATATTTGACTTCTTTTCGAGGTTGATACAAACTTCTTTAGAAACTTAACAGATTGAAACCTCGTTCTCTTCTTGTACAAGTAGTTTTAACCGTAACTAAAATTTGGTTGGGCGAGAGTTATTAATGTTAGGGAAAACAAAAGTTCTCCTAAAATAAAATTAAAATTTCCACTGTATATTCCGAATGTATTTCGAAATGCTTATAGAACAGTATGGAAGGACGGAAGGTTAAAAAAAGAATCCCATAGTGAAAAACGTAAATCGTAAATGGTATGAGTCAGCATAGATGAACAGGTGTACACTTAAATAAAAATAAAAAAAATAAAAAGTACGAGGTCAAAACAACCGTGCCGACAGAAAATATACTAATATTTTAACCAGATGTCTTCCTCGAGCCCAGCCTTGTTTGTCTCCTTTTGATGTTAAAACGACGAGGCAAAAAGACAGAAAGTGCAAGCCGGTTTTAATTTATGCAGGATTGACGTCATTGTCTTTTCGCCCCAATTTTAATGTAGATCTATCTTCAGGCAAGCGAGATTTCCATGAAGCGTCGAGTTAGTCGTATCTTGTTTTACTTACTTCGTTTTAGAGTTATTACTAGTGTAGCGTGTAAAAACATTTTACACTTTCTCTCCATAAATTGTTTTACACGCAATACTGCCATGATAAGTCTGTGTATATACAAAAATTGTTGTGTTTCTCCATGTTGGAATTATATCATATAACAATGGCAGTGTGGGCATTTAAAATTGACAACGAATTGAATCTTTTTTGGCCCATAGTTGATCTGATCCAAGTTTTGATTCTTCTGTGCATTGAAAAAGAGCGTTCGGGGTAACTGATGTGGCACCACTTGTCAGTACGACACGAATTATGGTCCAGACATTCTTTATCAATTGTCGTTTTTCTTTTTCCATTGTTTGAAGCACCTCGCATATTTGGCGAAAATCAACTGGTGTAGACTGATCAAAAATGGTAAGTAGGAGATGAAGCTCACTTTTCAAATAAACACGATCAAAATCTCCGCCGAAATCCAACTCCAACTCCAATAGGTTTTCTGAAGTATCAGCTTTTGAGATGGCCTTTAACAGCAATTCTTCTACGTTGCTAAATTTCTTTAAAGCAGGCTGCTCGAATCGATCATTGATTGCATTGATAATTGCATCAAGAGCTTGAAAATACATGGGTTTGAAATAGTCGTGGGCTGATTCGGGATGGTATGCATTACTGGCTGGTCCTTCATAGCTGGTCACGTATTGGAGGATGGAGTAATTTGGCTGCTTTCTCTTTCGTGGCAAGACTGGTGTTTCGATTTGTTGGATCGAGTTGGATGCTTTCTTGGTACCTCGAAAAATGAATCAAAATCTTCATCTTTTCTCATGCTTTGTAATGTATTTACAACTAGATCAGCGCACTTTTTACCCTTGATTGTTGGCATTCTTTCTGACTGTAGTGATCTGGATAGATTTTCTGTCATGGAACACAATTTGTACGATAATTTGAGCCCGAAAAAAAAGTAAAACGACACCATTTGACTTTTGCACCGAACAATTCTTGCTTTTGTCTCCTGGTCTAGCTTTTCTTTCAAACATTCTTCGCATAATTGTATGAGTGATTCGTAATTATCAAGGATTCTTTTCATGCATTCAGCACGAACTGTCCACCTGGTTGAGGAAAGGTTTTGCAGCTTTTTAAATGTTTCGAAATCTTCCTCCTTCTCGATGTTGTTATTGATGTTTCCAAGTAAACTTTTAGTCAAACTTGACTAAAACAAAAATCTCTGCAAGAACACTCATAGTTTCGTGTAAAATATCGCACTCTTTCGTCATTGATTTCACTGATAAACTGAGAGAATGACCTTGGCAGTGAATCCTCGAGGATTTGAGTCGTTTTGCACGTCGTTATGTGTGTACTTGTGACCGACTCTTCCCTCAAGATGATCTAAGATATTTTTGTAAGATATTTTTGTTATTTGTGCCAAGAAGACGAAGTTATTGCGTAAAATTGTCATTCCCATCGTGGCCTTGCAGTGCTATTCCTTGTCGACCAAGGTAACGTAAGCATTGTATGACTTCCAACAGGTATTTTCGTTCCTCAGCTCTCCTCTTCGATAACTGGTTATCCATCAATTCTCCGACACCTTGACATTTTGGAATGGTAAGCTGGTACGAGGAGGCAACTTTGTGACATTTCGATCCATCGACGAACTTCCCGAGAAATTTTACCTAACGCTCTTCCTTTAAAAGTTAGAAAAAAGCAAGATTGCGTATTAGTATAAGAAGATATTATATATAGTCGTGTTTGGTTGAGATATTCCTTGTTGTTCCTACTAGTGTTTGATAATGAAAGAAGAGGGAACCAACTCAGCTGGAAATTCAAGGTTCCAGGGTTCTCAGGGTTCCATCATATGTCATGTTATGCATTTATATTATTACTCTTTGATCAGCTCAGTATAATGCGTTTGGTTAGAAATATTTTATTGGAAATTTAATTCATATATCAGTATTCTATTGCCATTTTTACTGCTTCAAGGGTATATCATCTGTAAAATTAATTTAAAAAATCATTTCGTTATGCAAATTATTTGTTGGTGAACTATAACTAGCTAGCTATGCCATCATGTTCCTCGCAAAATTGGTTAACATTTCCTAACATCACTCCCTGCCTTGTGAAAGTGATTCTTGCACTTTGCTATACATGTTCTTTTTTTGGAAAAAGGTGATTTGTTATTGTAAAGAAGTTGTTTTCATTCAGATGACGATTGGGAATACACACTAAACCAATTATAAATTTTAATGTGGACTTATTATTTTGGATTATTTCCAGTGCATTTTAGACTATTTTTTGTGTAAGGTTCAAGATGCATGGCTTTATTTTCCAGACAGTCCGTATCACTTTAGTATGTACAGTATACACTTTGTTTTATAAGCATCGTGTGAATTGGCTTCGGCCTTTATTATGCGTGTCTGTTTCAGAATTTGAGGCTCAAAATATGCTTATTATATATGCCCCGTTTTTCTAATCTTTTCTTGTCTACCCTAAAATATATAGTGGTTAATTCGAAAGGGCCTCCACACAACATTTTTACCCACAGAGGACTTTTCATTGCAATCAAAATAAAACACTTGCACACTATTTATGTTTTAGATAAGCGTGTATATTATATTGAATTTTTTCAGACCAATTATTTTATTTTTGAAAAAAACAACTGCATAATATTAAAAAGGATCTGAGGCTGAAGGTATCGAGGGATATCATTTTTTGTTTAGAAATTTGAACCATTATATGCTTATAGCCTTTATACTTAAAAATAGAGTGTATACTTTTAACATTTTGTTTTTGTTGATTATTGTGTGGATTTGTTTTGGTAAATTGTCAGACCCCTAGGTTTTGCATGGAGTTTCTTATTTTGTTGAATTTGCCCAAATTTCGCAAAAGTTAATTCTTGAAAAATTTATCAGATTAAGATGACTTTTTATTGAAATAATGCGGATAAAAATTATTATAACTAGAAGCAACTTCATTCAAATAACTAGTATATATTTGTGATGCTTAAAGTATTTTCACTATTAAATGTTTCCATTCAAGGTTTGATTTTTTTCCAGCAGTTTCTGATTATCACATATGGAATTTTGGTAATTTCTCCTTTATATTGGCAAGTTTAGTTTTTTCTGTTTTTGTCTATATTATGACAATTTCAGTGGAACATCAGTATAAGGGGTGGTTTGTGTTAAAAATTATTGTAGCGATAATAATGTTCAAAAACACAACTCTTATCACTACCAATTTCATCTTATGTTCACAACGGTATTAGTGATAATTTAGTGATAAATTTCTTAATAGCATTAGATTTCATTTTTAACATAATTAAGTAAATCAAGTAAATTTATTCTCCAAAATTGTTTGTTGAAATAAACAATTTTTATCCTCTTTTTCGAAAAATCTGAACAGTAGTAGAAACACGGCAATGGCCGTACTGACATTATCTTGCTTGAAAAAGTGAGACCACATACTTGCTCCATAAACTGGGATGAATAAACCATACCCTCTAATCAAGAAGTTTTGTCTTGGTTTCATTATTTCATACACTTTTAACTACTTAAGCGGGCAATTGCAAGAATAGGTAATGACATCGGTAAAACAATACCTAATTATTCAGTAGTTGAATTCCAAACTAATCCCATGGAAGTACACATCAAAGTTAGTGGTTCAATTTTTGCATAGATTTGATGTCGTGAGCTACTAATATCCACTATCAGCATAAAACTAAAATAACTAATAACTTTTGTGTTGCAATCCCGAAAGAGAAACAGTCGCTCCTTCTTGACATGAAGTACCATAACTCCTACATTAAAATGCGGGCGTTCAATAAACGACGATCTCAAATTAACACCCGGCAAAATTTCTAAATTATGCAATAAACGCCCCAGGAAATACGGTAGCCTTCAAGTTGCAACGATGAAACAAAAACCGATAAAAGTTTTTCATTTAGCGTGGACACCTTCTTTTATTTTAGAACTATTTGTTTTTTTAACAGTTACTTCCTAACAGTCTCGTATATTTCTTTGCGCTTTTTGCAAAAGTATAAATGACATCAAAAACTTTAATGAAAACTTTAATTCTCATTTCAGTTATACGCTAGCTAAGGCATTATTTATTATATGATAACATCGTCACCACATGCCCACTTGGCTTATATCTTTTCTTCTTTTAATTGCAACACAAAAAACCCAAAATAAATCATTATGAAGGTAAACTCAGGAGCCTCAATTCAACATTTTGGTCTTAAATTATATTTTTTTATTAATGAAAACATTTTAACGTTCAATCCATCCAATGTTGTGCAAAGATAAATAAAACACAAAAAAATCAAAACTAACTTCAGTAACACAGGGCTCTTTCAACAGAAAGGTTTAACAAAATGGTGTATACACCACACACGCTACTTCACTGAACACCAGCCCCTGTTCCAACCTTCCAACATAACCTTTGATGGACATTTTTTTTTATGCGGCTATAAAAGAGAACGGAGCAGGGGGAGAAGAAAACACTTGTTTAAACGTTTATTTCGTCCTACGGGAAATAAATATAAAGCGTTTCTTTCAACATTCAGAAAACGATTCTATTTTGTAATTTTATCTCCGAAACGATTTTAAACGAATTAGCAATTTAATTGAAACGATTTTCAAGTTTTTCGAAACAAAAGCCGAATAAAGAACATTCTTTTAAATGAAATTCAAGATATTATTAAAACGATTTAAAATAAAGTATGAAACGAACTTTCAGAAAAATTGAAACGATTTAAAACGAAGTGAGAATTAATCAAACTGATTTTGAAACGATTTACAGCGAATTGCAACAAAATGAATTTGATTATAAATCGTTTTATCACCTATTAAAAATCGTTGAAAGATCTATCCGTGTACACATTCGTTTATTCGTTTTTACATTCAAATGAAATTAAGATTTGAAGCTTTTAACACTCAAACCGTTTTTCGATTTTATGAAAAACGAAATTGACATTATTCATTTTTGTAAACAAAATTTCCAAGAAATTGAAAATAATACTGAAAAAAAAGGGCTACATCACAACCACCCTCAACAACGCGATAAAGAATATTTTCAAATTGAAAAAAACAAAAGAGACAATATGAATGTGATTATTGTCACAACTGTCGCGAGATCGATCTCAAGCCTCTCTTTACTTCATGACACAAAAAATTTGTATTATTTAGTATTGTAAACACTAAGGTTAATTCAATGTATTCAAAATAGCACTTTTTGGATTAAAAACAACTTTCTTTGAAACGGAATTAAAGTCCGAGGCAAACCTTCATATATGATTCAAAAGGAAAATCTGTTGTGCTGTGAAGTTTGAAGTTTATTCATTTACAGCATGGCACTACTGCAATAGTGATATAATTATAAATATAATTTCTCGTGTGGTGAATCTTTGTGAAACCTCCGTTGTCGGATATAGTTCATCTAAAATTTATTTTTTACCCCCTAAGTTTATGGTCTGGGTAAGTGTCATATTAAGTCATATTAAGTCTCCTTCTTGTAAAAATTTTAATAAGACATTTCTCCAGAGATCAGTTTGAACAAGTGGGAGGGTGGTTGAGCCGATATTAGTGGTTAAAGTAACCCGTTATTCAGTATTATTTTTCATTACTTTGAAATTTTGTTTACAAAAAATGAAAAATTTCGATTTAAAAAATTTTAAAAATTCATTCTACGAGTAGTATTTTTCTTAATTATGTCCTTCTCAATATCCAATCAGATATTCGAATTGACCAGCCTGTAGCAGCGTTTTCTTCGCCGCCATCTACTATATCGAAAAGGCAAGAAGCCCTGGGGACGAGGTTGGGTATGTTCAAAAATACAATTTTAAGAGTATATTCGAAAAGGGATATGGGATGAGAAGTAAGGAACAGCGAATGTTTGAAAAGAAAACAAATGATGGTGTAGTAAAATATATAACTGATTTTCATTTAGAGATGCAAAAGAAATACTTAAATTGGTTGTCCTCTGTTCCATGCTCAGTACCAATCTCTATCTTTGGTATACTAAGCAATATAATCTGTGGAATCGTTTGGCATCGTATCGGTCAACAAAGAGATCGCTCAAATCGTAGTTGCAGTCAATATTTGATTGTGCTATCATTTGCTGATGCTGGCCTGTTATTGTTTTTCTTACTGACAGACTCTGCTAAACAACAGTGGCCAGAATTGATAAATTCGTATGCATATGGTGCTTTCTTTGCGTACTTTGGATTTCCAATGTTTTTTTATTTCATGGTTTACAGCCGTTGGTTAATGATCGGTGTTACGTTAAACCGGTTTTTGTCACTTCAATTCCCTTTGAAAGTGTACATATATTACTCAAATATGCGAACTCGTTTGGGACTTCTTGTTATGGGAATTCTAGCATTTCTACCAAACATCCCCTTCTGGTTTTACTTTGAGACGAAAACGACCAACAACGGATACCTTCTTGGCAAGACAAAATTCGGTGCAGGAAAGGGCGGATTAATTAATGAGTTTTGGGCGCATTGTATTGCTCTAGTGGTAATTCCTTTCCTGTCAATTCTGATTTTGAATTGTTTAATCATTCGGAAATTTTATCAGCAACAGAAGAAAAGACAAGCGACACTTGGTTCTAGTAAGTTGGATAGATGATATATAATTCTAAACACATATTTATATAGCTATTTCGCAGGCGGGTTTCCACTCACCTGTGCGATCGTTTTTAAGATTTTCTAATTAAAAGACAATCAATAAAGTAAGTAAGCATGATAAATCCAGTGGGCAAAATCTTCAAAATATCTCTGTGGAGGAGTGTTCTTTTTATTGAAACAGCAGTCAATATTGCTTGCCATTCCTATAGAAAACACTCCTCCTCAAAGACTTTTCGAAGACTTTGCCGCTGGGAAAGAACTTATTTTTATTTAATTTATTTATTTATTTATTTATTAATGACGAATATTTATACAGGATAAAAACGTTTCAATAAATGTACAATTAAAAACTAATATGTACAAATACTGTTATCAATACGTGTCCTGTGTGTATGAACAATTATGAAAACTAATTATTAAGCAAAAAGTAATAAGATTACGAAATTAAGAATGTCTCGACGTAACTATGCTGTATTAAGTAAGCAGAGTAGAAAATAAAGAAAACTTCGACAAAGAATCCAAATGTAACATTTACACTAAGCAAAAGACAAGGTATCACAAAAAGGGGTGAAATCACATAGAGTATAGGCGTGTAAGCTCAGTATAGGGCTAGAACCTTAAAACTGTTTAAAAAACTCTAAAAAGTTATAAACCTATTTAAAAATCTCTAAAATTTCTAAAATCTATGATTCTTTATGGCGTTTTTGAAATCACTGTCTCTATATTTCATTTTGAGGGTAAGTGGAAGGTCGTTGAAAATCTTAGCCCTCATATATCGTATCGATCTTCTCCCGTATTCTAACTTGATCCTTGGAATATGTACCAGCAGATTTTTGTTTCTTGTGTTGACTCTCGTATTAGCAATCTCAAAATAGTCATCAAACAGAGGTTTCACATTTTTGAGAAGGACGTCTCGCACAAATAAACAAACTCTTTCTTTTCCACTATCATTACGCGGTGGTTGCTCAACTCAACGGTGATTGCTCAAAGCACTGCTTACGAATTAAAATCATTGCCCTACTTCACGATGAGAGAAGGTATAGCGCAATAAGAACAGAGCGCAGTGAACTAGTGGAATGTCAGCGAGGAGGAATTGATGCGCAGTCGGAGCGGGTCAAGAGACAGTGCATTTTATGATTTGGTATATACACTTTATTATATTGGTTATAAAATTGTTTCATTTAGATCGTTTTACCAAACATGGAATACACAGAACAGGTCAACAAATAACGATATCCCTTCTGATAGTAACGTTTACATTTCTCGCTCTTCTCATTTGGCAATGCGTATCGAAGTGTTTCTTCATGTTGACTTCCCTTGATTCATCAAGGCAATTCATCAATGGCAGTTTTGCTTTGTCAAAAATTGGTTTGGTGTTGAATTCAGCGATAAATGGCTTGATTTACTCATGCTTTGGAACAATGTTTCGTCGAGAGCTTGCCAGATTGTTTTGCTTATCAGATGCAGCGATGTCTCGACCAAGTATTCGAAATACTAGTGCCAGCAAATCATCAATGACCTAGAACAGTGTATAAAAATACTTTGGGTGTATTAGTTTTCATCTTGTATTATTCATTTCTATCGACCGAAGAACTAAACTGTTTGAGTTTTTGTTTCATTTGAGATTGAGAGATTTTAATGAGATTGTTACTTGTTAAAGAGTCTTTTGATCAACCTCAATAAAGCTACCCAATCAATACCTCTACAACTATTCTATCATATCTAATTTATTACGAAAATATTATTTAAAATGGACTTACGAATGAAGATAACATTATATTATAAGGTTGTGCTCACAGAAGGCTCGATATCAATTTTGCAAAACTGTTTAACCTGTGTATTGAGGTTGCAATGGTTTCGTTATTTAATGGACATGTTCTGCCGATTTCTACAGAAACCACGTCGGCGAATATCCCTGCGTATCCTCGAGGGGTACACAGTTAGTGTATGCATTGAGTATGTATATTCTTTTTCAGACTAAATTATTTTTGCTTGTTCGTTTAGTAAATAGTCTTTCATTTTTCATGCAGGAATAAATTTTAAATCCGAGAAAAGTGTAACAAAGCAGCAAAAAGGGCACATCAGTTGTTGTTAGTGAAAACCAGGCCTATTACAACTTCATATTGGCCTTACCACGCACTAGACTATAACAACGCGAGGGTGTCCGTTTGCATGGGTCCCACCGACGGTCCTGGGTCGGGTCTAGGTCCTGTCCGGATCCGGTATGTAAACCCGCTCTTTTTGAAAAATCGCTTTCTGACTCCATAATACATACTTTTCACGTATATTATTCATTGTCTATTTATCCAAAATGTAAATATACATATATAATAATATATATATATAATAATATATATATATATAATAATATAGTATATAATATAGTATATAATAATAAAATATGTTATTCAGTTAATTGTTTACTGCATATGAACTAAGGGGGCTTGATTATAACACTTATGGTCTTGTGATCATGTCATTTTATTTATGTAAATATTATTCGGAAACATGATCTTTAAGTATATATTGAAAACGACGAAATACATGATAAAAAAGAAATTGTATTTTCTTCCTTGAATCCAATATTTATCGCCATGGTTTCACATTGAGCACTTTTACCGTGAAGAGAAAGGTCAATGAAAGTTGATCTCTTGCAACCTCGTACCCAGGGTTTCTTGCCTTTTTGATATACAGACAGCGGCAAAGAAGACCCTGGCGAACGCCGATTAAAATTTCCCATATTTCTGGAAATTTTGAAATTCATACGGCCAGAGTATAACAAACCGATTCTATTCCGATCAGATTTGCGTATTACAAAATGGAGAGCAGTCGTGTAAATGATTTTTTCAGAAGCCTTCAAGTTTCATTAGAACATCATAACATACAAGATGCAAAAGCGGGTACAATGATTGCGTAAAGATTTTAAGGACTTATGAAACTTGGATAGCTGAAATTTACCACCATGCAGATATTCTTCCTTCATTACCTAGGAGAAATGACCCTCCCCTCCCTGAGCACTCTGCAGCACCTGGCCAGCCCTTTGCTCATTGCAATTTTACCCCGGATGATCCCATGAAAGAAATGAAAATCCCATTTTCTGGGGACCAGTTAACTAGAGTAAGATTTGCTGGAGCTAAAGACCTTCTTGCTGGTTCCCATACACCTGTTGATCGACTTGAACACTGCGCACCATTCAAACCTGTTATGTGGCATACGAAGGCATCATTGTTGCAATATTCATATCATTTATTATACGATTCTTGTTCTGCCTGCCAAAGGGGAACTTTGAAATACTTTCGTGAAAAGTACAATCGAAAAAATGCAACACCCAAAAAAGTTTTGGACTCTTATGAAGGAAGTGAAGAACTTTTTTTAAGTGTAGGAAAAGCCTATATCATTGCTGCTGGCATGTCAATGCTTGGAATGAGTGATGTGGATAAGAAACCAACCATTCACTGTTTTCCTGCAGACTTAGTTCATAAAAGTATGGATATCAAGAAAAAGTATTTACATGAAATTCTTACATTGTTTATTGATCGATTCCTGTTACAAAAAATTTGTAGACAATTTGGTGATGACCATGTAATGAATTATGGGTTATGCTCTATATATTTGACAGGGCTAATGCTTCAGCTGAAAGACACAGCACGAGAGGGTGATGGTGAGAGAAATCTTATAAACCAGAACCTTCTACTTGGAATTTTCAAGTCATTAGGAGTATACAGCAAATATGCAATAGAAATGTTTTTAAGTGTGAGCCAAATAGAATGTCTACTGACATCTAGATTATCCGAACAATTTAAATGGGGCTTTTTTGTTAATTGGAGAGGTGGTCAAGGTAATAACATGGAAGAAGATCTTGCCCAGGAAATCTGCAACAGAGTGAGTAAAAAAATTGTTCAACGCATAGGTCCTAATAAAACTATAGATTCAATCAGTAAAGTCTGCAAAGTATCATCAGGCATAAAAGACATATTGGAAAATATCGATGAAGTGTTAGGTGTTACTAAAGTCAGTGTACAGCATCATCACAAGACATCAATGGACGACGAACTTGAAATGATGAATGACTTAAAAGAATTATCACCATTCACATACACAGCTGGTAGAGCACACAATAGCTTTCCTGATATTTGACAGTCTCCGATATTGTACTTAAACTACCTAGATTTCCATAAATGGCTAAAATCACACAAGAAAGAAATATCTTTGTTATGAATATTGATAATTTATTAGCAGTATATAAAAGATTTTTCGTAATAAAGAACACTCAGACTATGAAGATAGTATCATATATAGTAGTACATAGTATTATATGTATGTAAATTTAACAAGATGTGGTCATAAAAATATTGTGTTCATAACAGGTATCTAGAAAGACAGTTTGTTTTTGTATGGAGAAAACAGGAGTGCAACTAATTTCCTGACAAACATTTTAACTAAACATAATTTGAAAATTGTGATACTCATCTACAACAGGACATGAAAATATCCAATCCTCACATACTCAAACACAAGTTTTTACCACAAAGTTTTCAAGACATCTTGTTACTTTAATGCGTTATTTTATACAACACAACACCTTACAACATTATTATATATACATATATTATATATGACACAATTATTGATTATAAACATATTTACATTCTGTATCAGTATCCACACAATCATAGTATAGGAAAAGAAACCTTATGAAGAAGCTGGAAGGAACTATGAAAATTTTTAAGAGATTTGGATACTGTATACTCATACTGAAATATGTTTTCCTATATAAGTGGAGCATTTCTCTCAATAATAATAAATATTTTAGACATCAAGTCATTGTCCCAAATACCAAAGCGATCTAACAAATCATCTTCTTCCTTAATTTGTGAGTAGTTTACGCATATTTCATTCAATGTTGTTTTTGTATATTCATAAACGGGTCGACAATCCCATTCCTTCAATTTGTTTATGTCAAGTAATTTTTCTAACTCTGTTTCAATAGTACTTGTAATTTTGTGGGAATGTAATCGCCACTTTTTAATGTTTCTCTCTGCAATGACATTTGATTTACGGGGTACATTGTCACAGTTTCCACAACATCTGTTTTGTTCGTGAAAGGTCGCATTAAAATAGTCCATCATGTACTTTCGGAAACAAACCATTTCTGCACAATACCTTCTCATTCCATCATTTACATTCCCATCTTTTCTGATATCAAAATTGTTGAAATACAGCGTTGCTGTTGAATTCTGACCCTTTCGTCTTGCTCTTCCAATTTCTTGTAAGTAGCTTTCCAAGTTAGGTGGTGGTGAAATATGAATGATATTTATGATATTAGGGGCATCTACCCCCATTCCTAAAGCAGTTGTAGCAAAAACAACTCATATTCTGCAGTTATCCTTCTTCAACTCATTTATTATGTCTTCTTTCATCCTTACAGTTGTTTCAGCATGAAATTCTACGAACAGTCTGGCTGTTGGCGTTTTCACATCTCCCACATACTGATTGTCAATGATAATGTTGAAAAAATTCCAGGCATATGCACAGTATTTTAATTTCATGTAAATTATTGTTATTGGATAGTTTTCTCTTTGGTTATTTAGCTGTACTGCAATAGGTCTTGAAATGCCATCATAGCTTTTTATCCCTTTGTTGTTAGGTAACCTTTTTTTTACCACCATATACACGTTTGTGCAATTTGGAGATGCTTTAATTACTTTTAGATTGTCACTGGGAAGCGCAAGACTTTCTTTAATTTTCAATATCAGCTGGTCATTTGCAGTGGGAGTTAAACATAGCGTGACAATATCATTTAACATTGTTCGTACTGCTACCAAATCTTTGTAATCGACACGGAAGTTTTCACCCCTAAAATATATCACAGATTGTATATGAACTTTATATGTCTGTCTGTCTGTCTGTCTGTCTGTCTGTCTGTCTGTCTGTCTATCTATCTATCTATCTATCTATCTATCTATCTATCTATCTATCTATCTATCTATCTATCTATCTATTTTTAATTTATGGAGATATTTTATAAAACAAATACTACTAATAGCATACCATAATTTCCATGCAATGAGCTTCATCAATGACATAAGCAACAACTCTCTCTTGAAATGGAGTTGACTTAAGGAGTTTCCGTCCATGAGTACTAAGAAGAGCTTCTGGATGGGCAAACATTACTTCCACTTTTCCATTTTTGATAATTTCTGGAATTTCAATTACACCACCAGCAGGACCCCCATCAGCATCACTGTTTTTAAAATTCTGTTCAAATAACGATATGGTGTTTTTATGAGAGCTAAGATATGGAAGCACTCCTACAACGATTCCTCTTTTCACTAATGTTTTAATTTGATCTTCTATTATCGAATTGAGGGGACTGACCACAATAGTTATGTTATTGGAACCAATCATTTGCATCAATTATAGGCATTGACATTATGTTTGATTTTTCATCCATGGAGTTACTGTATAAATGATCTATATGTTCTGGAAGACATTTTTTCAAAAATCCAAATTCATTGCAGTCAATTATAGTCAAGAACACAAAAATGATAAAAAAATATATACTAGCATCAATCAGTTTTACCTGAGGTTCTCAGAATTTTATGCTGAATATCTTTTGCTTTCCCAGCTTTGTGAAATATGTGCAACAGTTTGTTATTTTCTGGTGCAATGCCGCAAAGTCGACAACATTTAAGGCCACTGTTTCTTTGGTGCACTTTCTTCGGAGTTGCTGGCTGCTGAGTTTCACCAATAATGACATCAATAACTCAAGGTCAAGTATCAAGATCAAGTATAATGAATTAGGATTTAAATTTTAATTAATATTGCATTAATTAAGCAATGAAAATGCTCACCTTCCTTTAGTAGTAATCATTAATGTTGAATTTTGTAAGTTTGACAGATATATAAGACAAGTTGGAAAAATAAGCAATATAATTATCACCGACTTTCCGAAGCACTAATTTGTGTGAAAAATATATAAAAATCTATAGCTAGATATATATAGCTATAGTAGTTAGCCAGCAGCAGCTGACTAAGTGAAAAAAGTACCTGTGCAAGCTGCTAACTAAGTGTTAAAATAATCAATATTCTTTATTGTTACTAAGATAAATCGCTAATCCTTAAAATTAAAAGGTATCAGGATCAGAGCGTTGGAGATGTCATACAATGGCAAATCTTTGCTCCTAAAATAACACTTTCCATGATTTCTTCTCAACATCTTTTAACATAGCTACAACTGCTAGCTGAAAATTTCCGATTTCCCGAATACTCATAAAACAAACAAACGGCCTTTGCTTATACTTCGACCAATCAGATTGCAATTTTAATCGGCGTTCGCCAGGGTCTTCTTTGCCGCCGTCCGTATAAAAAAAAGGCAAGAAACCCTGGGTACGAGGTTGGATCTCTTGGGCATCCCCAAAACATGTTTATATATGTACTTAAGTCTGTCTCAAACGTTTTTGGACTTGGCATATTTGTTTGCATTTCTCTCCAGCGCTGTCTTGATAAATTTCACCAAATTTACCCTTGTTAGAAATATTGAAAGAGTGAAACAAGAACCAAGTCGTAATACGAATAAAATAGATGCAACTTATTCATCCGAGTTAACTTTGTTAAGTGTAAACGAGGTTTAATAAAGAAAAAGCATTTAGCCCATGAGCTAGACCCTGGAATTTTGGATTTTCAGCTCACTTTTCTCAAATAGAAATATGTTTTTTTGTTATCCTTAGGGTGTCTACTTTCCCAAAAGGTATGATAACCTGGGTAAATCGGTAGCTTTTTTCCAAATTCAGGGGGTAGAAGCAGTTGCATCACTTAAGCTTCTAGAGCGGTTTTTAAAGGAAAATTGAATTTTACGTGAAATTTAGAGTCTTATTTCTCAATGATTAATCAATTAATTGTTTTGAAATTTAGTAAGTACCTTTGTAACACATCAAAGATAAGATTAAAAAAAAAAATTCTAAAAAAAAAAATTCAGGGGGTTGGTACGAGAAAAATAGGAAAAAATCAAGGGGTTTGATTTTGATGAGGTGTTTCTATAGAAATCAGTTTAGAAAGCCTCAAAATGTTTCAGTATATTGAAAATTGCTAACATATATAAATGTTCTAAAATAGTAAATCAATAATTGAGTATATTATCATATAATAAAGTACTTTTTCAGGGGGTAAAACTGTTTTTTTTTCAAAAAAAATAATCAGTTTTTTGCCTTAGAAAAATCAATTTCTAAAAATTTAAGTGTCCAAAAGTACTGATTATCTTTAAAATAAGTATGTCGCTACTGTGAACATCATAAAACATATTTACTGAAACAACATTAAAGAATAATTTACTGAAGAATGGCTTTTTTCAGGGGGTAAAATTGCCATTTTATTGTAAAATAGTATATTATAATGGACAAATCTATCTAGAACAATCAAATATTCCTAAGTTTGAGATTTGGGTCAACATAAAAAATAGATTAAAACTGAATGATCATATTAAAAGTTCTCTTCATCGGAAGATGTGGCATCAGAATCTGTGTCCAAGTCTTCTTTGTCCAGTGAGAAATTTTCACAGTCCTGTTTAACACACGCGTCCGTACATCGCAGCCCATTATCGATGCAATTGCACTTTCCGTGTATACATTTTCTTGGGCAAGTACAGAACATCAATTGCAAAACTTCTTTGGGAGCAGGTTTGACACTCGTCCACTTGATTGAAATTCACCCACTTTCATCTAACTGCCAACCGTTTCCTATTGGGGATGGAATTTCTGGTACGACATCAAGGCATTTTCTCCAAACATAGGTCTGATAAGATGCACGTTTCAAATGGAGCTCTAAGCTGTCAAAGCAAGGTGGGATGCATCTTGCCAATTTTCCTTGTTTTGAAGAGTAAATTTTGTATCTGAGGAGATTGACGTCTTCACCTTTGTGACCGTACATGTCGCAGACAAATTCTTGGATCTTGACTAGTTGCTCGCCGGACATTGCTGGGCTGTTTCCGATTTCTGCGAAAGTTTCGATGTAGTTCTGATTCTTCAACAGGAGTTTCAACAGTTTCACTTTCCCATTGCCGCTAAATACACTTACAGTATCACATCCAGTGAAAGCATGAAAGCTCAAAAGAGATTTGGAAAGCAGCTCTGTAATAGTTGGTGGAAGATCGTGTCGGAGAATCAAGGCATTCTTGACCTTTTCGATGGAAATGATTCGAATCTTATTCTTGGTACCAGTGCGGATAAAGATGTTGCCAGAAATTTGACCAGATGTAGCAATGGCAATCAACAGAACATCAGTATCCGGAGTATGTATGACGATATTTTCTGCGGATTCGGAAGCATGGTGAGCATGTAGTAACATCCTTGTATCCGCTTCTTCATGACTACATTCCAGTTGTGTAACAGGCTGACATGTTCCATTTGAAGCTATATAGATGCACTTCTCGTCAAAACCAACAAACAACTGCGAATCACCAATAACCAAGCAATGACTTGACCATCTTCTCACTAAAAATCGAATCAATTCGGACTTATTCTTGTTGTTGGATAGAAAAGCACCCCATTGTTTCATTTTTGAAGACCCGACGATGACATTAAATTCCAGCTTACCAGTTGAACGATTTCCTCTTTCAGCATTCTTTATGGAATCATCTTTGTAGACTTCAAAGACCACATCGATTCTCTTTGCGCCGGAGCTTTTCGCCATTATCATTTTCAGGAGATCATCTGCAAACTGGTTGTATGCGAGGCCAGTACATTTTAGCATGCAAACAAGCGCCATTCCATCAAAAATCGAAACGTAAGGTACATCAACCTTCTCAACACCGGTGTCGCCTTTCTCCAGCTCCTGCATCAGTTTCGATTTGCTCGTTTTCATCAACTCGCCATTACATGTCGCCAGTGTCCATGATATGGATCCAAGAGGGTAACAGAATACCTCTTTCAAATCAATGTTTCTGTTTTGCTGCATCAAAGTGATCTTTCCAAAGATATCACTTTGTGCAGTGAATTGCACAACTTGGTTATTGAACTTGATTTTTGCAGACTTTGTTGTAGATGGGAAAGTCCCCAAACGTAGCCGTTTGATGGGTTTGAAAAAATCAACCGTCTGGTTGACAAGGCGCTCATCGATGAATTGCTTCATCTCTTGTTCTCCTTTGGCTTCAGCTTCCATCAAATTATTCTCAGTTTCTTTTGTTGAAACAACGCTGGATGAAAGGCAGACCAATTGTGCCCCTGAAAAGAGATGAATGAAGAGCGATGTCATTGTGTCTTGAACGGCTTTAACATCTGATTGATCTCTGTTGATGCGTGACGGTAGTAAGTCGTGATGAGTTGATGTTGTTGCTGCGCAGGGTAGAAATCTTTGCATGTTGCTTCTCGCTTGGGCTCTATAGGCAGCTGTTAAAGTCCATCGTTGAACCGCGCCGTGATTTGTGCTAAACCCTTAAACATAAAAGCACAATGTTAAATATTGATAGACTTATATTAGCCTGTTTCAAGAAACCGAGGTATTTGAATAACTGATGCGTAATTATAAGAGTTCATCAAGGGAAGGGGTAAACAATTCAGCTCCAATAAAAGAGGAATTCGAATAAGTGCTAGTTCGAATAGCCGGGACTGCAGTTTCAAAAAGTACCTTATAAATTGCAGTCTTAAGTCATGATGAATTTGTAACTTCCAAAAAATGTACTACTTACCAGTGGTCCCACCAGGGGTCTTTGTATCTTTATTGATGGTGGTTTCGATCACTTTATCCATCTCCATCCTCGCAAACGGGTTCTTCTGTGATAGCTGGATTGAAAAGTTCCCCTTTTGAAATTCGGTATATATGTCTGGATGACTAATGTTAAGGAAAGCCAGATCATAGAAATGTGCGGTGAGATATCTGCTGTAGTTAAGCAAAACACCATGGAATCGTAGACCTTATTGTTTCAATATATAAGTGCCATTTTCCGGAACGAGTGGCATATACCAAATTCAGCAACACTTCAATCATTTCAATAAAGCTTAACCAAAACTTTGACATGGTACTTTGCTCATCGATTTCATCTTTGTAACTTGTGACACTGTTACAAAATACTTCTGTAGCAAGTCGCATAATAGTGTGCTTCCTTTGCCACCAATTCGTCTGAAGTAATTGCCATTACTGCGGTGTCATTTCGGTCCAATGCAACATCACGGATTTTCTAATCTGCTTGAATTGTACTACAGTTCGTGAGTCGTTCTCGAGATCGAGTTCCTTTAACATACTTTTCTTTATTACAGAAGATGCATGACTTTGGTAATATTGTGTCGTTTGATTCAGTCGAGCCTTGCCGTTTTGACTTTCTCGAAGGTACCAAAGTTGGTTCCGGCTCACTCACTCACTCACTCACTCACTCACTCACTCACTCACTCACTCACTCACTCACTCACTCACTCACTCACTTACTCACAAACCATTATTCAAACACACAGAAGCAGACACACATTAACACACAAACACACACATAAATAACTACCTCGTTTTTCTTTTTGATGTTATCAAGAAGCTTCTTCATTGTGAAAGTAATTCGACACTTTCGATGATATTTGATATCTGGGACAACCCTTTCTGCTAACGTTGATGCAACTTGAAGAACGGCATGATGTTGACGAATGGTTGCTGCGTTCAACAAAGTCTTCCAAGATTCCAATGACTGAATAGTAACCAATTCATCGCTGGCATTAGTACAATGTATGATGCAATCCTCCGATGACGAGCTTGGTTTGGCTTTTGTAGGATGTGGGACCCAATCTTCGTCCCCTTCAGAATCCATTTCGTATTTATTTATTAGTTTTCATTATCTACTCTAAAAACTGAAAAATATACACAGGTTAAATTTTTATCATCCTTCATATAGAGAAATTTTTGCATAAAAAATACGAATTTTACTCTAAAAATAGCAATTTTACCCCTTGAAAATGTAACCATACAGTAAAAATGCTTCAGTATTATTAAAATTATACATGTCAGTATGATATTCATCATCCACATACAAAGTTCATACTATTTGATACTTTTGGACACTTAAATTTTGAGAAATTGATTTTTCTAAGGCAAAAACCTGAATTTTTTTTGAAAAAATACGAGTTTTACCCCCTGAAAAAGTACTTTATTATATGATAATATACTCAATTATTGATTTACTATTTTAGAACATTTATATATGTTAGCAATTTTCAATATACTGAAACATTTTGAGGCTTTCTAAACTGATTTCTATAAAAAACATTTTTTTTTAGAATTTTTTTTTAAAATCAATTCTTTGATGTGTTACAAAGGTACTTACTAAATTTCAAAACAATTAATTGATTAATCGTTGAGAAATAAGACTAAATTTCACATAAAATTCAATTTTCCTTTAAAAACTGCTCTAGAAGCTTAAGTGATGCAACTGCTTCTACCCCCTGAATTTGGCAAAAAGCTACCGATTTACCCAGGTTATCATACCTTTTCGGAAAGTAGACACCCTAAGGATAACAAAAAAACATATTTCCATTTTTCCTAAAAAAGTGAGCCCTAAAACCACCCTAGCTCATGGGCTAATTGCTTAAAACAAAAGAAATGTACATTTGTGAGCTGTAACCATGGATATTTATGTTATTTTAAAACATCTTTTTAAAAAAAAGATTATAAGAGCCAAAAGAAGAAGACAAAAAACGAAACAAAACAAACCCCGTCTTCATCGAAAAAAATAAATGAAAACGAAAAATCCACCAAAATACTGGGTTTTAAACTTTTACAAACAAAGTAAACAAAAACGTTCAAATAACAAACAAGAATACTTATAAGAAGGTCGTTTAATAGAGTTAAAGTAAGAACTGCTTCTTATGAAGCTTCTCATCATGAACTGTAGAGGAGGAGGAGGAGGAGGAGCCCAAGGGTGTTTTAAAACAGTATTCGCTTTCGCTGCTACCGAATAATATGCTTTCGTAAATGTTTAGAAACAAAGAAGTCAAATGAGGAAGAAAAATTTTTTTGACATAATCTACGCAGCTTATTTTTGATATGCTAAAACTTCCATCTTTCTTGATTACAAATACATAAAAAATTACAATTCTTTGAGGAGTTTTAATGTTATTAGGGTTCAAAAGGACCCATGTGAAATCGACTAAATCAGTGTTTTAAAGATATTAGACCAATCGTTCAAAGAATGCTATTTCCCCTGTTGTTGTTGTCTATTTAAGTATCTAAGTCGATTTAAATGTCTCAGTACTTAAGGTACAAAACCTTTCTGGGTACTAAAATTGATTCTGGTTAATCCATTATGTATGAAAGTATTATTAATAGACCTAATGGTTCCGCAAATCCAAGCATAAAATTTTCGCTACACTCCTGCTACATACAGATATTTTAGAAAACAAAACTGACAAATTTTGAAATGTACACAATGTACTTCTCGTACATCTACCGCACTAAACTTTTGAAGTATAAGAAAATACTTTCAAATTTCCCTATTTCCCTGAACCAAACAAAAAGAGCATACCTCCTGCCGTATCTAAATAGATATTCTACAATGAATTTCTTGAAAGCTTCTGAAACAGAAATTGTAGTTTACCATGATTCAAAACCGTAATTAACACATTTCTTTTCTTACACCAATCGTCTATTTGAGGTATCAAATTAAAGGTATTTTCGAACAATTTAAAATGGTATACAAAAGTTTCAGAAGCATATTTTTTTACTAACACGTCTTTCATAAGACTTGCATAAAAAGTCTGATTGTTGAAAAATCTCTACCTAACTCCCAAAGATTGCGCTATAGCTAAACTGAAGAAAAACAAATATACCGCCGTGTCGGGGTAGGGCTGGGATTCTCTCCTGAAAAAATGGATATCTCAAGGTTTCTCTGTAAAAAGCTCAAAATTTTTGACGCCAAATAAATTCGCGAAATTAAGTGAAAATTTAAATTTTTTAATAACAATATAGTATAGTATATTATAGTATAATAAGATTTATAGTCCTGTAATGTAGAGTAATTGTGATTGGTTAATTGGCGTCCACTTTAATAATGACTTCCCAGTCAGCGCAAAACGACTCCCCAGTTATGATTAACTAATGAATTAAGACTCTCTAGAGTCAATATTTCCGAGATTATAAAGGGCAACCAATGTATGGAGTTTTTTGTACATAGAAAGTCCATCATTTGTTAACATTGAGACCGGTCTTGGGATCGATCTCTAACAGCGTTAAGGTTACTGAAAACATCCTCCTCAGTGTGAATACAGGGCCTGTTAAATTTCAAATCGTACATAGTCGTACATGACATCAAGTTAGCGCTGACCTTCAAGCCGTTAGAGTTCTTGTTTTCTAGTTTAGATAACAAACTTCCCTATAACTGTACAAAAATCTTTAGGGGAGTCATAATTTCCTTGAGGAAGTCATTATTCCCTAGCCTGCTGACTTGAGGTAACAAAGGCTGGGCGTTTCATATTTTACGTAATGCAATGACATCCACACAAATCAAAAACAGAAAAATCAAAAATCAAAAAAATCCGATCATACATTAATTTCGTTAATTTCAGGAACAAATCTTTCCAATATTGCACGCTTATATACACCTTTCCCGGATTTCCGTTTATATGTCGCTTCCTGGCTCAGTTGTCCATACAGGCCTCGTTTTGATGCTTTACATTGTTTCACGGTGATTATTTAGCTTTATATTTTGGGCACTAGCAAAGTGCAGTGGGACAATTTGCGTTAATTTTCAACACAGAATCGAGGCCCGTATGGACAACTCACTCAAGGTGCGACATATAAACATGAATTCTGGAAAGGTGTATTAGCTCCTGTGAGATGTTTTTCAGCTAGTCGAATTTTCTCGTCGCATTAGTAATAAAGACAAATTTTTAGAGGAAGCAACACCTGAAATTTAATTATCATCGATTTCTTTTAGAGTATACAAATCATAATTGTTTCCTTATAAATATTGTAAATTTTGCAATGTTCTGCACGAATAATTTCATCTTGTTACGGCAAAATTCTACGGAAATTTGGAAAAAAGCTATTAATATTTGGAAAATTAATTTTATAGTTCATAAATGATGGTGGAAACTATATTTGGCTACTTGACGTTTCGATTTTTTTTCACTTTGCATGCGTTAAGCCAGTCACCTTCCTGGAAAATGTGTATACTGTTCTAGGGCATCAACCCAACCATACAGTAATCTAACGGACATTTTCTTAATTTGGTAAGTAACTGATCCGACGAAAAGACATAGGCCAGACAATAAAATTCACCAATTTCAGATATTGACATATAGTACAGTGGAAGTTTTGGAATCTAATTTAAATCCAGATATTTTCGGGAAATTAAGGAAAGTTGCTCAAATAGCAATTCAAATTTTTTTATCCAAATTAACAAATATCTAATAATGTAAAATACGTTTTAAGGCTTTAATTCCTGTCAATTTCTATCCGAAGCCCTATAAAAGTTGACTAGGTAAGTAATCAAGACAATTAAGTGAATTTTCAAATGAATTTCAAATCGTCTGCCCAGTGTTTGGGCTTACTGTCTGGGTCTAAAAGTCGGAATATTATCCAGTCGGGTCACTTTTCGGATTAGGAATTGTCTGTCAATCTACTTTTCAGACACAGACATGTACTGGCGTTACGTCCAAACAGTCTTTAGGTGGAAAGTCATATGCGAGTATATCATAATCAAAACAGTACAAACAGAAATCTTTATTTTCAAAAAGTGCCTGTTTTTAATTCGATGAAACTTTCGTAGAAGTCACTGTCAAGGTACACGAGCTTTCTCAATTCTTCTTTAGAATTCTTCATCTATTCTCTTAAGCGTCAATATTATATTACTCCGCATGATTCACACATATCTAAAGAACTGAGAAAATATCAAGTGGTTTTGAATATTAGGAGCATAATATAATAATTACCAGGAATCAATTATGATACTTGTTCTCTAAAATAAATCGACGAGAAAGAAATTTGGGAAATGTGTCGAGCAAATCCGGCTAACAAAGGCTTCTGATTCATATGATGTCTAAAGGCTGGTGTTCACTGACAAAAAATGTCCTATCGCGAAATAATTTCGCGATAGGATTTTGGGAAGCGCCATCAAGTCTATCGCGTTATTTTTTTGTGCTTTGTGTTCACTGAAAAAATAAATAAAATGTTTCTTTATAAAAATTTTCTTTTTAAAATGAGTCTCTCGCGAGATGGTTCATTGGAAGAAACTTGTGATGAAGATGATGAAATGTTATTGTTGTTGTACGTTGTCACTGAAAGACTTAAACAGCGAAAAAAAGTAAAGAAAATATGGGTTCGAAAGATATTTCAAGAAAGAGAAAAACGAGGTGCTTACTCAACTCTAATAAAAACTCTTCGACTCCACGACAGAGAGTCATATTTCAGGTAGATAATTCTAGATATTTTTTAATCGAGTCTTTCCCAATACACAAATTTACACGAATTACATACTCTTTCCATAGATTTCTGCGCATGTCTTCTGAAAGATTTGAACATCTTCTAAGTCTTGTAGGCCCAAGTATCGTAAAAAAAGACACAAATTTCCGGAAAGCAATAACCCCGTCCGAAAGACTTGCCCTGACTCTCAGGTTTTTAGCATCGGGTGAAACTCAAATCTCCTTATCGTTTTCTTTCCGAATGGGACGCAAAACGGTCAGCCAAATCATAAGTGAAACATGTGCAGCCATTTATAGTTGTTTGGTTGAAACTTACATGAGTGCACCAAAAACAGAAGAAGATTGGAAAAGGATTTCTACTGATTTTGAAAATTTGTGGCAACTTCCACACGTTGTTGGAGCCATAGATGGAAAGCATGTGCAAATAGAAGCACCGTCACTTTCAGGCAGCCTTTATCATAACTATAAAGGATTCTTCAGCATTGTCCTTCTTGCCATATGTGATGCTAAATATCAATTTACATTGATCGATGTTGGACAGTATGGTTCGAATAATGATACTAGCGTTTTTAATAAATCCAAAATGGGAAAGGCTTTTCAGCAAGAAAAAATGAGTCTTCCAAACGCTGAAATTGTGGCTGGTTTTTCAAATCCATTACCTTATTACCTTGTAGGAGATGAGATTTTCGGCTTAAAGACGTGGTTAATGAAACCTTATTCTGGGAGGGGATTGCCTGAAAGACAAAACGCCTTCAATTATCGATTGTCTAGAGCAAGAAGAGTGATAGAAAGTGCATTTGGAATTCTCCGCTCTCGTTGGAGAATTTATAGTCGCCCCATCAAAGGGTCCGTTGAAAATATAATAAGATTTGTATTAGCTACACTTTGTCTTCATAACTACTTGTCTCAAACTGAAAATGCAAGCTATTGTCCGACAGGATTCATTGATTCCGAAAATAGCAGTGGTGAAGTCAAGGATGGAGAATGGCGGTCCTATGCGAATACGAACGAAGGCTCTCTTCGAGATATTGAGCCTAGGAAAGGAAACCGGTACAATCTGAGTGCCTTAGAAATGCAAAAAGCTTTGGAAGACTATGTAAACAGTGAAGAAGGCTCATTGCCATGGCAAACTCAGTACATCAGAAATAAAGGCAAAATTATTTGTAACTAGGAATATTTCTTGTTTATGTCTTTTACTTCCTATGTATAGAGTAATTTCTAGTACATTTGCTAATATAGGTGTAGAATAAATTTCCATTTACAAGCTGAAAGAAATCAAAAATCGTTACAAAGTCTGATAAACCGGAAACATCGAATTTTCGGATTCACTTTGTTTTGAGGTATTGATAATTGGACTTGTTAAGCTGGATGATAGAGGTGATTGGAAGGGGGAGAAATTCCGACTTTGATGGCTTGTGGCTGAATAACAGGGTGCAGTTTGCGGAGGATAAACATGATTTGGAAAAGTGGATTTGTCTACTGCAGTAATTGCGGTTGATTTATTGCTCATTGTTGCCTCTTTCAGTTGGTATTGAAACATCAGTTGACTCAATTCCTGTTTAAATTGTATCTTCAGAATAGGGGATAATTGTGTAAGCTCTGCAGTTATCATTTTCCGAAATACTTCATCTTGCTGGTTATTCAACTTTGGCTCATACGTAATTGAACGTTGCCTGTTTCTCTCAGCCATACTTTCAGAAATACTTTTCAAAAGTGTCATCCGTGTTTCTTCGTCTGTGTTATTTCTGGAATCGTTCTTTTTCCATTTGCTCTTATCCCTTTTGCTCAATTTAGGTGTTTTTGACGAATTTCCAATTTCGTTGACATTCAGTTTTTTTTTTGTAGGTAATTGCTGACTTTCGCTTTCTTCTTCGTCACTGAGCTCACTCTCTCGAAAGTTGCTATCAGAAACATCAGGATCGCATTCAAAGCTTTGCTTGTAGACAGATTCGTCATCAGAATCACTAATGTCTGCTTGAAAGTTTGATTGAGTTTCTTTGAGTTTCGTGCATTGGACTAACCAAGATAGGAAACTGTACCTTTTTACATCGTCTTCGTATTTCTTTACATCAGTAGCACCAGCACCAGAGCGCTTGACTTCTTTCAATTTGTTGCGAACACGACTGAAGCGTTTCTTCAAATTCTGAAAACTCTTAAAAGCAGTCCCTACAAAAATAGATTATCACCAGAAACGTTTTAGTAATGGCTATAGTGACTAAAAATATTTCTACGGAAAATACAACTTAAAATATGTAAAGAAAAATATTGGTGTTCTTATTAATATGCACAATTTAGTTACCTTCTTCTAAAGCCAAATCACTTTCAATTTGTTTCCATGCGTTTTCTACAGCATTTTTGTTTTTGTAATCGCTGGATGTTTTGTTGTATAAGCATGGATATTTCCGAACTTCTTCCGCCAATGTTTCATCTTCTTGAAGATCTAGTTTATTTCTACCCATTTTTTCAAAAAAAACTTCACTTTACTCACTATACTTCACTCACTATACAAATTGCTTTTTAAAAAAGTGATATTTTTCAAAAACTACGTAAAACAATGGATTCAATGGAGCATGCTGTCGGTATTCTTTGATCTGAAATTATTTAGGTTTTTTCGCAAAAAAATAACGCGATATGGAATGAAAATTTTTCATTCCATATCGCGAAAAAATAGGTCATGTTTTTTTGCGAAAGACATAAAAAATAGGTCAGTTTTTGTGTTCACCAAATCGTCGCGAAATTATTTCGAGATTTTATTTTGCGATAGGTCAAAAATACGTTCAGTGAACACCAGCCTTAAAGGTATGTTTCATTCTTGAAAGGAACAAATGCTTATCCTTGATGTTGTTTATAAATTTCCGTTTACCGTCTTTCTCGTTAACCTCGTTAACCTCAATGCATACTACTAATGTACTCAACAATAATTTCCCGCAATGGAATACAAGGTGGTATTGACTAATGTAGGAAACTAGTTTTGGCGCTGTATTTGAACAAAGTTTGTGCATCTCTATCATTATTTAAATTATCGCCGTTATACAACGCTAAGTTTTCAGTATAAACAAACGAAATGTTTTAGTTGTGAGGAGAAAGTAATAGAAGAAACAGAGAAAAATGGGAAATATTATCGAATTTGATACATTAAACATTGACACTAGCTTTTTCCAAAGCTCTAGGGGGTGGGTCCAAAGCCTGTTTCCAGGGAGGTTCAAATTGATCGAAGTTTTGAAAACAAAGTGTGTATAGAAATTTTTATTGTGTCTGCCAAAAAACGTCCTTTGGTGTAGAAACTTTTATAAAATCTTTTAATCTATATAATATATGAATTTATTTCTGTCATAAAGTATTAACTCTCCATCATAGATAATTATTTAATAACGTGTCTAAGTTTATAAAAAGGGCGTTTTTTAAAAGAATTGTCACACGTCGATAGCAATTTCTAAAAGTCAGCCATCATGTCATTTTTAATCTTTAAACAAGGATCTGACACAGGTTCCTGAACCTACAGACACAGTGAACATAAACATAGATACTGAAATGGCTCTCCATCGAAATGTTAATCCTACTTCCGGGGAAGTGGTTGTGTCAAATGAAGACACAGTTTACTTCAAAGTTATTTTGACAAAGTTCTCTGGACTAAAGCGAAAATAATTTGATCAAGAACCTGATTACAAACCTAAAAGAAGGAAAACTGAAATGATTTGGCAAGCCATACATATGACGAATAAAGAATACAAGCGGCTGAAAATCGCACAAAAAAGAGCCAATGAAAAGAGACCATTGGAGGACAAACTGCCCCGAAAAAACCCATCCATCCATTAAAAAAACCCAACTCAACAACCTAGAGAAAAATATAATAATGTATTTTCTGATATACCTGATACTCAAAATTGTAGGAACGATTGCTCTAAAAATGTAAAATGCCAATTTAAGAAAAATCAAGAATTTTGGAAAACGTTAACTACACTACTTACTTCAACCTTACACGTCAGCACGAAAAATTGTGAAATTAACTGGAAAATTAGTTTCTAAAAGTTCGTCTTTGGGGATTTGATAAATCTAAAAACAAGAGCGATCTACAAAGGGATTGACAACAGGACCTCTTGGGACACCAAGTTTAATATTTATAATTTTCCAGAAGTGATTAACGAAATTCAATTTTGGAAAGAGTCTATTGAAACTCTCAACCGTAGATGCTTAAAAAAAATAAAAAATAAAAAAATAAAATAAATGTCGTTAGCTTTTTTGTATTTTAACATGCTCTGTCATGACCTTTATACGGATATTTAAACAAATATTTAACGCTTTTAATCGAAGTGCAAGCCTCCAAGTTTATATGTGTATTAAATTTCTGTGACAACCGCAGACAGTATGGAACCACCCAACGAATACAAATAGCTTTGCTTTGGGTGCTCGAATTTTGAATGCTGGTATTGTGTCCCACAAAACGTTTAAAGATTCAGAAAAAAGTTCTACATGGAGAGAGCTATTCGTTTCTCTTTGCTAAGTTTTAAAAATGTTTTGAAAGGAGAGTCAGTATTGTGGCATACTGATAATTATGCTGTCTCTAGAATTACTAAAACTAGAAGCAATAAATCTGAACTACAAGTTCTAGCTTTAGAAATTTACGGGATCATAAAACACAACGAAATTACACTGAATACAATGTGGGTACCCAGGGTACAAAATTCAATCTCGCGCCTGGTAGGTACAGATGATTGGGAAACATCAAAGGAACAGTTTTTGAATTATTTGAACACTCTCTGGGGTCCGTTTAACATGGACAGATTCGCTGACTCTTACAATAAACAAGAGCAGGGAGGCGCGAACACGGTTGAAATAGCCAGTCTGTGCCATTGCATAATTTATGTGCACTTAAAGTTTTTTCTGCCCAAAAAAACAAAAATTGCCACGTGTATGAAACAAAAGAAACTAACAAACCAATGGAAGTTAAGAAAAAAAGAAAGAAAATTAAATGTTTTTTTTATCTATGTATTGTTCTCCACATGGACATGCACAAAGTTTTCCTTAAGCTGGGAAAACGAACATAACTTCTTAGTTCCTCCTGTGATTACAATGGTCATACGAAAGATTGAGTCTGAACAAGTAAAAGAAGTTTTGGTGCTACCACTCTGGAACTCAGCAATTTGGGAAATTTTGTATCTTCCAAAATTTTCGATAACAATTCAACTGAAATGCCCTTACAGGTACAAGGATTTCTGCACTATCACTTGGCTGATCAGTTATCATTTACAGTTTTCACCGGATTTGAACCTGCATGTTCGCGACTTCCATTCAGCCATTTACACTTCAGTCTCAGTCATGTTTTACTGAAGATATATAGTTTGAAAAGCATTGAAAGACGCACAACTTCTCCAAATCGAACGTACACACTTAAAAATAGATTTTATAAGTATTTTCTACTTCTCTGAATTTTAATTGACAAAACGATATTGACAGATATTTGATGGAAATAAATATACGTTTCGCCATGTCCGTCATTTTCTTTCATGGCAAAGATTATAAGAATGACGTGAAAAATTGACCTAATTAGCATAATTGACAGTTCCGCGTTTCATGTTAGGTTTGGGCAGAGAAAAAACGTAGAAAAAGAAGAAAAACACGGACGGTGGTAATGGATTTCTATGGTTACGCAGAAATCAAAAAATTGGATAAGTCTGGTTTTCATTTGGCAAGGAATTGTATAATGGCAAACTGATTGCATTAAAGATTGACTCTGCCATATGCGATAATATTTTAAAATACAAATTAGAAAAGTAATAAAAAAGGCACTGGGTGCCAAAAAAGGTGCTGGGTACAAAGTGTGTATTACTTCGCCGATAATGATGTAGCTGTAAAACAGTAGAACTTAGAACTTAGAACAGCTAACCTGACGTTGAATTATTTTTTGCGTGGCAACACATGTTATGTATCAGAGCAACAGTTGAAATTATTAGCAGATTCTATTCCTACAGTTTCGGCATCAGCTAGACTTGTGTTATTTTAGAAAATTGAAAGGTGACGTAAACAATTTCAGGAAATACAAAGTTTAGCAGCAAAACGGAATTGTATTGGATAAGTTTGATCCAGTCATAAGAATCTTACTCTGTTATAGAAAGCTCATTCTACTCTATAAATTGGCAACACTCTTTTTTTGATAGTAATCTATGCCATTCAAAACACACACTTACGTATTCATCGAGAAAAGTAAGACTGACGTATATAGAGATGGTCATTACTTGTTTTTAGCAACTCTGGAATCACCACTTTGTCCAATAAAACTGCGTCAGTCGTACGTCAGTCGTACTTCGCAAGATCAGCGACGAATCAGACGAATACATATTTAGACCAATGACAATACTTGTCGAAAAATGATTACAAACTTCGAAGGTGAGAAAAATCAATATCTTATACAAGTATGAGAGAACATGTCCTGAAAGCAGTAAAACATATTGGGTTAAACGAGAAGGGCTTTGGTGCAACTGCTGCCACTAATTACGTTGTAAAAGACCGATTATTCGAGCGACACGGAAGGTGGAAGTCTGAAAAAGTTAAAGATGGGTATGTGGAAGACAAAATATCAGCTTTATTGTCCTTGTCGACTAACTTAGATCTATAAAAAACCTCCTTTGCGAGTACATATCTTGCTACACTGATCTTACTATACTTTGATAAAATAAATAAATAAAGTTATTTTCCGTTGAATTGTTGACGAATTAGAAAATAAATAAATTTATTTTTGTCATAAAGTATTAACTTAATAATTATCACGTGACTAAGTTTATCAAAAGGGTGTTTCGCGAAAGAATTGTCAAACGTCGATAGCAATTTCTAAAAGTCACCCGCCCATCCCACCCACCATAGTAAAGACAAGCTGGTTTATATTTCTTTGTATATTTCCCATATCTCCAACACAAACGAATTTTATTGTTCAAATAAAACAAACATAATAAAAAATTGTTAGACAAGACTTCAAAATAAATTGTAATATCGCATAACGCCACTTTACACACCTAATAACGCTACTTTACACACCTAACAACGCCACTATACACACCTAATTTCGATTTCGATTTATGCAGACCTTTTCTACATATGTTTAACATTTATTTGTCATTTTTCCGAAGCGATACAAACGTAAATGTAATACATCAACAAAGGAATCCACCATACATCTCCTATGGTTCTTTATGCCTTTAGCTGTAAAATAATCACAAGAACTTTAGGATTTTGGCCAATATTGTTTAAGTATATTTTCACATTCATAACTTCCATATCTATATGCGACATTAAATGCAGTGTCTCCTTTACTATTTTCCATATTAATATTGCAATTATGTTTAAGTAATAATTTCACACATTCACTCCATCCAATACGACATGCACAAATAAGTGCAGTGTTTCCACAATCATCCTTCAAATCGATATCGCAATTATACTCAAGTAATAACTTCACACATTCAGTGTATCCAGCCTCTGCAGCAATCATCAATGCTGTCTGACCATTATACTTGGTATCAATATTAACATTTTCACATTCCAGAATTACTTTCAGCATCTTTCATTGATTATTTTCAACGACAACTTTAAGAAAGTTCGATTCCTTACTTAATTCCAGTTCCAACGCCATGGCCAATTTCAAGTTGGTTACTGCTTTTCCATTCTTTATAATCGCATGGATATCTGTTTGAAAGTAACAAATCGGTGAAGTTTCAAATAGCAGAAATGCTAGTAAACCAAATAATAGTGAAACAAACTATGAGCGATCACTGTCATTATTGTTTTAATTTGAAACGAGGCTGCTACAAATGTCACAATCGACACTATATCTCACAATTCTGCACTATAAATAGCAAGACCATTTGCCACAAAAAAATTGAAAATTGACATTATGTGTAGTAGAAATGGCATGGATGTGAGTGCAATTACAGTTTAATTCATGACTAGTAAGTAAAAAACGTGAAATTTTAACGAACACGGAGGACGAGTTTAAATTTGTTTTTACTTACGAGTAAATTAAACTGTAATTTCACGAACTAGTGTCATGTGATTACTGGTTAATCATATAAAAACAAAGGGAGAGTTAGTGTTCATGTTTTTGAAGTTTAGAAAAACCAGGTTCATATTTTTTTGAACATATTTCGAACATCAATCGAATGTTTACTTTTTTTCATTCCATTCGAAAAAATACTTTACAACAGAAAAAAACAGTGTACACTCAGTGAGATCGTAATCACTTATCAGGTAATGATGATTAATAAAAGGAAATAAAAAAAGTTATCACGCTTTATTTTTTTTCTGCAGTAAAAATTGGCGAGTGCAGAGTTCAATACATTGTAATTACACGCGTAATTGTGCATCTCATATGATTAGTTACAAAATAAAATTTGGAAATCATGAAATCCAGACCTGATTGACACTGTAATTACAGAATTCTTCCAGCAAGCCCATAAATACAAAATATGAAGCCATCATGATAATATCTTTTTAATTTTGTTTAAGGTTTGGAAATTGTTATTTAGACAAAACCACAATGTCAGAATTATAATGCAAAATTTAGAGTAATAACACGGTCACCCTTACCATAATTTTCTCAATCAATCAATCATAGTTTCAATCAAAAACAAAGGGCTTATAGCATATGACGTGTTGATGTTAGTGACTGAAAAACAGACTTTTTTTCAACGTGGCAACATATAGTGTTTGGTGTGCGACATATAGTGTCGATTGTGACATAATAGTGGCGGTACAAGGGGTGCACAGAACGAAAGTGGCGCAATTTATGAAAAGGTCCATTGGTAACAATGATACTAAATCCTTCAAAATACATAAGAATATTACACATATACTACCTTTTGAAGTGAATTTTTGACGCTTTTTCATGATTTCACTTTGGAAATTCTGTGCGTTCTTAAAAGTTAGGGTTTAAGTTAAGGCAAGTTTTTTCTGAGTTTCAATTAAGTCTCATTCCAAGAAGATTTCTTTCGATATTGCATCTTCGCGTGGTTTTAAAAAGCCATTGCACACATGAAAAACAGGAACAAGTGGGTTTAATGGAAACCGTCAAATTTCCATAATGATAACTATATACCATACATTTATGTGTACACACAATGAGTAGCAAATCAATCAATGTTAAGGATATTAACTCAACTGGAAATATGACATACCTGAGGTCAGTTGAAAGAAGCATTTCTAAAGGTAATAACATGCGATCAACAAAGTAATTGGAGATTGAAAAGGTAATAACATGCGGTCAACAAAGTGATTGGAGATTGAAAAGGTAATAAAAGGAGATGATATGAAAATTATTCGGAAAGTTCTTTCTGTGAATTAATGTTATTGTTCAACAATCGAAGCAATACAATAAGAAACAAATAGAAAAATAAGTATTAACCTACCATTTACATTCTCTTTAATAATTAAGCATGAAAATTCAAGATTGTTTAGGTCTAAGGAATTTGTTTCATTTTGATCAAAATCAATTTGTAGTTCTCCTAAGTGGTTATCGTCTGTTAAATCAGATAGAATTACTTTTAAGGAAAGCTGCTCAATTATATCATGTCATTTTTGCAGCAGAATCTCTTGTTCTGATAGCATGACAAGTTTGCAAAGGCTGTTTTGATCATCATCCAGTAGATTTTTTATGTCAGCAGCTGATTCCACCTTCGATTTTCTTTGTGTGATGAGGGAATTTACATGATCATCGAATTGCTTTATTATTTTTGATTCTTCTTCATTTTCTTGGGCAATATATCTGTTTACCCTGATTATCTTTCTAACAAGCAGGTCTTCGCTAAGTTTCTCTCTGGATTCCTGAAAATGCTTCATTACTATTTCATCGGACTGTCCTAATTGTGCTATGAAGGTTTTAGCAGTTTCGTACTTTGCAGTTAAACCTCTTTTTATTTCTGTTACATGGGAACCCAGATCAACAATATCGTGATTTTTATGTCTTTTGTGTTTACAATATACGCAAATATATGCTTCATTACATTCCCTGCAGATGTGTCTTGCAAACGACTTGTGTTCTTCGCAAGTGGGTTGAAATGATTTCTTCTGATGATCAAATTCAATGTTGACGTAATTGTTTCCATCACATGCATATTCGTCAAAACATGATTTGCATGATGTCTTTTTTGCAGTAACGGGAAGATGGGATCTTATACTCATGTCCTTCTTGACAATTTGCATTTTCCCTAAAACATGTGAAAACATGAATTTAGTAAAAATAAAGTGTCGACCATGTTTATGCTGTTTATAAATGGAAAGACAGTTATATTGAATTGACTTTCAAAATAGATAAAAGGCTAAGCAATAAAGAGAACTGGCTTAACAGGTATAAATGCTCAACCGGGGACCATAAAGTTGTTTCTTAGGAGTTTTAGCTTCGTGGGAATGTAAACACATGGCATGATTTTCATTTTTTTTGTCCCATGTGTTTTGTTAAGCTATCTCCTTTGATGATATTGACATTTCAACAAAACAGGATTTTCAGTTGCAAAACATAAAACAAAATCACGCAATATCGTTTCTTAATCTAATTTTCCAGTTCGGCATAGTTCTGTATTTCTCATGCCTTTCTTTGGAGATTGTTGTTTAGAAGTTGCTACTTACGGTCCGAATTGACTCCTGATGTTATCAACGAAATTTTCGACAACAAATACATTTTGTAGAACATCATCCAAGGTCTGATCTTTTTTAATGTTTGCAACTGGTGAGCATTTCTTCGGACATTCCAATATTGCACTTCCATCATCTTTAAACTGGAGAAGGGTTTCCTTGCATTCTTTACACAAACAGTCACCGCATGGCATTATTTTAGGGCTGACCAGTCCATCCATACAAATGGAGCACTCGAATTCATCTACCATATTCATTGCTTTCATGGATTAGTAGGAATAGTGGCGTGACTGTAAAGATGGAAATGAAAAAAAAAGTAAACAACAATGCATCTATTAAAGAACCAACTGAATTTACTTTATATCTATAAAAAAAACACAACAGGGTGCTTAATTTATTTATAAAATAATTATAAAATTATTTTGGACATCAGCATAAATGACCAAAAAGGTTGAATCAATAAATTGAATCGCCAATAAAGGCCGGCTTAAAATTCCATCGGAATAAGGGCGGAATAAGGGCGGAAGAGGTAGTAATAAACGTATAGAACGTTTTTGAAAATTAAAAAATGGAAAAAAACCCTGATGACTGTCGAAACAAAAAAAGTTAAATTCATATGTCAAAAATGTATGTTCGTCTCTCACCGAGTTATATTAATTTTTATATTGACACACTGCTGAAGTTTCTTTTAATCCTCGAATCTCATATCTCTTGAAATTTTAAAAGTTTTGAAGACAAAGTGCTAGCCAGTGCGCAAAATCTTCAAAAGTCTCTGTGGAGGAGCGTTTTCTATAGGAATGGCAAGAAACATTGCCTGCTGTTTCAATAAAAAATACTCCTGCAAAGAGACTTTTGAAGATTTTGACCACTGGGAGCTAAATCTACAGAGCATGGGAAACAGAGTGCATAATGAGGCTTCTGATGAAAATTATAATTTATAATTAATTATTATTAATAATAATAAGATATATAAGAAAATTATAATTACAGAATAACGAAATGAAAGTGATATTATGTGATAGAACTCAAACAAACTAATCAAAAAATGTATAGGATACATGTATTATACATTTATTATATATGTATGGGATACATGTTTTCGACGAAGGATTAGTGAGATGCCGTGATTTGTGATTGACCTCACAAATACAAATTTGACCAAAATTTGTTCACATGCCCTGTAGCCTTGTTTGTTTAGCCTTGTTTTTAGGTTAGCGGGATACTCTATCTTGAAGAATGTCCATATTTATGGATCGCAGTTTGGGAGACGAACGGATCGGGATTCATAATACAATTTGGAGTGAGGCAGTGATGGTAATTGTTGGTTTGTCCAATGAATTTGTTAAGTGAAGATCGAATTCAATATCTCATTCTCCACAAATATCAGTGACAGATATCAGTTCGGAGTATTCATCGGCAGGATTTACAATGTTGTTTATGATGTCATGCTGACACATGACAAGAATGCACTTAGTGAAATAAATGTGAGATCAAAACAAAGTGGACATTCTCTGCAAAATTTTGTCTCATTTTGTGTGATTGTTTGTTCAGCAATCACCCCGTTGATTGTGTCAGTGCAGTTGCGTAGACAATGATATACAAAGTACGTCTCATGAAATTAAAAAAAACCCCGAGTACACGTTAGCTTGTTTGTACAGAACTTTGAAGTTTTTACCGTATTTTCTTAAAAAGTATTTTATAAATTCTTTCTTCCCCTTAAGGGAGATTACAATCGCTTTTTCGTCATTTTTTACTGAAGTGTTTTTCTTTTCAATTTCTTTTTCCATGACACCAGCAGCGACGAGAGGCTCGCGAACGACGACGTACTTGCTTCGATGATCAAAAGTGATTAAGCAGTTGTTGTCAATTTTCATGTCAGCAATGAAATTTCTTTCAGATGGGTTTTGGAAACTTCAAAACTCCCTTTAAGAGCAGCATATAATTTTACATTGGACCCATTCATGAATGAGCATCCGAACTCTTATAACACTTTTCTCGTCCTTTCCAGTAACACCAATTTCGTAAACAACATTTTTACCAGATTTTTTTTCTTACATCAAAATTTGTAATTTTTCCGGTATTCAGCCTAGGGGATGTCATATAAATCTTCATCAACTGTCACGAAACAATAGAGTTAAGGCGTCAGTCTCACGTGAGCAGGACCCAAACATAAAGCGGTGTTCATCATTAAGAGACCATCAGTAACATTCCTGAAAGTGACTTCGACGGGAAATCTGAAATAAGTAACAATGCAAATGTGTTACGCTACTCATTTTATGAAATTGAACAAAAGAATTTAGCTTTTTCTCCTTCTATTAGTGTCAGTAATGAAAATGAATTGGAAAGCCAGCCGCAAGCTGGGATAAAGCATTTAATGAATTCATGGTGGAATGACTCTTCGGTTGAATCCTGAGCAGGTATAATTTTTTTACGATTCACATTTGATTCAGGTATCCCGGGCAAAGGCATAATTTTACGGTTTCACACAATAGTTGGAAAATGTAACCGCAAAAAGATCTGAAAGGTAGGTATCTTATAATATGCTCTCGACTGTGATCTCAATTCGAGATTAAATTATTCATCAATATTCAGACATCTTTTATTAGCAATGATTACAACGACGTTTCGTCGGCAGCAAAAAATGTGCCGACTGCTTACCAAAATGGAGGAGCGACTAAATGAACTGTCGGGATCACTGGGCACGAATGGATCTTCTACATTGCATAAAATCAAAGATGTAGAATATAATTGGAAGACGTGAACTTTGATGATAGATACAAGTGAAAAAGATAAAATGTTAAAAGAAATTATTTACAGCATTAATATATATTTTTTATCATCTTAGAAAATCAAAATTAAACTTAGTGGTTTTTCATTTCATTTCAAATGATTTCCGGACAGTAGCCCGATGGACAGTAGCCCGAGGACACTAGCCCGACAGACAGTAGCCCACCCGGATAGCAGCCCGACCAGACACTACTCCGACTATTATATTTTCGAGGACAATAACCCGACGGACAATAGCTCGACTGGACACTAGCCCGATGGACAGTTACCCACCCGGACAGAAGCCCGACCAGACAGTAGCCCGACCAGACATTAACCTGACCTACTCTAAAGTACTTTAAATCCCTGTTTTTATATGGAGCAATACAAACATGTACAAAGTCAACAAGCGACGAATAGCTATTCCTTCTCTTTCTTTCTTTGATGAAAGCTGCTATTCAATTACCCCCGGATAAAAACTTTTAGAATCCCGATGTCTCGTTAAAAAACTGAGCATGTTCCAAAAGAAACCGTAGGAACTGAAAAGCACATTTACAAGACTTTGTACATGCGTCAAATCGAGTCTTAGATAAACTACAACAATATTTACAATTGTACAATATTTTGTTACGCTAGCCATACCCAAATACATTATCCTGATGCACCCTCGCATCAATTGTTACATTATCCTGATACACCCTCACATCGAAATACATCATTCTGGTGTGCATACAACAATATAGGATAATTTTGAATACATTTTCGAACAGAGTAGCAATTAAACTCAAACTCGGATTGAAAAAACGCAAAACACAAAAGAAAACGACTTGTTGACTAGATGTTTGTAGTCACGAAAGTATCTGAACGAGGTGTGGTTTTTGACTTCAGAGACCCGCCCTTTTATAAACTATGCCACGTCATGCTTAATTCACTTACACCGACCGAAAAGTATTCGAAATCGTAAATAAACCCATTTATTAGATTTGTGCAAAAACAAGGATTCAATAAGATAGTTAATAAGTCAAACTAATCGGTCAATTCGATAAACAAAGGGTTAAATTAATTGCAAGCGTTTCCAAATCTTTCTGATATCAAGTTTTGTGCGAAAAACAGGGGTTAAAAGTACTTTAAAGTACCAATTAAAGGATTATTTAGGTCGGGTTAATGTCTGGTCGGGCTACTGTCCGTTTGGGCTTCTGTCCGGGTGGGTAACTGTCCGTCGGGCTACTGTCCAGTCGGGCTTCTCTCCGTCGGGCTGTTGTCCTCGAAAATATAATAGTTGGACTAGTGTCTGGTCGGGATAGTGTCTGGTGGGTCTACTATCCGGGTGGGCTACTGTCTGTCGGGCTACTATCCGTCGGGCTAGTGTCTGTCGGACTACTGTCAATCGGGCTACTGTTCGGATGCCATTTCAAATATAATCCAAGTTGGTGGAGGAAATTTTAAAGAAGCTGCTAGGTTAATTATGCAGCGGTAGGTATTTTAATAACTCTTGATGTCATATATTAAATATTTTTTAGCACGCTATTGTGAATACACCTTTCCCGAAATTTCGTCAATGTTTCGCCAAACTATCATACCCTGCCTCGTTTTGATGCGATAATCTAATGGAAATTAGCAAAGTATATAATTAAGTAATTACCACAAAACAATACAACGCATCAAAACGAGGCAGGGTAAGATATTTTGACAAAATATTATCGTTTAAACTAAAATTCGGGAAAGGTGTATTGAAAATCTTTTTCCATAGATTGTTTTCTACTGAATTGATGGGCGCCATGAACATGAAGGGCGCCATGAACATGAAGGGCAATAATGAGAAGTATTAATCGCTATTGAACTCAGTTACGCACGATCTAAAAGTTCACTATTTTATTTTCCATACAAACATTTCGTTACCAGTCCTTTTAATCACACTTACCAAACTAAAAGTGGTATGCACAGATTTATTTATTTATTTATTTATTTATTTATTTATTTATTTATTTATTTATTTATTTATTTATTTATTTATTTATTTATTTATTTATTTATTTATTTATTTATTTATTTATTTATTTATTTATTTATTTATTTAGTTTCTAATTATTGTATATTATATTTAGACGTCTTGAAAAACGTCTTTTTGCCGGCTGGGTCCCACCTCTGCTTATTGAAGTTGTAACAAAGGCAACCCCCTCCAGTACAGTTAAGAACATATTCTTCTAACATCTTAGATGCTTCTATGATCGTAAAAACCAACCAGAAATGAATTTCTAGATATTAAATTTATTTTGTAGCCAATTTTTAAACTCTGATTCCTCATGACTTCCCACAGTCTCAGATATTCTTCTTCCGTACATTTTCAGACATCAGTCAGGCATCTTCCTAAGGCCTGAATTTTTCTATACCCACTAAGTACTGAATAATTCGACTAAATTCGCAGTAAACGCCAACTCAACATTTTGAAAAAGAAAAACAATATAAATATATTCAATTTTGAAAAAGGTTGAGTAGCAGTTTTAAAGCACTAATGAACGTCGCATACCTTATTCTACCATATTAAAAATGCGCGTTAATTTCACATACCTTAATTTCCTTCAACGTTGATTTAATAGTGGCAAATATCATAAGGTGTTAATTTTATATGCGTACTTTTGCAATGTTTTTCAAATAAAAACGTTTTACAGAAAAAAATCAAAGTGTCAAAAACGTTCACATAATGTAGTAGGCCCCTCACTTGGGTCCCAATAGGGGAATGGTGTTAACTTTGTTCTGTTGACTGATTTTGGGTGAGTAGAATTTATTGGTGCCGGCTGATTTTTGATAACAGGTGCCGAAATTGGTTTCCAGGCCCCAAAATGGATTCCCATAGGGTAAAAAAAAAATACAAAAAAATACAAAGCCATGTATATCACTAGATAGAGAATAAAAAAAACAAGCAAAAAAAATGTAAAAACCATACCCTGAAAATGAATATTTTTCAAGATATTGCTGGTAAAAGAGTTTCGTTTTCCGGGGGTAACGTCCCATGCTTTTATGCACAAAGCATGCAAAAAGCACATTATTTTTGTTAAACAACAAATATATTTATTCAAAAAAAGCACCCTGTCTGTAAAATTGTTTCTCCCCAAAGGTTTTTCAGGGTTTGTTAGCATAAAAACAATAATATTAGGGCTGTGGTTTTTTTTAGTTACTCCTGGATTGACCAAAAATTACAACAATATGGAAAAAAAAAGTTTTCTAGTTATTAACCAAGCACTTGTAAGGTTCGATAAAGGGTGCAAATTAATACGATGCCTAGAAAATAGTTAAATGAAATTCTTTCCACGTATCCTATCATACAAGTGCTTGGTAAAAGTGCACCCTTTACACTGCCTGCAAGGTTCGGCTTTTTTACCGGATTTTTACAGAAATGCACTTATTTCTGAAAAAAAAAACCTTAAGAAATTACCATATTTTCATGATAATACGTTTACAGATAATTCAACTTTTCATGCAATGTGAACTTTGCACATTCGGCTAAATCCATATTTTTTCAGGTCGTAATAAAGGTTTGTGTTAAAAATGTTGCTTGTGGAGATAAATCAAACACAATACATTGACAAAGTTTTGAACCTCAGTACAGCCGTCGTATTATTTAATCGTCATCATATCATCTTCACTGTATTCACTGTCTGTGGGAACAACATCATAGTCATCCTCATCGCTGCTAGAATCATCGCTTTGCTCGTCTGCACCAATGTCGTCAAATCGAGTTTCTTCAGTATTTTCGTCTAATGTTTCAACTTTTCAACTGATGGCAGTAGCACGCCTTCAAATCAGATTGGCATAAATTTACCATCAACTTCCTCCCATCCATACTCTCTTGGATGTTTGGAAACATAGGAATTGTTCAAGCAGTTGACAAACTCTAAAAATCAGAGGAAGGTAATTATAAGTCGTGTGATCTTCACTGCATGAAAGGTATGTTCCTGTAAGCAGAGTTTTGCCAGAAATTTCTTAATGAAGGAAACCCCAACTATTTATGCAGTGCTTGTGCGGAAATTTTCCCCATGTTTCCTAAGTTAGAGTATGGTAAATACAATGTTATCAACTTTTAGGACAATAGGTTAAGTATCTTATTGACTTGTATGACCTTAGAAATAAATCAAGTTATATGCCAATCCACAGAAAAATTACAATTACAAATAACATCATGAATTTATTTTGCAATCGTTAAAGGCTGAAAGATGTTTTGATATACAAACCTAAAGTTACATGATTGGTCCTCATAATTTTCATTTTCAAAGAAGATTCATCCGGCGGAATTCGTCTTGTGTCTGCAGACGTTTTCTTTCCATTCTTTTGAGTTTTGATAACAGTTGCGTATCTACTTTGTGCAGCTGTTGTCTCACTCCTCGGCCGATTGTATACTACATGTAAGATAAAATCAATAACATCTGATATCGCGGCTCTTTCCCATCTCAGACTTGACAATAAGTCAACTGTACTAGGAATCTTCTGCATGCATTTGAATATACCAAATTTAGATCTGCCAAAGAAGGGGATGTATAGTCACAACCTGTTAAGGCATGAAAAGCTGGTAGAATCTTGCATACTGATTCTCCTAACAGGTGTGCCAAAGATTTCAGTTCTGTATTATCCGCAAAACCTTCTGCGCTTTTGATTTAGGCAATTTGACTCTTCCATTATCGCCTATCTGTCCTCTAGGTAGAACTATCCATGATACTAAATTATAAAGATCTGTGTTGATATCCGAGTTTTCCGTCATAATGTCTTGTGGTGTTGGTGTTTGCGTTTCACGAAGTGATTTATGGAGCATTTGAGACGTGCTTTTAATTGCTACCGGTCTCGGTATACCTTGCCCTGACACACACGATTTGATTAAATCATATAACATATTTGTGTCTCCAGATAATACATACTCTGATTTTAAGGCTTCCTTTTCTGAGCTGACAAATGCCAAACCATTACGAAATTCCTTTTCAAGTAATTTCTTAAGATCGATGCTTCTTGTTTTGCTAACTTGTTCTCACTGATCTCTTCGCAACTCATCATACAGGTTTCACAACTCATCATACAGGTTTCACAACTCATCATACAGGTTTCGAACTTGAGCTAGACTGTATATTTCCTTTTGCACCAGAATATGATCTCGTAGCAACTGACATAAGTCTAACCAAGCATTATCTTCATTTTTAGTTCTTGAAAATGTAAGGGTTTGTTTTTCTCTTTTCCATGCTGGGCTTCTGAAGGGTATATAACATTCCTTACGGTGATAGGCAACTTCAGCAGCCAACAAGGATTTCGTTGATAACGTCAAAAGGATTCGCTTTGCGCCTTCTACATACTTTTGCGCCTTCTACCTACTTTTGATTGTTGTTTTTATGTGTATTTCTGCAAACTAGGAGATATTATTCTTCCCTTGACACGTATGTCTTTATTACAAATGATACAGCGTTTTTGTTCGGTTTTTTTCCAAGATGACTCGTATGTGTGTTGTATTCTGCTACTTGTACGTACATCTACTAGTTGAAAGATTTCTTTTGGATCATCTCGTTCATTGTCTGCGGCAGGCGGATCGCTTTGACTTGGTTGGTTTTGAAGGAATTCCTTTTTGAAAAGCTTTCCTTTGCATGCTTTATGGGCCCATTTGTCCTTCGTTTCTTCCCAATTCACTAATTTGTTGATATTGTTAAACTCGTGGTCAACCTTTTCCCAGAGTTCAACAAATTCTTTAAATTGCACAATATCTTTCAGCCTCTGAAAACTTTTTTTCTTTATGTGCTTTCTTTCCGAGGAAATAAAACATATTTGGCAAGTTATACGCCCATGATGCACAGTCAAAGTTTGTAAATGCGGTTTCAAATTCCTTCTACAAACTGCATCGGGATGACTGCTGCTATCAGCATTGGATACATCAGCTCCTAAGTAAAATTCCAAAAATCAGCGTCCAGTGTCACTGCACAAAATCCAGAGAATATCAAGGTCCATAAATGCATCTTCGCCGCCATCCATTTAAGAGATAAGATTTTTACTTAAAACTAAAAGGAAAATAATTAAGTAAGTCTGTTTGCAACAAGAGAAACTCACAAATTAACTTTCTACACACTGTTTAACTTGATCCTAAACAACTTTTTCAGCCACTCTGGATAAACAACCTATCAGCCTTTTGAAAACACCTTCTGCATTATACTCTTCTACTGTATGACACGCTAAATATGTGGTTAAAAAAGGAAAAAATCAATTAGGGGGTAAAAAAGTTAAAACAAAATCATAAAACCATCCATAAATGCCCACATACTATTGTTATAAAAAATATAAATTGTACCCAAGTGCAGATCTTAACATGCTTCAATAAACACTTAGGGGACTTTTTGCATTATAAAATTCACCACTGCCTCAAATTCGCGTTAATTTCATACATTTTGAAATGTATTTGTTGTAACAGCAATAATTTCATTCAAAAACTAAAGGCGAAGTTCGTCAACCGCGTTAATTTCCTTTGCGTTAATTTCCATCGCGCTAACTTCATAGCGCGTTAATTTCCTGGAATAAAGTATTTATATGCAATACGCATTTGTTTGGATTTCTTTCCTAAGAATTTATTTATAAAGCACTTCATCTTCGTTCCCGTCATGCAGTTGCAGTTGCATAAATTCCCTAACGATAGTTGCTACTGCAAACAAGTGGTACAGATTTTGCCACTTCTCCTTTATTACTTATTTCTGAAATCTAGTGTTTTGTTGTGTATACATAATTATATTATATATATAATTGAATACGCTTCGTGTAGATAGTATGCTTTTTGAATGAAGATAAGGTTTACATCAGGATTAATCCGCTATCATCGTTCTTCCTTCACATGTCTCTGCTGGGGGTCCTTTCTGCCTGGTTCCCGCCTTTATATTCAATTTTTCTAACGCACGCCTTCATTCAGAACAAAAAAACCTCAAAACAATTATCTTCGCCTTTTGAGACCAGTTCATTGTGGTCGCAACAATTCCTTAACACAATTATGAACAGCATGTGAACAGGATGGTCTCAAAGTTTGCAGTTTCATGAGACTATTTTAAACAATATGAGAACATTGGTGGCCTTGTGGTAGAGTGCTCGCCTTCAGTGCGGGAGGTCAGAGTTCAAATCCTGGCCGAGTTATGCCAGTTATGCTTTGCACTCAGCTTGAGAGCCGGATTGATATCTAAGCCGGTTGTCTGGTTAAGCAGTTGAAGTTTATCTGCCAAAAATACCAAAATTTGCCACATGTATGAATGAAAAGAAACTAACGAATTAATGAAAATTAAGAAATAACAAAGAAAATTTTTCGAAGATGTTTTGTTTATCTATACATTGTTCTACACATGGACATGCACAGTTAACTTTAAAGGCCGATTTTCACAGAGATAAACTATAATATAATCATTGTTATGTGTTGTTTATATCATCCGAAAATGCTTTGTTTTTTTGTTTTTTTTGATCAATAAAATATCAAAGCACTATAAATTGATTGATACGGTACAATCTATTATATTCAACTATCAATTATAAAAATTATAACCATTTCTCTCAAGTGTAGATGATTATTCATCTACACTAGGCGATTATTCATTCTTATTGATCACTAAGCAACGTTATTTAAAATACCAACTTTGCCTAAGAATATTAGATGAACAAGATTTAGCGCATGCGTGTTGCGTTAAACGTTGTTTATTGTTGTATGTTGTTTACATTAAACGTTGTTTGTTGTTGTCTGTTATTTACATTAGGAAAGAAGCCGAAATTATTTTATCTGATATTTGAAAATGACAAAAAAGTGTTAAAAACTCGTTTGAACTTCCCCACTTTTTAGATCTTGCTTATTGTGTATCCGAGGGACTCTCCTTCGGAAACCGGGAACGTTTATTCATTTTATTAAGATTTCCCCATAAAGAGAGAAATCTTATTTATTTAGGATTTCTGCCTATCGACTAAGAGTTGCGCTGCAACCGTTTTTCTGCCCATTCCGAATCGGTTATCAGTTTTTAAATGGCAGTCCGTGTCGAGAAGCGTATTTTTTTCAATAATGTTTTTTATATCAACGATTTCGATGATGATGTGTAAAATTACGTTAAATTCTAAAAAAGCTTTCAGAAAATCTAAAGAAGTATTTTCTTGTATTATTTAAGTGTGTACATTTGATATGGAGCAGTTGGTCGTCTTCCAACAGCTTTTGAATTGTTTATCTTTTATATAGTTTTAAAAACATATTGCAATTTAAGTGTAGATGGCCGAGTGGCCTAAAGCTTTTCTTTTCGAGAAATCCGATGAAATCCATTTTTGTTTTTTAGAATAAGTTACAATAAGTAAATGTAGGTTACAGTTATCCTCCTAGGTAAACATGCTTAGGGACAGATTTAGTGCTAAGCGATAAATATATTTGAAATAATCCTCCATCGGATTTGAACCACTATTGATTGATACAATGACATGTTTTCACAATACCTTATATTGGCCCTTTTGGCCGGCACTTATTAGGCCAAGGCAAAAATCTTGATTTGGCCATTTAGGACCGTATTTAAAAAAGACATTATTGAGACACCCAGGTTATATAAAGCTTCTATTTCCTCCGGAGTTAATATTATCATAAATGTTGATAAAACGGGTATTCTGGGACACACTGTCTATGGAAATCTTTTTAATCAACAATGTTGGTCTTGTTTATTTATATAGTGAAAAAAATTAGCAAATAAAATCGGATAAAACATAAAATAAATACATAGTCCGAAATAGTGTGTTAATTAAACAATTTTCTTTGCAGGACGGGTAATAATTTTACACTTATCTTATCTTATCATATTTTATCTGCATAGCTTCCCTTTCAATCGCAATGGAACATACAAGATATCAAATAAACGTAATAAAAATCTGGCACATGCTATACCTTCTGTATTGGTATTCACATTCCAGTCCTAAATTTAATATCGGAAAAAAAAAGAGGAAACGAAAACAACATTGTATATAAAAACAAATAAGTAACGAAAATGTATAAAAAAGAAAATGCAAAAAGAACCAACCAACCAACCAAAAGAATAAGAATATTAACAAACCTCGATGAAGCACAGAAGCAGAAAACTGAATGCACATGGATCAAAAATTTGTTTTTATTAGTGCATTTATATTTTTCATGATTTTATTTTGAATTTGATTTATAAGAGTTTGAATCATGTATATGAATCAGACATAGGAAATGTAGCGGCTGATCTCACCCCCTGGAGGAGAGTGTTTTCAAAAGGATAATTGCAATTTAATTGCCAATTCTGTTTTAGAAAGTTCTCCTCCAAATTGGCTTACACCAGTCAAATTTCTGCTAGATCCACCTCTGAAATGTACATGAAAAACACTCTCTTAAAACCTACGAACTATTTCAACCACCGTTAACTCGAAGCCTTGGAGAAGTAAAATTCAAAAGATTTTGAGCCTTAAGCCAATGGAAAAATCAATATCAAGTATGAAGAACTTTGCCTATAATATAAACTGCCGTGATCTATACACTTTGGTCGATGTTTTCAAACTAGCTGTTTACAGGATCCGATAACATATTTGAATAGACGTTTGTTGTATTAGCGACTTGGTTGTATGGTTTCCAATCAATTGTTAGGCGGTCATATGAAAAAATTTACCAAAGTGATCATAAATCATAAATTATTGGTAATATTGTGTAGCCAAAAAGAAAAACTTTTCCAAAAAATTCATACCCTTACAGGTTTGCGTTTTAAATTTCAAAGATATTAACTGATAATTAAAGAAATTTGGTTATCCCTATCATTACTATGCTAGTTGAATTGTTGATGGGAACAGATTTAAACAAAATACATTTTTATTGCTACCCGGTAATAGAAATGTTTCTAAGCATATGTGTTGTTAATTAATGAGAATATATTTACTTTAACTTTAGGAAATTGCAAAGGGCCATTTACCGTGTGCGATCAAAGAAATTATGAAGGTAACAATTAATGCAAAATGCCCAGGTCGTGCAATTGTATTACGGAGGAAAATAATAAACCTTTCAAAAAAACTGTTGTTGTTTGTTTTCTAATTGATTTGATTAAACAATGCTTTTAATCTTTAAAGCATCGTTTCGTATCGTTTTAAGGAAGATATTTAAACATTCGCGTACTTCTAAATAATAAGTGCCATTCACTGGTGAAAGAATACAGGATACTCAATTCTTCCTAAATCTAATAGGAAATACAAAGAAAAGTTTTAAACATAACAATAAGTTGATGCTTTCTTTACATTTAGGCGAATTACATAGATTGGCCAGAAGCATAGAAAGGGCTGACGAGGACACTAAAAGTAAGTTGTAATGCTTGAATAAATGCGTAAATTGGGAACATTATAATTTCTATTATTCGACAGTAAAACATGAGAATAAAATCATCAAGCAAGAGTTGTTTCAATTTGTATTTCTTTTGACTTATAGTGGACGCCATCGCCATATTACGTCTCATCAGAAATAGAAAAGCACATGGGAAGAGAGATTCGAAAATGAATAGCGGTGGTAGTTGGAGATCTGTAATGTGATATGTTAATATGATATGTTAAACTGCATTTTTATGAGCATTTCATGGCATTGTAAAAAACAGAAGAAAAATGATCTCACACTATTGAATATTTGTTTTATTCTGTGTCTTAGCCCTCATACATCTGTGTGTGCGTGGTAAATGGATACTAGGCACGTAGGACTAGTATGCTCGCAGCATTCTAGCAAATTTGATATTCAGGAATCGTTATCAAATGTCAATTTCTTGAATTTTTCTAAAATTTAGTACAGATTAGAATTTTAGCGAATAAGTTTTTTTTCAAGTGCGGAAAACTAAAAGATTGATTTGAGGCACGAAATAATCCTAGAATTTAATTACCGATGTAACCCGTTTGGAAATGTTTTTGTGCGTGTCACTGATCTAAAAATAATACTGGATCGAGCTTCTATTGTTTATAAATGATAACATGATGGCCAAGCTATGAGGTCTCCAGTCAAACATAAAATGGCCGCTGCCGAATTTTTATTTTAGATTTCAGTGTCAGAAAAAGTGTTCTTAAAACGAAATGTGGCGCAAATGAAATAGTTTTTTTTAACACAAAGCATACTAGTCTGCGCAAAGTCAGCAACAAATATGGAAATGATATAATATCAAGCAACAAGAAGGACAATTTTTCCTACCAGTACAATCCAAGCAGTCCTTCACTTGGTATCATGTCTAGATTCTTGCAAAACTGTTTTATATTTGGTTCAATTATATACAATTGGACAGAGGCGTAGCTAGAGCTCAGGCAAAATTTGTGGAGGAGAGGTTAGTCATTTAAAGTAGATAAGGAAAACGTGCAAGTAACCTAATCGACACTTAAAACTAAAAAGAAATATCATAACGTTGGACTCCTCCACTTTTTTTGACTGACCATGAATACGCCTATGTGGAATTACAATCAAGAACTGCATCAATCTTATTATATATAAACTTTGGACAAATATATATCTCAAACAAATGATTTAAAAATAATAACAAATATACAAAAGGATAATGAAATTAGTTTTTACACAATGTTGTTATTCTAAACGTGTCAAGAATACCTTTTTGACACAACTCTTTCTATGAGCCAAAATCCATTTTACTAAATTTTAGTTTAGTACAATGTAAACAATGCATAAATTTTATGAATAAACCTATTTCACAGTTTTTTACCAATTCTACTGAGTGAAAGGTGTAGCCAGTCATTCTCTGGGAAGCATTTCATTTTCACACATGTTTGATAATTTCTGTATATAAGCAGGATTTATTAACCTGGAACTAAACTGCAAATCTGAAATATCCATCATTTATGATTTAGATGAAGGTCTAAAATTGGATCAGATTTCATGCAAAGCCCCTTATCCTCTCCTTTTCCCCTAAAATAGAAATATTCAGACAAGGAAACAATATTTCACTACAAAAAAAGAGGAAAAACATTGCTTACATTAGATAGAAGCGGGAGCACATCTTTTCATTACTTTAGAAACTATGTATATTAAAAACGTACATCGTCCACATCGTGTTGTTATTGACAGTTTTTAATTCTTTTGATGGAAGTTCGCATGTTAACCTTTATTTTAAAAGTTCATTAATCAGAAAATGTGGTTTAAGCGAAGTATTCAACAAAAGTTGAAAATGAAGCATAATAAAACACAAATTTCTTCGGTGTTTTTTTCTTTTAGATAGTAATACTCCTTTTGATTTTGTTGTAACGAAAATTTGGTTTAGATGTTGGTATAAATAGAATGCATCGTGCATCATGCAGTAGCGACGTTTGTGGACAGATTGTCAGTTTCTAAATGGTGTCGTTTCATTTTAAGAATAACATGGATGGTCGATTAACATTAGACAACAAGACACGAGTGTGAGTGTTCTCTGGTAAAGTCTCATAAAGCGTATATATGAAAGAACTATGAATGCATGATCAACTCTTAACTTTATGGCTCAATTGAATGAATATCACAAAATATACAACACGAACGACTCTACGATATATTTCAGCGTCAAGCCTTCATCTGGGTATATCATTATAATAGTAATCGTAATATTTATTTGTTATTTTAATTCTTGTATTTTATTTTATTTCATTAAACACATTTTTCATAAATCGTATTTTGATATGTTTCGTCATTTTACCCTTTCACAGTAATTAGAAATCCCAGTGAATATTGTTTTTACTTCACACGGAAGATGTCATACAAAAGTCAATCGCATGTAATAACAATGTTATAACGATGTCAAATAAACGTCATTTTAACATCAAAAATGTCATGTATGAAATGATGTCATGTATGATACGGACTCAAGGATCTTGAGACCAGATCAGGTGGTTACTGGAAACAAAGACGCAAGACTACAAATATCTTGTATTGCTTTTATTCTGCTTCAATGGTCATTTCTTGCTTTCTTCATTCCTCGATCAAACTTTTAAGTTATAATATACAAAATTTATACAAAAACCGTCATTCAATGTTTTCCGGATATTCATGGTTAGCCTACTCTCACGTCGCCATCCTCGTTGCCTGCAAACAAGATTCTTTAGTACTTCAAAACTACTACTCAACCTTTTTCTAAATGTGGAATGGGCGTTTCTAAATGTGGAATGGGCGTTTACAGCGAATTTTGAATATATGTAGGATTTAGTTGATTTATTTTTACGAAACATTCAGATCTGAGAAAGATGCAAATCTAGAGTGTAGTCGCAGTTTGTGGAGGCGCACATTAACATAATTTCTGTATAACCAATGGGCTTATTTGCACGTTTTTCTTTTATGCTTTAATAGCTAACATTCTCCTTCACAATTTTCGACATACCTCTTAGACTAGCCGCTGGTAAAGGCACAGGAAAATGAATATCTTTTCCTTCGATCTTGAAAGTTTCATGGCCGAGACTGTAGGAGGTCACGAGGAATAGATTTTCAATAGATTTATAGAAGTTGTAAGTATTTTTATACGTCCATGTTCTTACTTCAGCTTTCTCTGCTGGGGTCCTTTCTGCCTAGTCGATCCAAGGTTCCCGCTTCTATTTCACATTACATCATCTACGTGTAGAGCTAATATTCGATTATTCGAACACACACCTGCATGCAGAACAATACATCGAAGCAATTATTATCGCCATTTGAGACTAGTTCATTTTGATTGCAACAATTCTTTGCGATAATTTTGAACCTAAATGTGAACAGGATGACGAAAATTAGTGAATGTTCGTTGGGTACCGAAAAAAACACCGAAAAAAACACCGAAAAGGAATTTCAGGGTAAAATATAAGACTTTCTTATGGAACGTGGAAGATAGAGATAGAGGGCGACTCTGTATAATCTTTCGACTGGAAAGAGACTGTTGCTTTTGCAAGTGTTCAAGTGTGGTTTTCAAAATATATAAGTCCACAGCCACTGTCATACTACAAAGAAACAAACAACATATCGAATAAACCAATAAATATCTGGCATTTGATATATCTTGTGTGTTGGTATTCACGTTTTCGTGCTAAATGAAATGTCGGAAATAAAATAATAACAAAAAACATATTGCAAATAAAAATAAATAAGTAAACAATACGTTAAAATGTATAAAAGAAGAAAAAAGAAAAACACTTTCTCGGTGAATATCAAAACTGCTTTGGTAAGTGATTTCTTTATAGTGTACCTCTATATTTTGGGATTGGTGTTTCATAACAGAGCGGTGTCTTAGCTATACTTTATCCTCCCATCGCAAAGAACGTAAACACCTTCACTACCGACAAGAAGCAGAAAACTGTATATACATGGACCAAATATGAACAAACCTCAGTGGGCAAAATCTTCAAAAAGTCTCTGTGGTGGAGTGTTATTTATTAAAATAACACGCGAAATTGCTTGCCATTTCTATAGAAAACACTCCTCCACAGAGACTTTTTGAAGATTTTGCCCACTGGGACATTTGTTTTTATTTATGGATTCATATTTTTTCAACGTTTTAGTTTTGACTTAAAGTATAAAGTGAATCGTGAACGTTATTTTACGACATTTTTTTTACTACTTAGTGTTAGAAAGGGCTTAATTAAGTTAAATTTGGGCCGGCATGAAAATAGTTTCAAATTTTTGGATCGTTTTTCAATTTTGGGCCAAAAAAGGCAATTCAGGGAAAATGAAATTATAGGGTTGTACAATGTACCTAGAACACTAAGAGCAGAACATCAAGGGAAAGCTTTTCCTTATTCCATTGCATTGTGGTTCCGAAAGTGCTTTAGTATCTATGAAATTTTGCATGTAGAGCAATTCAATAGTGCTGGTATTAAATTTATGAATCGGTTTTTTAAATTTTGGCCAAAAAAGGCAATTCGGGAAAATGAAATTATAGGGTTGTACAACGTACCTAGAACACTAAGAGCAGAACATCAAGGGGAAGCTTTTCCTTATTCCATTGCATTGTGGTTACAAATAAGCTCACTTGCAGAAAGCCTTGCACGTCCAGGCTCTAGTAATTTCAATCGCCAATCGCCCTTATTTGAAATTTGGTAAATTAAGGTAAAAACATTTTCGTAAAGTTTCAATAAATATTATAACCTATAATAAGATTTTACATTTCACATCTCAGCGGAAAATCTTCAAGGCGAAGGCATCTTGTTCACTCTTTGAAATACATGACCTAATCGACGGTAACCGATGGTATCAGCATCAACAACACAATGTAAACAGTTTTTAAATACTTTTATAAATTATGTCAAAACATTCATCACCTCATTTTCAAACGGAATAATTATGACTCCTTCATTATATAAACATATACTATACGTCACATGGAGTCCTTTTTATGACAATTAACTACGTAGTAATTATGATGAATGCATCCTAATTTATGTTCATATGCTGTATTCCATAATTTCGAAATTCTTTTGTTAACAGATAGTCATGATGAAAACTTATATTGTGTTCATTTTGTTGCTGAGTGCTTTGGAAGCAGTTCAAGGTAATATATCCATCAATTATGTTGTGATATTACACATTTTCAATGTGAATGTTTCCATTTTACCCGAATAACCAACTCTCACTATAACGGACCTGCTTCTCTTTTGCCGTCCCTTAACAAATCCTCTGAAAATCTCTTCATTTTACGAACTCTTGATATAATGAAGTTTTTTGTGTCTCTTGTTTCCGGGACGCATGTCTTTCGTTCATACATGATATATGATGTATACTTCCTCCAACGACAAAGCAAAATCAAAACACAATGATTTATTCATCTCACTATTTATATAGGGGGTGGCGAGATTGATAAAGAATGCGTTTTCCCATTCCGATATAAAGGTGTTTGGTATCAATCCTGCACAGTTACAAATTGGCACAAGCCTTGGTGTTCAAAGACTAAGGAGTATGCAGGAAAATGGAAAGAGTGTGGTAAAAGATCAAAATATCTATATTAATCAATGTATCTGGATTTATCTAAAGAAGGACACAAAATCAGGACACCAGTTCTTCTTTATCTTGTTCAATTCCCCCGTGCAGCACAAAACACTGCTTAAAATAGTCTATATGTATGTGTTTCAAGAAAACTTAAATCTCCTGATAACAAAATATACGTAAAATAAACGTTAATTACAATTACATCATCTTCTGAGTCAAACCAAGTCAAAGTCAAACCAAGTAAAAACATGAACTCGGATTAGGTCTAAACTTTCGGGTTTTTATAAACAATTGAATATTTCATACTCGTTTAATGAGTACAGTAGAAGAGAAATATGGGGCGCCGTTCATGCCAAAATTGGAATATTTTTGCTAATTGACAAATATTTGTGCTGAATGAAATATATGTATGCTTTGTTTAAGTATTTACATGCTCATCAGGGGCGGATCTAAGGTATGTCGAACTGTGCGACCGACATACCAAAAAAGCGTCAAGTTACGAAAATAATATTGCTAGCATAAAATTATATCTATTACTTATTTTTCAATCAATCTCCGTATGTGACGTACTCGTTATTTGTTTATTTATTGTGTACGCGTAAAGCCTGTATATCTCAAATAACGTCTTTCAGAATTGTGCGAGCGATTTCCTATTTGTGCGAATTTTATAGCCTATATCCCTAGTAGGCAGAATTAAGTTCAAAATATGCTGCAAATAATGAGTGAATGACACAGACTAGACCATGTTTGGTCGAAAAATCTATCAGTCATGCATCGCATCCCCCTACTTTTCAGTGACCATAAATTTTTGCCTCAAAATGTGACGTCAAAATCGAACATGGTATTAATTTCCACAGTCACCCATGGGCAAGAATTCTATTCCGTATTTAGTTGGATAAAATGCCAGATAAAGTATGGTCCAAAACCACAAATGTGCGAATGTGTGCGAGAAATTTAACAAGCTAGCTAGTTTTAAGCATGGCCGACGAAGGTGTTGTGTTAAAGCAGTTACACAGTTATTTATTATCTGAAAATCTCGAAGAAATTTTGAAAATAAAAGAACAGTTTTTATCAAAACTACTCGAGCAAAAGTACTTAAATATTTGCGATTTAAGTGATTTACTTGCTAAGAGAGTCCTGTTGGAAAATGTGAATGCTAATATTTACATTCCTCCTGGGGCTGCAAAGAACAATGGCTCAAAGATTGCTTTGAGGTAGGTAATTATTTTATAATTCGTTTCTGTAATTATGAAAGCAATTTTGATATGAATCTCTTGTGACCTTTGTCATTTATTAAAATAATTACGTAATACATAAAGAATGTTTTATATTTTTGTGTTTTGTATTTTTGTTAATAAATAAATCACATAATAAATAAATCATCTTATATAATTAGAGTTTATCATGTCATAGACCGGTTGTTTTTGTTTGCGACGTTTCGACAGTTACTACTGTCATCATCGGGCGTTTGTAAATGAATGATGTAAAGTTTATATATGTTTTCAGTAGGATCGAAATTAGGATCGAAATTATTTCGGACCTGGAAGGAAGCAATGTCAATAATTTGTTTTGCGTAGAGCTGGAAACCATATCGCAGGAACATTATACGATGTACTATTAATACTGGAATTGTTTTTGACACTGTATATAGTCTCTTTGACTTTTCGAGCAGTCCATCCTTTTTCCTTGTCAAGGATCTTTCTATTCTCCCAATCAAACTTGTGGTCATTAGTCCAACAGTGGTCAGCAATTTCGTTTTTGGTTACATCGCCATTCCGTACGGCTCGCATATGTTCTTTGATGCGTTGCTCAAATGTTCTTTTTGTTTCTCCTATATAAACTGATTCACAATCACTACATGGAATTTGGTATATCACGTTATTTGTGTCGTTCATTGAGATCTTGTCTTTCGGATGAGATAATATGTTACGAAGAGTTTCCGTTGATCGAAATCTGCATTTGATGTTGTGTGCACGGAATATTCTTTGTAAAGCATTACTGATACCAGATACATAAGGAATACTAATAGTGGTCACCGGTTCTTGTTCTGTTGATTCTTCGGTGTTTGAAGTTCGAGTATTGTTTATTCTATTTTCAACTCTTCTAACAATCGTCCTGTCATATCCATTTGCTTGGAGAACCGATTTGATATGTTTCATTTCTTCAACACGATCATCGTCATTACTAACAATATCTTTCGCCCGATTTATTTTACTGTCGGCTTGTTATTAGATTTAATCAAATTATTCTGTTTGAATAAATGAGACGATTTTTTTTAGATCGAAATCCACTGGTGACTGTTTGTATAGCTCTGTGTCGCTGGTATTATTTGGTAATAACTCAATGGTGGATGTTCTGAGGATGTTAACAAGTATTGACCTTTTTTTGAATCCGTCCTTTTATGCCAAACATCCGTGTTTTTCTTTAACTTTTGAGAAACATAAGGATTTATTTCGAATGAAAAATAACATTTTTCCATTATCACTTTCGGGTACTGTTACGAATCAAAATTTATCCTCCACTGAAGAATATGTAAAAGCTGAAGCAGTTAATAATAGTTGCTGCCATAATTGGTCCTCTCTAATATGTATTATGGCATTGTCTACAGTTATTTCTAAAAGTATTAAAGTGTTTTATCCGCAATTTGGTGCTGTAAAGTATCAAGCTTTATTTAACCAATTTATTAAGCCTAGAGTTCCTGTCATTTCTGGAGATCACATAGAAATTCTTTTTCTTTATGAAGACTCCATTCAATCTAAGTCAATTGTAACTCTTCCTAATCATTTTGTTCCTCTAATTCCTTATTATAAAACTAACAAAAGGTCACTAAACCTTCCTGTAATTAGCAGTAAAAAGCTTAAACATTCATCTAATCATTCCAGTCAAATGACAATAAGTTTTCCTCGTATGACATCAAAAATTCAACCTGCTTCAAGCAAAAATGATGGTACTGATGAAGTTATTAAAACTGTTCATGTTGTCACTTCTAGTAGCAAAGTAACATCAGATAAACATTCCACTACTCTTACTCAGTCATGCTCTGTTTCTTCTACAAATAGTTCAGTTGTGGAAAGTGATAGTAACACAAAGACTGTGACCTCGTTGCAATCTTCTTCTTTTTCTGTCATGAATGATTTTTCCACTTTGGAGAAATCATATGATATTGCTAATTATGTGAATAGAGACCCTAAAATGTCTCAATCTCAACTGTTAGCGCTAATAAAGAATGTTTATTCACCAGATGAAAAGTTTTGTTTCCCGAAAAATCCTCCAGATTCTAAAAGTGCAAGAAAATTTGTTTTTGAATGGCTGAAGGGTTTTCCATGGCTTAGATATTCACCAAGCACTGATGGTGCATATTGTCTTCATTGCATTCTGTTTGGGAATCAGGTTCCATCATCTTCTGTTGGCTTAAAAAAGCTTTTCAAAGAGCTTTTTCGTCATTGGCCCAGTGCTGTTTCCTACTTTAGGAAGCATGAGAGTTCTGCGTCTGGTCTCCATTACCACTGTACCCAAATTTTTAATTCTTTTATATCCAGTGTATCATCTGGAAAATGTTATGATGTTGATGTTTTGATTGATTCTGCATCAAAAAGGAAGATTGCAGAAAATCAACAAATTCTTCTTTCCATTGTTGACACCATCATTTTATCTACAAGAACCAACACTTCTTTTCGAGGACATCGAGATGACTTCCAATATCATCCTGATGTTGGTGAGTACGCTCAGGCTGGCGTTGGTAATTTCATTGATTTTTTACATTTTGGTGTTCGTGCTGGGGACACTATCCTTAAAAATCATCTTGAAAAGCATAAGAAAAATATCAGGCGAAACAGACGCCAATAATATTCCTTTCCATCGAATAATTAGGTTACATCAATAGTGGATTTTAATGGTTTTAACGACCTTAAAATGCTCAAATTGCGACAGCTTCTGGGGCTTCGCCTCAGCCCCCCCCCCCATTTGGGGGGTTCACAGCACCCCCAACTGAGGTCCAAATATTTTTTGCGTCGTTACGCTCCGACATACCTGAAGAAAATACTGCGTCCGCCCCTGCTCATCGTTCATATATTTATGCAATAAACCGAGTATTTTCATGCGATATGTAAGATGTTCATGTTATTTATGAAATATTTTCATGTTCGATACGAAATATATTGATGCTTAATATGAAAGATATTCATGTTATTGAAATATTTTTATGGTGATACGGAAAAATATTGATGCTAATTAAAAATTCTTTGCATTTTGTTACATGAATTTACGACAGTTTGGTTGTGCGCGAATTACTACATGCATGGCCGATCAAGCCACACACAGAACAGACTAAAGGAGTTTACTAAATTTCAAGAAATCAAAACGGATAGGAAATTCAGTGTATTTGGGGAGGGAACAGGTATGGTAAGATGGATATACAAGAAGGACTCTCTGCTGGTGTGGGTTTTCTTGACTGATATTGTGGGGGAGAGATTATTAGCCGCCATCCATATCACCAAGATAAGCAAAGAAGTTTAGGGGTTTCCTTTCAGTTGTTACTTTTGCTTTCGAACATAGTGGCTAAAACGCGTACTAACGAACCACATACACACACAAAAAATAATAATAATGACAAACATTTTATTTCCGTAAAAGAGCAAAAATAATACTTCAAAAAAGCATATATATTTTACAAAAAGAAACAGCACATATATTTCGTAAACAGCACATATTTTTTCTATAAACAGCACATATATTTTACAGAAAGAGCATATAATTTTTAAAAGCGCATATATATGTCACTAATTAAGCGCGCATAAAACTGTATTTATCAGCGAATATTAGCAGTGATGGCGCCCCATAGAGAAACATGAAGAAGACTTTCTTTGTGTTTGTTCGTTGTTATTGTTCTTTGAAAAATTGTGTTTTTTTTTCTTCCCAAATTGGTTATTTATCTCATATTCAAACTGTTTATCAATTGTTTAATGAGGAAAATCGCCCTGATTTTGGTAATTGTTTACAAAAAAGCAAAACCAATTGTATTGTGCAAATCAAAAAATAAAATAAAAATAAAGAAAAAAATGGAAATAAAAATAAAATTCTTGAAACATTATGTACATCAGGTCAATCGGACGGAAGTCTTGATGAGCGACCCGAGGTTGTTTTTTCTATGACAACACTTTCAAACTTGATAAAACAAACGTATAGAAAAAGAAACAACTCCACCTTTCTGTATACAACATTATCTACATTTGCTGAAAGAAAAAGAGAACAGCAAAAATAGATGAATATAAAATGGTATTAAAAATGGTTGATTTGCTAAAACATATGTCTTAAATGACAGTTTCAGTTTTAATGATATGAAACGAAAACAAGAGGGCGAGAATTGCTAGAAGCTAAATGTCCTATCCTAATGAAGAAAACGTAACAGTAAAAGGACACGACATCTCAACGCATATTTTTGCAAATGTCGTCTCACTTTGAAAAACGTTGTGCACAAACAAGTATAATAGGGCAACCCACGGTACCAACATATATAAAGAAAGCGTGTCCGTAATGCGAAAATTCTAATTTCGGAATATTCCACTTTCGCGTAACCATCGAATAGATTACACACAGTTTGCAGATAACTAAAGAAAAAATGGGCAACAATACAATACAATTCCAAGAGTCACACAATGTCATTTAAACGAATACATTTAAACGTTAGCGGTATCTTTACATCGTCTGGAAGTTGTTCGTTTGGAATAAAGTACATTGGTCGCGTTTTCAGTAGAAAATGGAATACACTCCAAAAGCGAGTGTAACTATAGCATGCATTGTGGTAGTGGTATAAAGATAATAGAACTTTTCATAAATTATGTCACAACATCCATCGCGTCGTTTTTAATCTAAATAATTACTACGTACTTAAGCCCAATAAAAAAACATCGTGAAATATTTTGGGGTATCGTTTATTTTTTTTTAAACGACTCAATCGTCATTAATATCCAGGACGAAAACGAGGCCATGAAAATTATGACGTAATTTATGGAAAGGTCTATTTGAATGATAGCAACAGTCAATTCTGATTTTCAGTGTTTTTCTGAATAGGATCTAAACAAATCATCAACACCTGACAAGCCATGTCCGAAACAGCATATAACCTTTGCACGTTTTGGATGGTTTTCTGATAAATAGCGGTAAAGGTTACAAAAAATCGATATCAGTGATCCTACCACCCCCATCGACAACATGGTCAGGCCAAATATGATTTCTAAAAACAAAAAACAAAAAAAATTCCCATGGTTAATGAAACACGCATAGTAGCTGGGTAGGATTATTTATGGAGGAGAGCAAGATTATTTAGAGAAAAGAAAAACGTGCAATAATCAAATTAACACTTAATAAGATTACCATGAAATTTTATGACACTGTAGACCATACGAAAATCAAAATAGGCAAAATCTTCAAAAAGTCTCTGTGGAGGAGGGTTTTCTATAGAAATGGCAAGCAAAATGGCCGACTGTTTCAGAGACTTTTGAAGATTTTGCCCACTGGGTACACTGTACTGCTTGATCCGCTGCTGACTGATACTGAGTAAGCTTAATATTCTTCAAGCGTTAAACGTGATTCACACGTGATTGCAGCAGACACAAGCACTGTGTAAACACGTGGGATGCGAATGTAGCATAAAATTGAAGCACTGATTAGTAAAGCCTGATTCACACTTATGAAGCAAGACGTAACATTAGAATATGCATACACAAAAATCTATTGTTTTACGTGAAGCAAGAGATGACGAAAGAATATCTTCCTTCATGTTCTGCTTCGTAAATTGAAATGATTTTTGTTGTGTAAACTTGAGAAGCGACGTGCGCAAGAGAAAAAAAAAGTTTTATTATGGATTTCAAAATGGCAGTTCAGCAAAAAGAAAGCATAAGATGGAAATGGTTGACTTGAGAATATGAAGGAGATAAACGAACAGCTTCAAATCTTAAAAAAATGGCTTTGCTTTTGTTTTGTTTTTAAAGGCTCAAGGTCGTTTTATGAGATTGTTTATTTTGAAGATAAATGGGTTCCGCTCTGGTCGACGTGAAAAAGCAAACACACAAATTTCGTCTTCTCACGTACACGTTTTTTTTATATAAGAACAATCAACTTTGAGGAAGCCTTCGAATGTTCTTAACTTTTCAACTTTGCAGCCTAAAAATGTTCTTAATATGTTCTTAATTTATACACTATTGAATATCTAAAATTCGAAATTCAATGGACAACGGACTTGGTTGACATTTCCGATTTTAATGGAGTTGAGTCTGTAACTGTTGTGAACAACATGATAATCCTATTCTTGTGTTTGACAATTATAATGAAGTTTTCCTGTAAAATGTAAAAATATTTTCGTTAAGAACAAACGTTCATAAAGCCTCGAATGTTCTGGCATGTTCTTCAGTTTTAGACCTTCGAAGGCTTATGTTCCTATATCATTTGTTCTTATAAAAAACGTGTGTAGATTGTGAACAAGCAATAAAATCATAAAATCAGCCTGTAAAAGAACTCAACTTAAAGGGGCTACGACACGAATCACGTGATCTTACGAATTCTGGTGCAGCATCAAAATTCGATCGAAGGCGAGGGATGCAATAATATTACGGCAGACAGTAAAAAGTAAACAAACACAAGCCTCGCGTTGTTCGTGTCGTAGCTCCTTTAAGTAATATTGGGCTAAAATTTATAAATATAAAACATTTTACAGTTTTGCTTCATAAAATGGTTTTACACACTATGATAAGTCATGATATGTCTGTGTATATGCAAAAATGTTGTGTTTCTCCATTGTTGGAATGACATCATATTCAACACAAAATTTGTATTGTATGTATTTATTGAATTTCTAAGATTAATATGAAATCGGTTGAAAGTTTTTCTCAAGGTGAGGTAATTTTTTTTTATAAAACCAGCGTGTAGATAGTCGGAATTGGCGCTGTTTTACCACATAATCAAAGAAATAGATTTAAGCTTTGTTTATTATTTTCGCCTCTGGTATCTGGTATACCAATATAATATAATATAATGATGACACAACGTCACATGTACTACTTTGTAAACTGCTTATTTGATTGGTTGCTTTGTAAACTGTTCGCTTATTTGATTGGTATATGGTATATCTTTCGTATATGGTATATAGCTACAATACAAAAAGGAGTCCACACAACACTATCACTATTCCCCACAGCTCACAACTTTATGTACAATCATAACCTACATTATTCCTGCTCAACCATTCCTGCTCCTCGATTTTCTAAGTCACCTAGCATACTTGCTCGAAATTTTTTGACTTAAACCAATTTTAATTTATTTAGCACTTATATTTTTTGTAGGTCTGCATCAGCTTAATGCTCAATTGTTATTTTAACCTACTCAAATAAATAAACAAATATTCGACGAAAACATATTATACTCTTACTCGTATACAGCTCTTCCTTGTGTAATGAAAGATCGTACAATGAAACACCATTTAATTTCATTACATACAGTCCAGAGTGGAGATGTTTTCCAAAGTGTTCTTGTTCTTTGATCACATTAAAAACTTCCCAGTGGCTAGAAATAACAGCATAAATAGAAAAAACTAAATCCACCAACAACAGACAAACGGAGCAAATCACCGTGACAGAAACCATCGTGTAAACGAAAATTTTTATTAGAAAATGTATTTTCTCTCTTCCTTCTTGAGTATATTTTACAAAAGTAAAGCGTCTGTTCGGCAAGCCTCTACATTTCTACATATTCACGTGGTAATTTCAAAAGAACATGTACTCCATTCATAATAGCAATTAAATACAACAATAAGCCATTTTTCTGACTGTCGCCAACTTTCTATTCTGAAAGGTGAAGCAAAACTTTTTCATGCAGCCAATCACAATTCAGTAGCAAGCTGTTGCCGTGGAAACTATTTTTCAACAAACAATGGTTTTGTTGTGTCGGGGATATAAAAGTTTTAAGCCTGGAATACATTAACCATTTAAATGGATCAGTTTAAATGGATAGAAAAAACTGATGAAAAAAACTGATCCAACACAGGTGTTTACACAAACGTGACTTTTTTTGTTCATCTTTGATTTTGCGGAGACTTGCCACAATATGCTGACTAAATTTTTCATCTGCATCATCGATCTTTTTGGTTGCAGTTGCGAGGGAGAACATTGCATCGTCAAGAATTTTTTCCTCCTTGCTTTTTTCTTCCTGTTTTCTCTTTTTTGGAAGCGGCTGTTTCGTTGACTTCTTTTCCCTTACTTCATCGTTATCCAAAACCTCGCTGTTCAACGAATCTTCTATTCCATCTATCTTCGTATTCTTTAGCAATAACTCTCCCTTCTTTCTCAGTTAATGGCATCTACAAATACAAATTGGTTAATTTAAACTTTCGTTTCAAGAGGTGAGTGACGGCAACGAAAACGAGAATGAAACCTTTCCGATTCAGAGGTTTGTCACGTGAAAAATGCACTTTCAATTACAGATTAAGCCGAGCACGTCGTATCGTTGAAAATGCATTTGGCATACTTGCAACTAGATTTCGAATTTTCTTTCACCAATTCAAGTATGCCCAGAAAATGTAGAACAAATAACTTTGGCAAGTTGTGTTTCGCACAATTTTCTGAGAGATAAAGCTCCGTTATACTCACCCAAAGATAGCATTGATTTTGAAAATACAGACGAGGGAAAAATTGAATTAGGTAGTTGGTAATCAGAACAGTGTGGTTTGACCTCGGTATCGATTACAGGAAGCAATAACTATAACAATGATGCAAAGTTGACAAGCGAACATTTTTGTGATTACTTCAATACAACAGGACAGGTTTCCTGGCAAAACAGGTTTATATAAATGTGAAAAAGTACTCACAAATGAAGAAAACGATTTTCTTGCTGTTATTGTGTCCCGAAGAAACATCATGGAATTAAAATGCGGCCATTTTGATTCGTAAACTTTACTCCGCCCAGCTCCACTTTTGAGGACCATTTTTGCCAGCTCTTTTGAGAAGTATGTTCGCAAAGTGTTGATCTTCTTTTTGATGTCGCTTTCTAAAAATATATATATAGAAAAAATATGATAAATGATATTGATACAAGTCAAGTCATATTTGTAATAGTCATATGATTGTAAATAAATAGCAAACTGCTTTACCTGATATAGATAATGTTTTTATTAAATGTTGAAAGCTCTTATTTCTTGCATCCCTATCTCGATACAAAGGAGAAGAAACGTCCCATAAACAAACTTCTTCTTTCGACAAATTAATGAATTCTTCCGTGCTTTCATCTGCTTTGATGCCATGTTTTAAAAGTCGTAAAATATCAAAAAAGAAATAAACTGTGTTTTCCTAGCTGTTTTGCCTCACTATATTTCTCTTTAATTCGCTATGTATCTCGCGTGACCCCGCTTGCTCACTTGCTCTTTTATTTAAAATAATAGAAATTAAGAAAACAATAGGGAAAAAATGGATGAAAGTTGAATACGTCCAACTTTTTCAGACGCTTTCCATTTAAACGGAAACAGGTGAAAATCTATCAGTTTTTAGCGTATACATTATAAAAATTTGACTGATCCATTTAAACTGATCCATTTAAATGGATAATGTATTCCAGGCTTTACGATTATACAGATGAAAAGGAGACACCAGAATACAATCAGCCGTTGGAATACAGAGAACAGGGATGCAAAGTATAATAAAGTTTGTTCTGCAAACTCCAACTTTTGTCAAAACATTTTTCTTCGAAATGGTCCGAACATAAAAATGTTGTCTTGGGCAAGTTTGTTCTTTTAATAGCAGTGATCCAATCTTGTCTTAATTTTGGATCAGACGGCAATTTAAAAAATGTTTTACCCTTGCATTCTGGTTTTGTACTTTTATTTGTTTATTTTATTTATTTGTACAATTAAACGCTGCACAGTTAGACATGGCGCACAAAACTGACATACTAACTCGCGCGCGCTGGTTAAATAGTTGCAAAATTTACGATTTAGTTACCACTGAGTTTCTTATAAATTTATAAATTCATAAGTTCATTGATCAATTGAGAATAAAAATTGGCTTGGGAACAAAATTTGATATGTTGCAATAACTTTCGTATGTTGTAAAAGAATAAAAAGAAAGAAGATTCGCGAAGGTTATAGGCGGTGCTATAACATTAAAAAGCATTTGTTTTCACATTTAGTATTGTTGCTTGTACTTCCTTTACTCAAGAACAGGGGGTTCGTTGTCTCTTGTATTTAACAAGAAAAAAAACCCCGCTGTCAAAATGAATTAATGTTCGTAGTTCATGAAATCGGAGGTCAAAAGAGATCCTAATCTCTCTCGCATAGTTTGTAATGATTTTGAAAGCAAACTACTACGTCACGGAAGAAATATTGTTATAGCCTTATTTTCGCAATTTCGATATTTCAAAACAAGATGGCTATACATAAACAGCGGGAAGGTTTTATATGATCTTTGTGTAGGCAAGAAATAAATGTGCATTCATGGAAAAGAATATAGAATTAATCCATTACAATGTTAATAAAGTAGAATTACAGATTATAATTTTTTAGCGGACAATCCCTTTAAACATTTTTCATAAAAAATATAAAAATAAAAATTATGAGCGCGATAATAAAACTTTTTTGTTGATAGTCTGTCTCTATTTATTGATTGAAAGAAAGAGGATGGCGTAACCATGATCTCGTTTAACCCAGACTGAAACAAGAAAGTGTTTTCCCCAAAATTAAGTGATGCGCTTAACACCTATGGGATTCACATCACCATTAGCCAACGTCGGAGCTAGGACAGCTTGCCTTTTTGGTATATAAAGCAAGCAAAGGCCCATGGGTTCTAGGTTGTTAAAAATCATAACATCACATGAATGTGTTCCTAATGTCACTGTAGATATAACTACTGTAAACACACGAGAAATGATGAGCTACACTCCTTTCTTTATAAGAACCAGTAAATTTTGGCTCCGACTCAATGTTCTTATTGTTTTTAGCATTTCAACCTCAAAATTTTCTTAATCTGTTCTTATTTTCCATGAAAGTTTTCATGAGAAATTGACTTTTTAGTGAACGGAAAATTGATTTTCGGGAATACTCAAAAAAATATGAAAATGAAAATTGGTGCCATTGGAAACAATAGCGTCTGGTAAAATTCAAACGAAAAAGTTAAACAATAAATTGTATATATATTGCAAAATAAGGCTACTCTTTAAATGTAGACAAGGTGTGCTTCCATTTCTTTCTTATTATTTTTTTTCTGAATAAAAATAAGTGGTGAATCGTGCTAAATTTTATTTCATAGTGTTTTTCATAGTGTGAGGTAGGGAGAAGGACTATTTGATATAAATTATATTTTTTTTAACTTGGAAAGATCATAGATCGGGTTATTAAAATATTCCCACAACATCCACATCAGCCCCATCAGCCCCTGAACTGTCAATTTAAAGATATTTTTTACATTTGAGCCTAAGGTTCCTAATTGTTTCTTATTTTTTATGGGTTCTTTTCTCACTATTTTCCAATATTCTGGAGATGATTCTTAAGGAAAATACAGAAAATGTTGTTGTTGTTGTTGATTCGGAGTTTACATTATAATTTAATCATAATTTCCTGGATGGTTTATTATTACTGTTGCTGCTGTTCATCTTTTTGGAATACATTTCATACTATTACCATGTTGAGAAATTATAAAACAATTTATTAATTCTTTATTTTATGTACTTCTCTGTGGTGACCCAATTGACTCCTGTTACTGTTATTGGTGGTTGTTGAAATCAGAATCAAATATCGTTCAAATTATATGTTGGAATTATATTTTATGAATAAATAATTATCAAATAAATGCTTATTATTTCAAAAATGTGTTTTTCTTGTTGGAATGAACCTGCGACCGAAACTTATTTTTGCTTTCAATATTATTGCTATGGTCCAGCCCTACAACTTTATCCTATTTCATAGATTTAGCTATTTCTTTTATAATTGTTCTCCAATAGGTAGTTCCTGAATTTCTATTTAAATGCTGTGTTATGGCCTAGTCAACAAGTTTCGCCTCGTTTTCATTGTCATAATTGCGTTTAACTAATAGGAATAATAAGTGGCCATCACTAAATAATAAACTTTTGAAATAAGTTAAAACAATCAGTCTATTAATTGAAAGAACGTAAGTTTGAATTATTGAATAGGCTTTATTATATTATTATTATACAAGTTTCTGGAATGGACTTGTCGATATCGCGTTTGTCGACAGACTGTTGTTTCGACGAGATTCAGGTCGATATCGAACATAATACCAGCACTTTTCCATAACTTATCGAGTCGACTTTTGAAGGAATTAAGAGATGGTGCTTGCACAAGGTCCGGTGGCAGGTTGTTCCATTGTTCCGCAACTCGATTTTTAAACGAATACTTATTTACGTCTTAAGACATATTTGTCGGGTGACCGTAAATTCGTGACGACGTAAGTTGTGTTCTTGACCATCCTGCGATCGAAAGCGAAGACAATTTCCAATAGCTTCTGTATCATAAAGTTCATGGGTGATCTTATACATCTCGATCATGTCGCCCCTATATCGACGATATTACATATTTTATATTTTCACCTTTCCATCATTATAATTGTTGGGCACCCCAAGTAAATAGCTTTTCTATACTGCAGACAGCCTATACGGAATAGGAAGTAAAACCGTGAGCTTTAATGCTCGGGCTTGTGTTTGGGGTTCACAAGTTAACTAAATATTACGTATAACATCTTCCCAACACGAAATTATCGTTTCTGACGCAAATACGGATCACCCAGATTGGTCACAAGGCTTACTATTCTGAATTTGCTCGGATCCACCCCTGATCGGAATGTTCCGGTAAAAAATCGGGATAATGGGAATTTAACATTAAGACCACAAGATTTTGAGCCGCCTGCCAAAAAAATGATGGATCCGCCCCTGATCGTGTATATATTTTCTAACGACTGCCGATGGGGGAATATGTCACATGTCAGTCCATCGAAGAACCACAATGACAACATAATATATTCATAACTGGCCAGTCTAAAGATGATGATACTAGATGAAGATGAATTACACGTCGTTGTTTTTATTCGAATTCTCATAAATAGTTTTGTAGCCAAACTTTCATTTATTAATTCATTTTTTTCCATCTTAATACTTTCTTATTCGTTTTTTATTCAAATATTGTAAACAGTCCTTTAAATCACTTTTCGTTTCTTAATCGAATAGTGTAAACAGAAGCTAAGTTTGTCACAAATTTAAGAATATCATCATACGATGATATTTATAGGCTAGCATTACTTAGTGGGCAAAATGACGTTTACATGACGTTTATTTGACGTCATTCATGACGTTTAAATGATGTCAAAGTGACATCATTTTTGCACATTCTCCTGACGTCTTTTGTGACATCATTTAAATGTCACAAAATGACATCAAAATGATGTCACATATGATGTTTATTTGATGTTAAAATGACGTTTAGATGACATTATAATAACACTAGTGTAGCGTGTAAAAACATTTTACAGTTTTTCTCCATAAATTGTTTTTACACGCAATACTGCCATGATAAGTCTGTGTATATGTTGGAATTATATCGTATTTAACACAAATATTTTGGATCGATCATTCAAAGAATGCTATTATCCCTATTTTTCAGTGCTATTATTTGGGCTATTTAGAGATTTCTAAAGTTGTACAGTTGAACTAAAAGATTTAGAAAAGAGACAATACATAGTAGTCCTACCTAACCAATGGATACTCCTACCTAACCACGATAAAACGTCTGATATATAAGAAAATACCTTCAAATTTCCCTATTAACTAAAGCTAACAAAAACAATACCTTCTCAGACGTTTTTATCTTTCAATTCTTTATTCTGCTATGAATTGTGGAAATGTCAAAACCTAAAACTCCACTTGTGCATCATGATACAAAAACCATGTGAATATGTATGTAATCACTCTCTCCTTACATTACAATCATTTATACTATTCAATTTTATAATCTAAAAAAGGTATCATTCAAATACTATCAAAACAATATGATAATGATCTTGCTACCTTCGTTTACCTTAATAATAACAATCCACATACTACAATGAAATACCAAATAAACTGCTAGCTACACATTTCGGTATAGTAGTCAAAACTAACTGATACGAAAAAGCTACGTTTCAAATACATTAAAAAAATAGACATCGGTAGAAAATGATAAACTGATAGCACATAACAGGTCTACATCGACTATCTCGTCGGATAAAATTAGTTACTGATATTTATCAATGTGGTTATTCTTTATTACTGAACTTAAAGCGTTGAATAAAAAAATTAAAACAAAAACAAAAAATTATACACGCAGCATCTTCATTCTCAATAAGAAATGAACGTTGAGAAAATTTGATGAACTTTCAAACGCAAAAAAACATTGCATTGCGTTCTCCTCTGGGTGGCTTTATGATGTCTTCCTTTAGGGCACAACAATCCACGAAGTCATAAAAACCCGTAAGATGGAGCTAGAGATTCTCCTAATGGGAGATTCTCCCTATACTAATACGGAAAAACAAACATCCATTGACGAACTTCCCGAGATATTTTACCTAAAGTTCTTTCTTTCATAGTTAGGTAAGAAAAAAGCAAGATTTAGTATTAGTATAAGAAGATCATTATTTCATGCGATTGACTTTCGTATGACGTCTTCTGTGTGAAGTATAAACAATATTCACTTGGATTTCTAATTACTGGGAAAGGGTAAAATGACGAAACAAATCAAAATACGATTTATGAAAAATGTGTTTAATGAAATAAAATAAAATATAAGAATTAAAACAACAAATAAATATTACAATTACTATTATATAATATACCCAGATGAAGGCTTGACGCTGAAATATATCGTAGAGTCGTTCGTGTTGTATATTTTGTGATATTCATTCAATTGAGCCATAAAGTTAAGAGTTGATCATGCATTCATAGTTCTTTCATATATACGCTTTATGAGACTTTACCAGAGAACACTCACACTCGTGTCTTGTTGTCTAGTGTTAATCGACCATCCATGTTCATCTTAAAATGAAACGACACCATTTAGAAACTGATAATCTGTCCACAAACATCGCTACTGCATGATGCATGATGCATGCTATCTATACCAACTTCCACACTAAATTTTTGTTACAACAATCAAAATGAGTATTACCATCTAAGAGAAAAAAACACCGAAGAAATTTGTTAAAATGCTTCATTTTCAATTTTTGTTGAATACTTCGCTTAAACCACATTTTCTGATTAACAAACTTTAAAAATAAAGGGTCACATACAGGTGAACTCGCATCAAAAGAAGTAAAAACTCTCAATAACAACTCATGCTATGGACGATATCCATTTTAAATATACATAGTTTCTAAAAAAATTAAAAACGTTTCTTTGATATACTTTCGAGTTTGCAGAGAAGTTTACAGAGAATTATTTAATAAGGGTAGTATATCTAAGAAAATTTATGAACAGCTTTGTCCAGTCGGATCTAGACCAGGTGTACTTTATGGTTTATGCAAAGCACATAAGAAAGCTGTTGATGGATGTCCTCCATTTACACCCATTTTGTCAGCTATTGGGACACCAACTTATAAATTAGCCAAATTCCTGGTCCCACTTATGTCTGATATTACTAGAAATGAATATACTGTTCTGGACTCCTTTTCATTTGCCACCGAAATCGTTAAACAAGATTCATCTTTATATATGGGTAAAACCTGAACATTTAGAATTTTTCAAAGACTACATGAATTCTTGTCATGCTAGTATTTTGTTCACCACAGAGACAGAAAAGTCTAATAAAATGTCCTTTTTAGACATCGAAATTACACGTGAAAATACGTGCTCACCACTAATGTCTACCGTAAACCTACACTTAGTGGTGTTTATGCACATTTCAATAGTTTTGTTCCTCTGTCATTCAAATTTGGCATGATAGCGACGATTATTTTCAGATGTTTTAATCTTTGCTCCAGTTTCAGCTTATTTCATAAGGAGCTCAATAAAGTTAAAGATATTTTCAGAAAAAAATGGATATCCCATTTCTTTTATTAATAATTGCATCAGAACATTTTTGAACAAGTTACACAATCCTAAACAAGTCGTTACCACTGTTGAAAAGAAAAACCTTTTAATGTTTTACCATATTTAGGCATTTCGCAACAAACTAAGAGGAACTTTTACAAGGTTATTTCCAAAACATTGCCCTGTTGTAAACTCAATATCGTTTACAAATCTTCGTGCAGGTTGTGTAGTTTTTATCGTTTTAAGGATCGCCCATCCAAAGATCTCATTTCTGGCGTTGTCTACAAATTTTCGTGTGGAAGTTGCAACACTTCTTATTTTGGCCAAACTAAGCGCCATTTAAAAGTCAGAATGAGTGAGCATATGGGTATATCGCATTTAACAGGAAAACTTTCACATAGAACCACGGGTCATCTTACAGCTGTGCAAGAACATACTTTGTCTTGTGATCATTTTGTTGATTATGATAATTTTTCTGTTCTTGCTCACGCTAAAAATTCCTTTATGTTAGAACTTAAAGAGTCTCTTTTTATTATACGAGACAACCCGGTCCTTAATAAAACTATTCGCTCCACTCCATTACATCTTTATAATTAACGTGCACGGACAGATTTTTGATAATTTATGCATATAATCTTTTGTTTCTTATATGTGTTAATCTGGTAACTGCTTGTAACTTAGCTAATTATGCTTCACGCGTGTGAATACGCCTTTTATATAAAATGTTAGTTTACGTTGTATAAAAATTAACTTGATAATGAACGCTGTGTCGTTCGAAACGTTGTCAAAAATACATGGATTAGTCTAAACTTGTTTCGTCTTTTCTTTTTTGTTTTACCATCTTTATCATTATACTTTCATTTCATAACTTTTCTTGAAAAATAAAAATAACGAGTCAACGTTCACTGAAAAAGAGATCGCTGAAAGAATAAAATTCGATTAGCATTCAAAAAGAACGCATTGTGTCCCATGGGTGTTCTATGAATATATTTTCCCATAGAAATCGAATCAGAACTAGATGACGATTCTTTAATTATACGGGCGTCAATTCCCGGTTCCCCTCTTTCTCGAAAACCGTGATGCATTCTGGTATTTGTATTCAACAATATTTGCTCACAATGCTCTGAATAGTAGTTTCTCTGGACAGAAAATCTCGTGAAATACGCGGTGGTATTGATTGATGGTAACTGTTTTTGGCGCGTTATTGGAATAAAATTTTCGCATCTCTATCATTATTTTGATTATCTCCGTTATAAATTACTAAGTGTTTGGTATAAACAAGCGAAATGTTTTAGTTGAGAGGAGAAAGTAGTAAAAGAAACAGGAAAATGAGCAGTATTATTGATTTTGATACAAGCATTGATCTTACTTTAACAACTGAAAACATGGACCCTATCTTTTTTCAAAGCTCTAGCATGGGTCCAGAGCCCATTTTCAGGGAGATTTCAAATGTAGAGTCGTCCAAAACGAATGAAGAAACTATTGTACAGAATATTGTTGAATGGACAACAGATTTGTCTTGCTTGCCAAAAATACCTCATGAACGAATACATTCATACATGATACTTGGCCAAAGTTTCGATAACAAACCACGAGGAAACAAACACAAAGTGATGGAATATCAATTATTTAAACTATGTGAAAAAGTTGAGGGTGAAACCCAATGTACAAGCTGAAAACTTATGTCTTTTAATAAAGTGTTTTGTTGCAGCTTCCATGAAAAAAGACAAATACACTGTTTATGTACACCTGTGCCAAAAAAACTGTTGATGTTTTTTATGCCAAGTGTACTTGTAAAGCTGGACCTGGAGGGTGCTGCAAACATGTCGCTGCAGCTGCACAGCTTTATACTAACTTGTGGAGTTTATACTATATACTTTATACTTTATATTAAAACTTGTGACTTTTACGATACATCAATAACACAATATAAACAAAGGAAAATATGTGAAGAAAGAACTGAAAGATTGATTACAACCGTTCACAAGCTATTGGAAAATTTGACCTCACCTGAGCATGTCAACCATAATAAATTGTGTGGAAATGAAATAGACTTTGTTAATTTGCATTTAAAGGTAACGTCACAAGAAATCCTTTCTATTGAAGGTAAAACAAAGAGCCAGGCTGCCTCTTCAGTTTGGTTTGAAGAACGCAAAAAACGACTACAGCATCAAATTTTGGGTTGGTTTAAAACCGACGACAAACACTTTTCCCCAAAGTCTATACTTCAAAAGATTTTTCAAGTAAAGGACTTTAAATCTGCTGCATGTGAATGGGGGAAGCGAAACGAAAAAGTCGCTATTGAAAAACATGAAAAAAATACTGGTATATCTGTTGAGCAATGTGGATTCATTATTAATCCTAGGTGGCCTTGGTTAGGAGCAAGCCCTGATGGTATTTATGAATCTACTGACGGAAATTTGATAGCCATTGAAATTAAATGTCCATATTCTAAAAATGACATGAAGATAGAAGAAGCGTGTTCTGATAAGAATTTCTTTTTATCGTTTGATAATAACTGTCCGAAATTAAAAGAAAAACATCCGTATTATATTCAATGCCAAGGAGTGATGGCTATTACTAAAATTTAAAGTGTGTTGTATTGTGTTTGAATCTATCCAATGTAAATTTGTTAGTTTGAAGTTCACATTCTAACTTATTAATTGTTTTTAATAGTTCCCCTTCCCTCTTCTCCACTTTTGTGTTCAAGTTTGTTATTTCCATTGTTAAGTTTTCTACTTGAGTTTTAAGCTCCTGCTCGTGTGAAAACTGTTTCTCGATTTGCTCTGTGGTACGTCTAACAGGAGAAAAAAAGAGCTATTCTGAGTCCAGAGCTATTGTTAGTTGGTCTTGGCTTGGTTTCTGCAGGCTTAACTGTTTTGGGTACTATAGTGGGAATTTTATTCATGTAGGTCTTCTTCCCATCTAAAAAATGTTCTGAACAGACTCTGTGTGACGAACCTGGTTGAAACTCCTTTCTGCTAATTTTATATAACCACTTCTTGCGTAGTTCTATATCTTTTGGTATTACATAATAACTAAGGCCAGGATTTCGTTTGGAGTTGTTGTAGTAGTGGGGAACACAGCATGTTATCCCACCTCCTCTGCTATTCGAGCCATTTGACGTCAGATTTGAAATATCTTCTTCGTGAGGAGTGACTTGTAAATCAGAAGTGAAAGATGAAGTAGTAATAATACAACTTTCAACCAAGCTGTTGTTTATAGTCGAATTTAACATAATTGTTTGTACTGCTTCACTCATTAATGTTATGATTTCTCTCGTTGCGTTGAATACAACTACCAGAATGCATTGCGGTTTTGGCGAAAGGGGGGAACAGGGAATTACGTTTTCCACTTGCACAAAATACGGTATATACGGTACGTTCGATGCAATACGCGCATAATATCCATTCAAAAAATGTGTTCGTATTATTTTTACAGAATATACATGCATAACTGCAGACGTTGCAAAATTTTAGTACTTTGTTTGGTTTACCTTTATCAGTAATGCACGTATTGCAAAAAAAGTTGAATCCAATGCAACTTTATTTTTTGGTACGCGAAGAGAATTATTGATACGCGTATTTCCAAATTACAATCAATGCACATACTCAATGATATGGTGTGTTGATACGCGTATTATTTTATGAAGTGGGAATCCCTCTTTAGACAGATTCTGTTTCGTAGCTAGTGAATTTCTATATATTTTTTTGTGCTATTTTAATTAGGGACTGTTCATATAGTTAAAAATGACCTCGGTAAGCGGGAAAACATTTCGACATACTAAGAAATTTTGTTCCGTTCATATGAAAACAATTTTCTAGGTAAGCGAGGAAATAACCTGCACACAGCATGCACAGGCATGAAATAACAGTATATGAATAAATAGATAAATTCAAAATTTGCTGACTAAACGTAAGATTTCCCCGTGTACCTAGGAGATTGTGTTAAGTGAGAAAAATATTCTCCCGCTCCCCGGTAGGCGGATTCCCGCTTACCAGAGAAATTTTTTACTCATACGAACGCAGTATAATTTTTTATAGCGTTTCTTAAGAGAGGTGAGATCTCGCCAAGTAGAGCATTGAAAAGTTTTCCTGCTTACTGAGGTAATTTTTATCCATATGATCGGCAGACCCCTATAGTGAAATCCTCAGAAAGAATGTATATACAATAATGAATCCAATAAAAGCTAAAATGTCCTATAAACTTTAGCAAATATGATATGCTTTCTTGATGAAAATATTTTTCAACATTTCTTTCTTTTTTTTTTTTAATTTCACTGAGTTTTAATTATGTTTACAGCTAATAACAATTTCATAAAGTAGACTATGGTTACATACTTACTTACAGGGTTACAGGATGGCTACTTTTCTGGAAATGTCGGGGGAAAATAATTTGGTCAAATATGTCAGGAATTTAGTTTTTTTTTTTTTTTTAGAAAAGTCAGGGAGGAATGAAATTAATATTTCAATGGTCTTATTTGGAATATTTGGAAATTCCAGGCCTTAGTTTTTGTTAATTTCGAATTCCAATTTTGCAAAAACATTCTGAACATGTCTTAACTTTAATTTTTCTCATTTTTCACTCTAGGAAATCCATAAAACGTCAATGAATAGTCAGTAAATTAGTAAATGAACGTTCGTACGATGGCTCTGAGGGATCATAAATCAGTCATTTAAAAAACAAAATTCCACTTTCGAAAAAAAAAATCCACTTTTGAAAAAAGAAATTCCAATTTTAAAAAAAAATTCCACTTTTGAGAAAAGAAATTCCAATTTTAAAAAGAAATTCCACTTTTGAAAAAAAAAATTCTTCTTTTGAAGATAAGAATTCCTGATTTGTTGGCCTGTGGTCGAAACATTAGGACATTTAGGACAATTATTGAATGCATGCGCAGCACCGGGGTGTTAATTTATATTGTTAAGTTATATTGTTGGGCTGCTTGGCATGACTGTAAAATAGGCTTCAGTTGGAATATAGTAGTTTAACTTGTTTGTTTCGATATGGGATTCGGACAATGTTAGCCTTGTTACCTTATTACCTTGTTTCGAGGGTACTCTACACCACACAGAGACAGACCGATTTCTCGATTTAGTGTCACAGCAGTAGTGCCATCTTTTATAAAGCTACTAGGTACACTCATATATAACCACCTATAGAGGCGATAGTCATAAAGCTACTGTGAATAGAGAAAACTGTACATAGTAATGAAGAACATTTCAAACTTTTGTACCTTGCCAATTTGTATTTATGAACTAATCACTACTTGAGAGTTCAAAAAATCTACTGATTGACGTTAAGTGTGGTTCAGAAGTGGATTGAGTATATTCTTTAGATGTTTCTTGGGCATCGTGTGTTGATTGTTCCCTAAAAAAGGTGCCATATCAACACTATATATGTGTGCGCATAAAGTGTGTGTATATCACCATATCAACGCACACACACATGATGATTTTATATGATCTTGGGTAAAGCTAATAGCCACTGACCTGGGAATTTTAAAAGGATATCTAATGTTTCGTGTTAAAGTATTCTGTTATTAAGGCTAATTTTTTCTGCATGCTTTCCTGCCAGAGCGTAAAGTTAGTCTACATCCATCAAAAGTTTTTTTCCCACTAGTAACATATAGGGGCATTAGCTTTTTAATAAAGAATTCAAATCTCCAAGGATGTAAGCAAGGTTTTGATGGTGTAAAAGGGGTTTAGAAGCAAATGCAAACATGATAATCATCTAAAAGTTAACACTAACATTTATTTTGATGATAAAATTTAGGAAACATTAAATCAGTAGCTATGGATAATGTAGTAAGAGAAGCTGTAGAAAGATATATGTCACAAAGACAAAATCAGGGTATGTTGTCAGATACAGCGTCATCCAGAGAAGATAATGATACAAGTACAAGCACTGCTGATAGAAAAGTACGAAAAACTGCTCGCCTTTCAAAACTATTGAACAGAATTCGAAATAATAATGAAAGCAGTAAAACTGGAGGAACTCCTAGTGGTAATAAAACAAAACGTATTCAAATTATATGGCATAGATACATTGATGAGGAAGACAAGTATAAATTTATGCGTATTCAGAATGGTGGAGGGGCTAGATTCCCAGAAGTAGATTTCAATGGAACCAGTTTCTTGGACATAAAGCAAAAAGCAATAAATTTATTTACTATTGCCATTTGATTCTTGTTTTTTGCCGGATGTACTTTGCAATGATAATAATGATAGCAATGTTAATGATGGAAGTTTTATTGAGCCAGCTCCATTGAACACTGTATGCCCAGTGTGTAATCACACCATGGAACACTGTATGCCCAGTGTGTAATCACACCATGGAACACTGTATGCCCAGTGTGTAATCACACCATGGAACACTGTATGCCCAGTGTGTAATCACACCATGGAAACTACTGACTTCTGTCTGATTTGCCAACAAAATGAAGAATTCGCTAGGTGCAGTACTTCAAGTTCATTAAATAACTGTTATGATGCAGATGATTCTATATTTCCTTCATCAACACCTGAAGAACTTTCTACAGAATTATTGCGCAGCAGAAGATTATTTGATTTTCTTGGTGACCCAGAACATAGACAGGGTAAAACTGTAAGGATAAGGCGCTCAAGAATAAAAGATGATCTTCTTGAAGAGTTCAGCCTTGGAAAGGTGATGATCTTATGTCTTTGATATAATTCATGAAAAATCTATAGGAAAAGCAGATGTTACTGTCATTTAATATAATTTTGTAGCACAACATTTCACATTATAGGTCAATTTGTCTGATGAAGTGATATTTATATTTGTTGATCCAAGGGGACAAGATGAGAAAGGAATCGGCAAAGGTGTGTCTCAAGAAGTGTACTCATCATTTTGGATAGAAGCTGCAGTTTGCTATCTCATTGGTCAGCATGAAAGAGTGCCTATGGTTCGTCATGATTTGTACTTTGACGAATGGAATGCAATGGGGAAATTACTTGTGAAAGGTTTCCTTGACACTGGGTACTTCCCGCAATCCTAAGTCATTGTTTTGTCAAGTTTTGTATCTTTAATGAAATATCAGATGAAGATCTTAAAAAGTCATTTCTCGATTACATTTCTAATGATGAGCAAGTATTGGTTGAACCAATGCTAGGATCTGATTTAAAAAAAGAAGATTTAAATCAATAGTGCATGAAGGGTACATTTCCATTACCTCGTCAACATCAACATTGATAGAAAAGTTTGATCGATCATAGAAATGAGGTAAAAAAAACATTGTATCCGGCCTTCCACACGGTCCTTGATTACGACTTGCTGAAATAATGTGTGAATTCCAATCATTTGCCACTGAATACAAGTCTTGAGGTACTAATTTCATGAAACAAAATCGAATACACTCCACAAGCACAGCATCATCATTTGCAAAAAGTTCCAAGTCAACCATGTCCATGAAAAATTGTCTCCACCATCCAATTCTATCACGCTCTAGAATGGACCAAAAAGCCTCTATACGTTGGTTCAAAGGTGAGGTGATTATGCTGAACGCATCCATTTTGGGATCCTCTCCATCTATTGTTTTAAGAAAAATATGGATAGGTTCTACTAAGCTATGTTCACTACCATCATCAGCCTTGATTTTGGCAGGAAGACCATATTCTGTGACCACGTCTAAGTAGTACTTGGCCAGAATTTCAGGCATTTTGTTAGAAAGGCCAACCTCCAACCATATGAGGCGTCTGGAAAAGCCATCAATGCAGCCATGAATACTGAAACCGAATGGCTTTAACTTATCATGGTCATCAATATGCCATACGAAATTTAGACCTTGTAATACATACTTTCTACGTCTGAGTCGTCTGAGTTGTCTAAGTGAAACCCCTTCGGGATCAATTTCTTTCATTATTTGTCTAACGTCTTCTCGGCGACAAATTAATCCTTTTGATAACATCAAGCGATGAATTCGACGATACCCAATGTGACTGCCACTTCCATACAATTCCTCTGTGATAGCTTGGACAAGATCGGTATGTGAACATCTCATAGAAACCAGTGATCTTCTCTTTAAACCACGCTGTCGTAGTTTCCGTTTCAATGTCGAAAGGCTAATGTCATGTTGGTGGTGATATCTTAAAAACTCTACAATTTCTAGATATGTGAAACCATCGTTAAAATACCTTTCTATTCGAGCGTCTAAGTCTTCATCCATCATTAATTCGACTGAATTTAGCTGATAAACATGATCAAGTCATGAGAAACGGATTATTCATCAAAATTGGAATTTCTTTTTTTCAAAAGTGGATTTTTTCTTCAAAATAGGAATTTCTTTTTTTTCAAAAGTTGAATGATGAAATAGGAATTTTTAATTTCTAAATGACTTTGTCTGATCACCTCTCAGAGCCATCGTACGTCCGGGCAGTTATTAGAATTTCTTTGATAATAATGATGAATTTTCAATGTAGAATATGTTAACAGAATTGGAAAGAATGTAGGAGATAAAAAAAACTTAAAATCACACAATAAGGTTTTATTGAGAAAAAAAAATAATAAGCGCCCAGGCGGTTATCATGACCGGTAGAGCAATCATGACCGGTATAGTTTGAATCGCCTTTAAGTCTTCTTGACATGTTACTTCGCGAAGGTCGTCTGGATTTTCTGCAAATGTTTCTATGTAAGCCCTGGATAGTACATCTGCTTTTCCCCTGTAGTTCTGGTTTGAAACAGTCTTCAGTACTTACCAATGTTTCAGGGCTAACATCTTTTAAGTCGGCTTCTAAAAATGTCAGTGTTGGCAGAACTAGCGTGGCAATCACTTTGCCTTTACTATTTACAATATCAAAAGCCAAGTTTGATCTTTTTGTTGTTCTCAGTTAACGGCTGTGAGGCTCTTTTATTCACGATTGCAGCGTAAGCAGAAGGAGTGTTTCAAATCGTCCGGTTATTCCTACTCCTACTTCTACGCGTGAAATGGGAATTTTTTTGTGAAATTATTGCTGTTACCAGCCTGCAAGGTGATTGGCGCATAACAAGTCTTAATATATGCAACTTTGTTGTTTTAACTTTATGACCGTGGTATGGTTTGGAATGCAGACTTAGTAGAAGCATTAGAATTACAAAACCTAACGCTGAACGCTACGCAAACAATTGCATCTGCTGAAGCTAGGAAAGAAAATTACAAAGAAAATAGAGTTCATAGAACTCGACAAGTAAATACAGTAGTATCTCCATTATAATGAACCATGACAGTAGTATCTCCATTATAATGAACCATGACAGTAGTATCTCCATTATAATGAACCATGAGAGGAACTTGAAATCAGTTTGTTATATCAAGAGTTCTTAAATGAAAAGATTTTAAGAGTGTTTTTCTTTAGGGAGGGAAAAGAGAACCAGGTTCGGTATAACGAGATTTTCTTATATCAGGGATATGTAAAAGCGTAGCTGGATGCAGCGCGACATTTGTGAAGCAAAAATGTTCATTCATTTCTTTTGTTTTACGAAGACAAAAAAGGTTCTATGTGTGTTGTCCAAAATGGCGGGGAAGCGATAAAATAGATATATCGAAAAACTCTCCTTTATTTTGGAAAAACGCTCCTCCCCGTAACTTCATTTTTATAATCCCAGCTCAGTTAGGTTATTTTCGGAGAGACCTTTAGCTTTGTAAACAGTTTTTAATTGTATCTTGCCTTTTAAGGATGTTAAGCTGCTATATATAGCTTCAATAAGAGCAAAGTCTGTTGACGTTATATCAATGAAGAGAAGACTTCTCTGTTTGCCTGTTAAGTTTCAAAGCAAGACAAAGCATTAAATTTATCAAATTTTATCAAGATATAACCAGTCAAGGCCACGATCACCCACGACTTCATTTTTCTGAGGTATGTATTTACGTCGTTTTCCCTTTGGCTATAACTTTTACGTTTTGTTTTGATCACGTGACTTACGGTAACTTCTTGTGAAAAATTTTCTTTTCGAAACAATAGAAAAACTCGGTACGAATATCTGCTGTGTACAGAAAATCACTTCGTTCCACGATGTTATCATGATTGTTGGTTGTGTTGTGTTGTGTCTCGCTGTTTCAGTTTTGTTTTTACTATAATCTCTATTTATTTGTCATATAATTTTCAGATGTAGATGTGTTAAGGTGTATGATGCAGATGTGCGAAGCTTTTTTTTTCACTGTCAACAAATTAATAAACAAAATTCATGAAAATACAGAAGAGAAAGTGCTAATGTTTATTGAAAAAATCTGATTTTATTTTATTTATGAACCCAAAAGAGAGACAAATAAACGTGTTCAAAGTGTATAAAGAGTATTGAATTACCAAGACAACGGTTTTGATCATATTATTATTGACATGTTGAAACAATACGCTACTTGGAAAGTCATCTATAAGCAATTGTAATTTAAGTTTCATTTGTTTGTTTTTTTAGATTGTATGAAATTTTCGATTAAAAACTATGATGAATGCCCACAAGACTTGTCTTGAAAATTGTGTAGGCTCTGTCGTGGGTAAGATACAACTTACCAAATCTTTGTTTGATTATAATGTTTGATGAAGACGATCCTGATGCACACCCCCAAAGTTATGTTTGGGATGCGCTCGACAACTACTGAAGATAGATGCTAAAAAGCCTTCACAAGATGAAGCTGCCTGTTATAGTAGAGTTTTAATCACACAATGAATGATGCCAGATATGTTATCATTCAAAATGGTGAAAAGAGGTTTATGACAATGAATAATGAACATAAAGCAGATTTAATGTTGAAAGCTAACAGGGATAATTTTATCTGTATACGATAAGGTGATACCAAGTGAAGGTGAATTTTGCAAACATCTTCCCAAGAAACTGTACATAGAAAATGTAGAACAAATTTTTAAAGTTTTTAAAGTTTGTACTGTAAACAATGATTTCCCCTTATGTTATGAAAAGAGAGAAGGAATCCATTCTAAATTCAGGACCAAGTGGCAATATCAAAGAGCATCACTCAAAACTGACAAATTTTTTACAGTACAAAATTTATAAAGCAGCTTTTTGAGACTATTTCAAGTTGCAATAGAAAATAAAAATTTAAAATGGCAAAGAGTAGAAACGCTGACCTTTGATGTTTTATTCTTTGATTATGGATGAATACTTTTATTTTATTTTATTTCACAAGGTTTATCTAAAGCTTTGTTCTGGCTAAAATGTCATTTTCAAAGTCACTATTTATTTTAATAGACAAATTAAAAATTAGGTTTGAAATTCAGTGTTGATGTGCCTTGATCAAACACAAAAAATGCAAATTTGGCTAGTCTTGTCACTTTGATCAGCTTTGTTGAATTTTAAAACTTGGGAAGTTTGAAGTGAGCTTCCATTTGTATGTAAATGTTACATTTGTTGTATACCTGATAGATATGGTTGTAAATATGTATGGCAAATAAGATTTTATTACTTAACCCTTTCCTCCAGATAAGAATATTAGGAATTTGCCGTCTGATTATATGTAAGGCGTCCATGTTAATCATGTCTGATTGAATACTATTCCGTGTATCGCTGGAATAAAGTACAAGCGAAAACAGAAGTATGCACGATTTTTTCTCGCGTCTTCTCATTGGTCGGAAAAATATTTTAAGCAATTTCATTTGCCGAAGAAAAACAATCAAATACATTCCTGAAATTCCTGACAACACACATAGAACATAGCAAAATCTTTCGCGCTGCATCCAGCTACGCTTTTACATATCCCTGGTAATATGGAGATGCTGCTGTAGCAATCTTATTGACATCTACAAAAAATTTTCTCAAGTCATAGTTCCTTGTATTGTGTCCACATAACCCTATTGATTTGAAAATTTAGCTTATGACGTAATCAAACAAATCGTATCATGCGAATCAAAATTCTTATTCAAATCTCCGTATACCCGATAGGAAAATGAAAGTTTGTCGTTATAAGTGGATATCTATCTGGTACATGTTCAGACCTGTCGTGCTATGGGTATATGATATCGTTATAAATTATGTTACCGCAAAATTTGTCCTCAGTGTGTGAAGGTTTATCCAATTTCATATCATACATGAGCGAGGTCTAAGTTACCGCTGACCTTGAAGGCGTAAGGCTCTTGTTTCATATTGGCTTGTTACAGGATCTGATAACACATTTGGCCAATCATTCGTAATTATCAACTCGTTTGTATGGTTCCCGGTCTCTTTTTGATAGCACGGTCACATGAGAAAATCGGCCAAAGTGTATAGACCATAACGAGTTAGCGACGGTCTACATTTATAGGCTAGGCATTAAATGGCTTAAATGTAAATATTATTGTCACGTGATAAAAACATTGAAAATCAAAATAAATATGGCGCGGAGCAAAGTGAATAACATCTTGCACGTCCTGTTTGCTCCAGAATCGAAGCAGCCATCCATGTTATTAGTTAGAAAGTAGCAAGATGTTTTGCGAACAATTTGCTTTCAAACAATAAAACAAAAAATCACAGAAAAGCATTTTTGATCAATTCAAAACGAATGTTGCTTCGTTTTTTTGTGTGTGGAGGTTTCATTCCACCTAAACTGAAAACTGATTCCATTTTTTTATATGGTTTTTTATTTAAACTTTGCATCTCCAGCAGCACAACAAGATTTGTGTGGACATATCATATCACTCCAGCACAACAAGAGAGGTCACTTTGCTATTGTGTCATTACCCAGTGGGCAAAATGGCGTCTATATGATGTTTTTTATGATCTTTGTACTTATTTGTAAAAATTTTTTTTATGGTTTTTCCTGACTGAAAAACGAAGTTCAGCGTAACAAAATAGAAACTTAGGAAAACTAAAAAAAGCCCCATCAAAATTCCTTAACAAAAGCATTGAAAAATTGAAGTCATTTTTCACCAAATTATGTTCCCTGTTTCCAGAATCACCGTGTTAAATGGCATCAATTTGACATCATTTCTGTACATCCTCCTCCTGACGTAATTTTTGACATCACTTATACATCATGGGAGTAATATTATATTGTATTAAATTAAAAATAAAATTTAGCGCAAATCTTTTTGTCACCCCATCGCCAATATCGCGACCCAAAAAAACGTCAGTTATCTCTATTAGTTCTCAAGATAAGTTTCCCTAAATCTCGCGTTCGTTTGCGTCGCAATGCATTAGTTTCACACTGACGTTGCGCACAAGAAAAAATAATTTATAGGTGATTTTACGTTGCTGACTCCTCGATCTCTCTCACTACTCGTGTCTACCATTTTGCGTGACAGACAAGCAAACAGACAGACAAACAAACAGAGAGTCGGGTATTAATATATAGGACTAGCAGCCAAGGCGGCGCGCTTGCCGTCAATTAAAACTTTCAGTATGCGTTCTCCCAGATGAGGAAAAAATAAAATTTCGGAAAGGTATTTGAAAGTGCTACCAGCTTATGGAACTCGAAATGCTGATCAAAAAAATGTATAGGATCATATGTCTACAACGAAGCGTTACAAAGATATCCTTGATCAAAGATTTTAATAACGTCACAGCGCCCCGTCCCTAAACTTTTCCCCAAATTCTTTTTTCACCCCATTGCCAATGTCGCTAAACCCAAAAAACGTCAGTTATCACTATTGGTTCTCGAGATAATTTTCCCTAAATCTTGCGTTCGATTTGAGGTCGCAATGCATCGGTTTCACACTGACGCCGCACTAAAAAAAAATAATTTATGTTTGATCTTACGTTGCTGACTCCCTGATCTCTCGCACTACTCGTGTCTACCATTTTGCGTGACAGACAGACAGACAGAGAATTGGGTATTAATATATAGGAAGACTAGCCTCCAAGGTTATAAGATCGTCAACCAGCACCATGATATGGCTGACTGAAAAACTGCCAATTCTCTTAAAACTTGTTGTTAAATACACACAGAATACAAAACAGTGCAATTTGCCGTGGTGTGGTCTCCCTCCCTTATTTAATTCATTGAATTCGTTGAAGTACCCAAGCTATCTTTTCAAAACGAAAATAATTTTGACCGTTTTTCGCGCTCTCTCTATTATTATAATGGTCTAACTTACCTCGAAATATTTCCCGGTTTGATTTTTTTTTAAATGTTTAAGCGTATTAGGCCACCGTACTATCGTATCCACCATTTTGCGTGACAGACAAACAAACAGACAGACAAACAGACAGAGAATCGGATATCAATATATAGGATGTGTTCACAGAGGCTATAAAAGGACATATGGTTGATAAGAAAGTGAAAGGAATTAAAAAAAATCTTACAAAATGACTTGTGAATAACGTGTTCACAAAATCAAGGAAATAACATACATGAGTCAAAACAACAAATATATATTATAGAAATAAAAATTATATATTACAAATATATACATAAATAAAAGGGAGAGAATGGTAAGTACAGCTGATATATCATAGCCAACATTAAACAAATCACAATTGAAAGCGCCATTTCCCCCTTTTAGCACCCTCTCCAAAGTTTCCTAGAAAATTCAAAATATTAAGAACCCCTAGCGCCTTTAATTCATTATTGTAGTTAATTTCAAACAAATAACTTTTAAACAGAGGAAAGTGATACATTAGCTTTTGGGATAATTGAAATAATAAAAAAACAGAACGACTAAAGTCCCTAAATCCGCTTCTTCTCCCCTGAAACGCTTAGGCTGAAAGAAATAATGAAGAAAAGAAAAACTTCTGATGTAAACAGTTTTTTTATTGAGTTTGCACATGCACAATTAATTAAATAAATCTTAGCTAATAAAAAAAATCGATAATTTGAGCAAGAGTTTTTCACTGATATATATTTTCGATTGCTAACAATGCTCCGATACTGTAATAAAACAGACAAACATTTTTTGAATTTGTAATAAGTAATAATAAATAATAACAACAATAATTTGCGAAACAGGAGCTGATATTTCACAGAACAAAATATCCAATCACAAATTGTACATAGTAATATTGTAAATATTCTCTTTTTCGACTGTAATGCATTTACTTCATGATTCATTTAAATGTATTTACGGATTTAAGTCTGCTGTGCTTAATTTGACCATACTAAAAAGTCTGATCCCAATTGATTAGCGAATGCAATTGCTGACAATATTACTGACATCATTTTGATATGGCCTGCTCAGTAATACAGGGTGTTACCACATGAATAAGCAGGTTCATATCACAGCATCTAAAAATAAAAAGAATACCATAATTTATTTTTGTAATCAGCATAAAAACCCATAAGCAATTTATATATAAGTTTTTCAAAAAGGAACTTCTGTAATAAAATCAGTATAATATGATAATAATAGATGACATATATATCAGTGTTTACATCAGGTTAATTTAAATTTTGTATGTACTTGAAACAGAAAATTGTTTAAACGTATAAAGAGAACTTTATCGCCTAGAAAGTCGGTTAGGCAAATGGACTTGATAAGGTTGTGGCGTCATGGACCGAACATGAGGTCTTTTTTAAACTTTCGTTCTACTAAAACGAGGCTTAAAAAATAACCTTCTGTTGCCATTTCCATCCAGAAAATATATTATAATTTCATAGCGCTGAAACGAGTCTCATTGTTTTACATATTTATAGAGCCAGACTCACCGGGAATATATCGACTGGTCATGGGATGTAAATTAAACAAACAAAATTATATAATGATAGATGAATTTACGTTGCAGGGTTACAGAGCAAGCTTATTGATTACAAATTATGTTGCTTATCATCCCTACAATACAATCTTCTTTAATTAATAACTGGGATAATTAAAATTGACATAACATGGCCAATCACTATTTTCTCACGTGTTCGCTTCATTCCATGATTTTCGACAAAACAGTCACTTTAGTTAGGACAAATATGTGTTGTTTTAGGTCTCAAAATAGGGTGGGTCGGTTGGGGGAAAAAAGAACAGAAAAAAGACGAAAGAGAACCCACATAATCTCAGGTGCAATTTTGGGTCGGAAATATCTCTGCCACATTCAACGTAATGATATTTAGGCTATACCATGGCCGAACAGGATAGCGTGGCAAAATATTTGCAGTGACATATGCTCCCACCGAACGTTCAACATATTTACGGACATAAATGACAAATAAAAATTGTGTCGATCAGATGACTCTAACACCACTTATTTGTGATACCCACCTCATTAGAATTCATGAGCAGAGGTAAGTTATCCATACATAAATAACTTGATTTTTGAATTTGTTTGTCTAATCACCTTCATTCCGTTAATATACATTTTGAGCTTTCTGAATCGCATATACCAACACATCTAAAAAAAACACAAACCATGCTATTGCATAGATTGTGTGTTACGTAAACATTGTCGACCAATATTTCCTTGATGAAATGTACCTGTTGATTTCATAATAGAATTACTTTGATCCAGGATTTTTCCCAACATCGAAAAATCAAATATCAAAGCCAATGTAAATGAAAATGCGATGATTCACAGACAGTTTTACTTGAAGTGGTGATATCTATAAATTAAAAATATACGGATAGATGCTCCAGAGATCATCTCTTACAAAGTTCCAACATTGTTTACAATGTTTAAATATTTACGATATCGTTTATTCTACATTGGCAGTAGAGATGATGTAATTGCACTGTTGTAGTAAGTGTGTTCGCGAAAATCATATAGTTTTGCTATATGTATGGTGTGGTAGGCACCCCCCAGTTGAATGATTGACCAGGCCAGGGGCAAATACATGTCATATATTTTAAAATATTGTTTCAGTTATATGTAACTCGGTAAAAGTGACTAAGCAGAACAAAATCTGTTTCTCTCCTTATGAAACACTCCTTATATTTTTCAACTCTCTTTTTGGTCTTAAAAACAATGATGGAGAGCAATAAAGCAAATCAGTTCATATATCATGTAGTCAGACAGGGATCAGTTATGGTTAGGGTTAGTCACAGGGACTGACAATACTAGTCGTTTATAGCACACTTTATCGTTAGTGGCTTACTTACACAGCATATCAGGAACAGGGTAAAACACTTAACTGACCTAATCAAAATAAATGTATCTATATGTTTGAATCTTTCTCTGATAATAAGCTAATTTTAACAGAAACTTACCGAACAATTGTCTTGATAAAAGCCTTGTTTTGTTCGTGTGTTGCCTGTCCTGTCCTTCGCTTTCTTCTACACTACCAACACGTTTTACATTAGGGTAGAAACAGACTAAAGGCAATGTATCTTAAGAGTTTTAAGGGGCTGAAAATTTGCCACCGTGTATCTCAGACCATAAGATGCCGTGTAACGATCCCACCACGTCACTTTTGTAATTTTTCAGGATCATCATGATCCAAGGGCATTCTAATATCTGCTTCCGCTCCGCGCTGCAGATAACAAGCATATTTCTACCACATATGTACCTACTAGTTTACAAAGAGCAAACTTCGTATTGCAAACCACCTTAAAATTTGTTTTAGACACAGAGTCTGATCAGATCAGGCAGAAACTTCTTTTATGAGACATTTCACCAGCAATATCAATACTCTTCCAAGTGTCTTGCTGTATTTAAAATGAAACTTTAATGATTTGATTTTGATTTCATACAATTTATCTACTAACTCCTTCTCACCATGGTGCCAAATTTACAACAAAACCAAAGTAGCATTGCCATTATGAACCCTTGAATTTCACAAATTTGATGTGTGAGAAAATCACCCCATATCCAATGCATCAGATAGATCAGTTTGTTCTTGTGTTTTCTGTTTTGTGGTGTGGTGATGTGGGGAGCCTTTCTTGATTCGTGAAAGGTTGAGTTTAAAAACACTAAACAAACCCCTAGTCATCATTAATGCATACAACGGTAGTCAATCAATCATCGAAATCAAAGAACTGTTAGTAAATATCAGTCTTAACATCGATCTTTGTCGCGGTGTGTTATCACTCACTGCAGTGTAAGAGTTCATCGAAGGTGGCTAGCAGATATCCGACACTATCTTACAAATCACGCATCTTCTAGCTACAATTCTTGGCATGTACGTTCATGAGTTCGCACATAATTATTTGATAACAATAATTTTACTTCAAGCACACATTACAAATGATTACAGAATAATTTAAAACATCCAACTTTATGTTCTGATAAACACAATCCTTTCCCGAAGTTTGATTTTGTTGCCACAATCAACCAAATGCGTAGACAAATAAATGGCATTGCGCGCTTCTGACATCGAGACACACGCGATGTCCCGTTGTTGTAATCCGGTTAATGCCTCTTTAAGGTTGGTTTTCAATGAGAATCACATACTCTAGTCATCCAAGGAGGAGGACGGCTACTAAAGGAGGAAGTCCCTATTGTTAATACTATTTGTGGGTATAGGAGACTTTCTAAGTGACGTATTGTTTATAAATATTCGTGTTCTTTGCTCGATAAGTAGAGCATGTTCAAACATAGAATATTAATAATCGAGAAAGAAAGAATTCATGTAAGAAAGAGTTTTGTCCCAATATTTTTGCACACGATTGTAACTCCCGATTTTCGAACCACTTTTCAACTTTACTTGAATGTTCGAATAAATCTATAAAAGGAAAAGGAGAGGGGAAGGTTTTTTTTTCAAGGAAATCTGATCCAATTTGAGCCGTTGATAACGCAATGATGCAGTCATATTTCTGATATTTATTTTTGATGGATATTTTTGCATATTATGCACATGGATAGTTCTACGTTTATAATTCCTGCTTATACAGAAATTTTCAAACATGCATGAATGAATTAGAAATGCTACCCAGAGAACCTTTTCACATTGTAGAATTGGTGTATTTAAGTCCCATTGAAAGAGTTGGTTTATGACAAAAAGGTATACTTGACACGTTCAGAATACAACATTGTGTTAGGCCTAATTTTATTCACTATGGAGAAATCTTGTCTCCTTGATAGTATATATCTTTTCCATATTTATTGACCTTGACTTTGCAGACTAGTATGCTTTATTATGTTAAGGAAACCTTGAAAAGCAGCACATGAAGTTAAACCATAAGTTGGCAGAGCTAGATACTATGGTGCATAGTTACTTCTAGAAGTTACTGTACAAAAATGTAGTTTAACCACCACCCAAAGTAACAAGCACAAGAAGTGTGTTGGGCTTTTGAAGTTCTTTCTATTGGACTTTATTGGACGACTCATGTTCCACTACATTTCGTTTTAAAAACACTTTTTGTCACACAAAAATCTCCAAAAAAATTCGGTAGCGGCCATCTTACATTTTAATGGGGACCTCATAGCTTGGCCATTTACTATTTTTAAACAATATCCTTTAACCTGCTATCATCACATTCTTGGTTTGAGAGTACTTTATATTTTTTTACAGTTAAACAAAAACCTAAGTACACCCTTTGTGTTCGTTTTTACACTAGATAATGCTTCCTGACCAAACTTTCTGATATTGATAGTTCATTGTTTGTCGTTTAATGCTTCCTAGTTTTGTTCTTACCAGGACCTTCTAAAACGTTCAGATTGTTCTTATTTTTAGCAAAAGTCTGGTTGTTCATATGAAGTTTTTCTTATATAAAATTAAGCCTATGGAGGAGGGTCGGAATAATTCCGAAGGAAGACGTTCGTGATAAAATATTGCTTTACTTTCACTTTTCTTAGCCAAAATTTTAAGCAAATTGAATCGCAAATTCAGAATCAACACACTTTGAATTATACTATATGTGAATTTTTATAAAAAAAAATCTAAAATTGGTCAGAATTGCCTGATTTTTGACCAAAATATAAAATGTTGACACAGAACTTCGAAATCGGCACCACTAAAGGGGTGAAATTAAATATTTATGTACTGGTCTAAAGGTCTCAGTCTGCAAATTAAGCAAAAAAACCTCCAAATCTAGATAACGACGACGAAGACGACCTCCTCAGATTCGCAGCCTACGGAATATATTTCCTTCGGAAAATCTAAAACGTGTATCGTTGTTATATTTATAACCAGTTTTCTTCCCTTCCCACAAAATACTTTCAAATAATTTTTAGTAATACTTTAAACCTATTCGATATTCTACCTTTCACTTTAAAATAAAGTGGACGTTTCACGCCTGTTTTAACACTAGCTGTTGAGGGTGTAAGTTGATGAAAGTGATCGTGATATGCGTATCTATGGGGTAACGGAGATTTTTAGAGAGGGGATCATAGGAGGCGGAAACTAAAAAGATTGACTGATTGACGGATTATACGGACACATGGAAAATAAATGACTAGCTATTTCGTGGAGTTGACAATATTTTTATTAAATAATATCAATCGTTAATACTGTAGCACAAAAAGGAGCTAATCTAGTATTCACGTATTCTGCCAATGTTCTTAAAGGTCCTCTGGGTTGTTTTGAACAGGTGAACCATTTACAAAAGATTTCTTTAAGACACCTGAAATCTTATTGTTCGTCATCTCTGTATTCATTATTGAATTCCTGCCATTACCATTGCTTTCCTCATCTTTTTTACCTAGAGCACTGATCGTTTTCCCTGTAATCTTTTCGATCTTTCTTAAAACACTCAGCTGCAGGTCGCCCCAGAGATCTACTACACCTGATTGAAAGCCTGAAATCATTTCTTGAGCTTTCTCTATATACATTTTGTTATTACCTGCAAGCATTTTGTTATTTTTTTCTCCAGAAATGAATTCAACTTCACATTTACTTTTTAAGAGCTTCACTTGATCAAGGCTATTTACCAATTCTTTTTCTTTTAAAGCGTTTTCATGCTTGTAATCACACGTTTCCAAATTAAAAGGATTCATGCGGATTCGACACTGCAGATTATATACATTTTGCTTTTCTTGCGTCTCGGTCCTTTTTTCAATCCCATAATCCAACACTCGCTCTGGATTTTCTGTTTTCAAATACTCATTGTTGTAACCAGACGATACCACCGTCGTAACACCAACAGCATATTTTGTCACCATTCTGTGTCTCTCCTTAAAGGAGTTGTACCACAACTTTATTCGTTTTTCAATCATGTCTGTTTCGACTTTATCTTTTTTTTCCCAACTATCAATCAATGAAAAAAATTTACTTATTTCACAGTTGTAAAGAAGTCCAGAACTGTACGACTCAAACAACGGCAGGTTTGCAAAAGCACGCTTGATTTTCGTCAGTTGTATTAATTCAAGACGCCTCTTATTCCTAGGGATCTTAAACTTTTCGAAGATACGTTGCTCTTGTGGATTCTCAGAATTGAGTCGGATATCCTTGAAAACACCCTCATTTGTAAATTCATCATAATATATGGCAAATTTTTTCAGACCTGCTTGTACGATATCACACCTAGTCAATGTACATGCCAGAGGATCTTTCTTTTCCAAACATTGTGTCAAGTACTGCGACATCTGAGAAAGTTCGCCAGTTAGTAAGCCTTTTTCTAGTAGTACAATATTTGTGTCAACATATTCCTCCATTATAGTCATGCGATGGTTAAAGCGCTCGTTTGATTGAGCAAAAGCATCATTCACGGACTTTATAACCTGCTGTTTCCACTGGTTGTCTGCAATGGTAGTTGCAATTCCAGCAATCAAAGAAAATGCGCCAACAGCAGGGCTTAAAACACCACTTGCTGTCGCCACGGCTGAAGCTATGCCTAGAGCCCAGCTGATTGCCTCACCACCAGTTTCACCAACGTGCACAGATAACAATGAAAATCCTGTTGATCCTGGATTCTCAACTTTTATGGCTTTTGTATTCAGCCACTGCTCTTTAAGTTTTTCACCTGGGTTTTTAACTGACTTTTCCGATACTTTCATAAGATTTATCTTTGGCACACATTTCGTCCCCGCAGAAAAGTCCTGCAACGGTCCAATTTTAGGAAAAGGTTTTTTTAATATATTGAATGGGTTAATGGATTTTATGAAATCCTCAAAGACGGCTTCTTTTACACTAGAATGACAGTAGGCGTGGTTGATTGTAATAAGTACAACGCTTATCACAAATGTCTTCGAATCCATGTTACCTAAAATAAAAAGAAATTGCCTATAAAAACGGGGTTCAATAATTCTGTTGTCGCAAGGAGTAACATTTGAAACGATGAGTGACTTTCTATCAGGTCATATAGTTGTCTCTCTCTCTAATTCGAATCCCCGTAATTCGAATATTCGAATCACCGTGAAATTTCCTTAGGAAACTCTTATAATTTACTTTCCGTAATTCGAATCTCTGTAATTCGAAAACCTCTACAATTCGAACAAATTTTCAGGTCCCTATGGCAATATTCTCTCAGTAATTCGAATTTTCGAAGTGTAAACTAGCCGTTATCACTTTTGAATTTTCTTTTCGAATGTTTTGATTTTTTGAATGAATTTCCTTGACATATGGCGTGAACTGCTGATAGAAAAATGGCGAAAAGACTGCATAAAGAACAAAAGTTGGAAATTCGTAGAGTATAAGTAGAAATAATTTAGATTTAGAACTTTATAAAAAGCAGAGGAATCAAACAGTTAAATTGAATACCTATAAAATCTTTTCGTAAATTTTAGAAAATAAAGGTAAAATACTAATTGGCCGAAAATTTTCCATCAAAGTTTTGTCTCCCTTTTTGAAGACTGGTGTGATTACTGCTTTTTTTAATTCACTAGGGAAAACGCCCTCACAAATTACTGCATTAATGCAATTAGTGAGAGGATAGCATAACATATCACAGACAGCTTTAATAACTTTGGTAGGAAATGGACCACTAATGGTTTTGCGAGTATTAAACCCCACCATAACATCTTATACTTCTTCAGGGAATTTATGAGGAAAGGAGAAATCAAAACCCTCATAAAGAGATTTTATTTTTACAATAATAGGATGATCAGAATATTTTTTAATGATGGCGTCTACGTCATCAATACACGCATTATTATCATTTTTAAAATTATTTTTTCATATACTTATAAAATATTCATTTTATTCAATATTCAATATTCATTATAGTATATGCTAGAACCTATAGTATCCATAGGTGAAATGTTGGGGATGGAAGAGACCATTTAACTTGCATATAGAGTGGTCTACTCAGAGTTGCTTTTAACCTGATATACACGGTGGCAAATTTTCAGCCCCTTAAAACTCTTAAGATACATTGGCTTTAGTCTGTTTCTACCCTAATGTAAAACGTGTTGGTAGTGTAGAAGAAAGCGAAGGACAGGACAGGCAACACACGAACAAAACAAGGCTTTTATCAAGACAATTGTTCGGTAAGTAACTGTTTTGCTATCAATTTGTCATCACAAATAAGATCATCGTTTTGACCAACTAGATTTATTTTTTCGCATTGTGGGGTTTTGTGATTGAAAAAAAGTTTACTTTTCTTCCAAAATTCTTTGGAATCTCCAGAGCATGAACACTCATTTTCTTTTTCTTTTTATATGATTTATCAGTAATCACATGGCACTAGTTCGTAAAATCGTTGTAAGTAATATAAGTCCTCAGGACTCGTTTAAATTTCACGTGAATTAAACTAATTGCACTCACATCCATGCGATTACTTATGAGTTTAGAACCGTGTGGTTGGTTTTCTTATTGTCCATTCCTCGCGTGTTCATCATTCTAGATATACCTCTCCTTTACTTCATCCTGTTCTCCTATGAAAACTTTTTCCAATACACTTTGTACTAAATCCGCTCCCAGGATAATGAAATGAATGCAATGAAATCGGCCTCTAATGTGAATACCTGAAATATCTGTTATGTATGGAATTTGACAATCCAAGTTTAGAAAAACATTTCTAAACATTCCTAATCAACTTTTTGCATTATCTGCTGTTTGTGTTGGTATCCAACCTTGATGATGGTGGGCGTCACAACAATTAACGTTTGAGGAGTAGTGACGAACTTACAAATGGTATGCTTGAGTCAAATTTGATGATTTTTATTATAATGTCAATAGTCGTGGGTAGAATGTTGTAGTAGAATGTTGCATATCAATTTCACAAAGAAAGATATGGTTGATGAAAGACTATTATTCACAAAAACAAGAAGTGATGCTTGATGTATAGAATTATACTTCAGAGACTTCAACTAACCAATCGAAGCCTTCAGAGACTTCAACTAACCAATCGAAGCGTTCAGAGACTTGATGTATAGAATTATACTTCAGAGACTTCAACTAACCAAGCGAATGAAACTTGAATGATTTATTACTTAATGTTATATTTTCTTTTTGATATATTGAAATACAGAATAGAATGGAAAGAATTCTTTGATTTTTTTTATTTCTTTATTCGACAAGATGTAGGGAAACAGTGTTTAATGGGAAAGTTCGTGATGTGCTTGTCCCAGAAAAAGTTATTCAAGGCTACTATTTTCTTATTGATTTGAAGCCTGTCTATTCTATAGCCTGTCTCTGCTCAGGCTATGGCGGGGACATTCATAGCGAGAGCTACTTACTAGTTTACTTATGAAGATATTTCACATTTCACATATTTCTAATTTTACATCCCCATTTTTATTTATAAATCTGCCTGAAAAACGAGTTCTGGCAACTTTAAAGCTAAAAATATAAAACCGGTTTTAGATCTACCGTTTAGCTTCAAAATTAGCACACTCTCAATTCATGAAGTCTTTAGGTTTTGTAAATGGGACTTCAAACGTATAGGTGGGTATACTAAAAAATGAACAGCGAGAAAAATCGTTTTAAAGTTTTCAAAAAAGATCAAGAAAAATGTGCCGATATGATGAAAAGCAGGTGTTTACATTATGTATCATAATTGTAATCGTTCCAAGGCGGCATTTTCCAATTGTATTATAAGGAAAATGAGCTGTTTATATGCGGCATAGTAATTAAAGATCAAATAGAGGATATGTTTTTTTTGGGAAAAAGCTATCTTTTGTTCCGAAATTGGGGAAAATAAATTCGCTATTAGAAAGACCCGATGTCTTATTATTTAAGTTGACCAACAAAATTATTTTTTCGAAATTTTGAAAATAAAGGGGTTGCAGTCGCCTTAAAGATAATGAACTGTTATAAAGGTCGTGAAAAAACTGAGTCAGCAATTTTCTGCAAGAGAATCTCCACAAGAGAGTCAACCTTGTTTACCTTGTTTGTTTGCCATTTTCGTTATAAGTCAGCTGCTCCTTCAAGACCCATTTCTTATTGTTCAAATGAGGGATTCCCAGTGTTGACATCAGCGCACTGCAACCCTCAGTTCTATTTATAACAGTTCATTATCTTCAAGATCTCAGTTTCAACATTCTTATGAACTATAGGTTCTTATAAAAAACAAGTGCACCTTCGATTCTTGTGACATTTTTCTTTGTTTACTTCTCTGTGTTTTTCCTTGAACACTCATAGCAAGATTTTAGAAAGGAGTAGTTTTTCTTAGTTTTTATAAAATTAAGAGTTTAATCTTCCCTATGTTTTGTAGAAATAAAAGAATACCTGCTTACTTCCTACATAATGTTTCTTTTTTCAGTTATGCTTAAACAACGACAACCTGTGGTAGATTTAAATGGTGATAGTCCTCAATTAATGAAATGCCACACTACCACAGGAATAGCTTTCAAATTGTTTCACATTTATAAACAATGAAAAATCGAGAATCAAGTTTCATAAATCTTATAACATTATCGTTTCTTTGCTTTTATTTCAAAAAACAAAATAAGACTTGATAATTCTGTAAAAATCCAGTTCTAATGATACATTGCTGATGTTTCTCAATGATTTCAAATGTCACATGAATTCTGCGCAATGTTTGTTATGATTTTGATTTTTATGATTACGTGAGAATAATGTTTTTAGTCGGCCAATGCCTCCTTAAAGAACACCCATAATCATATAAAGCTATAAACCTGAAGATGGTGATGGTCTGATATCACGTAAATTGTTTTGTTTCAAGCAGCAATTCTGAGCATCCAACTGCGATACTTGAATACAAGGTGTTTGTTTTATCAGTTACCTATTCACATAGCTGGTATTTACCCATTCAAGTATGACAATGATATAATAATTTCATGCAGAAATATTACGTTCTCAATAAAGAGTAATTATTCATGTACAAAATTGTTTGCCCAGTATCCAATTTTTCAACATTTTGGGTTTTAAAATTGCTGGTATTTACCCATTCAATTATGACAAACATATAATAATTTCATGCAGAAATATTCCGTTCTCAATGAAGAGATATCAACATCTATCCGTTTGTTTTCTAGACTTTTAAGAAGAGAAACCATAACTATAACATGAGGATGCCAAAAGAACCTATTACTACCAACCATAACAGCATTATTTTATTACCATGTCAACAGATTCAAAAGCGAGGCCTAGTGTTTTAAATTACTAATAATAATTTGATTGAATTTTTAAAAATAATCTTTTATATATAATATATATTCTGATTACTAAGCAATGAATTATTTTTAGATCGAGATGCCGCTTCCTCGTATAAACAGCTCCTAAGGAAAAGATCCCGAAATTTCAAGCACTCTTTACTAAAAACAACACTGTAAAATTAGCACGAAGTTAAGACTCTTTTATATTATTGCTGTATTTGCAAGTTAAAAAGTAGAAAACTTCAGACCCATAAAACCAAGTTAAACACGTAATGCGATCCTAAACATAACGATAGTTGTATTAACCAATAGAACTGTTGCAATTTCATGAATCTCCACTGAAATTTCAAATTATCTTTGTTAATACAACATCTTGGAATAATAACTGGAGTATGCTTATCTCTTTTAAAAGTCCAATGGATACCTTTTCCGAATTCATTTGCTAATCCTCACCAACATCTATCAAACGTATTGAATTATTTTCTTTCGTTACGCTATATACTTTTTCCTCTTTTCTGACTCTATGAAGAGCCGACTGTATAAGATTATTTTCTAAGTGTCAGTTTAATTACGAATTTCTGTATTACATTTCCTGCACTTATTACTTCAGACACCAACAAGGAATCCAATGACCAAGAAACGGCTGCATCAACAAGATTATGTGTGAATGCAGACCAGTCCAGCATGTTTTCGTTTGCATACCATTGCATAAAATACCCGAGAATACGATAGTACAATCAGTCGGATATTGTCGGATACATGCCAATATGCGTTAGGATACAACAGTATGCAATATAGCCGGTACCCGACAGTATACATGTCGTATATGTACCAATTAAACACAATATTATATGACTGTTATACGGTGCCATAGGCCTACATACTTTTAGATTCTGCCGTATACGCAACGCATACCCCTATCGTATACTACCTTATTGTAGCTTTATACTTTTTTACGCAAGCTGTTTTGTACGTTTAAATACGGAAGCGTATTAGTGCCATTTTCTAGTTTCTCCACATATAAATTTCTATGTGAAATTTTTTTGGTTCATATTTTTTTTAAATCTCCACATAGAAATTTCTATGTGAAATTATTTTTGATTTTTTTCTTAGTTTCTTCACATAGAAATTTCTATGTGAAATAACTTTTCCTTTTTTCTAGTTTTTCCTCATAATTGTCTTGGGTAAACATAAATTGAAGTGGCATGAAGTAAAGTGTATAGGCACTGAGTAAAGTGTAAAGTGTTTACAGCAAGATGGTGACTACGAATGATGCACATGAGAAAAGTGAGGGAAATTCTCCTGCATTGTTGTTATTTTTCAAGTACAGTGCTGCAAGTTATTTTGCTAAATCTGTATGTGATTATGATTTAGAAATGGAAAGAATCACAGAATATTTTGAGAAAGGTTACAAGTATAAAGAAATTACTGCATTGATGAATGTTAAGGATAGAATCAAGATAAGGTTAGCTAGCTAGTTGGGTCCAATTGTAGCTTTACCGTGTGATTTCATATTTTCTGAACAGAATCTTTCTAATTATATAATGAAATCATTCATTACATTATTGTTATGACAAATGGATGGTAAAATTCCTTTATTATTAGTTTGCGACAACTGAAGAGACATTTGAAAACCTTGGGACTATTCAGAAGAAAAACAAACTGCTCATTTAAAGATATATGTGATATTGTTCAGGTTAATTTTAGGTTAATCTTCCTTACCTTTTCGATTCTTTATGGTATATTAACTTATTTTTAAAGGATATATATAATTCATAATTTTGGGAAAATACTTTCTCTACTACTACCTAGCTTCAATTAAAACAATAGGGGTCGGGGGGGGGGGGGTCGGGGGAGGGGGGTGCGAAAAGGAAATAGCGCTGCTATAGCTAGCTGTCTACACATTCTAACACATTTGGTAGTAGTAGTATATTATTTATTCGCGAATTACTCAAAAAAACTCATGCAATTGTTAAATTGCAACTATATCAATGTGACAAATGGCAGGAAACCCCCTAAATTAATTTATGTGTTTGATATGCACTTCTATATTTTTTTTAACATATTGCTATTGCATGGTCTTCTTTAGGAAGAAATAAATACCAGTGGAAATTTGTTAGGATATAGACGGATGCATCACAAACTAAGAGTTGTGCACAAAGTTCAAACTAGCCAGTAAGTTATAACGTTCTCCAATTGATGCATGTGCACATGAATTTGTGTGTGTTAAATTTGTGGGATGTTTAAAAGGCTATTCTTCACATTTTCAGCATCTACTTTCCTTTTTTCTTCATATTCGATGCTTTGTCAACTGAATGTGCAACAGCCAAATGCCTATCAAAATTTCATTTAGTAAATTTTAATTTCATTAGGAATATTGTCAGAGAAATCCAGAATATTCTCGATCCAGAAGGAGTAAAACAAAGAAAGGCAAAACGATTGACCAAAAAGAAAGTATATAGCAAAAGTTAGCAACACACCGATAATATTGAAATGTTTAAGCAATTTTTGTTTTTTGTCTTCAGTGTGGGTTTTATAAGCTTGATATTTTTGTAATGTTAGGGACCAAATTACATATGACACATAGATGGCTACGACAAGCTTAAACCATATGGTTTTTGCATACATGGATGTATAGATGGGTCGGAAATCATTTTAAATCTTTTTTGTTTATTTTTGAATGTATAAAGGTGGGATTATAGGGCGTGAAAATGAAAACAGATAATAGCTACAGTTGTCACCACATTTTTTAAAAAGTGGCTAGCATTTGCCCTGAAATCTTAACCAGGGCTAAGCACATATTAAATGAATTGAACGATGTTAGCTCATTTTACAAGGAATAAATTTGTATATTTGAATAAATAAAGTTCTATATAGATATTCCCGTAAAATGCTTTGGCTTGAAACTGCATCATCAAACAATGACCTAAAGATAATTTCAAAATACTATCTCGAATGTGTTAGAAAACTGAAAGGTTTTTTGCATTATTTTTTCATGTTCTTTCAATTTCATATTTTCATTGGATTAGTTTCTATTCATAGATTTCTTAAAGTTATCAAAATCTCATACTTCTTGTGACATATTGAATATGTTATGCCTTCTAACGTTTAGGTACAGCTAGAGTCATACGGGGTGATGCTGGTAATGAAAATGTCAGAGTTGCTGCAATTAAACGATTTTTTAGATGCTACCACAATGACAGTATGGCAGGAGAGAAAAGCTTTCTTTTTGGAAAATCTACCTCCAATCAGGTACACATTTCTAGCAAACAATTTGTTGGTAATCGAAGCTTTCATCCTTGGAAAAATGATTTAACTTTTCCTTATCTCTCTGATTCATTATATTTTGTCCTTTTTCTGTTAATTTCAAATGAATTTACTTCACTATTTAAACTAATTTACTAGTAATTACATGTTTTGGAGTAATTATAGGATTATGAACAATTAACAGTTGAAGTTCACTCTTCCAATGGGGCTGCAGGAATTTAAATTTAATACGGTATAGTACTAAACTTAACTGACAATATAAAAACAATATATAAAAACATATGATACATTCACTGCAAAACCATTTGAATTCTTCCTTCGAATTGGAGAGGGTTATAAACCGTATAAATAACAGAATAAATAAGTGTCTATCGAAAATGACACAATATACTTCTGCAAAAACCGCTAAATAATCTTCTCGCGAAAGTTCCTAGCCTTGAAGCAACTGAGATAGGATCCAAACAAAAGATTACGCTTTGTTTCCGTAAGTTTAAAAAAGAAATATAGCTTTTGTAAAAAAGTTGAAGCAATTACCAACAAATAAATCATATCTCGTCAAAACCAAAACTTAAAGCAATTGCATCCTCGAATGCACGTTTGATTTTTTCCACAGTGTCATAATGCACTGCTATCTTTAATGTGAGATCACACGTGGAAACGCATGGTTTGCATTGGCAACATGAAGGACAATCGTGCAAGAACTCAATTTTCACCAAACTTGGCAATCCAAGGACCGGAACCGACGGTGAACCAGTCATAAACTTCATGACTTTTTCCATACCTTTTTCACCTAAATAAAAATAATTGCGTTGGGAAAACTCAAAAACTGATTGAGAAACAAATTGATTGTAAAAGGGTAATAACAGCGCTTACCTTCCTCATAAGATGATTCTAAATAATCAACCAGTGCCTTAAATGTGTTCACTTCTCTCGTTTTTCGAGAACTTCTATTTGTACTGTAAATTGGTTCCAGCAAGTTTTCAACTTTTTCAAATGTCCAACATAATTCACTGTTGGGGCAAAATAAAAATTTAAAAACTTCCTCATTATCTTGCATCAATTGCAGAAGTCCATACATCTGCAAACCTTCAACCAACTGCTGCAAACAAGGAAGGACATCATTCAGAACAGCCTTCATGAAAATGAATCTAAGAAATCAAGAAACATAGCAATCCAAACTCATTAAACAAATTACTAGCTACTCTTTAGTTATCATTTTCATGTATTTCAAATAAATTAATAATCTGCAATTGATATCTGCAATCAAAATCGCAATAAAAAGACATAAAAAAAGTTGGACATTCTAAAACATACTTTAAAATATTTTCCTTGGCATCTATGGTGACCTTGTTTGGTATACCCCGGAAACCAATTTCCGACAATACATCTAAACCTTCATCAGTGATACAATAATTTTTCAGATTTTCTGAACTTTCAATCTTTTGTATCTACATAGCAACATTATACCAGTATATACCAGTATATACCAGTATAACAAGTATAATATTTAACACGCCTTGTCTGCATTTCTATTGAAATAGGAGAAATTAGTGTGACAAATAAATTTCTGATTGCAAAGTTTGTATATAAGTTTGTAGGAAACTGCACCACCTGATGTTGAAACATATTTTATTTTTGTCTTTTTTAAGCTTACTTTCAGTTTTTTCCAAATGAATTTCTAAAGAAAGTAACAGAAAGAAACTTACAAAATTGTATGCTTCCGATAACTTCATTTCGTGGCCCATTGTGACTGGTATGTACTTCAGACAGTGTTGCAGACCTCCAATGAAATATCTGTATACCCATTCAGTAAAAAATGACGGTGCTGGTCCGCTCATACAAATTGATGATGCCATCAGTTGACCTGCCATTTTAAATTTGCCACTAGCAATATCTTCAAGTAATACAGAATATGGTACTTTTCCATCATCATAATCAACAAGCAAGTCATTCCTGATATCTTTATCTCTATATGCTTCTAAAAGCCAATCATTCAATTCAATAATTAATAATCAAATAAATTATAAAGCCATTAACCATATGAATAGGGGTATTATTCACACTATTAATTGAGAGGGCCTGAAAATGGCTCACCCTCCTGTATTTTCGAAATGAAATGAGGTTTTGAGACAAAATTTAGCAATTTAATAGGTAATTTTCTAAATGCACAGACACACAGACACATGCTAGATACTTTTAGTGAAAAACTTGATTCTAGCACCACCTTAAAACTACAAGACTCACATCACTGCAGGATTCCAAGAACATATGCAATACATAATATCCCAAATTGAATTTCTATCTACACTAACCTTATAAAACATAGTATATAAACAAACTATAACATCAATATATAAATAATCTTTTTTACCCGAGAAAAATTCTCTTGATAACCCACCCTGGTCAATTCCACTTTCACCTTAAAAGTCAACTGAGAAGGAGCAACCAAGTTTATTTTGAATCCATGGTTTTTTTATCCTTTCACAAAAATCATTAAACACATAATTTCGACGCACTTTGATTTTCATAGCATGACTTTCATCAACAGAACATTTACCAACAATATCTTTCAATGTTTTCTCAATGTCTGTCACATTAACTTTGGGTCCACTACAGTGGCTGTTGGTAAACAAACAAGAAGCTCAAACAACTCTGGTTGATCATTTAAACTTCCCACCCAGTGATAAACTGATTCCATTTTGCAGTGTGATGGAAACAGACGTGTCTGCCTCCCCAAAGAAATATGATGGACAGTAATTATGCTACAATCTTGTGATAAAGACGGCTCATCTGGAAGTAGCTGCCTTCTTTCCTGCAGTTGCTTTCGAATATTATGTACTCTCTGCTCTTTCTTTTGTTTCTCAAATTCCTTCTTTTTTTCTTCTTCTTCCTTTTGCTGAGTCAGTTTGTCTTTTAACTGATCAGCTTTTAAGGACAGTTCAAATGCTCTATCTTGATCATTTATAAGGACCCTCCTATCTTCTGATATCGGCGTAGAGGATCCAGGTCCTTCCTTAGTTGGTATGTCAAAATCTGAATCATCTGAATATTCATCAAATGTTAACAGTTTACTCATCAGCAAGAATTTCGGCATTTTTATGCCTTTAAGTTTTACAAAATCATCAATTGATTTGTCCATGTCTGTTATTTCTGTCATGTCTGCACCATACAAATAGAATGTCATCAAATTTGAGCTGCCTATTAAAAAAATACAATTATAAATACAGTTACTTTTTTTGTACACATTACTGTATGTATAACATAACCTACCTTTACTGTTCCTTTTATTTGGAAAAAACATTGTTATCATATCCTCAAATACCAATTTCAACTTGGTCTCCCTCTCCCATTCTTTTTCACGAACACCACCTCCAGAGGATAACTTCACCACTATATAACCTTTTTTTAGATGAAGAACAATGGTGCCAGCCATACTTGATTTTCAATGTGCTCTTTTTCTTTTTAGATTCCTTACCGCATTTTTGCCTTCCACGGACAGCTGCAACAATATCAGCCAATTCACCAGCTTTATCCGAGCGATATTTTTCAATAAGCAGCCGTGCATCTGCCAAAGCTATACCAATAAAGGCAAAATCTTGAGTGCTGAACAAATGAATAGACTCCTTTGACACCTTAAAAAAGAAAAAAATATAGATGAGAACAAAGTTTAAGTCAAAAACAACAACAAAAAACACACACACACACACATCAGATAAATATACCTTCCATATACATAATTTCTTCAAAATAAGATTTGACTACTATTTCAGGAAATCATCTACGGTATTTCCTCTAATAAACGCCGCGGCGTTTATTACAAATGGCAGATTTTAGATGCGGCGTTTAATAGAGGGCGGCGTTCTTTAGAGGGCAGCGTTTATTTCAAAATGAAAAAATGACATAAAAATAGACTTTAAACCACAATGTTTTCTTTTCCTAAAAAGCGTAACAAAAGATAAAAATGTTTTATACAAAAGATGTTAAGAAAGAATATCAACATCACTGTCGCCGTCAGAATCCTCTTCTATGATATGAAAGCTTTCATAGCTTTCGCTAATGTCAGAATCCAAAATTTGAAATGGATTTTCAGCAGATCGATCTTCATCCAATGCTTTCGTTGCCTGCTTCAATAAATCAGCTCCAGTTGAACAAGACGAATCTTTTTTGAAACAATAGATTTGCTCATCTTCTGATCCATCCGTAGCTAAGTTTAAAGCACATGACTTGAAAGACTTGATAATTATCTGACTGCTCAATCCATTCCACGCTTCTAAGACCCATTGTACAAGTTTTCGTCGGGGTGGGGGTTTCTGATTTCCCCCTTTTGTAAACTGCTGTACGCCTTCCACCATCCATTCATTATAAAGATCTATCATCCGACTCTTGAAGGGCTTGTTCCATGATACATCTGGCGCCTGTATGTATTTTGTGCAACCCCCTGGAATTATGACATTTTCAATTTTTCCTTTCGACAATACTCGCTTAACAGAGTCCATGATGTGGCACTCAAAAGAATCCCAAACCAAAAGTCGCCGGTTGAAAGAAAATGTGCCCAAAATTGTTTCAACAAAGTGTAATGTGAGTTCCTCATTCATCCTTGCATTTTTTGATGACCCAACAACACATTTATTTCTAAATTCAGTGTTAAGTTCTTTACATTCTCGCTTTGCACCACCAAAGACAATAAATGGTTTCAATTTAGTCCCATCAGCTTTTGCTGTCAAACAAACAGAAATTCTCACTTTTTCATGGCCAGTTGACTTCAGCATTACTTCCCGTTCACCACGTCGCTCTACAGTTGTTGGTGCAGCCATATCCGCCCATACAGCTGTTTCATCCATTGCAATTATAGAGCTTGCATTGAATTTGTACTTTCTTGACATTCGCCGGACATGGATCACATATTGTACTAGTCTATCAACAAGGAATGCTGGATCTTTTTGGATTGTTGTTGTTCTGCGCCGCAATGAAAGGCAATTTCGTTTCATAAACTTCTCTAACCAGCCACGGCTAGCCTGGAAACTATCTTTTGCAACATTATCCTCCCCAACACTTTCATCATGGATGGCCTTCGCTTTTCTCATAATTAGTTTTCGAGAAACACGTAAAGAATTTGCTCTTCGTTCATGTATCCATTCGAGTAGGTCTTCCTCTAAGTCGACATTTTTGATTTTATATCCTCCTCCTTCCAGTTTCATTCTTTTTGCTCCTCCTTGTTTCAGCTTATCCGCATTAGCTTTCCATTCTCTCACTCTCTTTTCATCAGCCCTGTATTTTCTTGCTGCTTCACGATTATTATAACGCTCTGCGTAATCAATAACTGTGGACTTAAACTCAAAAGTAAAACTTCGCCTTTTTTCCTCTTTATGGGATATAGATTGTTTGTGCACTTCTTCGTTTAGCATTTTTTCTGCTCCGTCACCACACAACTCTGATGAAATAAACTATGAAGACAAAATCTGTCCGTGTATGAGACAAGCTGCAGCTGGCTTTGTTCACACCTTATGATGAAAATTAATCACACCTTCATTCCTTTAAAATTGAATAACCAATTAAAGAAGTTTCAGAGTTCAAAGAACGGTTTTCCTTTCGGTTTTCATTTCATGCACATCATTCATAATTAAATCACATTTTCCGAAGCGCTTTCACTCAAATAAGAAACGTTTTTTAGCAGATTACGAAGAGTGATTTCAGTAAAAATGGCTCGAGCGATTCCAGTACAATTTGAAGTGTATTTCAATGTAAGATTTTTTTCCAATATCCGTGGCCATCATGTTTACAAAAACGTATGGACACCTGAAATTGGAGAGTCTTTGGTTTGTAAACGCGATGAGCGGTTGGAGGCCAAAGAGTTGGATGAGTATGCGATTGGAACGTACAAGAAGATATCAGACGAGGAAATTTTAGTCGGACATGTACCAATAGAACTGTCCAAACTAATAGCATTTTTTATTGAAGCTGATGATAATCACGTATGCGCAATCGTAAATGGTAAAAGGATACGAGAAGTTGGCTTGAGTGTTCCTGCACAATTCAACTGTTACACATCAAGTAAAGTTCATGCAAAAATTCTTCATGAGAAACTGTTGAAGAGGAAAAAACAATATTCGTTTTTATCTTTAGTAGTGGAAGAATTTGTCGATAGAAAACAAGTCAAACTCATATAAACTGTTTGTTATTGCTTTTTTAGTCAGTTTTCTAATAAACGCCGCTTTCTAAGGTGCGGCGTTTATTAGAGGGCGGCGTTCTTTAGAGGGCGGCGTTTATTACGAATGTTGAAATACAGGTGCGGCGTTTGTTAGAGGGCGGCGTTTATCAGAGGGCGGCGTTTATTAGAGGAAATATGGTATTCAAATATAAAAAAGTTTTTTTTAACTTTCTTTATGCAATAAATGTTTTTCAAAAGATCTATAAATCCATAGAAATATTATTATTGCATTGTTGTTGAGATCACATTAGGTCAAAAGAGTAAATTATGAATAAAAAAGTACTGTATATGCAGAGTTTTATTTTTCGGGCTGTTAAGAATTTATAAATAGATGATTCTCTTGTTATATAACATTTTGTGCAAGCCACTTTTACACCAAATCTTTGCTTAAAGCCCTTCGCAGATTTTCTACTTTGAATTATTTATTATCACTATAACAGTATAGCTACGTCACAACGGAATTCATCAAACTAGCCAGCTAGCTGTTAAAAGAGAAAGAACTTACCCTCGAATCTTTAACTTTTTTTAGCAACTCATCGTCATAACCGCGAAGCTTGAGGAATTCTAAAATCTAACAAAAGAAATACTGAGTACAGTTAGTTGATACTTCAGCGATTTTCACAAACAGTTCAAGCGGCTTACAATCGAAATTTTATGGGAAAAGTAGAAATTTCTATGTGGAAATATTAGAAAAAAATCAAAAATAATTTCACATAAAAATTCCTATGTGGAGATTTAAAAAAAATATGAACCAAAAAAATTTCACATAGAAATTTATATGTGGAGAAACTAGAAAATGGCACTAATACGCTTCCGTATTTAAACGCTTGGTTGAGACCCCTTGAGAATACTTTAACAGTGAACTTGAAATGAACACAGTTTGATACGCTTCATTATTCCTTAATAATCTATAATGTTCTTTATATTTTATCATTGAACAAATCGTGCACACTCGTTCTTTTGTGGATGACAAATTTGTTCACTACTATGGAGATCGTTATGGAGTGTTGAAAAGCGAACGTTTTCTTCCGGGGTTGCTCTCCCTAAACTAGTCCATTTTCGTTATGCCTTCATTGTTCACTATGTAATCCGCAAGTCATTCTCTGTTTAAATGGAACATTTAAAAGCTAGACTATAATTGTTTGCAAACTCTGGCAATCTCGTTCGCATGGCTAACGGACAACTCGTGATTATGTTGCGGTAGACCATATATTATTTTGGTACACTTTACCTACTCACCAACTTAACTTTTCAACTTCAAAACAAGTCAGGACACAATATATCTTTTACGGTAGCCTAATAATGGACCATTGACAAAAAACTTTTGATCCACTCTTAGCGGAGACAACTGCAATTTTAACAAAGCGGCAATGAAAATAGTGGATTGAATGTGGACAGGGACAGGACTAAATCTTTTCGATTTTTTTAAATACAATGTTCTCGCAATTTATTTTTGGAAATTACTCATCAGATGGTGTTTCGTGTAAAAGAAGCTTTAATTTAGCTAAACAATACAAATGTGAAGTTATGTATGAACAGCAAATAAAAAGTGTTTTACAGTGTCTAGATCCCGGCAGTTTTTCGTGTATGGTAGTGTACCATTCAAACATTTTTTGTTCTTTAAAAGTAAAGGAGTAATGAAGTCAACTGATGTGCATGTAAGAAACAGAAACAATATTAACTGTTGTGAAAGGCCCCACTCTTTTTTTAATTTATTACGGGAAGTTTCTTGCTAATCGCCACCTCAAGGTAAAAAGTATATAGACGGATAACTAGTGTTCTGCGTCAGACAATAAATGTGTGGAATATCAATCAAAATACCCAAGAAAATGCAAATTGAAATTGTAAAAAAGTCACCTGAATTTGTTCTTCTGGATTAACAATTTTTGCAGTTCAAAATTTTTCTGCATATTTTATGGATTTTATTTTTGGGTAAGAGGGTAAAAATGCAAAAATAATTAAATTCAGCAAAAAGTTTTCCCTGAAAGAATTTCTTAAGGTATTTTTTCACATAGAAGTTTCACGAGACAACCTCAATTTCAATTATTTACCTTAGTTACCATGATAGGGTCTATTACCAAATACAAAGTGTTGATGTATCGATAGGTAGCACTGCTCCAATAGGTGTGCGCTAAGAAATGAAAAGTCTAGTCATTCAAGAAAACGTAAGTTAAAAGATTCTAGTGAGAATGAGGCAAATCTAGCGAAATCACGGGCTTTAATGCGATCTTACAGGGCTTTACATTTCTGTTCAAAAGAAATGTAAACTTGCAGAAAGAAATCGCGTTAATATGAATGACCAACGAGCTACACTTTCTGATAAGCAAAAATCGGAATTGTGGGAAAAGAATAGAGCTTGTAAGACAAAACAACGAACTGGATTATCGGATCATCAGAAATCGGAAATGAGGGAAAAGAGTAAAGCTGGATTATCGGATGAGCAAACTTCTAAACTTATTATTATTATTATTATTATTATTAATTTATTTTCAGTTGGTAACAAGGATTAAAATCATAGTTTACAAAGAAACTAATATAAATCAACTTTGCAAATAATAAAATCTAAAATCTAGTTATAAATGAAAAAATGAATAAAAACTTAGATGTGCAGTAAATTTCAGGTCAAGTGCATAATAGGCAGTTGCAGGCTATATCCGACAAAGAATTCAATTTTCTTTTGAAGCTTGATAGAGAATTCGAGGACTTAATGGAAGCTGGCAGTGCACACCAAAGCAAGCTGCCTCTGAAAACAATAGAATTTATGCCATATCGTCTGGTTTTACAAGAAGGCAATTTTAGAGTTGACCCTGATCTTAGGCTGTAAGGAATTGACTTTTGTTCAAAAATATTCCACATAAAATTTGGATTCATGAAATTCAAAGATTTAAATATTTCTATAAGTAAATATCTTAAATTTCTATCATGAATATTAACACCTTGGTCTACCTCCAATAACTCATCTAGTGAGGCATTAAAGTTTTGGTATGTTGCCCTCAATGCGCGTTTGTGAACTTCGTTCACCAGTGAGTTACTACGTTTGCTACAGAACATCCAAATTAGTGGGCAATCATTGAATGTGGAAAGAATATAGGCATTACAAAGCCTTTTTGCACATCTAGTATTCAGGTTTGATCGAATGCGGAATAATGCCTTCACTTTCTGAGATGCAGTTTTGCAAAGCGTTTTAACATGCGAATCAAAATTTAGTTTGTTGTCAATAGTTACTCCGAGTAGCTTGACAACATTTGTAGGTTTCAAGGTTAAATCATTAATATTAAAAACTATGTCGTGAGTTTATTTTCTTTCCATAAACATAATCTGGAACTTTGCTGGGTTTGCTGCCATTGAATTTACTTTGAACCACTCCAATAGAATTTTGGTTTCTCTCTTAAGGACATCAAGGACTGTGGTTTCCGTGAGATCACTGGTATAGAGGGTGTTATCATCAGCAAAGTTACAGATATCTGCCTCAGAGATGAAAAGAAATATATCATTAATGAAAATATTGAACAAAATAGGGCCTAAAATAGACCCTTGAGGTACACCTAATAACATTTCTAACCACTCACTTACAAAAGAATCAATTTTAACCCTATGAAATCTCCTAGTTAGATAGTCATACAACAAGCTAAGACTTTTTAAACCGACTCCGTAAGCCGCAAGTTTAGCAATTAAAAGGTCATGTGGAAGACAGTCATATGCTTTCGACTGATCCATCAGTACAGTACCAACAATTTCACCTTTGTCTAAACTATTTTTCCAGGATTTTAGCACTCTAAAAAGAGCGTGCTGTGTTGAATGGCGTTTGCGAAAACCACACAACAGTTTAGAAAATTTGGTTTGAAAAAAGTTTCCAAGCTGTTCGGCCAGTGCTTTCTCGTACAATTTAGATATTGTTGGTAAAATGCTGATGGGTCGATAGTCACCAACTTCCAGACTGTCACCCTTTTTTGGAATAGGAGTTATCTCAGCAAGTTTCAGCTTGTTTGGAAATTTACAGGATTTAATTGATCTATTAATACAATCTCTTACAACATCAGATACAATATTACTTGATGACTTTAATACACTATTTGGTATAGACCCACTGGTTTTCTTTGTGCAATCCAACGCCATAATCAATTTACTCACTTCAAGAGATTCAATCTCCTGGAAATCAAATGTCGGGCCACGCCCTATGCAATTTTGGATTTTGACAATACTGGGATGTCCTTTATGTTTCTCTATCGCTCTTAGAACCGGGTCCTGGATTAAAGAGCAATAGTCTTTATTCCATTCAAAAAGATTTAATGAGTTTGTTATGCCGTTAAAATGCACATTGAATAATTCAGCCACCCTGGTTTTATCCTGAATAATCTTCCCTTCATGTCTAACAAGGTGCTCATTTTCAACAGAGCTCTTATTTGAAAAAAAAGGTTTGCATAATTTCCAAAAGTCTTTTGGTCTTTCTTTGGAAGATTCCATTGTTCTGTTGAAGAGTTTTTGCTTGGCAACTTTATTCAGTTTGGTAACCAGATCTCTCTGTACTTTATAAGCATGAAGGTCTGAGGAGCAGTTGGTTTTGTGGTATTTATTCCACAACCTAGACCGTTTCATAATGGCTTTTTTGAGATCTTTATTCATATGAGGTTTTTCGTTTCCTCTTATTAGTTTCCTCTTCTTTGGAGCATGCTTATCAAGTACAGACTCAAAGGTAGCTTCAAATTTGTCATAATCACCCAAATCAATATTTCTACCATAAAGTGCTTCAGCTAGGTCATTATCAAAGTTTTGTTGTACAAATTTTTCGTAACACCTATATACAACATTTTTTGGTGACAATTTAGTATAGGTTGACTTTAGCATCGTGTAAATCAAGTGGTGATGATCACTGATCCCTGTGTTAAAACTTCCAGTAGAATGTAAGCTGTGTTTTTGATTCGACAAAATCAAATCAATACAGCTTCCTTTTTCCGATTTAAAGCAGGTGTTAAAATTTACATGACAGTATAATAATTGACTGTCCATGAAGGATATCAGGCTTGGGTTTTTGGGATCAGCATTAAAATCACCAATTAAGATACACTTTTCAAGATTGTAAAAATCGATAACTTTAGATAGATGTGACAAAAAGTAGTCAAGATTTTGTTTGGGAGGTCTATATATAGGAATTACAAGCCATTTCATAGTTTTAAGGTTGATTTGTAAAGGGATAATTTGAACATCTTTGGGGAGATTTAAATTCTGTAGTCGTAACAAAGGGAGTCCTTTCTTTACATAAACAAGTATACCACCACTCCTGTCACTGATATCGAGCCTATATGGTGATTTATAACCAGGTATAAAAAATTGGGCATTTGGAAAAGACGAGTCCAATTTAGTTTCAGCTACGGAAATAATGTCAAAATTACCCCCAATACATTGAAAAAGATCTTCAACCTTATTTCTTATTGAATTGACGTTTATATAGCCTAATAAAACATTATTTTTGTTATTTTTCCTTAAAGTGTTTAAAACTTCATACCTCGATGGGCGACTGCAGCTTTCCTCTCGTCAATGGTTTCCTAAAATCTTCACAATATTTTTCGCCATTTTCGCTTTTCCACTTGCCGACAGGTGTAATCCTTTTCTCCCCAAGTCTTTGAAAGTGACGTTAGAGTTATATTCTTATTAAAAAGAACAGAGCTTGTAAGACAAGACAAAGAGCTACCATATCTGAAAAAGTGAAATTTGAATTGCCACAAAAAGATCGAGTCAGTAAACACAAGCAGGATCGATAGAATCATTTAAAATAATCATTAGTACAGGGTCTTTTTACATTTGCGTATGTTGTCATAGAACCTTGTATAAACAATCTGTTCGTATTTTTGCCTATATATGATGTGGATCCTGGAATTTTTGCCTTCTGTGTGCTTAGTTTCGATAGCAAAGAATATATATGCCAAACATGCCATTTTAAACTAATGAAAAAGAAACTCCCAATCTCCTAAAATGAAAAGATCTATTTGTAATGTTCCCATAAAGTCAGATGAAATTTGCAATATTTTACCGCCAGGATTGGATAACAATGGAATAGTTCAAGTTGCTTTGAAGAAGAAAATGTTATTCAAATCTAACGTTCTTTTTGAAGCAGTAAGGCCTGATGTTGTCAGAGGAATTTTGATTTATTTAAAGCAAAATAATGCATTGTATTTTAAAATTAGGATAAATTTAGATAATGTCCCCCACCGTTGGGTTGGAGAAATAAACAATATATTTGATGAAGATGAGGTTTATTTTGTAAGCGAAAGTCAAATTCCCTATTACAAACTAGCTGATCAGAAAGAAGATGAGAATCCTTTAGATCAATTTCGATTAACTGCCTCTGAAACTGTTAGCGTGCACCAGATAGCGTATGAAGTCAATGTAACCATTGCGCTAGGAGAAAATAAGCAACTATTGCCTACAATATGTAATGATAATTGTGAACTTCTTGCTCACCCGTGGTTATTTCCAACAGGAAAATTTGGATATACTCATGAAAGAAAGAAAAAATTGAGCCCTTGCAAATATTTCAACCAAAGATTATTAAATTATAAACAAAAATTTGCTTCGTACTTCGTATTTTTGCTCAATCACTTACTCAGTATTTGAATTCGAATCGATCAATCAACATTGCCATGCAAAAAATAAAATCAGACGGACTAACAGCTGGCAAAATTTCACAAAATTTTAAACAAAAAATTGGAGAACTAATAGCTTCATGAATACTTTAAAAGGAACCTTTGCGTATTGGAAACTATTTCTGTTTGAAGTGCTCGCCTTGGTTAAACAGTTAAAATTGCCAACTTATTTTATGACTCTTTCTTGTGCAGATCTCAGGTGGAACGAGCTAGTTGAAATTATAGGAAAATTAAATGTTCAGAGGATGAATCCACCGAAACAATGAAACAAGCAGTTAAAGAAGCACATGAAAATGGTCAATCTGCTTATGAGAAAATGAAATTAGCATCCAAAGCTTACCGAACACACAGAAGCAGTTTCGATTGTTTTGCCAGAAATTTGGTTACTTGAAACATGTCCAGCAGTTACCTTTGCAAATAGTAATCTTCCTGAAAATCGTGTTTGTCGAAGAGAAGAAGAAATAGACAATATGCTTGATGACGAAACTAATATTTTCAAAAAAAATATGTTAGACCGTTACATGGATAGGCCAGACTCGTCTTGTAAAAACGTAAAATACGTAGTTATGGAGAATCTCTGTTTTGCTGAGTTTCTTTCCAATTATGTCTTGATACAAAAACAACCTATGAAGACGAAAACGATTGTCAACCACACGTTCTTGAAGATTTGTTGTTAGATGAAAAAAACACACGATTACCAGCATCTGTTCCACTCGTGTCATCAAAGGAACGTGTAAAATTGAGGAAAGTGTGTTAAGATACCATGTACCTAACCAAATAACGAAACCAGAAGCCTATGCTCATCATATGTTGTTCATGTTTTATCCTTTCAGAAATGAAACTGAATTAAATGCTACACTTTCGGGAACATATTCAGAAAAATGACAGATCCAGCAGTTTAAGACTTTATCAACGCTAATAAACAAATTTGTGAACCATACGGTGAAATAGTGGATAATGCAATGCTGGGGAACAAGGAAATGATTCTGTAAGAGATGAATTAGAACAACTTTCAAACGATGATGATGAGTTTGATGATAATGCTGATGATAACTATTGTGGAGCACCAGCTCACGTACCATTAACTGTTTCGGATGATGCGAATCAAGAAAGCAACAAAACCTGGTCCTTTCCAAATATTTATCCCTGGGAGTGCTGGTTGTGGAAAATTGCATTTACTCACAACAATCAAAATCTATTTACACAAAAGCTCTATCTTACGGTTCAGGTGATTTAAGCCAAGAGAGAATGTTAATGTGTCATAATCAAAATGGAAGATGATGATATAGGCATGAAAACAGCAAATGTTGTTTGTTATGGAAGAGCTCATAACTTAGTCCCAATAAATAGAGTTGAAAAGAAGATGAAAATAAAAAGGAACAGTTTATCGTCACCAGTAATATAGCGACTCCGATTTCCAATACGTTTTTCCTGGGCTTGCACAGTACATAACGTTCAAGGTAAAACATTTCCGCAAATAGTCTTCAGCCTTGATATGCTTCGACAACGACGATCAATTCTGGTCATGTTTATATCGCTTTAAGTCTTGTAACATCTTTAGCTGGATTGTATATCTCGGGAGAAATTGATCAAAAGCATGTTACCACCGATCAAAAAGCGACTGCTGAGTATGATTTCATGAGAGGAAACCTGTCTTTAGATTATAATCATTTAGAAAATGGACAAGAAGAATCCATGTCTATTTCATTACTGAACATTCGTTCACTTTTAAAGCACGCGATCGACATCAAGTATCACATATGAAAAGTGATATACTTTGTTTCAACGAAACCCAATTAACTTCCAGTATAAACACAACACAGATATGTTAACTCCTTTTTCACTTGAAATTAACGATACTAGAAATGAAAAATTTTCAAACATTGCATTGGCATATAATGATGGTGTCCTATTGATCAATACTATTTCCATTCCAGGAGCTTCTCTTTATACATTGAGTAAATCTCAATCTTACTCTGACCAACATAATATCATCCTTTTGTATCGGAAAAATAATTTACATCTCGTAGACTATTTATATCTTATCCAATATTTACGTGGCCAAATTGACATGGTTGATATCATTCTAGGAGACCTTAATATTAATGCTTTACATATGGATAACACCGTGCATGGTTATTTAAACGAGGAATACGTGTTAACGAATGACACTGCAACTCATATATCTGGATCATTGATTGATCATGTGTACGTCCACACAGATTTCGCTCAAACTAACGATGTTAATGTTTCAATGCGTTTGGTTTACTATTCAGATCATACGCAGTTAAGTTAACTTTAAAGCAAAAACCCTAATTCAACTTGGAGTGGAGTAAAATTATGAATGGTTTCATTTTAGTTAATTTAATTTATTGATAATGAAATTTACATGTATTTATGTAAATTAGCAGAATATGATGAAAATAAAACGCTCACAATGAAACCCTTAATAATACATGCTTCTTTGTATTTAAACACTGAGAAAGAACACACATTTTTCAGAATTTCCGTGTATTGATGATTTCCAACTGTTTTTTAACTACTGTTTCAACTCAGTTCCTTGCATTGTATCTACGTAAGCAACGACGTAATCAAAAATTCAATTCGCACACAAATCCAATGTTCTAACGAGATCAAACATTTTGAAGAGGACTGGACGTTGTTTTCTATGCTGACAATCGGGACATATTTAAAAAAACTGTTGTTCTAATTATTTGTGCAACAAATGCGGCAAGAGACATCACATCTCTTTATGCACAAAAGGAGAAAAGAGTGAAAGAGTCCACCACTTGTAATCCTGCTGACATCCCTACTACGCCATATCTCGTTTATGATTTTGATAATGATTTGTTGCTAAGGGGTCCTGAGTTTTTGCGTCATGATGACCTTGTTCTAATGGCATTCCATAAGAACGAAAATTCTGGTGGTGTGTTGTCTGAAGCTAGGAAAATTTATTCTGTCATTACGAACACGACTCATTCCACTAACATTAACCTCCAGTTACACGAAATTATAGACGAAAGGAGGTTAAGATCGCTGAAGAAACTTGTTAGAACTCTTGGATATGTCTACAGATTTGCAACGATTTTAGAAAACCGTGTTCGAAAAAATAACGCAACAGTTGTTATAGATTATGAACTTACGACTAACAAAACAGGAACGCATTTGATGTATTGATAAAAGAAGAACAACAAAAACTTCCAGAAGATCAGACATATATCGAATCCACTCAAATTATTTCATTATATAAATGGAAATTTACCTGTAAAAGAACGTTTTGGCGAAAGTACGCAATTATCATTGGTTGGGATGTTTAATAAATTCAGCAATTTATTTTATGTGTTGCGTGTTCTCTTAAACATAAACATGACAACAAAAACAAATATGTTAATTTAAAATAATTTTTGTCACAGAATTAAATCATTTCTTACTTTAATGATAGGGTTAAACTGAAGTAATTGACGCCCGTATAATTAAAGGATCGTCATCTAGTTCTGATTCGATTTCTGTGGGAAAATATATTCATAGAACACCCATGGGACACAATGCGTTCTTTTTGAATGCTAATCGAATTTTATTCTTTCAATGATCTCTTTTTCAGTAAACGTTGACTCGTTACTTTTATTTTTCAAGAAAAGTTATGAAATGAAAGTATATAAAAGAAACATTGTTCATTTTTTTAGAAACTATGTATATTTAAAATGGATATAGCATAGCATTAGTTGTTATTGAGAGTTTTTACTTCTTTTGATGCGAGTTCATCACCTATATGTTAACCTTTATTTTTGATGTTCGTTAATCAGAAAATGTGGTTTAAGCGAAGTATTCAACAAAAATTGAAAATGAAGCATAACAAAACACAAATTTTTTCGGTGTTTTTTTTCTTCTAGATGGTAATATTCATTTTGATTGTTGTAACAAAAATTTAGTGTGGAAGTTGGTATAGATAGAATGCATCGTGCATCATGCAGTAGCGACATTTGTGGACACATTGTCAGTTTCTAAATGGTGTCGTTTCATTATAAGAATAACATGGATGGTCGATTAACATTAGACAACAAGACATGAGTGTGGGTGTTCTCTGGTAAAAAGTCTCATAAAGTGTATATATGAAAGAACTATGAATGCATGATCAACTCTTCACTTTATGGCTCGTTATGAATATCAGAAGATATACAACACGAACGACTCGACGATATACTTCAGCGTCAAGGCTTCATCCGGTTAAATTATTATAAAAGTAATCGTAACATTTATTGGTTGTTTTAATTCTTGTATTTTATTTTCTTTCATTAAACACATTTTTCATAAATCGTATTTTGATATTTTTCGTCATTTTACCCTTTCACAGTAATTAGAAATCCCAGTGAATATTATTTATACTTCACACGGAAGACGTCATACAAAAGTCAATCGCATGAAATAATGATAATATAATGATGTCAAATAAACGTCATTTTAACATCAAATAAACATCATACGTGGCATGATTTTGATGTTATTTCGTGACGTTTAAATGATGTCATAAAAGACGTCAGGAGAATGAACAGAAATGATGTCATTTTGACATCATTTCAACGTCACGAGTGACGTCAAATAAACGTCATCTAAACGTCATTTTGCCCACCATTTCAACGATCTACGAAGCAGACGTAAGATAAAATCTCTTCTTCGTAAATGTATTATTTCTCGTAAGTACCAAGGAAAGCCTATGAAGTTTCCTCCGACTCCGGATTTACCTGAAATTTGCTTTTATACATCACGAGTTTTTGAAAACTTTGGATTTAACCATGCCAGTCCATTGTACATCTGTATCCGTGACAAAGGAAAAACAAAGAAAGCGTACCTTTTTCTTATTGACTTGTGCGGCCACCAGAGCAGTACATTTTGAACTATCATCAGACTTGACAGCTCCTGCATTCATTCGTGCTTTCAGACGATTCCAATCACGACGAGGCACATCAAGTATGGTTATACACGACAATTTCAAAACTTTCGATCACGTCAAGTACAGCGATTCTTGAGACACCAGGACATTGAAAGTACGCCAATTCTCCCCGCCAGCCCGTGGTGGGGAGGGTTTTATGAACGAATGATCAGATCAATGAAAACGGCTTTAAGGAAAAGAATTTGGAGGGCGCTCCTCACTCAGGAAAAGCTCAAAATTGTTCTTTGCGAGATAGAAGAATTCATAAACTCAAGAATACTTGTCTACAACAGTGAAGATAATGTGGCGCAGGCATTCACTCCTTTACATTTGATCCACGGTCATACTCTACGGAATACTACGAAATCCATCATGACTCCTCTTACAAAAGTTTAAACTTTACGCATTAGTGGAAGCGTTTTTATGGAATTTACCTCAACAAATTGCGTCAGCAACACTTTTATAAGAAATATGGTAATAATTGCTCAGTATTAAAATAAAATGATTGTGTTATTATCAAGGATGACATACCTCTACCACCTGGCAGATGACCAATGGGTCACGTAACTAAGTTTGTCAAAGCCAAAGACGGTTTTCTCCGTTGTGCGAAAATCAAAGTTATAACAAAGAACGAACTTCCTTCTGTGATTACCCCCCTATTCAGAAACTGATTCCATTGGAAATTGCCGTTAACAAAGGTTAGAGGAATATTAATGAAGATGGTGAATAAGAAACTACACTCGAGGAAATCGTAACGAACGAAGAAGATACACGACAGACGCGGCCGGCAAGAAAGGCCGTCGTTAATGGAGAGACACTGAGAAAACTTTAATGAAATATTGCTAAAGATATTATGTTGTTATTTTGGGGGTTGAAATCGATATGTCAACGGGGGGAGTATGTTAAATTTACGATCTTTAAATCTTTTTGTTAATATCGGTTTTTCCCCCGACCTTCACGTTGTATTTTTTGAGAGGAAACGGGTTTTTTATTATTCAGAAAAATGAGCGTACGAGGTGCTTGAGTAGTAGTGTTTTCATAATGTATTTCACATAATTTAAATTTATTTGGAATTATTATATGCAGGTCCTCTAATGATAGCAACTTGTACATTTGTTGATGATATGATCTGTTTAATTATACTACAAATCAATAATGATAAGTGAGGAAGAACAGTTCTTCACCGCTTAGAGTCTTGACTTAGTTACAGCCAGCCAGTTTAAAAACACCTGAAGTTAGACAAATTTGGTAAGTCACGTGATACTGAGGTTTATTCTGTTGAGAAGATGGCGAGAATGAAAATGAGTAAAATTTACTATTCCTTAAAAGCCTTTATAGTGAATCTTAAAGAAAAATATAAGGATCGTGTATAATTTAAGTGCTGTTTGTATAGGAGAACTGGTTTGATTCAAAGGAACATCGCTGAGGCCGTAAAACAAAAGAGCGAGTATTCCGTGCAGCTGCCATCCTGATCCTGTTCTCCAATTCAAGCACCCATCGAGTCAATGGAAATATACGTCATTAGAGGGTAATCTAGATGAAGATGTTTACAACAAGCTCATCTCATATGAAGTCTTCAAAAATGTATGGAAAGGTCTTCGTCGATTGAAAATCACAACGGAGAAAAAATCAAGAACTGCCAAACTATGACTGAAATATATACAGTACATCGTAAGTTCATTAGATGGGTTTTTCAAGGGTTAATCAAGATCACTAAGATTTCCAAATGATTAAAGATTAGCTGCCACTTGTTACCCATTCCTTGTTCCTGGAAATGACTTTCATGTTCTGTCAAGCAGCTTACTCTCAGTCAGTGAACAAGACGATGTGAATTTTGAAGAAGCTGAAACTATAGGTGAAGCTATCCAAAATGCTTCTATCCAAAAAGATGGAATGATAAATTCCAAACGCGATTGTCTTAGACGGAGGAGCTTTGCTACCCATAGTACGATGGGCTAAAGGAATTAAGTTCATGGAGTTGACTGAAATATACCACAGACATATTACCAAGAATTATGATTTATCCACAGTTGTTGTTACTTTTGATGGATACGAAGACGAGTCCATCAAAAGTCACGAGCATGTGTGTAGAAACCTGATACCTCAAAGTTTATTGCAGAAAACCAAGTTCCATTTACACAAGACAGATTTCTAAACAATACGGGATACAAGTCAGCTTTAATCAAATTCCTATTACAGAAGCTGGAGTGAAAGTTATTATTGTTAGATTCGATCAATTGATGAAGAAGATGACGAATTTGATGATGAAACTTTGGGGAACGAAAATATATTCGATATACTTGCCGACACGTATTATTAGTCAAAGAATACATTATTGACCATATAGTTTCATTGTTAACCAGTCCTTAGCCTATAAGCTCTGTAGTGCCTTACCACTTCATTTTCAGGCTTTCTCGTAAGGGAAAAAGAGATCATCATAAAAAATGCTAAAGAATGATATATAATATGTTCATATTTGAAGAAAACATGTGCATATTTCAAAAATGGGTGTGGAAAACAGGTTTCCATCCATGGGCATGATAGGATCTTTTTGGACAATCTCCTATACATTTCGGACCACTAGGCAAAGTTTCAGCTTTATACTATTTTTTCCCCACAAATGGTCAAACATTTGCTCAAATCTACTATATTAAACACACTGTGGTGAAGATTTGGTGGGAGTTGATTCGCGTATTCGGCATAATGATGTAATTTTAATATATTCTCCTAATTTGGCAATAGTCTGCTTGTTGCAGGATATCTGGTGTTTTTGGAGATACACATAATCATGTGTCAAATACCAAAACAAATAATTTCAAAATTTTTTTTCAATAATTAAGCTGTCATTCTCCAAGGTTATCGATTGTTATTTCCCTATTTAGGCATTTCTCTAAACTAGGCTGTGCCGCCAAATTAAGAGTTTTGCCCTCTCTGACTGCTTTGTGTATGTATAGATAATATCTAGAGAGGCAAACTTTAACTTTCTTCAAGGTACAAAGTTGCATTTGCTATGCTTTACTTCATTTGACGATGAAAAATTTAAAGTTTGCTACAGAAGTTATAAATTGTTTTAATTTCTTTGCAAACATCAAGAACAAAGATCCTGTCCGGTTTTTTTATATATATATTTTTAAAAAAAGCTATACATTTTCCGGCGATAGAGTAAAATCACAAAATGTTTCTCCCCTAAGGGACACCCACAAGGGCTGCCGTGACGCGGCTGGTGACAGGAGAACATATCTCTTGATCTTTAGAGCAAAGTAAAAGTTTTTATAAATCAGTGAATAAACATGGATTAATTTTTGGCTGGGTTTAATATTTATATGCGATAATGATTCAATTGAACAAGCACAAGAAGAATAAAATGTAAATTCTTGCTTTAAAACATTAAAACTTTATTGGACGTTGTCTCCACCACATTTCGTTTTAAAAACACTGTTTGTCACACTAAAATTTCAATTTGTAAATTCATCTTAATATATGGCAAATTCTTTCAGACCTGCTTGTATGATATTTTGGAAGGGCATCATAGGAGGCGAAAACTAAGACATTAAAGACTAACTGATTATACGGACACTTATTTTTATTAAAAAATATTAAACTTTAATACTCTAGCTCAAAAAAAGGTAATCTAGACCGTATAATTCGCGTATTTTGCCCATGTTCTTAAAGGTTCTCTGGGTTGTTTTGAACAGGTGAACTATTTACAGAAGATTTCTTTAAGACGCCGTTAATCGTATCGTTCATCATCTTTGTATTCATTATTGAATTTCTGCCACTTCCATTGCTTTTCACATCTTTTTTTATCTTATTCCCTGTTACCTTTTCGATCTCTATCGTAACTCTTTCAACCAATGAGTTCCACAATTGTATTACATCTTCACTAAAGTCTAAAATAGTATCTTGAGCTTTTTTTAAATACTGTTCGTTATTATTTTTAAGCGCTGCGTTCTTTTCTTCTCCTTGAATGAATTCCGCTTCACATTTTGTTTTTAACAGCTTCACTTTATCATTGTTATTCACCAGTTCCTTTTCTTTTAAAACGGCTTTATGGTTGTAATCGCACGTTTCCAAATTAAAGGGATTCATACGGATTCGACACTGCAGATTATATATCTTTTTCTCCTTTTCCGCCTCACTCCTTTCTTCAATCCCATATTCCAACTATCGCTCTGGATTTTTATTTTTCAAATACATATCACTGTAACCAGACAATAGCAACGACGAAACACCAACAACATATCTTCTTACCTTTCCAATTCTATGCATAAAGGAGTTGAACCAATCATTCAGCTTTTTTCCAGCCTTTTATATTCGATTTTTTCTTTTCTCCGGTGGATTACCCAGCGATTTTAATTCTTCTTCTTCTCAACTATCAATCATTTACAGAAATTGACTTAATTCCCAGTTGTAAAGTAGTTGAGAAGTGTACGTCTCAAACAATGGCAGGTTTGCAAATGTACGCTTGATTTTCTCCAGCTGTATTGATTGTAGACGCTTCTGATTCCAATTAAATATTTTTCCTGGATTCTCAACATTGACATTGAGATCCTCGAAAACTTCCTCCTTTGTAAATTCATCATAATATATGGCAAATTTTTTCAGACCTTCTTGTACGTACTCACACCTATCCCATATACATGGCGCAGGATCTTCTTTCTTCAAACATCGCAACAGGTACTACGACATGTGAGAAAATTCGCCAGTTAGCAAGCCTTTTTCTAGTAGTGCAATATTTTCGTCAACATATTCCTCCATTATAGCCATGCGATGGTTTAAGGGCTCGTGCGATTGCGCAAAAGCATCGTTCATGGCACTTATAACCTGCTCTTTCCATAGGTTGTCCGTAATGGTAGTTGCAATTCCAGCAATCAAAGAAAATGAGCCAAAAGCAGGGCTTAGAACACCACTTGCCGCCCCCACGGCTGCAGCTATGCCTAGAACCCAGCTGATTGCCTCACCACCAGTTTCACCAACGTGCTCAGACAACAATTAAAATACTGTTGATCCTGGATTCACAACTTTTATGCCATTTACTTTCAGCCACTGCTTTTTAAGTTTTTCACCTGGGCTTTCTCCATTTTTATCCGATTTTTTCATAAGACTCATCTTTGGAAGACATTTCCTCTTAGGAGAAAAGTCTTGTAATGGTCCAATAGAAGGAAAAGGTTTTTTCAAAAGTTTGAATGGGTTTAAAAGACTTAAAGCTTTTTTAAGGATGCCATTTCAATTAATACCCTTTACTGGCAACTGTGAATCTTCAAATTTCTCTAGCAATTGGATCGAAATTCCTGGAAGCTTCACTGCTGGATTTGGACAGCTGGCGCGGTAGATTGTCGTAAGTAAAACGCTAATCACAAATGCCTTTGAGTCCATGTTACCTAAAATAAATAAACAAATTGCCAATAAAAACGGGTTTCAACAATTCTCTTGTCGCAAGAATTAATATTTGAAACGATGAGTGACTCTCTATTTAGCTGTAGGCATAAAACATAATCAAAAATATTTCGAAATCACTAACATTCATATAGTCTATTACTTTTTTAAATATAACCACTGTTATATTTCGGTATAGATTTCGTCCAAGTTACCTTTTGTGGCACATTTTGATTTTCTTATCATCCTCTTTGGTAAAGCAAATACAAATTTTCATCCAACTATGGCCAGATAGTATGTGTAAACCACGGAATTTGAAAAGTCTGTAGGGACTGTTTGATTGATAACACAAGCGAAAGCTCTTTTGTAAGTGATAAATAGGTGCACTTATTGTTCCCCTGCGTTATGATGGTTTTCGCATTAAAATTCGCCTGAGGAAAATTACGCACTATGCAAGTTTTACCTGGAAAATGTCTCATCAAATAAATTTTCCGAAATTCTTTGATTACCTCTTCACTTGAAGATCTTATTATTCTCTATAGACTGGTATAAAAAATGTTCAGAAAATTTAGAAATTCAATTTTCAGAGATCTTTGAAATTCCAAGATTCCGCTTTAAAATCGAGCTCCATTTACAAACCTAAAACAACTTTGCCATATGATTATTCAACTGTCGTAATCAGGACATGTTTATCTAAAACGGTTTCTTATTTTAAACTTATAAGATATTTATCATTTATCATATTTCTAATTTTAGATCCCCATGAATGTGCCCCAAAAACGAATTCTGGTAAATTTAAATCTAAAAATATATAAGAGGTCTTGATCTACCCTTTAGCTTCAAAATTATATCACTGTCAGTCACTGAAGTCCTTTAGTTTTGTAAATGTGAATTCAATCGTGTAGGTGGGTAAAAAATGAACAGCGAGAAAAATCGTTTTAAGGTTTTTATAAAAAATCAACGAAAATGTGCTGATATGTGTTTACATTCTGTATAATATTATAATCGCTCATACATACGTTTGCTTTGCTTCCATGGCTTCAATTTTCAATTGTATATGTACGGAAAATGAGCTGTTTATATGTGCCATAGTAATTCACGATTGCAACAATAGTAGAAATCGTGTTAAAAATCATCGTTGGGAGGGCACGGCGAGTTTTGTGGTTTCATGCATAGCCATCACAGTCTAAGTTACAATATCATCTATTTTCCAGACCTGATTGTTATCCCACAGATTTAAAATTGTATTAATATTCTTTTAAATTTCCTATGTTATTTATTAATATTTTGTAATTTTATTATTTTCTATGAGTTGTTTACTTAATGATAAAAGCCGTTAATAAACTTAATGTTTATTAACACAAAGGGTAATAGTAAGATAACTGTCGTCATCGAAATATATTTTGGGATGTACCTACTTTCACGCACCAGATCACTTAACATTCTAGTTTTCACATTGTACCCTTGGTCCGGCTGGTGACTGTATTGTGTACTCGGCTAGTGCGTTATTATTCTATTTTCTGTCTTATTGGGACAGCTAGTGACTGGTTTCATATCTATTGAAAACTGCTATGCGGCGTCAATTAATTTTATGAATTTAAAGAGGTATATTTCAATGATATAGTACTAGGTTAATGACACTGATCTATCAATACAGTTAAATCAATTGGGGTGTATGATGTAATCAGTATTCTCATTGGTGAAGTAGAAACCAATGGAAACAATAGACTAGTTTTGGATTCAGTTTCATCTACCTTTTTCAAACCAGTGAAATTGGGGGAAAAGAAACCACATTTTCAAACCACCATCAAGTTTCCATTACAATTTTTACAAATGTGGCAGTTGTCATAGAAGTTGTCGCGATACTCTGTACTTACTGCTGTTCGAAATTTCAAGTTGATTTTCTGAAAGCGAAGCTTATTTTTGAAAGCGAGGTAAACATATATACCGATCAAATAAAAGGATTGAGCACAAAAAATGAAGGTCAGCATGGACGACGATGACCAATTTACTGTAGTGCATTCTTGAAAGATGAAAACTCCATAGTTGTCATGAACGGAAGCAATGCTTGTGTATGTTTTCTCTTTTAATGTGTGAAAGTGAAGAGTCTTGAGTCTTAAGTCTTAAGTCCTTGGTCTTTTGTTTTGACTGGGCATGTTGATTTTGTTAATCCTTTCTTCTAAACGATTTTGCTCTATTAATGTTTTCTAGATTCCTTTACAATCCTTTATACAACCAGTGTTTTTTTTCAGTGTTTTTTTTTTTCATACTGCTAATTTCTGTAAAAGAACATGCATCATTGGTTGCTGCTATTGAAACTAGACAACCTCTTGCAATTGCAAGAAATATGAAGGCAGTAGGCACATATGAAGGCACATTCGCTCTAGTACGCTGTTGAGTACAGACGTGTTTTGAAAGCGCGCCAAAACTAGGCGTCAACTTTCTCTAACATTGAGCCAGTTTTAACTTTTTCTCTTGTGAAAATTATTCTACGTACATCAATAATATATATCTACGTATTAAAAATGGTTGTTACAACAAGAAGCACAACAAATATATCTCAAGATCCTGATCATAAACATTCTACAGATATTCCAGATGCTGTTACTTCTGATATTCAACCGAACATTGTTGAACCTCCTCCAGATGATGCTTGTTCTCAACACAGTAGTGCTCCACCAGATAACAGTGATCATGCTGATGATGTGTTTCATGATTCAAAAGCCACCCTGGAAGTAGAAGATGACCTTCCTGAATTAGTCACATTAGAAATACTATATTACCAAATAAAACTCTACAGGTCAGAACTCTTTACAAAATTAGATCACGTCAAAGAAGACATCTTTATTCAAGTGCAGAATGAAAATCGATCGCTTCACGCTCAAATTGACGAACTAAAGCTAAACCTTGCAGAGAAAGAAAACACTATAAAATCTTTACAAGCTGATGTCGAGGAAATCAAAAAGTCTCTTTCCAACGTAGTCACGCGTGAAGAGTTTGTTGGTGTCGAGAGAAACGTTATTGACATACAGCAATATACCCGTCGTAATAACATAGAGATCTCCGGCATACCTGAAGAAAAAACTGACCTTGAAAACTGTGTGGTTGATATAGCAGCTGCTGTTGGTGTCCAGATCAAGCCTGATGATATTCAAGCGTGTCATCGACTTAAAAAGAGCCGAAATCACCGCGGTCCAAAGAAAGTCATTGCCAGGTTCGTTAACCGCAAGATATCAGAGTCACTCATTAAATCAAGCAAACGATTCAAAAATCGCGATGTTTTTGAAAAAGCTGGTTTACGTGAGCAAATATTCATCAACAACAGTCTCTGTAATTACAATAAATTCCTTTGGGGCAAAGCTAAGGCTCTCAAGCGGAAAAATGTCATCTCAAAGTTTTGGTGCTTCAATGGAACTATCAGTGTACTTATTAATGAAAATGACGATCCAATTAAAATCCGTCACATCAATGACCTGATCGATTTATTCCCTGATGATGATCTATGGTCATCCTAAATTAGTTTTTAAAAGAACTCGTGTTTTCTTTATCAAAATTTATTTAATTTCTAATTATGTGGTTTTGGCTCTGTAGCGTATTCACAAGCGAATGAGTAGAGAAAATGGAATTTGCTTTATATGTGAGAAAAAGGTAAAGAGTGGTAAGTCACATTTTTGTTCTATTTGCAAGCGAACTTCTCATGCTAAGTGTGGCACTGGTACTGACTTAAAATCTGCATCCAACGTTTGGCTCTGTAAAATATGCAGAAACGAAGTTCTACCTTTTGGTGAAAATAACGAAAAAAATAGTTTTGGTAATGATTTGGGTTATTTGAAATCTTATTTTAAATATCTTAATTCTATCGCGGACAAATTTTCTAATTTTGATTTTGACGATGACGATGGCATTGATTTTATTGACGATGTTGTTAAAATTAATTGTAAATATTATAGCCCTGAAGACTTTTTATCTATTCCTTCTAAATCTAAATCTTTATCTCTTTTCCATTTGAATATCGCTTCTCTCGAAAAGCATTTTTGTGAACTTACGTCTCTTTTTTCGCGTCTTGATCATTCTTTTGATATCATTGGCATCAGTGAAACTAAAATTCAATCATATCCTCCTTCAAACATTTTGCTCGAAGAAAACTACAAATTTTTTCATACACCTGCTGTTACATCTCATGGGGGGACTGCTCTGTATATATCTCGGTATTTCACCAGTGAAGCACGAGAAGATCTTTCCAAATCTTTTTGTTCGGATAATGGACATCTTGAAGCTGTGTTTGCTGAAGTAGTTTTCAAAAACAAAAAAAATCTCGTGGTTGGCTGTATCTATAAACATCCATCTATGGATGTAGATCTTTTTAATGACCAGTACCTCTCATCTCTATTAAAGTCCGTTGACAAGGAAAACAAATCTTTAATTTTACTGGGTGATTTTAACATTGATCTTTTGACTTGTGACTCTGCAATCTCGCATTCTACTTTTCTAGATCTCCTCGGTGCCTATCAAATGCTTCCGTCGATTACTCTCCCAACTCGAATCACGGAGACTTCTACCACTCTTATCGATAACATCTTAATCCCTCCTACTGATTCTACTCTTGTCTCTGGTAATCTTACCGTGTCTATCTCAGATCATCTTCCTCAATTTCTTTTTTTTGACATCAAGCCAGAGGCTAAGCCTAATCAACCTTTGGGATTTCGTCGTGATTGGTCAAAATTCAATCACGAACAATTTAAAACCCAATTTGAACGTTTAAATTGGAACGAAATTTTAAAAATCGAGGAAGGTGATGTAAATTCTTCTTTCGATTCTTTTTTAAACAATACTACATCTTTATTCAACGACCATGTTCCTTTGGTAAAAATCACTCGTCGTGAATCGAATCTTTTTAAAAAACCTTGGATAACCAAAGGTCTTCTTGTATCGATGAAAGTTAGGGACAATCTTTTTCGTGACTACCTTACTGCTTCTTCTCCTGATATCAAATCTTTTCTACGTTCTAGGTATAAGTTTTATCGTAATCGCATTGTTTCTTTGCTTCGTCTCAGTAAAAAACTTCACTATTCTCGCTATTTTCTATCCAACTCTACTAATCTCCGGAAAATTTGGAAAGGCGTTCGTGAAATAATCTCGTCTAAATCTACTAAGTCAGATTCTTCTATCTCTCTAATACTCAATAATTCGATTACTTCGGATCCTGCAAAGATCTCTGAAGCCTTTAATGATTTCTTCTCCTCCATTGCTGACAATATTCGCTCGAAAACTCCTTTCACCCGACACCATTTCTCCAATTGGCTCAAAAACCGAAACGCTAACTCTTTCTTTACTTCCCCTACTTCTCCACTTGAGGTTTCTGAAATTCTTCTTTCCCTGGACAAACACAAAGCTTCTGGTCCTCATAGTTTACCTCTTCCTGTCATTTCAGCAGTGAAAGACCATCTCTCTGTTATTCTTTCTGATATCATAAACCTTTCTTTTTCTACTGGGGTCTTTCCTACTAAGCTCAAGGAGGCTCTTGTTATTCCTGTCTATAAAAACAAAGGCTCGCCATTAGAGGTTGGAAATTTTAGACCAATATCTCTTTTGTCTAATATCGATAAGATTTTTCAAAAACTAATGCATAAACGTCTTATCAAATTTCTTGAGAACTCAAAGATTATCTATCCTTCTCAGTTCGGTTTCCGCTCGAAACATTCGACTGTATCTGCCCTTTGTCATTGTGTGGAAAAAATTTACATGGCGGTCGATAGTGGTAAGTTTAGCTGTGCTGTTTTAATAGATCTCCAAAAAGCCTTTGATACCGTTGATCATGATATTTTGCTTTCTAAACTTGATTTTTATGGTATTCGAGGAATTCCTCTTGATTGGTTTCGCTCATTTCTGTCCAATCGCTCACAATCTGTCTCAGTATCCGGCTTTAAATCTAAACTCAGACGTATTCTTCACGGTGTTCCACAAGGATCTGTACTTGGACCTCTTCTTTTCCTCCTTTATGTTAATGACCTTGCATCTGCTATTTCTTATTCTGATGTTAATCTTTTCGCTGATGACACCATGTTATTTCAAAGTGACCATTCTTTGAAGTCAATGACCAAAAAAATCAACATTGATTTGAAATTACTCACAAACTGGCTGAATGCCAACAAGATTGCTTTAAACCGCAGCAAAACAGAACTTTTAATTTTCAAGCCTAAACGAAAGGTTAGTGACTATGAAATTAAAATTAAAATTAATGGTCACAGGTTGATTCCAAGTAAATTTGTAAAATACCTTGGTGTTTATATCGACGATGAGCTCAGTTGGAAATATCATATAAACTTTGTTTGTAGTAAACTCAACCGCGCTAACGGTGCTCTGAGTAAACTTCGTCATTTTCTGTCTAAAAAAATCCTCTTATCTCTTTACTTTTCTTTATTTCATTCTCATCTTTCGTATGGTGCTCAAATCTGGGGTCAACGTAATAATATTCACAGTAATCGTATTCTTACTCTTCAAAAACAATCTTTGCGAATCATGTCTTTTTCTGATTTTCGTGCTCCTTCTTCACCTCTTTTTCTTCGATATAAAATCTTGTCATTTTTCGATTTCGTTAAATTCTTAAACATACTTTTTGTATTTAAGTTCTTTAACAACCAATTACCCTCTGCTCTCTCCACTACATTTAATTTGCAGCGATTAAATCAGCATAATCGTGGTCATCTAAGTCGCGCTAAACCTGGATTACTTAAACTACCAAAGGTGACAACTGTCTCCTTTGGCAACAACTCACTTTGTTACCAAGCTGTATTATCTTGGAACTTATTACAAAATTACCTTGCTGTTGATGACATCTCAACTTTAGCATTAAGTCGCTTAAAGTATCTCGCAAATTTATTCTTTTTCTCATCCTATGTTGATTAAATTAACCTTTTTCTTACATTTTTCTTTTCTTTTTCTTTTCTTTCTTTTTATTTATATTTTTATTTTTATTTGATGTTTTTATATTTATATTTGTTTTTTTGTTTTTTTGTCAATTAAGATAAATTTTTTCTATCTTTGTAACAATTTATAGGGGACCACCTCCTTTGTTTAGATTAACTCTATGAGTGTGGCCTCCCGTCGTGTTATAGACAAATAAATACTTTACTTACTTACTTACTTACTTACTAGTACCAAGCATTTTCTTAGCACCAAAAAGATTGATCACAGATGAAATGAGTGCTTCTGCAAAGAAACTTTGCAAAAGAAATAATGGTTCTAAGTTAATCAATAAAAGTTATGAGGGTTTTTCAAAGTTTTCTTTGAAAGACATTTCGAAAGAAATGTTCTCAACACAATTGTGTTTAATTGATATTTTTAACTCTATCGCTGGTCAATACATAGACGCAGATGTTTTTCCAGATCAAGTAATGACCAAATATTGTTTTGTGTACTCAATATTGATGAATACACGTTGGCATGAGTTAAGCTTATTTCAAAGGCTAAATACAGTTCTCTTAATTGAAGAAGGGTGTGGTAAGCAGGTAAGGTAATCACTCACAGTCATTTTCATTTGTGTCAAGTTTGGTTTAATCATTCTATTATTTGGAATGTTGGGTATTGTATATCTTGTATATACAAACATCATATTTTATGCTGTTTTCTAGCTTCAAGAACGTCTACATAAGGTTGACGTTTGTTTGGTGCATCACAGCAGATCAACATTTTTGGAGGTGATTGGCGGTCATTTCCTTGATCACACCATTGAGGTGTTGAAAAAAGGTAGAACGTTTCGTGGAACTGGTGATAACTGGGACTTGCGAATTACAAAATATCACATGACAAAGGCAGATCAAAACACAGACATGCACTTGTTTGCTTCCAATCTCATCCAGAACAGGTTAGACTTTCGACATCTAGCAAATTACAGACCAAAGGGTGACATACATCAACTACCACTCAGTACATATTCCTTGAATGTTGAGGAATGGAAGAAATATATTGAAACATCCAAAATCATAATTGGGAGGGTTTTGTTGAAATTTTTCAATGAATTTGGATTTTTGAAAAAATGTCTTCCAGAACATATAGAACATTTATGCAGTAACTCCATGGCTGAAAAATCAAACATAATGTCAATGCCTATAATTGATGCAAATGAAAGCAGCTACAATGATTGCGTAAAGATTTTAAGGACTTATGAAACTTGGATAGATGAAATTTACCACCATGCAGATATTCTTCCTTCATTACCTAGGGGAAATGACCCTTCCCTCCTTGAGCACTCTGCAGCACCTGGCCAGCCCTTTGCTCATTGCAATTTTACTCCGGATGATTCCATGAAAGAAATGAAAATCCCATTTTCTGGGGACCAGTTAACTAGAGTAAGATTTGCTGGAGCTAAAGACCTTCTTGCTGGTTCCCATACACCTGTTGATCGACTTGAACACTGCGCACCATTCAAATCTATTATGTGGCATACGAAGGCATCGTTGTTGCAATATTCCTATCATTTATTATACGATTCTTGTTCTATCTGCCAAAGGGGAACTTTGAAATACTTTCGTGAAAAGTACAATCGAAAAAATGCAACACCCAAAAAAGTTTTGGACTCTTATGTAGGAAGTGAAGAACTTTTTTTAATTGTAGGAAAAGCCTATATCATGTCAATGCTTGGAATGAGTGATGTGAATAAGAAACCAACCATTCACTATTTTCCTCCAGAATTAGTTCATTAAAGTATGGATATCAAGAAAAAGTATTTACATGAAATTCTTACATTGTTTATTGATCGATTCCTGTTACAAAAACAATTGTAGACAATTTGGTGATGACCATGTAATGAATTATGGGTTATGCTCTATAAATTTGACAGTGCTAATGCTTCAGCTGAAAGACACACCACGAGAGGGTGATGGTGAGAGAAATCTTATAAACCAGAAGCTTCTACTTGGAATTTTCAAGTCATTGGGAGTATACAGCAAATAAGCAATAGAAATGTTTTTAAGTGTGAGCCAAATAGAATGTCTACTGACACCTAGATTATCCGAACAATTTAAATGGGGCTTTTTTGTCAATTGGAGAGGTGGTCAAGGTAATAACATGGAAGAAGATTTTGCCCAGGAAATCTGCAACAGAGTGAGTAAAAAAATTGTTCAACGCATAGGTCCTAATAAAACTATAGATTCAATCAGTAAAGTCTGCAAAGCATCATCAGGCATAAAAGACATATTGGAAAATATCGATGAAGTATTAAGTGTTACTAAAGTCAGTGTACAGCATCATCACAAGACATCAATGGACGACAAACTTGAAATGATAAATTACTTAAAAGAATTATCACCATTCACATACACAGCTGGTAGAGCACACAATAGCTTTCCTGATATTTGTCAGTCTCCGATATTGTACTTAAACTATCTAGATTTCCATAAATGTCTAAAATCACACAAGGAAGAAATATCTTTGTTATGAATATTGATAATTTATTAGCAGTATATAAAAGTTTTTTCGTAATAAAGAACACTCAGACTATGAAGATAGTATCATATATAGTAGTACATAGTATTAAATGTATGTAAATTTAACAAGATGTGGTCATAAAAATATTGTGTTCATAACAGGTATCTAGAAAGACAGTTTGTTTTTGTATGAAGAAAACAGGAGTGCAACTAATTTCCTGACAAACATTTTAACAAAACATAATTTGAAAATTGTGATACTCATCTACAACAGGACATGAAAATATCCAATCCTCACATACACAAGTTTTTACCACAAAGTTTTCAATACATCTTGTTACTTTAATGCGTTATTTTATACAACACAACACCTTACAACATTATTATATATACATATATTATATATGACACAATTATTGATTATAAACATATTTACATTCTGTATCAGTATCCACACAATCATAGTATAGGAAAAGAAACATTATGAAGAAGCTGGAAGGAACTATGAAATTTTTTAAGAGATTTGGATAGTGTATACTCATACTGAAATATGCTTTCCTATATAAGTGGAGCATTTCTCTCAATAATGATAAATATTTTAGACATCAAGTCATTGTCCCAAATACCAAAGTGATCTAACAAATCATCTTCTTCCTTAATTTGTGAGTAGTTTACGCATATTTCATTGGATATTGTTTTTATTAAATTTATAAACGGGTCGACAATCCCATTCCTTCAATTTGTTTATGTGAAGTAATTTTTCTAACTCTGTTTCAATAGTACTTGTAATTTTGTGTGAATGTAATCGCCACTTTTTAATGTTCTCTCTGCAATGACATTTGATTTACGGGGTACATTGTCACAGTTTCCACAACATCTGTTTTGTTCGTGAAAGGACGCATTAAAATAGTCCATCATGTACTTTGCATAATACCTTCTTATTCCATCATCTACTTTCTCATCTTTCTGATATCAAAGTTGTTGAAATATAGCGTTGCTGTTGAGTTCTGACCCTTTCGTCCTGCTCTTCCAATTTCTTGTAAGTAGCTTTCCAAGTTAGGTGGTGGTGAAATTTGAATGATATTTATGATATCAGGGGCATCCACCCCTATTCCTAAAGCAGTTGTAGCAAAAACAACTCGTATTCTGCAGTTATCCTTCTTCAGCTCATTTATTATGTCTTCTTTCATCCTTACCGTTGTTTCAGCATGAAATTCTACGAACAGTCTGGCTGTTGCCGTTTTCATATCTCCCACATACTGATTGTCAATGATAATGTTGAAAAAATTTCAGGCATATGCACAGTATTTTAATTTCATGTAAATTATTGTTATTGGATAGTTTTCTCTTTGGTTATTTAGCTGTACTGCAATAGGTCTTAAAATGCCATCATAGCTTTTTATCTTCTCGTTGTTAGGTAACCTTTCTTTTACCACCATATACCCGTTTGTGCGATTTGGAGATGCTTTAATTACTTTTAGATTGTCACTAGGAAGCGCAATTTAATTTTCAATATCAGCTGGTCATTTGCAGTGGCAGTTAAACATAGCGTGACAATATCATTTAACATTGTTCGTACTGCTACCAAATCTTTGTAATCGACACGGAAGTTTTCACCCCTAAAATATATAACAGATTGTATATAACCTTTATATGTATATCTATATATCTATCTATCTTGGAAAAGTTGTATATTTTTATTTTTAATTTATGGAGATATTTTATAAAACAAATACTACTAATAGCATACCATACTTCCATGCAATGAGCTTAATCAATGCCATAAGCAACAACTCTCTCTTGAAATGGAGTTGACTTAAAGAGTTTCCGTCCATAAGTACTAAGAAGAGCTTCTGGATGGGCAAACATTAGTTCCACTTTTCCATATTTGATAATTTCTGGAATTTCAATTACACCACCAGCAGGACCCCCATCAGCATCACTCTTTTCAAAATTCTGTTCAAATAACGATATGGTGTTTTTATGAGAACTAAGATATGGAAGCACTCCTACAACGATTCCTCTTTTCTCCAATGTTTAATTTGATCTTCTATTATCGAATTGAGGGGACTGACCACAATAGTTATGATAGTAATTGGTAGAACAATGACTTTCCAAATCCAGTTGGAAGGACTGCTAACACATTAATCCCTTCGTATAAATATAGCAAACATTGTATCTGCTGTGGTTTTAAAAAAAATCCTTGTATGTTATAATGTTCTAATGAAATGTGAAGGCTTCTGAAAAAATTATTTATACGATTGCTCTCCAATTTGTAATACGCAAATCTGATCGGAATAGAATCGGTTTGTTATACTTGGGCCGTATGAATTTCAAAATTTCCAGAAATATGGGAAATTTTAATCGGCGTTCGCCAGGGTCTTCTTTCCGCCGTCCGTATATAAAAAAGGCAAGAAACCCTGGGTACGAGGTTGAATACGCATTTCATACTTGTTGAAATAAGGACTCGCTTTGAATGGGATTTGAATCGTTGGGATACAAACGTAGTGTGGAGGAGTATTTGAAACAAAATCCTGCTGTATGAAGGATATTTTATTTCCAAAGTTTCAATGTTTTTAGTTTTGTATCATTATTATTGTTTCTATAAGTTTTCATTGTCTTAAAACCATTAACCTTACGTGAAAGTGTCAACGCAATGGGGGAAGGATATCCATGACATGAATGACACAGTTTCATTATTCTATAATCTTTCCATAAAAATTCATAATAAATGATCAGCAGGTTTTCCCAGTCACTTTCGTCACTGGAAGCTAAAATAAGGTAAAAAAAGGAACTAGAAGATAATTCAAACCAGCATTAAGTATTGCCTTACGAATTGTACGTACAAATTTCTATGATTTCCACATTGTCATGCAAGGGAACATTGTTGTTCCCGATACCTGCACAATCCGCAGCAAATAGGCCTTCATCATCGGAATATGGCCACTGCTTTGGTATCCGTTCAATTGGGCTAGGGTGTGTGTTAAACTCTCCACCAATAACTTTAAATATCACTTCTTCAGGATAACGAAACTGTTTCAAAACCTTAAAAATACGACGGGCTCATGACGAACTCCAAGGCAAAATCACGGGCTCCTATAAAAGCAACTGATATTGACTTGTTAAACCAAAACATATGCTCAAGATCATTGCCTTGATTTCTCTAATTCCTTAAACTTTCTCCTGTCTATCAAGTTTGATTTAGCATCTATTGCCATTTCATCATTGAGAGGCTGGACCTGAAAACGAGGACATACATTCGGATGTATCTATCTTAGGCATTTTTTGTGAATGTCCATACATATATATGAATAACGAGGCTGCCATGCTATAAGTAAAATAAGTATTTCGACTCACATCTATTTATTTAAGCTATATAATGCTTTCCTTGAAACTGAGGCATATCTTGAAAACGAGGTCATTATCGTGTTTCGTGAGGGAGTATACAAGGCAAATATTTTCTTCCAATTTTGTCTAACACAATATCTGAATGTTGGTAGCCCGTCATTTACTGTGATACCCTGCGGATAGCCCGTCGTTTTAATAAGGATTTCACTGGTAGCCTGTAAACCCGCAGTTTTGAAGGAAAGTTATTTTCAAAACTAGTCTCACAATAAAATCGATAATATATAATTCCTCACAACAGTCCAGGTGGATAGGATGGCACTTTTTAGAAGTTATAGATAAGATTCAGAAGATACCTTGGCTAGGAAACCGGACTCTAACCCTTTCCCTGACATGATTAGATATCATTCATTACCGCACAGTTAGCTACAGTAAGTGGCTGAGGGAGGTGGGGGAGTGAGAGAGATAGACAGATTTCCTAGCTAGTTGAATGTTGACTTTAAAAAAGAACAGAACGCGTCCTGGCTACCAAATTTACCAAAAATAATAACAATTTCTTGGATATACGCCAAGTAAGTAAGATAGTATATCTCAACTTCTTAAATATGCACGAACTTCAAACGAGAAAGCGGTATGTAAATAGAATTGTTTGAATTTACTTTGAGAAGGTAAGCACGGTACAGCGACAGTGGCGGTATCACGAGACTAAAGTTACTTCCCAGAATTCACTGCATTTCCAAGAAGGGTGTTAAGAAGAAGGCGTTAGAAAGATTAATTTAATTATTATTTAGTTCACTTTTGCATTTCAATATACACAAGATTATAACTTATTTCTTAACCTAACAGTTCAGCTTTTAATAATTATTAGTGATGTGCTTTAAACTTGTTGATTGGAATGAAAAATTTTAAGTTAATATTAAAGGGCGTTAGAAACGGGTGATATTAACTGCGACATTACACACTGACTAACTGACTAACAGACACGGGGAAATGAAAGATCAGCTGCCTCTCGCCGCTGACCAATAAAAAGTGATGTTGTTTCACTCAAAGTGTTAACATTTTTCAAAAAAAATATCATGTTTTTCTCATTTTGTATGAAATAACAAGAGGGAAAAAAGATATAGACAAGATTTATGTAATGGCGTATTCGAAGGTGTTTGAGTTTTCTGCATCAGTTACAGGAAATCATTATTATAAAACCTTTTGGCAACTTCAAAAAGAGCAGCTGCTTGTGTGTTTTCATGAGTCACATTTGATCGTATTGCAACTAAGGCATGCAAGATTGTGAACGAGACACTCATTGGTCATCTTCCAAGGGAGATATCGCGAATCACGAATTTTTTTATGGATAGAAGAGCAACTGTCAGTGTCCAGTTAACTAGTGAACATTATAGACGATCACGCATCGTCAAGGGCTGGATGGAGATTCCGTGTAAAGTAACAATAAAAATACATGGAACATGGAAAAATCTGTTGTTGATGGAAATATTTAAACAACCTGCTGAAGAGTTGTATACAGAGCCGAAGAAAGAAGAAATTCTAGGCTCATTTCTGCAATGTGAAATATTTTTCGTTCTTTAAAAGTAAAGGAGTAATCAAGTCAACTGATTTAAATGATGTCACGGTAATGATGTCATTTTCCATTACATAAAGTTGACGTTTAAATGATGTCACGGTAATGACGAATACTGTCACCGTACAAGTGATGAAATCCCTGTAACTCTTATAGACACACATGCAATGCTCTGTGGTTGTGGTGTTTAATAAATTCAACAATTTATTTTATGTGTTGCTTGTTTCCTTGAACATAAACATGACAACAAAAACAAATATGTTAATTTAAAATAATTTTTGTCACAGAATTAAATCATTTCTTACTTTAATGATAGGGTTAAACTGAAGTAATTGACGCCCGTATAATTAAAGAATCGTCATCTAGTTCTGATCCGATTTCTATGGGAAAATATATTCATAGAACACCCATGGGACACAATGCGTTCTTTTTTGATGCTAATCGAATTTTAATCTTTCAGTGATCTCTTTTTCAGTAAACGTTGACTCGTTACTTTAATTTTTCAAGAAAAGTTATGAAATGAAAGTATATGAAAGAAACATTTTTCATTGTTTTAGAAACTATGTATATATAAAATGGATATCGTCCATAGCATAAGTTGTTATTGAGAGTTTTTACTTCTTTTGGTGCGAGTTAACCACCTACATGTTAACCTTTATTTTTAAAGTTCATTAATCAGAAAATGTGGTTTAAGCGAAGTATTCTACAAAAATTGAAAATTAAGCATTACAAAACACAAATTTATTCGGTGTTTTTTTTCTTAAATGGTAATACACTCCTTTTGATTGTTGTAACAAAAATTTAGTGTGGAAGTTGGTATAGATAGAATGGATCATGGATCAATTAGAGTAGCGATGTTTGTGGACAGATTATTAGTTTCCAAATGGTGTCGTTTCTATTTAAGAATAATATGGATGATCGATTAACATTACACAACAAGACACGTGTGTGAGTGTTCTCTGGTAAAAGGTCTGATAAAGCGTATACATGAAAGAACAATGAATGCGTGATCAACTTTTAACTTTATGGCTTGCTCAATCGAATGAATATCACAAGCTATTCAACACGAATGACTCGACGATATACTTCAGCGTCAAGGCTTCATCCGGGTATATTATTATAAAAGTAATCGTAAAAGTAATTGGTTGTTTTAATTCTTGTATTTTATTTTCTTTCATTAAACACTTTTTTTATAAATCGTATTTTGATATGTTTCGTCATTTTACCCTTTCACAGTAATTAGAAATCCCAGTGAATATTGTTTTTACTTCACACGGAAGATGTCATACAAAACTCAATCGCATGAAATAATGATGTTATAATGATCTGAAATAAACGTCATTTTAACATCAAATAAATATCATACGTGACATCATTTTGATGTTATTTCGTGACGTTTAAATGTTGTCACAAAAAACGTCAGGAAAATGTACAAAAATGATGCCATTGACGTCAAATAAACCTCATCTAATCGTCATTTTGCCCACTGGTTTAACGGTCTACGAAGCAGACGTATGATAAAATCTGTCCTTCGTAAATGTAGTATTTGTCGTAAGTACCAAGGAAAGCCTATGAAGTTTCCTCCGACACCGGGTTTACTTAAAATTTGCTATTATACATCACGAGCTTTTGAAAACTTCGGATTCAACCATGCCAGTCCATTGTACATCCGTATCGACAATGGAAAAACAAAGAATGCGTATCTTTTCCATGTTGACTTGTGCAACCACCAGAGCAGTACATTTCGAACTATCATCAGACTTGACAGCTCCTGCACTCCTGCATGGGTTTTATGAACGAATGATCAGATCAATGAAAACGGCTTTAAGGAAATGAATTTGGAGGGCGCTCCTCACTCAGGAAATACTCAAAACTGTTCTTTGCGAGATAAAAGAATTCATAAACTCAAGAATACTTGTCCACAGCAGTGAATATAATGTGGCGCAGGCATTCACTCTTTTACATTTGATCCAAGGTCATACTCTACGGAATACTACGAAATACATCATGACTCCTCTTACAAAAGTTTAAACTTTATGCACCAGATACTTACGCATCAGTGGAAGCGTTTTTATGGAATTTACCTAAACAAATTGCGTCAGCAACACTTTCATAAGAAACATGGTAATAATTGCTCAGTATTAAAATTAAATGATTGTATTATTATCAAGGATGACATACCTTTACCACCTGGAAGATGACCAATGGGTCACGTAACCAAGTTTGTCAATGGCAAAGATGGTTTTCTCCGTGGTGCAAAAAATCAAAATTATAACAAAGAACGAACTTCCTTCTGTGAGTACCCGCCCTATCCAGAATCTGATTCCATTAGAATTTGCCGTTAACAAAAGTTAGAGGAATAGTAATGAGGATAGTGAAGAAGAAACTACACACGAGGAAATCGTAACGAACGAAGAAGATACACGACAGGCTAGGCCAGCAAGAAAGGCCGTCGTTAATGGAGAGACACTGAGAAAACTTTAATGAAATATTGCTAAAGATATTATGTTATTATTTTGGGAGTTGATATCGATATGTCAACGGGAGGAGTATGTTAAATTTATGATCTTTAATTCTTTTTGTTAATATCAGTTTTTCCCCCGACCTTCCTGTTGTATTTTTTGAGATGAAACGGTTTTTTCATTATTGAAAAAAATGAGCGTACGAGGTGCTTGATTTATGTTAAGAAATTAACGAAATTTTATAATAGTGTTTTCATAATGTATTTCACTTATTTTAAATTTATTTTGAATTAATATATACAGGTCCTCTAATGATAGCAACATATACATTTGTTGATGATATGACCTGTTTTATTATACTACAAAGCAATAATGACAAGTGAGGAAGAACAGTTCCTCATCGCTTAAAGTCTTGACTTAGTTACAGCCAGCCAGTTTGAAAACACCAGAAGTTAGACAAATATGGCAAGTCACGTGATACTGAGGTTTATTCTGTTGAGAAGATGGCGAGAATGAAAATGAGTAAAATTTACTATTCCTTAAAGGCCTTTAGAGTGAATCTTAAAGAAAAATATAAGGATCGTGTATATTTTAAGTGCTGTTTGTATAGGAGAACTGGTTTGTTTCAAAGGAACATCCCTGAGGCCGTGCAGCTGCCATCCTGATCCTGTTCTCGAATTTAGGCACCCATCGAGTCAATGAAATTATATGTCATTAGAGGGTAATCTAGATAAAGATGTTTACAACAAGCTCATTTCATATGAAGTCTTCAAAAATATACAGAAAGGTCTTCGTCGAATGAAAATCACACCGGAGAAAAAATCAAGAGCTGCCAAACTATGCGATAGAGTAAAATCACAAAATGTTTCTCCTCTAAGGGACACCCACAAAGGTTGCGGTGACGGGGGTGGTGCCAGTGGATATGTACTTCTGAGCAAATTAATTTTTTTTTTAAATTTTTGGGTGGGTTTAATTTTTATGCGCGATAATGATTAAATTGAACTAGCACAAGGAGAATAAAGTGTAAATTCTTGCTTTAAAACCTTAAACCTTTATTGGACGGTATTTCCACCACATTTCGTTTTAGAAACACTTTTTGTCACACAAAAATTTCAATTTCTAAATTCATCTTAATATATGGCAAATTCTTTCAGAACTGCTTGTGTGATATTTTGGCAGGGCGTCATAGGAGGCGGAGACTAAGACGTTAAAGATTGACTGATTATACGGATAAATAGGAAATTGGTGACGAGCAGTCTAGCAGAGTTGACAATATTTTTATTCAAAAATATATTCTTTATTATCATTTATTAACATTAACATTTTATTAACATTTTCGACATTTCCACGATTCATAGCGCAATAAAGAATTGAAAGATAAAAACGTTTGAGAAGGTATTGTTTTTGTTAGCTTTAGTTAATAGGGAAATTTGAAAGTATTTTCTTGTATATGAGAAATTTATCGTGGTTAGGTAGGAGTATGGGTTGTTAGGTAGGAGTATATGTTTTATTGACTCTTTTGTAAATCTTTAAACTTTGGAATTTTTTGCTTTTTGTTTAACTGTACAACTTTAGAAATCTCTAAATAGGGCAAATAGCATTGAAAAATAGGGGTAATAGCATTCTTTGAATGATCGATCCAAAATAATTGTGTTAATTATGATATAATTCCAACATGCAGAAACACAACAATTTTTGTATATACACAGACTTATGGCAGTATTGCGTGTAAAATACAATTTATGGAGAAAACTGTAAAATGTTTTTACAGGCTACACTAGTTAAACTTTAATACTGTAGCTAAAAAATAGGTAATCTAGTCCGATATAATTCATGTATTCTGCCAATCTTCTTAAAGAACCTCTGGGTTGTTTTGAACAGGTGAACTATTTACAAAAGATTTCTTTAAGACACTTTTAATCGTATTGTTCATCATCTCTGTATTTATTATTGAATTTCTGCCACTACCATTGCTTTTCACATCTTTTTTATCTTTGTCATCGATCTTACTCCCTGTTACCTCTTCGATCTTTATCGTAACTCCTTCAACCAATGTGGTCCACAATTGTATTACACCTTCACTAAAGTCTAAAATAGTATCTTGCGCTTTTTCTAAATACTGTTCGTTATTAATTTTAAGCGCTGCGTTCTTTTCTTCTCCTTGAATGAATTCAGCTTCACATTTTGTTTTTAACAGCTTCACTTTATCATCGCTGTTCACCAGTTCCTTTTCTTTTAAAACCGCTATATGCTCATAATCGCACGTTTCCAAATTAAAGGGATTCATACGGATTCGACACTGCAGATTATATAGCTTTTTCTCCTTTTCCGCCTCACTCCTTTCTTCAATCCCATATTCCAACACTCGCTCTGGATCTTTATTTTTCAAATACATATCACTGTAACCAGACAATAGCAACGACGAAACACCAACAACATATTTTGTTACCATTCCGATTCTATGCATAAAGGAGTTGAACCAATCATTCAGCTTTTTTCCAGCTTTTTCTATTCGATTTTTTCTTTTCTCCGGTGAATTACCCAGCGATTGTAATTCTTCTTCTTCCCAACTATCAATCATTGACAGAAATTGACTTACTTCGCAGTTGTAAAGAAGTTGAGAAGTGTACGCCTCAAACAATGGCAGGTTTGCAAAAGCACGCTTGATTTTCTCCAGCTGTATTGATTGTAGACGCTTCTGATTCCTATTAATCATTTTTTTTTGATTCTCATCATTGACATTGAGATTCTCGAAAACTTCCTCCTTTGTAAATTCATCATAATATATGGCAAATTTTTTCAGACCTTCTTGTACGTACTCACACCTATCCCATATACATGGCGCAGGATCTTCTTTCTTCAAACATCGCAACAGGTACTGCGACATGTGAGAAAATTCGCCAGTTAGTAAGCCTTTTTCTAGTAGTGCAATATTTGCGTCCACATATTCCTCCATTATAGTCATGCGATGGTTTAAGCGCTCGTGCGATTGCGCAAAAGCATCATTCATGGCATTTATAACCTGTTCTTTCCATAGGTTGTCCGTAATGGTAGTTGCAATTCCAGCAATCAAAGAAAATGAGCCAACAGCAGGGCTTAGAACACCACTTGCCGCCCCCACGGCTGCAGCTATGCCTAGAGCCCAGCTGATTGCCTCACCACCAGTTTCACCAACGTGCTCAGACAACAATGAAAGTTTTGTTGATCCTGGATTCACAACTTTTATGCCATTTACTTTCAGCCACTGCTTTTTAAGTTTTTCACCTGGGCTTTCTCCATTTTTATCCGATTTTTTCATAAGACTCATCTTTGGAAGACATTTCCTCTTAGGGGCAAAGTCTTGTAACGGTCCAATTGAAGGAAAAGGTTTTTTCAAAAGTTTGAATGGGTTTAAAAGACTTAAAGCTTTTTTAAGGATGCCATTTCTATTAATATCCTTTACTGGCAACTGGGAATCTTCAAATTTCTCTAGCAATTGGATCGAAATTCCTGGAAGCTTCACTGCTGGATCTGGACAGCTGGCGCGGTAGATTGTCGTAAGTACAACGCTAATCACAAATGCCTTTGAATCCATGTTACCTAAAATAAAATAAATTGTCAATAAAAACAATTCCCTTATCGCAAGAAGTAACGTTTGAAATAATGAGTGACTTTCTATTTAGGTATAGGCATAAAACATTATCAGAAATAGTTTGAAATCAGTATTATTCAATTAGTCTATTACTTTTATAAAAGTTGAACCACTGTTATATTTCCGTATAGATTTCGCCCGAATTACCTTTTGTGGCCACATTTCGATTTTCTTATCCTTTTTGGTAAAGCAAATACAAATTTTCATCCAACTATGGCCAGATAGTATGTGTAAACCACGGAATTTGAAAAGTCTGTAGGGAGTATTTGATTGATAACACAAGCGAAAGCTCTTTTGTAAACGATAGATAGGTGCAATTATTGTTCCCTAACGTTATGATGCTTTCAGCATCTCAGTCTGAAAGGACATCATGTCTTCTGTTACTTTTGACTTCTTGAATAAAATACTTATAGTTTCTCAAATAAAATGTCTACTCGACAATCTCTCATCAATATAGGGTTTTGCGAGATGTGTTTTTTATAGTTCTGTTTATATTGCCGATGTATTTTAGTGTTTATAGTGTTGAAGGATATTTCAAAATAATTCTTGAATGTGTTGTGGTTTCCTGTAAAGCAGTAAACTTTTATTTGTGTCGTTTACTTACAAAATGTTTAGAACGATTTATTTACGACGTGCTTATGATGGGGCGCTAAATTTGGTACTTAAACGTTGTGCATAACTTTCATTCAGGGTTCGATTCGCAACATGTAAACAGATGTATTTTCGCGGAACAAACTGTCGCGGTTGGAAGGTAAAAAACAGTGAATTTCGCTAAATTTAATTTATGTCTTTAAGGTAAATGGAATCACGTGATTCTATACGTGCTTTCGATTATTAGAGACGATAAAAAAAAACCAACACGAAGATCACATGCCTGGTCGTCAGTTGTTTTTATATGATGGCCGGTGTCCACTTGATCACACGATCGAAGCGCCCAAGTGAAATTGTTTCTGCGCATGCCTAGTTAAAATTTGTTGCGTAATATGTTTGTTCGCTTGGTAGTAAAAAGCAAGTCTACTCCCGCAAAGTTCGTCGGCGAATAGAAGAATATTAACCAATTAGATTTCTTAAAAGTATAAAGTAAATGTATAAACAAAGATTTGCGCCTTCTGTTTTCCTCCATAGTGGGGATTGCGCGCACGAACGATTTTTGTCCGATAACTTCCTATTTCGCTTGGTCGCTTCGTGCGTGCGACCAAGTGGACAGCGACCTTAAGCTATAATGAGCTGATTATTCTAAGATAAGGAAGAATTACGCTAAATCTAGCTCTACTATACAGTGGTTCCGCAACCACTTACTTGCTCAAAATAGTTGACCATCTAGTGTGCACAATCTTCGTGGAACCAATCACGGAAATAGTGTGAGCAAACAAACGTGTGTTTCGGTGAATGAAAAATATTTACACCTGTACAAAATAGATGTGACCAATTCCCTGAGAGGTAGTAATAAATTATATAAATTATGCTCCCATCGAATTGAGGTTTGCAGTCACGATTGTGCCATGAACCTCTTGTTCAATATCAAATAGGGGAAATGTATTTTGTTCCAAAACTGGGGAAAATGAATTCGCTTTTAGAAAGATCGGGTCTTATTATATAAGTTGACCAAAAATGTTTTTTCGAATTTTGAAAAAAAGGCAGTCGCCTTAAGATGTTCTTAATTTTTGACGAAATCTCAGTTACAACATTCTTATGAACTATAGATTCTTATAAAAAAACAAGTGCACCATCGATTTTTGTGACATTTTTCTTTGTTTACTTCTCTGTTGTTTTCCTTGAACACTCATAGCAAGATTTAGATAGGAGTAGTTTTTCTTAGCTTCTATAAAAGTAAGAGTTCAGTATTCCCTATGTTTTGTAGAAATAAAGAAATACCTGCCTAATATCTATACAATGTGTGGTTTTTTTTTCAGTTATGCCAAAGCAACGACAGCCTGTGCTAGACTTAAATGGTGATAGTCGTCAATTAATGAAATGTCACACTACCACAGGAATAGCCTTCAAATTCTTTCACTACATTTATAAACAATGTCTAGAATCAAGTTTCATAAATCTTATAACAATATCATTTCTTGGCTTTTATCTTAAAAAATAAAATTATCTTTTAACTTTTTTTATCTCTTTATCTTTCATCTTAAAAAATAAAACACGATGATTCTGTAAAAAAAACAGTTCTAATGATACAATGCTGATATTTCTCAATGATTGCAAACGTCACATGAATTCTGCGCAATGTTTGTTATGATTTTGATTTTTATGATGACGTGAGAATAATGTTTTTAGTTGGCCAATGCCTCCTTAAAGAACACCCATAATCACATAAAGCTACAAACCTGAAGATGGTGATGGTCTGATATCACGTAAATTGTTTTGTTTTAAGCAGCAATTCTGAGCATCCAACTGCGATACTTGAATACAAGGTATTTGTTTTATCAGTTACCTATTCACATAGCTGGTATTTACTCATTCAAGTATGACAATGATATAATAATTTCATGCAGAAATATTACGTTCTCAATGAAGAGTAATTATTCATGTACAAAATTGTTTGCCCAGTATCCAATTTTTCAACATTTTGGGTTTTCAAATTGCTGGTATTTACCCATTCAATTATGACAAACATATAATAATTTCATGCAGAAATATTCCGTTCTCAATGAAGAGATAACAACATCTATCCGTTTGTTTTCTAGACTTTTAAGAAGAGAAACTATAATTATAACATGAGGATGCCAAAAAAACCTATTACTACCAATCATAACAGCATTATTTTATTACCATGTCAACAGATTCAAAAGCGAGGCCTAGTGTTTTAAATTACTAATAATAATTTGATCGAATCTTTAAAAACAATCTTTTACATATAATATATATTCTGATTACTAAGCAATGAATTATTTTTAGATCGAGATGCCGCTTCCTCGTATAAACAGCTCCTAAGGAAAAGATCCCGAAATTTCAAGCACTCTTTACTAAAAATCAATATTATACAATATAAACACAATATTATACTTTTTTACGCAAGCTGTTTTGTACGTTTAAACGCTTGGTTGAGACCCCTTGAGAATAATTTAACAGTGAACTTGAAATGAACAGAGTTTGATACGCTTCATTATTCCTTAATGATCTATAATGTTCTTTGTATTTTATCATTGAACAAATCGTGCACACTCGTTCTTTTGTGGATGACAAATTTGTTCACTACTATGGAGATCGTTATGGAGTGTTGAAAAGCGAACGTTTTCTTCCGGGTTGCTCTCCCTAAACTAGTGCATTTTCGTTATGCCTTCATTGTTCACTATGTAATCCACAAGTTATTCTCTGTTTAAATGGAACATTTTATGTACAAATTCAAAAAAGAATATATGATTCTTTTGTGAAAAGTATAACTTAATGAGCGATGAGCGCAACGGTATAAATTTACGAACCAAATATTCATTGTCGTAAGTTGTGTTATTCATCGTTAACTAAATGAACAGGAAGATTTTGCTTAAATGGTTTTGTCAAAGTTATGTCGAAGGGAACACTTATTGTAAACTGGGTTGGGATCAATGGAGCCGCAAAACACAAGAGGAGATTGATATTTCGTCCAAATGAAACAAACATTTACATTTGTCCGGTAAAGAACTGTCTACACATTGGTTTTAAAAGCAGTCGAGGTTTACGAAAGCATATAGATATAAAACATTGGTATAATTATTTTGACAAAGCTTCAGATATTAAAAGGGAAGAAGTTGAAGCGTACCAGCCAATTCGAAAGAAAGTATGCACAGCGCATAAGCCTTCTTTTTCCGTCAATGAAGGTATTGGAAATGAATTTTTAAACTGGCTTAGCACACCATGTGGGGGAGGAAAATCCGAAAAAGATGTGCTCAACGATGTATGAAATTCTTAATGGCTAGTATTGACGACCTGGAATCCGAATCGGTTTTAACTGAAGAATTTATTGATTGTTGCTTAGGTACACCCTCCATCATCATGGATTTCTAAAAACACTTGAAGAGGATTGGAAATTAAGTTGTTCAGCGTCGTTGAATTATTTGAAATCGATATCCGACATATCGGCTAAACTGAATGGAGGATTTATTGATCAAAAGGAATTCAAGACTGCCGATAGATATTTATTTGATACTGCTATTTCAGACTCTGAAACGATGGAAGTGTTAGACTTTTATATCCAGCTGGTACGACCTTTGATGAATCCGAGTTGCGATTATTTGCTACTAACGAATAATGGAAAACAATACACTGCCTTTTCGTCTGCGATGAGTATTCTTGTACACAAAGCTATTGGGCAGGTGACCAAAAGCACAGTTCCCACGAGGCAAAGATTGCCTATTAAAAAAGTCTTTCTAGAGAAGTCACTTCTCGTAGTAAGTAATGTATGGAAAAACTGGTCAGGTGATAAACGTAAAGAAGTGAGTTCAGGCATGATGGACGCTCTTAGAACAACCTTTGATCGGCAAGTACTCGATCAAGCAGAACTGATATTATCACAACCAGGGACTAGTTCAATCGCAAGTACACCCTGGCGACGATACTGCCGACGAAGAAGTTACTATTACCGGCACCGTCCAGTCCTCTTCTGACAGTAGTGTGTCGACAAACTTCGAAAGGGATGGCGCTTTTGTATCTTTGATAACCTCAAATGTGCACTTGAAGAAAGAAGTGCTTCACGGGTGAAACTCACAAAAGCCGAAGATATATTTTTATATAAAGGAATCTCGAAGTATGGCAAAGGTTACTGGACACTTGTACTGAAGGATTCCGAATACGGATTTCACCCTTGTCGAAATAAGGACTCGCTTCGAATGCGATTTGAATGGTTGGGATACAAACGTAGTGTGAAGGAGTATTTGAAACAAAATCCGGCTGTATGAAGTATATTTTATTTCCAAAGCTTCAATGTTTTTAGTTTTGTAAGCTTCATTTATTAATAATGAAATCATTATTATTGTTTCTATAAGTTTTCATTGTCTTAAAACCATTAGCCTTACGTGAAAGTGTCAACGCAATGGGGGAAGGATATTCATGACATGAATGAAACAGTTTCGTTATTCTATAGTCTTTTCATCAAAATCCATACAAAATGTCTCTACAATTTCTTTTTCCTCTATGATCACCAGGTTTTCCCAGTTACTTTCGTCACTGGAAGCTAAAATAAACCAAAGGTAAAAAAAAAGAACTAGAAGATAATTCAAACCAGCATTAAGTCAATATTATACGTACCAATTTCGATGATTTCCACATTGTCATGCATGGGTACATAATTGTTCCCGATAGCTTCACAATCCACAGCAAATAGGCCTTCATCATCGGAATATGGCCACTGGTTCGGTATCCGTACAATTGGGCTAGGGAATGTGTTAAACTCTCCGCGAATGACTTTAAATATCATTTCTTCACCATCACTATAAATTTCTACGGGGCTGTTCATGAATCTAAGTGTTTGTGAATCACTCAGTACTTCCTCGTTCATGATGATTGAACCAAAAGGACCAAGAACCAAAAGGAGGACTCAAAGTGCTAGTTTTATTTGCTGAACGAAAGCAGTCTTCATACTACCGTTACAATAGCAAAGTAGATTTTCATTTCAAATGTCGCAAAAATAACTGTTACTAATGGTTTCCAAGCGACACAAACTTCGAAAATGAAAGTCAAAGTGACTGATGACGTAGTGTTAACATAGACTTTGCAAAGCCACGGGCCACCACAACAAAATCACGGGCTCCTCTCAAATAAACTGATATTGACTTGTTAAACCAAAACATATGCTCAAGATCATTCTTGCCTTGATTTGTCCAATTCCTTAACATTTGCTCAGTCTATCAAATTTGATTTAGCCTGTATTGCCATTTCATCATTGAGAGGCTGGACCTGAAAACAAGGATGTAACCCAGTTGGCGCATGTTTAAATGTGTACTTGCGGAACTTATTTGGCGCATGTTTAAATGTGTACTTGCGCTGGCGCATGTTTAAATATGTACTTGGGCATTAAATATTCGCATGTATCTACCTGAAACATTTTTTGTGAATGTCCATATATATATATATATGAATAACGAGGCTGCCATGTCATAAGTAAAAGAAGCATTTCGACTCGCATCTATTTATAACAGCTATCTAATGCTTTACTTGAAACTGAGGCATATCTTGAAAACGAGGTCATTTTCGTGCTTCGTGAGGGAGAAGCACAAGGCAAAGATTTTCTGCCAATTTTGTTTACCACAATATCTGAATGTTGGTAGCCCGTCTTTTACTGTGATAATAAGGATTTCACTGGTAACCCGTGAGCCCGCAGTTTTCAAGGAAAGTAATTTTCAAAACTAGTCTGACAATAAAATCGACAGGAATCCAGCCTGTCGATCTACCTTTCGAAAAGGACGGGCTTACGGGCTACCAGTCAAACTCTTGTAAAAACGACGGGCTACTCACGGGCTACCACGGGCTATCATCTAAGACAATATTTGAATGTTGGTAGCCCGTCTTTTACTATGGTAGCCCGTGGTAGGTTCCATTCTCAAAAACCGACGGGCCACGGGCCTACGGTCAAAAACTTATTATTATCACGGGCCTGAGCACGAGCCAAGAGCCTGAAATACGGGCTTGGTTCTCAGGTTTCTGATCAGTGTGTCTTAGGACTGGAAACTACTTTGATTTTTTGGGAATGACTTATTGCACACTCTACATATCCAGTTTCCAAAGAGTCTAGAAACTAAGCCCGTATTTAAGGCCCGTGTCCCTTCTTCAGACCCGTCGTTTCATAAAGCATTTGGCCGTAAGCCCGTAAACCCGTCGTTTTCAGAGCAAAAGTATTTTTCAGAGAGGAAAATTCTACCCTTGTTGATATTAAAACATAAACAAGAAATGGGGCTAACTCTTTCGCCATATTTTAAAAGAGCTAGTATTGGCTTGTTTAACCATAAAATATACTCAATACCATTGCCTTGATTTGTCCAATTCCTTAACATTTGCCCAGTCTATCAAATTCAATTTAGCCTGTATTGCCATTTCATCATTGAGAGGGTGGACCTGACTACGAGGATGTAACTTAGTTGGCGCATGTTTAAATGAAGAAAATTTGGCTGATTTCACGGATTCTTCTCAATTCTGCGAAATTCAATTCCCGCGAAATTTTTCAATATCGGCCGTCCGCGAAATTTTCCGTATTTGTAGTACTTGACCATGAAGATGCCCAAAATAGGACAACATCTTTATCCGGCCTAACGTAATACATGCTCAAAAATAAACATATATAAAACACACAAAATAAAAGAATCTATATATAATGATGCGTAAGTCTAGTTGATCGCAATTATTGTCTTTTCTGCGCGATCTTCACTTGATTTATTTTTTCTACTGTCTTTCGGGAGAAAAAATATAAATATCTGTCTGACTTGCTAAGGATGACTGATTGACCTGGTTGACTGGCTCTATATTGGTTGCAAAAATGAGCCCAGAATTTCTTCTTTCTTCGGCTCTATATACAACTCTTCGACAAGTTGTTCATATTTTTCCATCAACAACAGATTTATGCATATTCCATGTATTTTAACTGTTACTTTACACGGAATCACCATGCCACCCTGGACGATGGGTGATCGTCTATAATGTTCACTAGTTAACTGGACACTGACAGTTGCTCCTCTATCCATAAAAAATTTCGTGATTCGCGATATCTCCCTTGGAAGATGACCATTGGGTGTCTAGTTCCGAATCTCGCATGCATTAAATAATGATTTCCTGTAACTGCTGCAGAAAACTCAAACACCTTCGAATACGCCATTAAATAACTTTTGTCTATTTCTTTTTTCCCTCTCGTTATTTCATACAAAATGAGAAAAACATGATATTATTTTTTGAAAAATGTTAACACTTTGAGTGAAACAACATCACTTTTTATTGGTCAGCGGCGAGAGGCAGCTGATCTTTCATTTCCCCGTGTCTGTTAGTCAGTTAGTCAGTGTGTAATGTCGCAGTTAATATCGCCCGTTTCTAACGCCCTTCAATATTAACTTAAAATTTTCCATTCCAATCAACAAGTTAAAAGCACATCACTAATAATTATTAAAAGATGAACTGTTAGGTTAAGAAATAATTTATAATCTTGTGTATATTGAAATGCAATAGTGAAATAAATAATAATTAAATTAATCTTTCAAACGCCTTCTTCTTAACACCTTTCTTTGAAATGCAGTGAATTCTGGGAAGTAACTTTAGTCTCGTGATACTGGCACTGTCGCTGTACCGTGCTTACATTCTCAAAGTAAATTCAAACAATTCTATTTACATACCGCTTTCTCGTTTCAAGTTTGTGAATATTTAAGAAGTTGAGATATACTATCTTACTTACTTGGCGTATATCCAAGAAATTGTTATTATTTTTGGTAAATTTGGTAACCACGACGTGTCCTGTTCTTTTTCAAAGTCAACATTCAACTAGCTAGGAAATCTGTCTATCTCTCTTACTCCCCCACCCCCAGCCACTTACTGTAGCTAACTGTGCGATAATGAGTGATATCTAATCATATTAGGGAAAGGGTTAGAGTCCGGTTTCCTAGCCAAGGTCTCTTCTGAATCTTATCTATTCTAAAAAGTCCCATTTTATCCACCTGGACTGTTGTGAGGAATTATATATTATTATTTTTTTGGTAAGGCCAACCTCAAAAAAAATGTTGTGTTAGTGTGTCCTTTTGTCCATTAAAAATGAATCGGTCGGTCAGGCATAAGAAATTAACTGTCAGTTTTCTTCCGTCAGTTTGCGCAATCTTTGGCGTGGTGCATGAGGCAAAGTGTATAATTATGTTCTTCATACATGAGAAACATAATCTTCCTTCTCTTCTTAGGAACCCTATGTGGAATAAAAGCTCGACTATAATTGTTTGCAAACTCTGGCAATCTCGTTCGCATGGCTAACAGACAACTCGTGATTATGTTGCGGTAGACCATATATTATTTTGGTACACTTTACCTACTCACCAACTTAACTTTTCAACTTCAAAACAAGTCAGGACACAATATATCTTTTACGGTAGCCTAATAATGGACCATTGACAAAAAACTTTCGATCCACTCTTAGCGGAGACAATAGTGGATTGAATGTGAAAGGGACAGGACTAAATCTTTTCGATTTTTTTAAATACAATGTTCTCGCAATTTATTTTTGGAAATTACTCATCAGACGGTGTTTCGTGTAAAAGAAGCTTTAATTTAGCTAAACAACACAAATGTGAAGTTATGTATGAACAGCAAATAAAAAGTGTTTTACAGTGTCTAGATCCCGGCACCGGCAGTTTTTCGTGTATGGCAGTGTACCATTCAAACATTTTTTGTTCTTTAAAAGTAAAGGAGTAATGAAGTCAACTGATGTGCATGTAAGAAACAGAAACAATATTAACTGTTGTGAAAGGCCCCACTCTTTTTTTAATTTATTACGGGAAGTTTCTTGCTAATCGCCACCTCAAGGTAAAAAGTATATAGACGGATAACTAGTGTTCTGCGTCAGACAATAAATGTGTGGAATATCAATCAAAATACCCAAGAAAATGCAAATTGAAATTGTAAAAAAGTCACCTGAATTTGTTTTTCTGGATTAACAATTTTTGCAGTTCAAAATTTTTCTGCATATTTTATGGATTTTATTTTTGGGTAAGAGGGCAAAAATGCAAAAATAATTAAATTCAGCAAATATTTTTCCCTGAAAGAATTTTTTAAGGTATTTTTTTCACATAGAAGCATTAAGATTTTTGGGGCTTCACCTTCACGAATCAGCAAGTGAAAGACTTTCACGAGACAACCTCAATTTCAATTATTTACCTTAGTTACCATGATAGGGTCTATTACCAAATACAAAGTGTTGATGTATCGATAGGTAGCACTGCTTCAATAGGTGTGCGCTAAGAAATGAAAAGTCTAGTCATTCAAGAAAACGTAAGTTAAAAGATTCTAGTGAGAATGAGGCAAATCTAGCGAAATCACGGGCTTTAATGCGATCTTACAGGGCTTTACATTTCTTTTGAACAGAAATGTAAACTTGCAGAAAGAAATCGCGTTAATATGAATGACCAACGAGCTACACTTTCTGATAAGCAAAAATCGGAATTGTGGGAAAAGAATAGAGCTTGTAAGACAAAACAACGAACTGGATTATCGGATCATCAGAAATCGGAAATGAGGGAAAAGAGTAAAGCTGGATTATCGGATGAGCAAACTTCTAAACTTATTAAAAAGAACAGAGCTTGCAAGACGAAACAAAGCGCTACCATATCTGAAAAAGTGAAATTTGAATTACCACAAAAAGATCGAGTCAGTAAACACAAGCAGGATCGATAGAATCATTTAAAACAATCATTAGTACAGGGTCTTTTTACATTTGCATATGTTGTCATAGAACCTTGTATAAACAATCTGTTCGTATCTTTGCCTATATATGATGTGGATGCTGGAATTTTTGCCTTCCGTGTGCTTAGTTTCGATAGCAAAGAATATATATGCCAAACATGCCATTTTAAACTAATGAAAAAGAAACTCCCAATCTCCTAAAATGAAAAGATCTATTTGTAATGTTCCCATAAAGGCAGATGAAATTTGCAATATTTTACCGCCAGGATTGGATAACAATGGAATAGTTCAAGTTGCTTTGAAGAAGAAAATGTTATTCAAATCTAACGTTCTTTTTGAAGCAGTAAGGCCTGATATTGTCAGAGGAATTTTGATTTATTTAAAGCAAAATAATGCATTGTATTTTAAAATCAGGATAAATTTAGATAATGTCCCCCACTGTTGGGTTGGAGAAATAAACAATATATTTGATGAAGATGAGTCAAATTCCCCATTTCAAACAAGCTGATCAGAAAGAAGATGAGAATCCTTTAGTTCAATTTCGATTAACTGCCGCTGAAACTGTTAACGTGCACCAGATAACGTATGAAGTCAATGTAACCATTGCGCTAAGAGAAAATAAGCAACTATTGCCTATAATATGTAATGATAATTGTGAACTTCTTGCTCACCCGTGGTTATTTCCAACAGGAAAATTTGGATATACTCATGAAAGAAAGGAAAAATTGAGCCCTTTCAAATATTTCAACCGAAGATTATTAAATTATAAACAAAAATTTGCTTCGTACTTCGTATTTTTGCTCAATCACTTACTCAGTATTTGAATTCGAATCGATCAATCAATATTGCCATGCAAAAAATAAAATCAGACGGACTAACAGCTGGCGAAATTTCACAAAATTTTAAACAAAAAATTGGAGAACTAATAGCTTCATGAATACTTTAAAAGGAACCTCTGCGTATTGGAGACTATTTCTGTTTGAAGTGCTCGCCTTGGTTAAACAGTTAAAATTGCCAACTTATTTTATGACTCTTTCTTGTGCAGATCTCAGGTGGAACGAGCTAGTTGAAATTATAGGAAAATTAAATGTTCAGAGGATGAATCCACCGAAACAATGAAACAAGCAGTTAAAGAAGCACATGAAAATGGTCAATCTGCTTATGAGAAAATGAAATTAGCATCCAAAGCTTACCGAACACACAGAAGCAGTTTCGATTGTTTTGCCAGAAATTTGGTTACTTAAAACATGTCCAGCAGTTACCTTTGCAAATAGTAACCTTCCTGAAAATCGTGTTTGTCGAAGAGAAGAAGAAATAGACAATATGCCTGATGACGAAACTAATATTTTCAAAAAAAATATGTTAGACCGTTACATGGATAGGCCAGACTCGTCTTGTAAAAACGTAAAATACGTAGTTATGGAGAATCTCTGTTTTGCTGAGTTTCTTTCCAATTATGTCTTGATACAAAAACAACCTATGAAGACGAAAACGATTGTCAACCACACGTTCTTGAAGATTTGTTGTTAGATGAAAAAAACACACGATTACCAGCATCTGTTCCACTCGTGTCATCAAAGGAACGTGTAAAATTGAGGAAAGTGTGTTAAGATACCATGTACCTAACCAAATAACGAAACCAGAAGCCTATGCTCATCATATGTTGTTCATTTTTTATCCTTTCAGAAATGAAACTGAATTAAATGCTACACTTTCGGGAACATATTCAGAAAAATGACAGATCCAGCAGTTTAAGACGTTATCAACGCTAATAAACAAATTTGTGAACCATACGGTGAAATAGTGGATAATGCAATGCTGGGGAACAAGGAAATGATTCTGTAAGAGATGAATTAGAACAACTTCCAAGCGATGATGATGAGTTTGATGATAATGCTGATGATAACTATTGTGGAGCACCAGCTCATGTACCATTAACTGTTTCGGATGATGCGAATCAAGGAAGCAACAAAACCTGGTCCTTTCCAAATATTTATCCCTGGGAGTGCTGGTTGTGGAAAATTGCATTTACTCACAACAATCAAAATGTATTTACACAAAAGCTCTATCTTACGGTTCAGGTGATTTAAGCCAAGAGAGAATGTTAATGTTAGCACCAACGGGAGTAGCCGCTGTTAATATTGATGGTTCAACTATCCATTCAGCTTTAGGAATATTACCAGATCGAACAAGTGGTAAATGCGTTTCTAAATTAGGTGACAAACAAAAGAAGTACATTTAGACAGAAGTATAGTGAACTTAAAGTAATAATTATTGATGAAATATCAATAGTGTCAAATAAACTCCTATTGTACATTCATCAGAGATTGTGTGAGATATTTGCTTGTACTCAAGATCTTCCGTTTGCTGGAATATCAGTGATTGCTTGTGGTGACTTTTATCAAGTACCACCATATCAGCAAAAACCTGTGTTCGCAGAATTTAATGATCATAGGTTAAAGATGATGATATAGGCATGAAAACAGCAAATGTTGTTTGTTATGGAAGAGCTCATAACTTAGTCCCAATAAATAGAGTTGAAAAGGAGATGAAAATAAAAAGGAACAGTTTATCGTCACCAGTAATAAAGGGACTCCGATTTCCAATACTTTTTTCCTGGGCTTGCACAGTACATAACGTTCAAGGTAAAACATTTCCGCAAATAGTCTTTAGCCTTGATATGCTTCGACAACGACGATTCAATTCTGGTCATGATTATGTCGCTTTAAGTCTTGTAACATCTTTAGCTGGATTGTATATCTCGGGAGAAATTGATCAAAAGCATGTTACCACCGATCAAAAAGCGACTGCTGAATATGATTTCATGAGAGGAAACCTGTCTTTAAATTATAATCATTTAGAAAATGGACAAGAAGAATCCATGTCTATTTCATTACTGAACATTCGTTCACTTTTACAGCACGCGATCGACATCAAGCATGACATTTAACTTATGAAAAGTGATATACTTTGTTTCAACGAAACCCAATTAACTTCCAGTATAAACACAACACAGATATGTTAACTCCTTTTTCACTTGAATTTAACGATACTAGAAATGACAAATTTTCAAACATTGCATTGGCATATAATGATGGTGTCCTATTGATCAATACTATTTCCATTCCAGGAGCTTCTCTTTATACATTGAGTAAATCTCAATCTTACTCTGACCAACATAATATCATCCTTTTGTATCGGAAAAATAATTTACATCTCGTAAACTATGTATATCTTATCCAACATTTACGTAGCCAAATTGACATGGTTGATATAATTCTAGGAGACCTTAATATTAATGCTTTACATATGGATAAATCCGTGCATGATTATTTAAACGAGGAATACGTGTTAACGAATGACACTGCAACTCATATGTCTGGATCATTGATTGATCATGTGTACGTCCACACAGATTTCGCTCAAACTAACGATGTTAATGTTTCAATGCGTTTGGTTTACTATTCAGATAATACGCAGTTAAGTTAACTTTAAAGCAAAAACCCTAATTCAACTTGGAGTGGAGTAAAATTATGAATGGTTTAATTTTAGTTAATTTAATTTATTGATATAAAATTTACATGTATTTATGTAAATTAGCAGAATATGATGAAAATGAAAGCTATTGGGAAGATTCATAACAAACTTATAACTATCGTTAAAAAACGTCCACTCAATTTTTATTGGAGGTTTTACTTTCCGTTGTAATTATTCAAACGCCTCGCATACTGTACCTTATTTTATCGAATAAACGTCCTTATTTCTATAAACACCTCTCTTGAATAACGCACCTAAAATAAGTTCAAAAGTAAATAAACGCCCCTCCCCAATACTGTCTCTTGTATATACAGAAAAAATTAAGATCAAAGCTTTTTTAGTAATGTTTCCATCTCTTTATAGAGATCTTACAATATTGTTCATTTTCCCAATTTTCCCAATTTTTGTAATAAACGCCCCTCTAAAATAAACGCCCTTCTCAAAAAACGTCATCTACAAATGTTTGATTATTATATAGTTCTTCCGTACTTTTTTACCCTCGTTACGATACCTGCACACATTTAATTAACACTTACAAAAATATATTAAACCTTTCATAATATATATTAAGTATATATGAATAATTATACTAAACATTTTATAATACAGAATGCTCTCTTGAAATGAACAGTAGCTATACTCATGAATGATCAATAACATATATTCTATTTTCAAAAATTATTGCCAAATAGTAATAAATAACTTGAAATGGAGCAAAACAAGAACAACAAAAATACAGAAATACAAAACATTATAATACACCTTATCGGAAATTGCGTGTTATGAAAAAATAACCGTAAACACTCTCTGTGGTATACCGTGGCTGATTCGGACACTTTACTTTCATATTATCTACAAACGTATGTAAAAACACGCGGCCGCGCCTTATAACACGCGGCCGCCAGTTATAACACGCGGCCGCCAGTTATAATACGCGACCGCGCTTTTTGCCGCCTGTTTTCCCGCTTGTTTTATTTTCTGGTCTGCAATATATCTTTGTCAAACAAGCGGAGAAAAGACGCGGCCGCGTGTTTTAATGCTTATTTTTATTCTTAAAGCAATGATAAAAGACGCGGCAAAAGACGCGGCCGCGTGTTTTCACATCATTTTTTTCTCGTTCTGGTCTGGAGTTTTGTAGTTTTTAGAAGAATAAAACTTATTTGTATATTTTTGCTTTGAATTTTGATGATTGAAGCTATGGAGGAAATCTTTACATCAAGAATCCAACTGTCTCTACCTGAGCTAGTGACATACTATCACAACGTCCAGCCAAAGCTCAAGTACAATGATATATGTATGATTATCAATGAAAAACATAAAATTGGAGTAACGATGAGACAGATAAAATGGATTTGTCAAAAGTCAAACTTGCGTCGTAAAAGCAACATTAGTTGCCGATTACTAGAAGACATCATAAGAAATGAACTTACTATATCATCAGTCGTACTAGGTTACCGCCAAATGACAGAAGTGGTAAACGTCAAGTTTAATATGAATGTTTCAAAAGAATCAGTTCGAAAAATATTAAAAAATATCGATCCATTAGGAGTTGAGGAACGCTTGGGCAAAGTTATTCGAAGACGAATATACGAAACAAATGGTCCTGGCGACATTTTTCACATGGACGGTAATGATAAATTGAAAAGATGGGGTCTTGCGATACATGGATGTATCGATGGTTTCAGCCGTAAAATTCTATGGCTCATTGTTTCAACTAGTAACAATGACCCTTTGATTGTTGGAAATCTACTTTTGAAGTGTGTCAAAAGAATAGGATTTTGTCCCCGGCTGTTGCGTATGGATCGTGGCAATGAAAACATTTTTTGCGAGGACTTACAAGTATTTTTAACTAAAAATCTAGGTAGTTTTAAATATGGTCGCTCCACTAACAACCAACGTATAGAAGCTCTATGGTCTCGATTGAAAAGGTTTAAATTAAATTGGTGGATTGACTACTGCAAAGCAATGGTTTCCAGTAATTTATACAATCCTGATTTGGAAAGTCATTTGGAAGTATTTCTGTTTTGTTTTCTTCCAGTGGTTCAACGTGAACTCAATGAATTTATGAAAATATGGAACTCGAGGAACGTGCGTCAATCTTCAAGTGCCCCAGGAGGACGCCCAGATTTACTTTTTAACATCCCACAGTCAGTTGGTTTTATAAACCAAGGAGTTTGTTTTGATGATGCCGATCTGGACGCTGCCGAAAGGTTATTAGGACACATTCAAAGCCCGGTTTACAGAAACAAAGAATTACAGGAGTTACTGATATGCTATGTTAAAATAAATAACTTGAAATTTCCATCCGATGCAGGTGAAGCACTTCAAACATACACAAATTTGATTCAAAACCTTCAAACTGATGGGTTTATAGTATGAAGACACACTTTAATATTCATACCTTCTTAGGGAGAATAAAAAACTCGTTATAGTTTTCAGACCTTTTCTTAAACAAATAAACTTCAAACATGGAACATAATCTAAGATACTTCGTCTAAAACAAACCATGCAAACTGCGAACAAAACACAAGTGAAATTAAAAGTTGTATCCTGATAGTGTTATAAAGAAAGATTATTTTAAACTGGGCCAATTAGCTGGGTTTTCTATCTTGCACATTGGAAGAGGACCTTCTTGCCTTTCTGAATTGATAGTTAATTCTTTATATGGAAAACCTTATCCAGTTGAGCTTCCGAATGTTAATGATGCATAAGCATCAATAGAACAGTGTGTTCATCATGTTAACAAAAGGTGAAACAAAAAGGCTTAAAAACTGAAGATAATATATGCAATGTAAAAGTAGTACAAAATGTAAAGTTCTTATGTAATAAAAGATTTATACGTTTCCAAAGCCACTTCCATACCGGACTGCCACTTTCATGAACTGCTCGACATTTTTTGTAGGTAAAGTTACTAACAGACCACAAGTAGAGATCTTTGGAAAGGACAAGGTGCTATCAAAAACAATGTCAATGGGTTTTTCAAAGCCAAAGGCAGGGACTTTCTCCATGCCTGTAAATAAAAATAACAGTGCTTCCAAGTTCACATTTTCAATATCCTTATTCGCCACCATAGCTATGAAAATTTCAAATTCACAAATTGCATTAACTTCCTCTTCATAGGCATTTGAACCTTCAGGATGCTGCTTTTTGAATGCTAACAAGTTAACAAATTCTTCATGTCCTAGCTTTTTTGTGTCTGGAAGGAGAAACGTTTTCATAATGTTGTAGTTTGAGATTTCAGTGAAATCTTTGCAAATACTTCGAAGGCCATCTCCAAATTGGGTTATGGCACCCTGGTTCTTCAGCAATATGTGGTTGATTGTGAAAGTTCGTTTACACTGTTCACGATCTTCTGAAGGTAAGATGTTATTGTCGAGAAGCTCTTCATTGTTTCCATTCTCAATTTGATTAAGCTTTATTTTAAGCTCTGCATCATTAACATTCGGAAGCTCAACTGGATAAGGTTTTCCATATAAAGAACTAACTATCAATTCAGAAAGGCAAGAAGGTCCTCTTTCAATGTGCAAGATAGAAAACCCAGCTAATTGGCCCAGTTTAAAATAATCTTTCTTTATAACACTATCAGGATACAACTTAATACACAACGCGTTATCATCTCCAAACAATAAGGCTGGCACTTAAGGAAATTGTTTCATGGCAAGTGTACAAAATTCCCGAAGAGGCCCTCCTGCATCTGCTGCTGCCTCACCAGCGAATCTAACTGTTATATCATCAGATGATAGATCAATGGATTGCTTAAACAACAGAGGCCAAAATCGTGTTACATCTCTCTGAACAATGATGTGCCTTATCTTCTTTGGTATTGCAAAATAGTTTGAACTAGCATTCCTTAAAAACTCTCCTATATCCTCGTTCTTCACTGGCAATTCCTGGGTAGGTCCCTCAGAATTTAAAATAGGAGACTCATCAACATTTCTGAGAAATCTATCTACTTCATTATCTCCAAACAGGTATGTAGACAAACTTGGAGAGCCAATAGAGTGGCGATATCTTATTGGCTTCATTGAGTTTCGAGAAAAATGGCGTAATCGAAGATCTCTAACAACTGATGAATCCACTTGCTCTACATCATCACTATCATCCACATGATCAGTTAGGTTTCCATTATTTTCAGGAGAGAAATGCTTCATAGAATCAGCTATTAAAGATTGCTCATAATTAAAATTCTGCTCGCAAATAAGGCAAATATCTTTGTAGGTGCACGAGCAAACACTGCAAATGTTTGTAACTGGAGTTTGTGGCATGTTACTATTTAACCCTGATGAGATAACTGGTGATGTTGGTGTAATTATAGCAGATGAGTGAACAGGATTATCATTTAGCATCTTTGGAAAACATATATCATCATAAAATTCTAAATCTGATGTTGAATCACTAGCACATGACGAACTTGGCTGAACACAGAATTTTTCAAACTCCAACCTCTCAAACATTTTGGGATAATATAAGTAAACTTGCATAGCTTTTTTCTTTTCCTTGCATTTAACAAAATATTGCTCTGCAGAACCAAATGTTTCCTCCACTGAAGAACCTCTGTAATCACCAAGAAAGGTTTTTGTGTTTTCAGAAATACCATAATATGCACGTACTTCTTCATGTATTTGTTCATAGGTAGCATTCCGATTAACCACAGTAGAATAACTTTTGTTATTTTTGAGTACATATTTTCCTTTAGATTTAGTTTTTTGACGACACTTTAAACCAACAGTGAGATTGTAGGACATTTTTACTGACACAGGTCGACTCTTTGAATCATTTTTACCAGAATGTGTTCTTTTCAACATCTTTTTAAGTTCGTTTGCTCTTTCTTGGTAAGACTTCTCTTTAGTATCATTATTATCATCACTAAATTTAAGTTTGTAAGCAACTATATCACCATAGGCCAAGCCCAGCTCTACAAGTTTTCCCTGTTCCACATTTCGTGCTACAAAATCATCAATTTTGTTGACAATAAAAGCATTGAGTAAATAGCTTAGGCCTCGTGATTCCAGAAATTGTCCAATCTATAAATAAAGGAAGAAAAATTTGGAATTCAAGTAAAGAAATGCATCTGCTGCATGTATATATAAGAAACAAAAAAACCCTCTTCCTCAACATCTCAGGTTTTATTAGAAACTGAAAATATGAAAATTTATGGCACAAACTTGGAAAAATAATGAATACCATACATCGCAACACAAGATATGTTATCTGTTCTTGAAGATCCACATTTTTAAGTAATACAATACTTAGCAGATTAAAAAAGATGCTACGGCTTCGGCCCGTTACAAATATATTATGAACATAATACTTCCAATCAAGTAACCAAAGAAAGAAAATAACTAGTTTACCTTTTCATAAGAATCCACGACCACTTGCGCCGCCATTTTTAAAACGAGCACGCTTCTTGTAAAGCAAATAATTCACATGTCGGCCGAAACAAAAACTCCAGAAAATAAACAACATACAATATCCAGACCAGAACGATAAAAAAATGATGTGAAAACACGCGGCCGCGTCTTTTGCCGCGTCTTTTATCATTGCTTTAAGAATAAAAATAAGCATTAAAACACGCGGCCGCGTCTTTTCTCCGCTTGTTTGACAAAGATATATTGCAGACCAGAGAATAAAACAAGCGGGAAAACAGGCGGCAAAAAGCGCGGCCGCGTATTTTCACATACGTTTGTAGATAATATGAAAGTAAAGTGTCCGAATCAGCCACGGTAGTGGTAGATGTTGGAGGTAAAAATATATTTTAAAAGAGCTTTGACCGGGACGAAAAAAGACTTCTTAGTATTAATTAGAATTAATCTTTTTAGGAAGTTAATTTGATCACAAAATAAGTTAAATGGAGAAGGTTCTGCAATCAAAACAGTTTTTGTTTTTTTTAGAAAAAATGCATTTTCACAATGAAAACCTTAATAATACATGCTTCTTTGTATTTAAACACTGAGAATGAACACACATTTTTCAGAATTTCCGTGTATTGATGATTTCCAACTGTTTTTAAACTACTGTTTCAACTCAGTTCCTTGCATTGTATCTACGTAAGCAATGACGTAATCAAAAATTCAATTCGCACACAAATCCAATGTTTTAACGAGATCAAACATTTTGAAGAGGACTGGACGTTGTTTTCTATGCTGAGAATCGGGACATATTTAAAAAAACTGTTATTCTAATTATTTGTGCAACAAATGCGGCAAGAGACATCACATCTCTGCACAAAAGGAGAAAAGAGTGAAAGAGTCCACCACTTGTAATCCTGCTGACACCCCTACTACACCATATCTCGTTAATGATTTTGATAGTGATTTGTTGCTAAGGGGTCCTGGATTTTTGCGTCATGATGACCTTGTTCCAATGGCATTCCATAAGAACGAAAATTCTGGTGGTGTGTTGTCTGAAGCTAGGAAAATTTATTCTGTCATTACGAACACGACTCATTCCACTAAAATTCACCTGCAGTTACACGAAATTATAGACGAAAGGAGGTTAAGCTCGCTGAAGAAACTTGTTAGAACTCTTGGATATGTCTACAGATTTGCAACGATTTTAGAAAACCGTGGTCGAAAAAACAACGCAACAGTTGTTATAGATTATGAACTTACGACTAACAAAACAGGAACGCATTTGATGTATTGATAAAAGAAGAACAACAAAAACTTCCAGAAGATCGGACATATATCGAATCCACTTAAATTATTTCATTATATAAATGGAAATTTACCTGTAAAAGGACGTTTTGGCGAAAGTACGCAATTATCATTCGTTGGGATGTTTAATAAATTCAACAATTATTTTTATGTGTTGCGTGTTCTCTTAAACATAAACATGACAACAAAAACAAATATGTTTTATTTTCGCATATTTAAATAATTTTTGTCACAGAATTAAATCATTTCTTTCTTTAATGATAGGGTTAAACTGAAGTAATTGACGCCCGTATAATCAAAGAATTGACGCCCGTATAATCAAAGAATTGACGCCCGTATAATTAAAGAATTGACATCCGTATAATTAAAGAATCGTCATCTAGTTCTGATTCGATTTCTATGGGAAAATATATTCATAGAACACCCATGGGACACAATGCGTTCTTTTTGAATGCTAATCGAATTTTATTCTTTCAGTGATCTCTTTTTCAGTAAACGTTGACTCGTTACTTTTATTTTTCAATAAAAGTTATGATATGAAAGTATATAAAAGAAACATTGTTCATTTTTTTAGAAACTATGTATATTTTAAATGGATATAGCATAGCATAAGTTGTTATTGAGAGTTTTTACTTCTTTTGATGCGAGTTCATCACCTACATGTTAACCTTTATTTTTGAAGTTCGTTTATCAGAAAATGTGGTTTAAGCGAAGTATTCAACAAAAATTGAAAATGAAGCATAACAAAACACAAATTTCTTCGGTGTTTTTTTTCTTTTAGATGGTAATTCTCCTTTTGATTTTGTTATAACGAAAATTTGGAGTAGAAGTTGGTATAGATAGAATGCATCGTGCATCATGCAGTAGCGACATTTGTGGACAGATTGTCAGTTTCTAAATGGTGTCGTTTCATTTTAAGAATAACATGGATGATAATGATAAGTGAGGAAGAGCAGTTCTTCACCGCTTAGAGTCTTGACTTAGTTACAGCCAGCCAGTTTGAAAACACCTGAAGTTAGACAAATTTGGTAAGTCACGTGATACTGAGGTTTATTCTGTTGAGAAGATGGCGAGAATGAAAATGAGTAAAATTTACTATTCCTTAAAAGCCTTTATAGTGAATCTTAAAGAAAAATATAAGGATCGTGTATAATTTAAGTGCTGTTTGTATAGGAGAACTGGTTTGTTTCAAAGGAACATCCCTGAGGCCGTAAAACAAAAGAGCGTGTAATCCGTGCAGCTGCCATCCTGATTCTGTTCTCGAATTTAAGCACCCATCGAGTCAATAGAAATATACGTCATTAGAGGGTAATCTAGATGAAGATGTTTACAACAAGCTCATCTCATATGAAGTCTTCAAAAATGTATGGAAAGGTCTTCGTCGATTGAAAATCACAACGGAGAAAAAATCAAGAACTGCCAAACTATCACTGAAATATATACAGTACATCGTAAGTTCATTAGATGGGTTTTTCAAGGGTTAATCAAGATCACTAAGATTTCCAAAGGATTAAAGATTGGCTGCCACTTGTTACCCATTCCTTGTTCCTGGAAATGACTTTCATGCTCTGTCAAGCAGCTTACTCTCAGTCAGTGAACAAGATGATGTGAATTTTGAAGAAGCTGAAACTATAGGTGAAGCTATCCAAAAAATAAGATGAGATCTTTAGAAACTCTCTTTAACTCTTCTTAACAAAGTCTTCCAAAGTGAAGAAAAAGTAGCAAATCCAACAAATTATGTTCAAAGGCATGGTAGCTATTGCAGTATAAGGAGGTGATTTGGAATCATTCTTTGAATACGAATTGACGACGGAGCCAATGTCACTATTACAAAATGGGAGGAATGTTGAGGAAACCAGATTAGCTATCACTGCGGAGAATCATAATGTCTGAATAGCTTCGATCCAAAAAGATGGTATGAAAAATTCCAAATAGGATTGTCTTAGACGGAGGAGCTTTGCTACACATGTTGAGGAAACCAGATCAGCTATTACTGCGGAGGATCATAATGTATGAAGAAGATGACGAATTTGATGATGAAACTTTGGGGAACGAAAATATATTCGATATATTTGCAGACACGTATTATCAGTCAAAGAATACATTATTGAGCATATAGTTTCATTGTGAACCAGGCCCTAACTTATAATCTCTGTAGCGCCTTATCTCTTCATTTTCAGGCTTTCTTGTAGGGGAAAAAGTGATCAGCATAAAAAATGCTAAAAAATGGTATATAATATTTTCATATTTGGAGAAAACATTTTTCACCCTCTTGCGCATGTGCATATTTCAAAAAGGGGTCTGGAAAACAAGTTTCCGTCCATGGGCATGATAGGATCTTTTTGGACAATCTCCTACACATTTCGGACCACTAGGCAAAGTTTCAGCTTTATACTATTTTTTCCCCACAAATGATCAAAAATTTGCTCAAATCTACTATACTAAACACACTTTGGTGAAGATTTAGTGGGAATTAATTCGCGTATTCGGCATAATGATGTAATTTTGATATATTCTCCTAATTTGGCGATAGTCTGCTTGTTGCAGGATATCTGGTGTTTTTGGATATACACGTAATCATGTGTCGAAAACCAAAACAAATAATTTCAAAAAAATTTCCATTAATTAAGCTATCATTCTCCAAGTTTATCGATTGTTATTTTCCTATTTAGGCATTTCTCTAAACTAGGCTGTGCCGCCAAATTTAGAGTTTTACCCTCTCTGACTGCTTTGTGTATGTATATATAATATGTAGAGAGGCAAACTTTAACTTTTTTCAAGGTACAAAGCTGCATTTGCTATGCTTTACTTCATTTGACGATGGAAAATTTAAAGGTTGCTACAGAAGTTACAAATTGTTTTAATTTCTTTACCAACATCAAGAACAAAGATCCTGTCCGGTTTTTTTATATATATATATATTTTCTTAAAAAAGCTATACCTTTTCCGGCGATAGAGTAAAATCACAAAATGTTTCTCCCCTAAGGGACACCCACAGGGGCTGCAGTGACGGGGGTGGTGACAGGAGAACATATATCTTGATCTTTTGATCAAAGTAAAAGTTTTTATAAATCACTTAATAAACATGGATTAATTTTTATGTGCGATAGTGATTCAATTGAACAAGCACAAGAAGAATAAAGTGTAAATTCTTGCTTTAAAACATTAAAACTTTATTGGACGGTGTCTCCACCACATTTCGTTTTAAAAACACTTTTTGTCACACTAAAATTTCAATTTGTAAATTCATCTTAATATATGGCAAATTCTTTCAGACCTGCTTGCATGATATTTTGGAAGGGCATCATAGGAGGCGAAAAATAAGACGTTAAAGACTAACTGATTATACGGACATGGGAAATTGATGACGAGCTGTCTAGCAGAGTTGACAATATTTTTATCAAAAAATATTAAACTTTAATACTCTAGCTCAAAAAAAAGGTAATCTAGTCCGATATAATTCACGTCTTCTGCCAATGTTCTTAAAGGTTCTCTGGGTTGTTTTGAACAGGTGAACTATTTACAGAAGATTTCTTTAAGACACCGTTAATCGTATCGTTCATCATCTTTGTATTCATTATTGAATTTCTGCCACTTCCATTGCTTTTCACATCTTTTTTTATCTTATTCCCTGTTACCTTTTCGATCTCTATCGTAACTCTTTCAACCAATGAGTTCCACAATTGTATTACACCTTCACTAAAGTCTAAAATAGTATCTTGAGCTTTTTTTAAATACTGTTCGTTATTATTTTTAAGCGCTGCGTTCTTTTCTTCTCCTTGAATAAATTCAGCTTCACATTTTGTTTTTAACAGCTTCACTTTATCATCGCTATTCACCAGTTCCTTTTCTTTTAAAACGGCTTTATGGCTGTAATCGCACGTTTCCAAATTAAAGGGATTCATACGGATTCGACACTGCAGATTATATAGCTTTTTCGCCTTTTCCGCCTCACTCCTTTCTTCAATCCCATATTCCAACACTCGCTCTGGATCTTTATTTTTCAAATACAAATCACTGTAACCAGACAATAGCAACGACGAAACACCAACAACATATCTTGTTACCATTCCGATTCTATGCATAAAGGAGTTGAACCAATCATTCAGCTTTTTTCCAGCTTTTTCTATTCGATTTTTTCTTTTCTCCGGTGGATTATCCAGCGATTGTAATTCTTCTTCTTCCCAACTATCAATCATTGACAGAAATTGACTTATTTCACAGTTGTAAAGTAGTTGAGAAGTGTACGTCTCAAACAATGGCAGGTTTGCAAAAGCACGCTTGATTTTCTCCAGCTGTATTGATTGTAGACGCTTCTGATTCCAATTAATCATTTTTTCTGGATTCTCAACATTGACATTGAGATCCTCGAAAATTTCCTTCTTTGTAAATTCATCATAATATATGGCAAATTTTTTCAGACCTTCTTGTACGTACTCACACCTATCCAATATACATGGCATAGGATCTTCTTTTTGCAAACATCGCAACAAGTACTGCGACATGTGAGAAAATTCGCCAGTTAGCAAGCCTTTTTCTAGTAGTGCAATATTTTCGTCAACATATTCCTCCATTATAGCCATGCGATGGTTTAAGCGCTCGTGCGATTGCGCAAAAGCATCGTTCATGGCACTTATAACCTGCTCTTTCCATAGGTTGTCCGTAATGGTAGTTGCAATTCCAGCAATCAAAGAAAATGAGCCAACAGCAGGGCTTAGAACACCACTTGCCGCCCCCACGGCTGCAGCTATGCCTAGAGCCCAGCTGATTGCCTCACCACCAGTTTCACCAACGTGCTCAGACAACAATGAAAATACTGTTGATCCTGGATTCACAACTTTTATGCCATTTACTTTCAGCCACTGCTTTTTAAGTTTTTCACCTGCGCTTTCTCCATTTTTATCCGAATTTTTCATAATACTCATCTTTGGAAGACATTTCCTCTTAGGGGAAAAGTCTTGCAATGGTCCAATTGAAGGAAAAGGTTTTTTCAAAAGTTTTAATGGGTTTAAAAGACTTAAAGCTTTTTTAAGGATGCCATTTCTATTAATATCCTTTGCTGGCAACTGTGAATCTTCAAATTTCTCTAGCAATTGAATCGAAATTCCTGGAAGCTTCACTGCTGGATCTGGACAGCTGGCGCGGTAGATTGTCGTAAGTAAAACGCAAATCACAAATGCCTTTGAATCCATGTTACCTAAAATAAATAAAAAAATTGTCAATAAAAACGGGCTTCAGCAATTCTCTTGTCGCAAGAAGTAATATTTGAAACGATGAGTGACTCTCTATTTAGGTATAGGCATAAAACATAATCAAAAATATTTCGAAATCAGTAACATTCATATAGTCTATTACTTTTTTAAATATAACCACTGTTATATTTCGGTATAAATTTCGTCCAAGTTACCTTTTGTGGCACATTTTGATTTTCTTATCCTCCTCTTTGGTAAAGCAAATACAAATTTTCATCCAACTATGGCCAGATAGTATGTGTAAACCACGGAATTTGAAAAGTCTGTAGGGACTGTTTGATTGATAGCACAAGCGAAAGCTCTTTTGTAAGCGATAGATAGGTGCAATTATTGTTCCCCTGCGTTATGATGCTTTTCGCATCAAAATTCGCCTGAGGAGAATTATTCCCTATGCAAGTTTTACCTGGAAAATGTCTCATCAAATAAGTTTTCCGAAATTCTTTGATTACCTCTCCACTTGAAGATCTTATTATTTCCTATAGACTGGTATAAAAAATGTTAAGAAAATTTAGAAATTCAATTTTCAGGGATCTTTGAAATTCCAAGATTCCGCTTTAAAATCGAGCTCCATTTACAAACCTAAAACAACTTTGCCATATGATTATTGAACTGTCGTAATCAGGACATGTTTATCTAAAACGGTTTCTTATTTTAAACTTATAAGATATTTATCATTATCATATTTCTAATTTTAGATCCCCATGAATGTGCCCCAAAAACGAATTCTGGTAAATGTAAATCTAAAAATATATAAGAGGTCTTGATCTACCCTTTAGCTTCAAAATTATATCACTGTCAGTCACTGAAGTTCTTTAGTTTTGTAAATGTGAATTAAAACGTATAGGTGGGTAAAAAATGAACAGCGAGAAAAATCGTTTTAAGGTTTTTATAAAAGATCAAGAAAATTGTGCTGATATGTGTTTACATTCTGTATAATATTATAATCGCTCATACATACGTTTGCTTTGCTTCCATGGCGTCATTTTGAAATTGTATATGTACGGAAAATGAGCTGTTTATATGCGCCATAGTAATTCACGATTGCAACGATAGTAGAAATCGTGTTAAAAATCATCGTCTAGGGCACGGCGAGTTTTGTGGTTTTAGCCTGACGCTCATGCATAGCCATCACAGTCTAAGTTACAATATCATCTATTTTCCAGACCTGATTGTTATCGCACAGATTTAAAATTGTATTAAAATTCTTTTAAATTTCCTATGTTATTTATTAATATTTTGTAATTTTATTATTTCCTATGAGTTGTTTACTTAATGATAAAAGTCGTTAATAAATGGTAGGGTATTAAGTTAACAACTCTGTCATAAAATAAGATAGGAAAATTAAAATTTTAATACAATTTTAAATCTGTGGAATAACAATTAGACTGTGATGGCTATGCACGAGCGTCAGGCTAAAACCACAAAACCTTCCCAACGACGGTTTTAAACAGGATTTCTACTAACGTAAAAAAAAAAAAAAAACTGTGTGTAAAGGAAAAATCCAGCAGCTAATCAGCTTTCGATTATTGGAGATGATAAAAACGAAAAACAACACGAAGATCACATGCCTGGTCGTCAGTTGTTTTTATATGATGGTCGGTTTCCACTTGATCGCACGATCGAAGCACCCAAGCGAAATTATTTCTGCGCATGCCTAGTTAAAATTTGTTATATGTTTGTTGACTTAGTAGTAGAAAGCAAGTCTACTCCCGCATACTTCGTCGGCGAATAGAAAAATATTAACCAATTAGATTTCTTAAAAATATAAAGTAAAAATATAAACAAAGATTTGCGCCTACTGTTTTTCTTCATAGTGGGCATTGCGCGCGCGAACGATTTTCGTCCGATAACTTCCTGTTTCGCTTGGTTGCTTCGTGCGTGCGACCAAGTGGACAGCGACCTTAAGCTATGAAGAGCTGATTATTCTAAGATAAGGAAAAAGTACGCTAAATCTAGATCTACTACACAGTGGTTGCACAACCGCTTACTTGCTCGAAACGATTGATCATCTAGTGTGCACAATCTTCGTGGAACCAATCACACAAATAGTGTGAGCAAACAAACGTGTATTTCGGTGAATGAACAATATTTACGAAAATATTTACAACTGTAGAAAATAGATGCGACCAATTTGCTGAGGGGTGGTGATAACATAAATTATGCTCCAATCGAATTGAGGTTTGCAATCGTGTTTGTACCATGAAGCTCTTGTTCAATATCAAATAGGGGAAATGTATTTTGTTCCAAAATTGGGGAAAATGAATTCGCTTTTAGAAAGATCGGGTCTTATTATATAAGTTGATCAAAAACGTTTTTTCGTTTTTTCGAATTTTGAAAAAATGGCAGTCGCCTTAAGATGTTCTTAATTTTTGGTGAAATCTCAGATTCAACATTCTTATGAACTATAAGTTCTTATAAAAAAACAAGTGCACCTTCGATTGTTGTGACATTCTTCCTTTTTTTGCTAGATAGATTATAGAAAGAAGTAGTTTAAGAGTTTAATCTTCTCTATGTTTTATAGAAATAAAAAAATACCTGCCTACTTTCTATATAATGTTTTTTTTTTTAGTTTTGCCTAAACAACGACAGCCTGTAGTAGACTTAAATGGTGATAGTCGTCAATTAATGAAATGTCACACTACCACAGGAATAGCCTTCAAATTCTTTCACTACATTTATAAACATTGCCGAGAACCAAGTTTCATAAATCTTATAACAATATCATTTCTTGGCTTTTATCTTAAAAAATAAAATTATCTTTTATCTTTTTTTATCTTTTTATCTTTCATCTTAAAAAATAAAACATTATGATTCTGTAAAAATCCAGTTCTAATGATACATTGCTGGTATTTCTCAATGATTGCAAACGTCACATTAAATCTGCGCAATGTTTGTTGTGATTCTGATTTTTATGATGACGTGAGAATAATGTTTTTAGTTGGCCAATGCCTCCTTGAAGAACACCCATAATCATGAAGAATCACCCATAACCGGACAAACAAGGATAGCAGTTTTGCTTTTATATATGTATATAATTGTAAATACTGACGTTTTTATCCTGTATAAAGATTGATTAATAACAATAATAATAATAATAATAATAATAATAATAATAATAATGTAAAGCTACAAACCTGGAGATGGTGATTGTCTGATATCACGTAAATTGTTTTGTTTCAAGCAGCAATTCTGAGCATCCAACTGCGATATTTATCAGTTACCCAAGAATGCCATAGATATAATGATTTCATACAGAAGTTTTCAATGATGAGTAATTATTCATGTGCAAAATTATCGCCCGTATCCACTTACCGAATTTCCTCTTTTAGGAGCCCCCTCCCTCTAATAAGCGCCCCCTAAATTCAAAATTAATTTAATAAGCGCCCGGGCGCTTATTAGAAAATAACAAAGTGGGGAAACCGCTAAGCTCTGGTTTAGAACGGTTGACAGCTACAATGAAAGATGCTGCTCGGGATCTTATCGATCCTTTCGACGAATCTGATGTCGAAGACGATCCCAATCTTCTCATTAACTCGGATCGGGAAGAAGACGAAGAAATAGACTAACTAATATTCAAATATTATATTTGAGATTTCTTCTGTTATGTACATAGTTTTTTTAAGTAAACATCGAAAGGTAAAAGTATAGAAGAAGTGTTATTTTTGCACCTTTCATAATTTTGTAGTATGGATTTTCAAAACAATTTAATAACCACCCCCCTCTTTTAAGCGCCCCTCTAAAGTTCGAAAAAAAAAAAAAAAAAGCGCCCGGGCGCTTAAAAGAGGAAATACGGTATTTCAAGACTTTTGGATTTGAACCTCAAATGATGATTCTGAAATAATAGGCTCAAAATGAAAGCCTCAATGTTTTGTTAAAGATCTTTAAGGAATGCATACATATTGGAATGGGAAAAAGTAATCTATTAAGGAAACACAGCAATAAGGAGCAGTAAGGTTAACCAATCAAACGAGGTTAAATTTCCGTGCTACTTCGTCCCGGTCTTTGCACAGGTCGAGGTACTATATTAGTTTTGTTTATTTTTTAAGAGCCCTGAAAATATCAGATTAGCAAAAGCAACTTAACATTCTAGGTGATAATATCCGACCAGATTCATTACTTTTCAAATATCGGATTGACCGGATTTTGTATCCAGTTCCATCCAGAACGACATCTATCCATTTTGTTCTCTAGACTTTTAAAAAGACAAACTATAGCAAAGTTTGAGGATGCCACAAAAAAAACTTATTACTATCATAATAGCATTATTTTGTTACCATGTCAACAGATTTGAAAACGAGGCGGTTACTCGAAGTTGTGTGATTCTGGTGTCTATAAAAAGCACCCCCTCTCCATAAACTACCTTTCCATAGCCTACTGTTTTAAATTCCTAGTAATAATTTGATTGTATTTTTTAAAAAGATTTTTACATATAATATATTCTGATTATTAAGCAATGAATTATTTTTAGACCGGAATGCGGCTTTCTCATATAAACAGCTCCTAAGGAAAAGATCCCAAAATTACAAGCACTCTCCAATAAACACAACACTGCAAAAATAGCGAAGTTAAAACTGTTTAATATTATTGCTGCACCTGAAAGTTAAAATGTAGAAAACTTTAGACGCATAAAAAAAGCCAAATTAAGCACGTAGTAGTACGATAGTTGTATTAACCAATAGAACTGTTGCAAATTCATAATTTTCCACTAAAACTCCAAATTATCTTCGTTAATACAACATCTTGGAATAATAACTGGAGTATGCTTTTCTCTTTTAAAGGTTCAATGAATACCTTTTCCGAATTCATGTTTATATGTCGCATCCTGTCTCAATTGCCCATACGGGCCTCGTTTCTGTATTGAAAATTAACGAAAATTGTCCCATTGCGATTTGCTACTAAGCAAAATATACAGTATGTCCTGCCTTGTGTTGTTGCTATAATGGCAGATGACAGAATGGAGCAAGTCCTTGGACATGAAAAGCGTTAAGTTTTGAGCAGAACACATAAATTTATCAATATTGTCATTGATTATTGCTATTTGCGCTTATAGTGATTTTCCCTTGAACCATCACAATATTATAATGCATTATCATCATGCCCTTTTAGCTGTCCCTGTATACACGACAGTGTCCATGTTTTGTTTTTTTTGTTGTTTTTTTCATCTTTTTTTCAAACATACGCAAGTTTTTTTCTGAAAGTTCATTGGTTATACAGCTAATTTCTGATATCTGATCGGCCTGTTAGGTCTAGTTAGCCTACTTAACGCAAGTGGTGAACGCAGACTGAAGTTCACTTTGTTTTCTCTATGCTTTAAAAATGGCGCACAAGTTGGGCTAAAACTTTGTACTTGGATAGCCTTTGCAACTGGCATTTAGATAATGAATTATTCTTGCAAGAACGTTAAATATAGAAGAATCTCTGCCCTGGAAACTTGTAAACTTCTTTACATTTAATTACTAACTGCTTGATATGTTATAAAAAGTTTGAATATGGCGAACGAAAGAAGCTGCTATAAGCTTTTAAAGAATAACAAAATTTTTAAATGGTACATTTATAATACGGAATGCTGTGGGGATGGTTATTTTTCAAATTCACAGGAAAAATGAATCAAATTGTTACCCACAAAATTAAACCCACACAAAAATTATTCCATGTATAAAGTACACAAACAATCTAAAAATTTGTATGCGTTGGACAGATGGATGCATTAGTACATGATGTATAAACTGGACTCATAAAAAAAAGCTGAACAACATAAAACAAAAAGTTTGCCAGAAAATGGTTTTGCCATTTTTTCAGATCCACCAAACATACATATTAGTAATAGAAATAACATTCACAAATTATACTGAAATGAACACATCAAACCAACCAATATATTAATTATTATACCCTCCTCTGCTGCTGGTCTGGTGGTTGTGAAGCTGTGCTACTTTCCCTCTTTATATTATTCATCCAGCAGAGCTCACAAATATCTGTCTCATCATCAATACAAAGTATACACAAAACACTCAGGTTTATTATGTATTAAAAATTGTATTAAAACACTAAGAATACCAACAAACTAATCAAAGCATTTATTTTTATACCATTTTTGAAGTAGGCTTCTGTCTCCTTTAAGTTAGACGGAAACATTTTCCAATAAAAACGGAACTTTCACGCCATTTTTAAACCCGTTTTCTTGAGTGCACCAACTAGAGATGGAATTTATGGATAGGCGTCGAGAAAACGGGGAAGTGTGAACTCCGATATTCTGGAGGGTGTTTTGAACGGGTTTTAACTGTAACATTACACATTATCTCGGAGCTTTCCACAGCGTCAAAAATTTTATCTTCTTTTATCTTCTTTTATCTTCTTTTATCTAATTTTATCTAATTTTACCTTCAGTAGTAGTATATTTATAAACGGCACTCCATTTCACATTTGTTATTGAACCCCAAAAGCTTCGCAAAAACAAAACTGAAAACTGTGACCATTCACGACGGGTGGCGGGAGCGATATGCGGAGGGGTTGAGAAAACGGTTTGCTGTAAATCGTCCGGAGAAAACTTTTCACGTGGGTGTCCAAAAACTTTGAAGTTGAATTTTGAAACTGGGGAGATTTTAATTACTTTTTCCATGGCACACGAAGTCTAATTTTTAAGTTATGCATGATGGTCGCAAGAAAGATACACCTTATTGTTGATACTGAAATTTCACTGATCCGCCCCTAAATATCCGAAAAACAATGAATCAAAAACCAATGAATGTTCAAAGAATGGGTCTGTTATAACTGAAAGTTTGATCGATGAACTAAGAAAAAAAGAAATGGCTATCGAAACAAGACAAAAGCAATACAAGATATTTGATATTTGTTGGGTCTTTGTTTTCAGTACGACTTCAAAACATAACTTTTTATGTTGTGTGTAGGATGTGAAAATGTGCTAATGATGTAATTAACTGACAAAATTTTCCCATTGGTATAGACTTCCTTTGTTTCTAAACGACATCCACAAGGAAAACGAATCCTTTGTTTCACTCACGTCGCCGTCTTCGTTGTCGTTGTCGTCGTATTTGTGTAAGGTCCCGCTGGAACAGCTGAATGGATCTGGAAAGTTTGCGCATGCGTCTAGTTTACTTGCAGAGAATAGAACAAAAGATATAAAGTCGTCTTTTAATACGTACATACAGTTTTTTGTTTATTTTTTCTGTTTACACATAAGGTCAGTTGAGTAAACAATCTGAAAATAATAACCATCATATTCTATCTACCGCCTTGGTAGGACACTCTGTGTAATTCAGGTGTACTTTTGGTGGCTTGGATCATGGCTTTCAGAACCTTCTTACTGATCTTACTCATTTCGATTTGCAACGGACATGTGTTGCAAAAACGTGCGGTAAGTAACTGAATTTTTCTACTTAAAAAGACAAAGTAAGCCGTTCTCCCGTCAGTTGAATTCCTGTGTCATTGCTGTTTCTATACATTATTTATTAGCAATGCTGGAGTGATTCAAATTGCGGACCAAATGCCTGCTGTAAAAGTTTTGGTATTATTAGTGGTTGCTACAGATACCTGTCGTTAGGGGAATCATGTACTTGGGTAAATATCATTGTTTTCTTTCTTTCTTAATTTCTCCAGCAGCGTGTTGCTTCAAAAGGAGGAGTCGTTTCCGCGGTTATTTTCATCCAATACTGTAACAAATAGATCCATGTGTGTTAGGTAATGTTTCAAGGGAGAAACCTACCAAATTCCCCGACCATATCAAAACTACCGTACCCCTCACGCCCTAAAAATTTTTAATTCACAATTGAGTAGTAGAACCGTGTTTGAAACCGTTGTGTTCTCTTACTGAATGTCCGGATATATTATACCACCTTCTTTACCTTCTTCACACAGTTAACGATACGCCCAGGAAATGTCCTATATAGAAGACCAGGGCGCAGTTTATTTCACTTTAATTGACAATTAAAAAAATACAAAAGAACTTAACGACGCGACTTTTATATGCCCCCTCCCTCCACAATATTCCAAGTATTTACTTAAACGTTTTTTTATATATAATTAGAGCATTCGTACCTGTGGATGCGCACCTGGTTTGATTTGTAAGAAGATTGGAACCTTCACGTTACGATGTTTAATTTCTTTTTAATTGACAATTAAAAAAATACAAAAGAACTTAACGACGCGACTTTTATATGCCCCCTCCCCCAATCCTCCACGACATTCCAAGTATTTACTTAAATGTTTTTTTTTATATAATTAGAGCATTCGTAGCTGTGGATGCGCACCTGGTTTGATTTGTGAGAAGATTGGAACCTTCAAGAAACGATGTAAGGTTTTAAGCAAAAGTACATAATAAAATTATTTTCAAAAGGAATAAAAAGGTATAAAACCACTGCTCAATTTTATTTGCACTCTTCCTTTACGCTGTAGCAACCGCACGAAATAGTAACTTTAAAATTACACTTAAATAGCACCCTTGAGACACCCGACTGCCATTTTGGAATTCCTCTACTGGAAAAATCTGTTTTCGTCCAGGTATATTTTCATTTTGTTAACACGTTCCAAGCAGATATTCCCAACAGAGATATCTATGTGTTTCGTATATTAACTGGATTTTCCACCTTCCACTCTCGATAAAGATCTTCTACTTTACTTCTTTAAAAACCATGCAGAACTTTTAACAATTTTCTCTCCTCGAAAACGTCCTTAGATAGACATTGACATTAACACTGACTGATACTAAATAAACACCGACATTAGTACAGTTAAAGATTTTTAAAGTCGAAGTTTTTGCTCGACTTAAAGTCTAACCTGAGTTATCGGCTAAATTTTTACCTAACGTCGGAATAAATTTGAGTGATCATTGAAAAAAAGAAGTAAGAAAAGAAACTCCATGATAACAATTTTGTGTAATGAATCGTTCGACAATGCTACCAGTAAGTACTACACAAAGAGGCAAAATCCCCCTTACCCGTTATCACTTTTAACAATTCCCCCCTCTTCTCAAACAACCCCTTGTTGGAATTTCCCTTATGGTGATACAGATAAATCGACTCAATATATATATAGTATGATCATACAAAGACAAAAAAGGACATTTGACAAGATGAAGACTTTTTTGATCCTCAGAAAAGCCGTCCATTTAACCGCGGCTTTTAGAAGAGGGAGGCTGTTAATTGAAGTATTAACTATACCTCTAAGTTTGAAATAAATATACCCTGACACAGGAGAGTGATATGGTAAATCCTATGGTATATAATGTAAGGGGTATATAATATTGAAAAAAGAGGCAAGAATTTTATTGTGATCTTGTCATCTCAGAACTAGCACAGAATAATCATTCGCCATTATTCCCTTTAGTTAATTATACTGACAGAGGTGTAGTTAATTAGACTTGGTGCCAATACTTCCTCTACAAAAAACAGGTGAAAGCATTAATTAAGCGTTTCAATGTGACGGATGTCATTCCAGAAGTCCAGAATTTTTAATTAAGGAAGCTCCTTTAATTCAGTCTACATTGACATCTAAATTGCTGCTTATGAAATCGTTCCAATGGATCCAGTAACTTGCATGCATTCTGTAAGTGTGACGTAAACCTTCTAGTTAAAAATCTGGTCGTTGATTTAATACTTTGTTGGGCAGATAAAAATGCAAATAAAATTGAAGGCATATCTGCTAATGATAGAAGAACTCAGTTTTCGAATGCCCCAACATTGTTCGACACATCATTCCATAGGAACACAGGTTCTAAGGATTGTTTGCAATATTTAACTTCCGGAACGGGAGACCTATTTTGTTGTATACATCAATTGCTCATATCGTTATCTCCTTGATTTCATTATCTCCTTGATGAACCGATGGAATCTGAAAAATTCCAAAGATGTTAAATCTCCAACAATTATGTATTGCTGAATATCTGTATGGTTTTGGTTATCAAAGCCATTCCATTTCTATGGGAGCAGAATCAATACATGATAACAAAATCATTATATCTCAGCATAATGGCGTGTTTGTTTTCATTTATCACCATGGTTACAACCAATAAATTAACCTGTCACACTAACATGTAATTCTTTGTTTATGTTTTAAAATGTACCATTTTCTGTTCACATAATTACTATTAAGTATTGATAGATGTATGCGCAAATGGCAAAACATATAATGATCAGTCCCATCCCAATCCCAACCTCAGCTAGCTCTTTTGCCTGTACTGAGATGGTTTGGGCTTTTGAGAATTCATTCCAGTTCAGATGTCTTCGAACCTGTTAAGTAGAAAATAGGGAAAAAATCAAGATGTCATTTCTGAAGATTTGATAAAGAAGAAGACATATTGTTATAATCTCCGCTGATTTTATCAAGATCCTTAACTTCCAAACATTTCTATTTAACTTCACATGAACGAGCTTCTCAAATAAGATCAGTTTCAGGACAAAAAGTTATAAAATGTAAATCTAATCAATCAATTTCAACCCACACACAAGATATTGTCTTTATAGTTTTGTTAGAAATAAATCTTAAATCGCATCATCGCGACTTCTCAAAAATTGGCTACATTCCCACACTGTAGCTGCACATGCAACTTACCTGGATAGATTTAGCAACTGCGAAAATGCCAACTGGAAAGAACAATATTATCGATATTATCGATAGCAGAAGATGATCGTTCGCGAATGACATGTGGTGAAGCAAATGATATCTAACAAAAGGTACCTGTAAAAGAACAGCAAAATAATTGAGAGTGATACCTACGTAAACTACCACGCTTTTTTATAAATACCAGTGCTCAAATTCACTAAAAAAGAGAAGCACCACCTAAGCATTGCCCCAGGTTAAAAATCATAGAGAAGAAAAAACTCTCCTTGTCCGTTTATTGACACTTTCTTTGCCTCGATAGGTGATGGTTTTGAAAGGGCATATACTCGATTTTTTGATATACCAAATAAACACCAAATTAGCCTCAAAATGGCAAAAAATATGCATCAATGACCCTGGTCGATTTTGACTGGTGCTTAGACGTTTCCCTTCCTGTTAAAAAATTGCTACCAACTTGATAAAAGATGTTTGTTTGTTTTCTGTTACTCCTAAACAAGCTTTTGTTAATTCAACTGCACAAAATGTAGGAAAGACATCACAAATAATAACAATTTTTGGAATACTTTGGAACAGTTACATGTGTATAAAGGACTTATATGAAACGAAAAAAGTGCAAATATCACAAGCAAACCCTGTAATGAACCTAACAAGTCATTCCTGAAAATTCATAAAAGAATCTTATTCTGTGATTCATCTATCAAATAACTGTTATCATAACATCAATGTTCACAGAAAAAAATCTTCAGAAATATTAAAACGACTACATGTCCTTATCTTGAATAAAGATATACTAGTATAGCGTGTAAAAACTTTTTACAGGTTCATTTTCCCCATGAGTCACCACACCCGTTCCGTGCTGTTCCTCTTTCAATATTAGTGTGACAAAAAATAAAATTACACAATCCAAAACTATAAGTAGTACCACATTACAGAGTTCGAAAAGCTGATCAAAAAAATGTATGGGATCGCGTGTTGACGTCGATCCGTTACGGAGATATCGTCGATAAAAGATTCTAATGACGTCACACCCGTCCCCAAAAAGGTTTTAGACCCAAAATTTGTATAACAGACTAGATAGTAGCTTTCAATTCAAACTGCAATTACCTGCTTCGCAAGACTTTTAGGTTCATTTTTTCGAATATGTTTTCGGTTGCTTTCCGTTACTTTTCCTTTGACATTAAGTAGATTTAGTAAAGTCACCTTTTCGGAATTGCTTCTAGAGGTATCTCTAACAACAGCAGGATTGAGAGGAACAACGGTGGTATCTTTCTTTTTACTTGCCAACGTTTCACGATTACTTTTTCCAATGTAATTCATTTCTTATAAGAAAACAAACCAAATTGAGAAATTCGCATATCGGCTTCGTCGCCGCATATCATAATATTTGATGATAACACATTGTTATTAGATATTTAGACAAAGTTTTAAAAAACGGCCATGTCGCATTAATAAAGATTCAATTTACAATAGATTTAATAGATTTACCTCAAGTAGTCGTATTATAAATTAATTGATGCAAAATTACAGTTTCCTTCAAACAATAATTACTAGATAGTTTTCTGTTAAAAGTAATCATGTTTGTTTACTAAGGAAACGACTCAGCAACGTATCGCAAAACGTTTCTCCTTTTCAAGTATGTAAGTTGTTTGTCACTGCGTTTGTTACTTAGCAACGTGTTAACTTGTCCAATGGTTGGCTCTTAAAGAGGTTCTGAGAAAACCAGAAACCCGCCGCCCTTAATTTTAGACGACTGGGACCCAAATTTTTGAAAGAAAAATTCAGGCTAGACCGACTAGACCGTGCACTGGTCTTAATTCAGTTCAATTGGTTGCAATATTATCTTATGAAAATGTTGTGTTGACATTTCCTTATGAAAATTCTCACGTAAAAAAAGTGCCTTTAAAAATAAGAAATAGAACCGTAGAAATAAAAGTTAAGATCTTTATGTTCTCAAATGTTTTTTGTTTTTTTTAAAATTGAGTCTACTGTGTGTGGGGTCTGAGAGCATTGGGGGCCGCTGGTTCCAGGCTCGTTATTTTATTAATAGGTTGAGATCTAATGACGCTCTCCCCACATGGATCATATCGAAATACGTTTATGACTTAATTAGGCAAATTAAATAATAAAACTATTACATTTCGAAGGCTTTGAAATATTTATCACACTGTATGATAACCTACCTGGTCAGTGAATTCGGTACACTGCCAGAAAAATTACAACATCTAAAATTCAAGTATGACATATGATTTTTTCTCGTTCTTAAGCATGGTACACACTGAAAATCAACTAAGTCAGCTATTTCCCAGTCCTTGTGTTTCTTAGGTTTTTGACTAGCGGTTTCTTATAAAACCGGTTTCTTATAAAACCGGTTTCTTATAAAAAATGTAAATTGATTCTGGAATATAGTTTAAAAATAAAAATGACAAGAAACAACATGTTGATTTATAAAACCGCGATATTTACTAAAAAACTTTCAAAACCCAATTCCAAATTATCTTGATAACAAACTTGAAATATCTTTCTTTCCTTCAACCCACCTCTATGTTGAATGAAAAATAAAAACAACTTTTATTCAATCTAAATTAGAACGTTTATTAATCTACCCTTTTACAATTTTAATCCTTCATAAAAATTATTATGTCATAAGCTTTTCTAACGGTTGTATTATTAACGCCATTTATAGAAATCAAGTGTACCACAATATTCACAATATTTGTAAATTGGAAAAAACATATTCAGCTGCATATCTCGTTAAAACCACAATGGAGGAGTGCGATAAGATATAATTTCATCAACTTCGTAACGTGTATTTATATATCCATGTTCCGATTTTTTTTCAATTCCTTTTGATATTATGAGTGTCATTTGTTTACGGTCATCGTTTCTGTAGGGGAGGGACTCAAAAGACCTTTCCTGAATTTCAGTTTAAACGCCAATATTATGTCAAAATATCCCCTTCCTCCTTCCTCGTTGTGATGCACTGTATTGTTTCACAGTAATTATTACAATAAATACATAAAAAAATGAACAAAACAAACAAAGTGAAGAGAGTTTATTTGTTGACATACGATCAAGCTAATCTCACCACTTTTCCGACATGTTAAAGCTTTCCCGAAGCTTGTATGGATGCCTTTCAGGATGGACAGTGCGAGGTGTTCAGTACGCTTGTATCCGGGAAGGCCACACCGAAGGATTAAACATTACCATAGGTGCTTGAAGCTTAATATTTCAAAACGTTGGTCTACACCTCGTGAGCACCTCTTCCGCTGGTACGGAATCCACTCTGACGTTTCTGCACTCAACAAACACGGGGATTTCTATGCATATGCGTATCGCTACATTTGTAATTGTGACAAAGACGTTCACCATAGCCCCAGTCACCCTAACCTTCATCAAATTCATTCCCCGAAAACCTAGAAGTCCTCGGCGTATTTGGAAAACAGAACAGAGTGCATGTTACGCAGCTGGAGGCAGGCACTTGGGCTCTGAGTGCGAACATCAAAACGGAAGAGCAATTTTACAAACAGGCTCAAAAGCGCAAAGTTTATGGACTGACCAACATGGCCCACTTCGTAATGCGAAACTCCCAACACCTTCAGCGCATCATTGATATGACTTGGAAGCTCGAAAACGCCGTGAAGCAGTCCGAAAAAAACAGTCTCTCGAATAGAAAGGGTAAAAACTTTGGTGTCGTCTAATTGTGAGGAGGCATGCTTGTTTTGGCACTTGAGACCCTCAGAAGAAGCACAATAAATAAATACGTCTACCCCGCAGCATTGCGAGAACTCATCGACAAGGGACGGGGAAAGCATAGAAATGTGATTATCGTTGGACCCACAGACAGCGGAAAAACATTCCTGCTAAACCCCTTATCAAAGATTTTTGATAGATCGTTCATCAATCCATCGAGTACACGGTTTTCTTGGATCGTGACAGATCAAACCGAGGTAATATTTCTGAACGACTACAGGTGGAACTCTTCGTAATCCTCGTAAATCCTCGTAAATCTTCGTAAATCTTCGTAAACCTGGCAGGATTTTCTGAGACTCTTGGAAGAGAAGCAAGTTGTTCACCTCCCAGCTCCGATGGACAATTACTCCAAAAAAATAATTATCGACAGTGATGTGACAATTTTCGCAACTTCAAACGACGAAATAAAATTGTTAAGCAGGTCGAATGAGCTCGTTAAATACGAAACCGACATGATGGCAGTTCAGTGGAAGTTTTTCCACATGCTTCATGGCATTCCAAGAGATGAACAAGTTTATTCAGCGTCTGAGCAATGTTACGTACGTCTTGTGCACTCAGCTTTTTCATCCTACCGCTATTATGTTTACGCCAATCCACAAACGACATGTCGTTTATATTCTTCTTGGCGTAATGGTACACAGTACTCCTAAATTACTGTCGAAACATGTCTAATAACGCGTGTCCACGCCTGTCCACGTACTCCGTCTAACTGGTACGTTCATTTCTGCGGCATGGGCGACTTCCACATGTTTGCCTTTTCCCGACGTTTTTAGTTTCTTTTGTTTGTGTGTTATATATCATATATATTTTATATCGAAAAAAGAAACAATCAAACAAAACAGTCCCTTTTGTCTCAAAAAATTTTATTAAGGGGTAGGAGTAGCTTTGTAGAATGGGTATTTTGCTAAGCTGCAAATCGCTGTGGGACAATGAAATTCAACAATATAATTTCATTACCACAGGCCTATAATAAGCTTTGACAAATGAAACAAATCATTTATTTATTTATTTATTTATTTATTTATTTATTTATTTATTTATTTATTTATTTATTTATTTATTTATTTATTTATTTATTTATTTATTTATTTATTTACCCTTACTAACTGGTTATGAGGGTATTACCGGAGAATATTGACTGACATCATTGTAAAGTACGTTTATTTCAGTTGTTATTTGTTTTGTATGTTCCTTCTGATTTATAATTTATAAATAAGGAACCTGGCTTTCATAGCACTTTCAGAGTTCTTAACCTCGAATGCTATGGAGATTCCCCTATGAATTCTTTGTTACTACTAATATAGTCCGGTTCATATTAGAGACTTAATATAGTGTATTTAAATTTTATGTTGATAACGAAAAGCGTGCAGAACAAGTTGGCCTTTATAATAGAAAACTAATTGGTCAGCGCCGCGAGGCAGCTGATCTTTCATTTACCCGTGTCTGTCTGTCGGTCATTCTGTAATGCTGCAGTTCTCTCCGCCTGTGTGGTAACGCTCTCAACACTTTTATGTTTCCAATTCAATTAATAAACTTTTAAGCTGACGAACATTTGCATTCAAGAAAGAACTTGATTGTCACTCTTCTACTGATTATTAAGTTCCAACTTTCACCAAGAAATTAATAATAATTTGAAAAGCATTTTATTTGAAGCACTTTCTTATTTTTTGAAGGTAAATGAAAGTACCCATAATAACATGCAAGTTCATCTGACGCTACAAAAAACTGCACTGAGAAACCAGCCTCGAATCCAGGGTTTTTTTGCCTTGCCGATATCCGGTCCGTATCAGACAGTGGTCTCTAGGTTGCTAAAAACTCATCGGTACATAGCAGGTGCAATAGTTATGCGAAAATTATTAACTATTATTAATTACACAAACAAAAATGTTACATGCAACTACACAAATTAAAGCAATGGCCATTCGAGGTTGCAAAGTTCTTAAATTATTAATTCCTTCCTAGGTTTCCACCTGTAAAAATTACATATTCTCACTGAAATTCCTGAATTTTTAAATACTCACAAGTGGCAAAGAGTAAAACATTCTGATTAATCAGAATTTTCAGTGATTTTGGTGAAGATTTCAGTGAGAAAAATGTGTGAGAATTTGGTGAGAATTTGTAATTTTCACTGATAGACACTAATGATTAATGCAACAACCTGACCAACTTTTGGTCAAAACCTGCAAGTTCACTATGTATTTACCATTGTTTTCATTGTCTTTTCAAAATGTTATTCTTTCACTCATGAATGTTTCCAATATTAGATGGTCAAGGATTTTCAATCAGTTATTTTATTTCACGAAAACAAGATATAAGTGTTCGATTCGAAAGTTATTTAAGTCTTTTGACCATCATTTCACTGGATGTCAAATAACTAGTCTGATCCAACGCTTCCCATTTCATAGCTGAATCTAAATTAAGTTCATTGACACTTGGATAATTGTGATTCAGGATTATTGTTGAACACTTGTCCATCCACCAAGCGCCATAAAGAAAACTGCAGGACAAAAAAAAAGATTCGTCATTGTCTTTATCCCATGTTGAGAAAAATTTGCTGTCCATAACATTTGTGCTTTCCGAGTTTAGCAACGGTACTGTACCTCCCACAACTTGGCCCATTGTAAATCGAAATCTATCCTGTTCGTTTGCCACCTTCACATCCCCTATAATCGTATCCCCTTCAATGCCAGAAGCGGACGTTGCTGTTATTCGTAACAAAGATTCCTCAAAATGAGTAAGCTGGTGTAAATACTTGTTACCCAACCAAAACTCGCCTTCCATTTTACCAAATCTATTTGTATATTCCTTCCAATCATTTCTAAAATTTTCGGAGCCGTCGTATCTGTTTTGAACTACCGTCCATCCTCCAGCTTTCATGTCACAAAGTACTGTTTTTAAGCCTTCATTGAAACACACTGTATATATTCCGTTTTCAGTGTAACCAAGCTTCAACCAATCGAAGCAGTCTCTCATACTCCACTTAGGATATGTGCACTTTGTAATTAAATCATTTTTTAGATTGGAAACTGTTTCACATTTTGGTTTTATATCAACTTCATAGTAGAGCTGTTCCTGAAACACTTTGACGTTTTGAGCAGAAAGCACTCACAGGAACCGTTCCGTTTATAAGTCAGTAGGGACAAACAACCTTCATGGTACTGACATTGTATCAAACATAATTCTTCTGAAGTCAAGCGGATGGTTTTAAAAGGTGTCAAATCATATTTCATATTTTTACCAACAAGTTTAATTCAACACCTGTTTAGAAAAACTAACATGAAAAAAGAGAAACCCCATAAAGAAGAGAAAAGAACACATCTTCCTCGGAAGTTGACAAGTTTCTCTTTGACTTCTTCACTTTTAATTTCAGAAAAAGTTCTGTATTATATTGTACTGTATTGGTTGAATATAATTTTCATTATATAAAGATTACCGCCAAAAAAAACTAATAGGAATCGATTGAAAGGATTCAATTATACACTCAAAAACGATTTATGAGATTTATGCCCCTTATGAATGAACTCAGAATTTATATTTGTTATTTTGACCACTTTTAAGTTGATTGTACATCTCACAGTTCTGTATTTAAAGTCCTAGTTACACGAGGTAATTATAAGGAAAGGAGAACCCAAGGGGAATTAAAAATCAACTAAGCGAGAGTCTGGTGTGAATCAACTATAGTTGACAAACTTATTTGCAAAGAAAGTCCTGATAACGCTGCACTAATAATCAGTAGCGGAATGGTGTCCAAATCATCTCTCAGTGTATATGAGTAGTGCAGATTCAAAAACACCTGGAATGGATGTGAAAATGCCATGGAGTACATTTAATATGTTTGCGAGAAAATATGAAATTTGTCAGAAATGGGAAAAAGGGGGTCTCCTCGTATACCATCCAGAGAATATAAACTGTTTCTACTGAATTTTGATAGCTCGGAAAAAAGAATCTGTGCTGTTAAACAGAGTACTAACTACGCCAAGTGGCACCCATGGTAGACTAACACGAGACTAACGTTGTGTTTGTGTTTTACGTTATCTAATGTTATTCTAACGTTAATCTAACGTTAATCTAAGGTTACTTATTAACGTTAACTTTACAACATTATGGGAACGTTAAAATAATGTTACTTAATAAGTCAAATTTAATGTTAAGTTTTTAACATTTGTGCAGAGTTACCTAACGTTATATTACATGGGGGAATGGGAAATACGTGCGCGGAAAACGTAAATGTTGATTGACACTTCGGGATGTATTGTAGTTTCTTTATTCATAGTATCAACTTAAGTTCGTACTGTGTTTAAAATAATGGCCAGTTAGCTTAAATTTCAAAATGTTTATTTACCACTTCAAAACTGCTCTGTCGAGGATTAATATATGTTTTACGCTTTCATAAATGAGTGTACCCTGTGTAATTAAATATAAAAAAAGAATCCCTGAGGCTTGAACAGTTTCCGCGTTTCAGATGCTATGAACATCTTGACTCCTGAGTTAGAATACTCCTGTTCGCACTTTTCACATAAGTAAAAATAGTAAAATATGCTAACGTAACGACATCCCCGAGGAACCTGCAGCCCAGTGTAATGTAATGTAAATTCATTTACAACTCAATGTGATAATTATAAATTCAGAACCCTGTCCAGCATTTCTTAAAGTACAGATTTAACAACTTCAAAAATGTAAGAAATCAGGAATCAAAATAACGAACAGTTGAAAGTAACTGTAAGAAAAACCTCAATCTATAAACAATCAACTCGATAAATCAGTTAAAATATAGAGCATAATGTTTAAACTTGAGGCAAATACCAGATACAGTTACAAGTAAAAATTAAACTTAATTGGCCTTTTTTGGTCAAAATGGGAAAAACAATTCACAAATTTCAAACCAGCGCTATTGAATTGTTCTACATGAAAATTTTCATGAAAATTTCTAATGCCCTTTTTGGCAGAAATATGAAAAGAGATTCACATTGAAAATTGAAGACAATGTCTTTTACATTTTTGGGTTGATTGAATTTCACAGGATGACCAAAGTAGCTTAGCCTTATATAGTGTCGAGTTAGTATCGTAGAGAATAAAAATATTATGTGGGAGAGCGAAACCTACACCTCATCATACAAACATCCTTTTTGCCAATTTTTCGGATATATAGCAAATTCAATTTGAGGTGCATATTTAATTTCGTGGAAAACAGAATAATCCGCAATTTCAGCCTCGAATTAATATTTTTATCCAATTGAGGTTTTGGCGAAAAGTTAAGCGGAAAACCAGCTTAATGAATTACATTTGCTTATAGCTGTGAAGATTTTCATGGTTCATGGTTCATAAATCTTGCTTAGTGAAATTCCTAAAATCTATAATTAGGAGAATTCAGGGGGTCCTCCGGTCAATCCAGGGGGTTGATCTCAAGTATACAACAGTATTGTGAGAATCTCCACAAGATAATGATGTTGGATTAAGATGATATTTATTCTATTGGAGACTACCCAGTGGGCAAAATCTTTAAAAAGTCTATATGGAGGAGTGTTTTCTATAAGAATGGAAAGGCATATCACCTGCTGTTTCTATAAAAAAACACTCCTCCACAGAGACTTTTTGAAGATTTTGCCCACTGGGTATGGTCTGTTTTCTCTCTTTATTTTCTCTTTTCCTTATTTGTCGCTGACTTTGCGGCCGTGTTAGGCTGCTTTATTATTTTTCATTATCCAACACTTCTCGTGAAAAGAATACAAAAATTGTCAACAAAACGTGTTATATGAAATGTCATGTATTTATAAATTTTCTTCCTAGAAGAAAATAAATACATACTTTCATTGGGATAAGACAAAACATTTAAATGTTGATATCAACAACAAATCTCTACTTTTTATACCCAGCAGATCCATCAGAAGTTTGAAATCCTATACAAGTTTAACAACCTACGTACGACCATCATTGGAATGGAAATCAGAACATCGATAGGAGTCTTTGTGAATTTCTTTCACAAACAGGGATTATATAGAACAACCTTTTTTTTATAACTGATGACAGCTATATACGCCAAGTATGATATATGAACGTAGAAAGAAAAGAAGTCCTGAATCATGGTTGCTAAGTACGCTTGTTTCGAATAGCATCTAATGGATATAACATTTGACTGTTTCTTGAAAAAAGCTTGATATATAATTTTGTTAGTTGTCATTCTTTAAGGAAGCTTTTTAATTCTGCGTAAATGAGATTTACAGATATAATATTTTATGTCGTCAAAGGAATATCAAAAGTAACAGAAAACGCTAAAGCAACCCAGTCATTAAAACAGATGTTTTGAGACAGATAGTAACTTTGCATACCTCTAAGTGTTTTTGTCATATTTATTTGTGAACTTCTCAAATACGCCTCGAAATACGGTCTTGTTTAAAAGCAGATATTTTGCCTGTTTTATAACAATAAATGACATCCTTTTCCTTAAATTCAAACGATTGCAAACATTTTATCACAAAACAAAGCCTGTTATGAGAACCAAGTCAAAATAAAACATATAAACACAAATTTGCGAACGATGTACTGTTAGTGGAAAGTATTTAAAAACATTTTGAGCTTGGTTCCCACTAGAGGTATTATGTGATGGGAATGTGATAGTAAGTAAGTAAGTAAGTAATTAACGGGAAGTTTTAACATCCTTGGGGCATATCTATTTATCTCAATGGCTCTTCATCCCCTCCGACAGTCAACTTGTTAGTTAACTTACCGCTAGAGATACGTTAAGTGTCGCTCTTACTTGGGCACTGGCCAGCATGCGGTCAGTCGATGGCTCCTAATGGGCTGAATACGCTGCTTTCAAAGCGCATCGGAGTGGAGTATCGATTCCAGTTTCTGCAGCAGGGATTAAACCCCAACCGCACCGGTGAAAACTACACCATCACCGCTACACCATACACTATCATCGCGATAGAAATGCGATAGAAATGCGATAAAAATGATATGCGATAATTTCGAAATCTACTTGTTGGGAACTCATATCGTATTTTCAGAAAAATTTAAACTCATTTTTGTTTATTTCTATCGCATCTTTGGAATGGAAACTTTTTTATTCCAAACAAATGCGACAGGATATCTTCAAAGGTAACACTTTGAATTCGACGTACAATTAATTAAGGTTCAGGGAAAGATAAAGATTCACTTTTTTCCATGTACTACAGCGTTTTCCATGTAAAAATTGATTTTTGACGACAATACGTGGTAACCGTGATATATTTTTTCAAATAAATTCGTCTTTAGTGATGGGTTAATGAAACAAGATGCGATCATCACTAGTTTGCGGTGAAAATTTATTACTGTCTGGGTTAAACGAGGTATGGTTATGTAACGTCTCGCTCTTCCAAACGGAAAAGAGACACTTTCAACCAAAAAGTTTAATGATTGCATCTTGTTACCATAGTGATGATTGCATCTTGTTAGATTAACACACTCTTAATTAAATAGCACCTTGGAGGATTAATGAGGTGGACACAACCCAGTAGGCAAAATCTTCAAAAAGTCTATGCGGAGGAGTGTTTTCTATAGGAATGACAAGCAAATATCGCCTGCTGTTTCAATAAAAAAACACTCCCCCACCGAGACTTTTGAAGACTTTGCCCACTGGGTGGAGGCACAAAAACAAAATTATGCAAAAACTAAAATTTCATCTTTTGTCTTCAACATATTTTTCAGGCCAGTAAAAATAAAAAGTCCTTCTCAATTAAATTCGATGAGCGGTTACCATCGCTCATGAACACTTTCCGGATGTTAAATGGGCTTTTCTTCTCCACCTTGGTGTTTTTACGGTGTTGAAACTTCCCAGAAAAAGTGAAGAACAAATATTATGTTTATTTTAGTAAAAGAATCAGGGATTTTTTTCTATATCTTTCCAAAAAGTACATGAGATAAAAGTGAATCAAAACATTCTCGAAAATGCTGCAAAACCAATGATACTCATAACACGGTTATATTTCTTTAGAATTTACGAACGATAGAAATTTGAATAGAACACGAAAAAATAGTTCTGAATTGTGTCTCTTCCTTTTCATCCTCTTAGCACGAACAGCAATAAAGTTTAACGACGTTTGAACAGATTGGATTATAAAGCCATTAAACTATGATGTTAAACCTTTTTTATAGTACACTTTCATTGTTCCTAACGACTAACGACTGACTAACGACTGACATTATGCCAGCATCAGTGTCTCCTTGTTTTCTTTACAAATCTATGTTTTCGAAAATGTTTGAAAAACAAAAACTAGTGCTTAAAGAGTTCTTATATCTTCAAAAGAAATCATTTTTCGTAAAAATATTTTAAGGTTTATTTTGATACGATTGTCATAACTTTCATCTTGGCGAAGCTCATTTTTCGTTTTCAGCTTTAATTCTTCTTTTTTTTTCAAGTTATTGTACATTATAGTGCTCAATAATATCTTTCCATCGATACCAAAATATTTAAAATTGTTTGAAAATTGGATGAATGCCAAAGCAATCGTAAAAAGTCTGCACGTAATTTTGAAACGCACTTTAGTTATGGTTTAGCTGATTTTGTATCTAAATAACTAAAAACCATCAGATGAATAGATTATAATACACCGACAGCTTCGTACTTAGTTCTCCATGAGGTTAAAAAATATGATGATGTCATGAAAGAAGTGGAAATTAACTTTGGTTTAACCGATCATTGGTTTTTTCATAACAAGAAATCTGTCTCGCCGAACATTATTTTCAGTATATGAAAAGATCTAAAACAGATAACAACCTTTTATTTTGACCTCGCTTGTGTGTAAGTAGGTATAGTAATTTCAAGTTGTTTACATATTTACTTTTTCCATAAATATATTATTTTTTTACAAAATAAATATGTATTAGTTTGTGTGTGTTATAATAACATCACCTGCTGTTTCAATAAAAAAACAATAACTTTTTGAAGAGTTTGTCCAATCTCAAACTAAAATCATTATACCTTGGACAATTAGTTGCTTTTCTCCAAGTTGACTGTATAATTTAGCCTGTGTTTTAAATGGTTTTTATGTTACCGTATGTGGCTTTTTGTAGTTTTTATTTGCATTTGTAATGCAGAAGAGAATTTGTTGGAATCGGGTTTATTATGCTTTGAAATCTGTCAATTCCACTCGCGCTTGTCGTATGGTTTATTTTTTCTCCGACACAATGATTAGAGTACAGTGACATATCTATAAATTGTACATTATAAGCGGATATGTGAGAATTTGACTGTAAATCCAACTATCCGCACATGAAATATGTATCCGCTATACAGAGATGTCCGCTTTATATAGGGAAGCGACGCATCTACCATCCGTCACAAATATTATCAAGACGCCCTAACTTGAGGCGAAATCAGGGTAATCCGCATGCCGAAACATCCCTCCCCTCTCCTCTCCTCCCCCGAATTCAATATTGAAGATGTTTTCACATTTTAGTAGATGGAGACAAAAGCCCATCCAAGTTTCATGCAACACACCCACATTGATTTTAACGGAGAGAGACCGTCTCATAATTATTGTGAAAGATTGTAGGATTAGGCAACAAGTGGAAGAGTACAAGAAATTTATTCTCATTACTAAGATTTGGTTTACTTGCTAGGTTATTCTTTTCTACTCTAAATAACTTAACTCTCCTCCATAAATTTTGCCTAAGCTCTGGCGTTGTAGCTTGTGCGCCAGAGATTCCACTGTATGAAGCAATAATCCGCCTCCCGTACTAACTAACCAAATTAACTATCTAAGTAATTAGTGGTTCTTTTTGTTGCATAATTTGCTAAGTGCTGCAAAAACCTGTTCGGTTATTTTTATTATGTTTTTCTGACAAAACTTGAAAAACGGTTCACGTTTAATATTGTTCGTTTTGTTTAATCAAACGAGTTTACGTAAATAACAGATCAAGTTTTAATGTGTGGTTTTATTTATACAAGCTAAAATACCATAATATTTAGTAAGGAGGCGAAAAAGAATGTTATTTACTACGTAGCGTAAAGAATGGTGCAAGCAACAGATACACGACATCCCTTGAACGTTATATGGGCGTCTTTGCGACGTCTGAATGTTATATGGACGTCTTTGCAACGTCTGAACTTTATATGGACGGCTTTGCAACGTCTTGAACGTTGTCCTGACGTTAAAACGACGTCGTGCGACTGCTGGAATTAAAATTATAACTATAGCGGGTAGTTGTTGTAATTATTGGAGAGAAGTTAAAAGCAAATGTTGTGTTAACTAAGATATAGATAAGGGCGGTAGATGGATGATGTCGGGCGTAGATGAGTGGAGGGCGTGAATGAGTTGAAGTTCGATGAAACCATTCGTTTAACCAATCAACATTTGATGTCTTCAATTTTTACCAGAAAAAATATGTAGCAAAACTTGAAATTCACTCAACGGAAAAGAACAAAAGCTACAAAAACAATGTAATATGAAAAAACTTTCCTAAAGATCTCAATGATGCCGATCAATTATTTCCCGACATTCTCTGATAATATTAATTAGTAGCATCGCTTTTTGGTGCTTCTACTTTTAAGCGAACTAATTTAACTTCTGTCTGTGTGCATGTATCTAGCTGATGCAAAATGTGATAATTTTACACGGGTTACATTTTTCTGTAATCAAATTTCCTATTAGTAGATATCTGCACATTACAAATTGCTTTAAAATAAATTATAATTCATAACTGCAATTTGCATGCACGAAAATAACGTATCAAAATAACGTAATTGGTGACAGAAACAAACTGAAAACAGCGTTTAAACAGGAATCAGGAGAGGTGTACTGCTACCAATGAATGGATTTACAGGCATATTCTGATAGGAAAACTCTCTATAAAGCGGACAGCTTTTTCATGCACCAATGATTTCCATGGTTTCCGCTTTATAATGATTACACTGTAGTAAACTTTAAAAGCTCGGCTAAAATGCGTGATATAAACTGAATTTTGGGTCAAGTTGGATATCTAGTTTTAAATCTGGTCATCAACATGTTTAATCGTTTTAAACTGTTTTTGAAATAGTCAATCTTTATATAGTTTTGAGTGTAGCAAACCATTAAATAGGTGATTGATGACATTCTAGGATTAGCTTTCAAGCACTGATGCACGGCATAAGAACATAGCGACGGAGTGCACTAATTAAATTGAGATCAAAGTGTGGAGAAGTGCACAAAGTTGCATTCCAAATCTAAGGTGTTTATGACATCACATTTCCTTATTTTATATTTCCGATTTGTGTTTCTTTTTCTTTTGTTTAAAAATATATAGAACCGAAAAAAATACAACTAGAAAAGAAATTAACATGGTGAAAAAGAAATTGGCTAGTGTAACGTTATTCAAATAGTGTTCCACTAAATCGATCTGATAATGTCATAAAATTCATAATTACATTAAAGGTTATTACGATTAACCTCATTGGTAAAGTCTGGATGACCGAAGAAGAGAATTCTACACAATGTAGAAGTATTAAATAGAAAGATGCTCAGGTTTAAATTATGAAGGGTTTTGTTTTTTAAATTACGTTTTCCACAAAATTTTCTATAAATTTCGAAATGATGATGTTAAACTCTGATGACAAGTGTCAGTCATGCAAGGATTAAGTGAATTAAGAACGGTACGGAACAATGATCATTTTGAGAATAATTTTCACGATGGAAGTTCTATTAACTCATGAACATTCCTGATAGAAATGTGATATTAGGGGATTACAAAATAAGGATGGCAGATAATAAAAGGCCATGTTGAAGTTGTAATATTTGTTGTAATATTAGTGGAAGAGAGAGAAGGAGCCAGCTAGCTGCTGCAGAGTTGATCAAATATTGTAAGATGTAAATAATTATATATAGCATTATAAACAACGATCCCAACCACAGAAATGGCTCTAGAAATTACTTTTCGTAATACACCTTCACCCCTGCAGGGTTTTTTATTGGGAATATTTTTGATTTTTGTGGAGGAGCACATTAACATAATTTCTGTTTTTAGTCTGTATCACCAACCGTTTATTTACACATTGGTTTTTTATGGTTTAATAGCTAATATTCTCCTCTACAAATTTCGGCATACCCTCTAGATCCACTGCTGGTCCGTAATTTATATCATTAAACAGTATTTCATTTATAGCATATTGGATTATTAATTGACTGATTTATTTATTTATCGCAGGATACTTATGAACAGAAACTATCGAATAATGTCCCAAATACCTGGGGACGAGGTTGATATAAAAATGCGTGATAATAGTATAATAGTAAGATCTATTTTTAGAATCCCGAGAAAAGCAAATCAATAAATGAAAATGCCGGCACCGAAAATTACATTTTCCATCGCGTTGTTTATTTTTCAAGTGTTGTTACTGATTTTGTACATTGTGTTTGTGGATTACAATGAGTACCAACATCCATCGCATGCATCTTGGACAGCCGGTACGCCGGCAAATTCGCCACCATATTATTACCCATGTAAGTGGATTAACGATTATTTTTTTGCAAGAAGCAGCATATTTTCGTGACCAAAGTCGCAAGGCCGAAAATTTTTTGTCGTTCGTTAGAATAAAGATAAGAGTAAACCAATCAACAGCCAGAATAAAAAAACAATAGAAGCTGTCATGTGACACAGGTTGTCATGTGAACGGTTAGCAATCAGCAAACATTTGCTTTCGAGACAATAGACAGGCCTTTTCACAAAATACCTCACAATTGTTCTGAACAACCCTCGATTCGTTTAATAGAGAGGTTATGAAACTGCGACAGCAACGAGGACGGCGAAGTAAGGGGAATCATAAAGCAATTGAAGTTTGAAGAACTTGTCTGTAATAACAAAAGCTTTGGTCGATGAACTAAGAAAGAAAGAAGTGCTTTCGAAAAGAGATAAAACAAATACCAGAGAATCTACTACAATCCTTGCGTCTTCGCTTTAAGTACGACTTCAAAATATAACTTTTCAGGTCGTGTGTAGAACGTGCAAATCTTTTACTGATTTAATTAACTGACTTAAAATTTTCCCAATCGTATAGTATGAAATAGATTTTCTTTCTAAACGAAATCCACAAGAAAAACGAATCCTTTGTTTCACTTACGTCGCCGTCCTTGTTGTCGTCGTATTTGCGTAATATTAAAGACGTGCCCTTGAAAAGTTGATCATAAAATTTTATATGCCCAAAGGTAAAACGTATGAGAAAAGACATTTTCCATATCTGCCTTACTCACATTGGCTTGCTCCTTTTTGGAAAATTTTTCATCAATGTAAATTAGTGAAGATGTTTTTTATATGAGTTTTGATGCGTTTTCCACTGCAAACCTTTAGTTGAATAAGTGAATACTTTACAACATTCTTAAAATCAATTTGGTGGAGAAACTCACATTTCTATAGTGTGCTTCAAGGCGCGCTGTGACGCTGTGGTAGCACACAGCATTTCAACTTTCAGTTATATTCAAAGTGGATATATGCACACGCCTATAAAAAGACATTAAACAATTATCCTCTTGGAAAGTGACATAATGTATATATTGATGCAAAGATATCAAAAGATCTGAGATTTACAAGAAAAGCATCATGTTAACTTAAACAATATGGCTCCAAAAGCTTTCCACTAATCCTTTGCGAACCCTTAATATATTTAATTCACCTACACATTTGAATTTGATCTCCATCTTTTGAGTATTTGTTTTGTTATGCTTGGCTCTCCTCCACAAATTTCTAATTTCCAACTTTTACTCGCATCTCATTCTTATTTTGGTGTTACAATGTTTCTTCTTTTAAACGCTCGGGCACCTATCAAAGTCTGTTATACCTATGTTGAGCGCTGATTGGAGAGGGTCGATACCTATAAACCAAGAAGTCGTACGACTTCTTTGACACGGAACAAAGAAAATAATGTCTTGATGACACATTTATAGCCCTTACCTTAGATAAATCACAGTGTATCAAATTTTATAACATAAGAGAATTTTTAACCTTTTGGTGTAATTTAACACGATAAGCGCTTAACTTACCACGCTTCTGAGAACTCGCAGTGTACGTAAAACGAGTGTAACATTGTCGAGACGCAGATGTTAAACACTGATTGTATCTTTGGTTGTTTCATGAAATGTGTTGGAGTAATTGACACACTGGAGACGAGAAATGAAAATGAAAGGAATAAGATAATAATGTGTATTTTCTTAACAAAAAGTAAATAAGAAATGTCCGGGCACTTATTGGGGGGCGCTTATTGGGGGCGCTTAATGGAGTTTTGGGGGCGCTTCAAAGAGGGGAACACGACATTACAAAAACAAAACTTACAACATAAAACTGTTATTTCTAAAAATGACCATAAAAGGAAAAAAAATGAAGTACTTGCCGCTCTTCGCCGCTAAGATATGATAAAAGCCAAGTGGACATAACAGATACCATACGATGCACGTCACGCCACGTCAAACTGACGTCGTTGTTGTTCTTTTAGTCTTTCAGGATGTCCATGTGATGATATTTATCGGTTTTGGATTTTTGATGACGTTTCTAAAAAAGTATAGCTTTGGAGCTGTCGGATATAATTTATTTATTGGCGCTGTCATCATTCAATGGGCGACATTAATTAACGGTTGGATCACTAACGCTGTAGAAGGAGTGAAGAAACCAGGAAACATTCAAGTTGACTTGAAAACGTTCGTTGCATTTATTTTTATCAACAACTTTATAGTGTAAACCATTTTCCCTTCCCACTGGTAGCCTCTAGAACGGGAGGCCAGTGTGTAATGCGATAGGAACTCCTACGCAGGACCATATCTAATGACAGTTTAATAAGAACTGATGTTTAACATCAATAAATAAATAAATAAATACAGCTTCTTTATGAATTCTGTCTTAAGTCTATTTTGTGCTTGTTTGCCAAGAAAGTTCAAACTTTACAACTTTAAAATTTTGTCGATGGTAGGGGAGAACTTACGGCACATTCTTTATTTTTGACCATCTTCTTTTTATTTTAGGCTTATCACATCTGATTTTGCAGCGGCGGCTGTGTTGATTACGTTTGGTGCTGTACTTGGTAAAGTTAGTCGACTACAACTGTTTTGCATTGGTATATTCGAGATTTTATTTTATGCAATCAACGAAAATATTTTGGTTCATTATCTGAAGGTACATCAATTTTTGGCCCTCTCTATCAGTTAAGAATGTAACGACGTGTAATGAAGTGAATTTTATTATTACACACACCATATTAACTCAAATGAGCGCCTCCTTCGAATAAGCGCCCCCTTCGTTTGATGTAAAATATTAAATGAGCGCCTCGATCAAATGAGCGACCCCTCTATTCGTATCTGTATTCATATCCAGATCACTGATGTTGGTGGTTCTATGGTGATCCACATGTTTGGGGCGTATTTCGGACTTGCGGTGGCGCGTATGTTACGTAATGAAGATCAGGATGAAGAAAACACCAAAGAAGGATCCGTATATCATTCAGATATGTTTGCTATGATTGGTTAGTTTTTCGTTTATCATTCAGATATGTTTGCTATGATTGGTTAGTTTTTCTATACTTGCTCAGTGATTAATTACTGCGTAGGAACCCCTAGAGCATGGGCTATGGAAGCCGCACGTATGCTTCAACCGTTCAACCCTTTAGATATCAATCCCACTCTCAAGCTGAGTGCTAAGCTGAGTGAATCGATTAGAATTACTATCATTATTGTTTGTTTTTCTTTTCTTTAAGGTACTGTATTTCTTTGGATGTTTTGGCCAAGTTTCAACGGTGCTATGTTAGGTCCAAGTGCTCAACAACATCGTGCCATCATCAATACGTATTATTCATTGGCTGCTTGTTGTATTGTTACGTTCATCATCTCCCCACTCATGCACAAACAGCATAAAATCGATATGGTGAGATTTACGTCAGTGATTCTCTGGAAAGGAAAGTCATACTAGGGTAAAACAATCTCGAAATAATGAGATGCGAGATATGTTTAAAAGACACATTGTATCGAATAATTTTTCGAATGATGTTCTTGCCTCGCTTAGCCTGTACGCACCACAAGTGTTCAGAAAGCTTAGTAGCATAAAGTTACCATAGCTTCAGGTGCATTTACATGCGCCCTCTTCCATTTGACGGAATGACGTAGGGACAATGGCACCTTTCTTCATGCACCAAATTAAAATGTTGGTGTGACTTAATCATCGATTCACAAGGTTGGCCATCAAACTTGAGCAGAATTGATGACTCAGCAAATTCAGGCTGTACTCGTTAAAATCCAAACGTGAGCCTATTTTAGAAATTCAGGGCCTATTTCAGATCATTTCACATTATTTACTGCTAAACGTTTGGCTTCCGACAACTGTTCACATGAGTATCACAATTTTGGAAACCTGCCAGGATTCGGAACACACGAGATTCCGAACACTTTCTTTTTTTAGCCATTTTTCAATCACATCCAGAAAAAAGCCTTTTTTACCAATGTACCACATTAAGACAAATGATTTCGTTGCTCTCAATATGGGCAGGTCAACATATCAATTAACAGAAATGTATTATGACGTCATAGAATTTCCTTTCATTCATTCAACTTGTCAATGTTCTGTGGGGAAAAGTCCCAATATACAATGGGTATTCTCATTTGCTAGTTGACCACATGGAACCCAAGGTCTCTTACCTTTCTTATGTACGGATGGTGGGGACGTACATCAAAAAGACAAAAGACACTGGGTTTGAGGTTTATTCATTAGTCGTCTGTAACCTAAACTGTAAGTCGACATATGTTTTCTTGAAGCGTGGATATTCCTTTTAGGTACATATACAGAATGCAACGCTGGCAGGTGGAGTAGCCATCGGCACGTGTGCAGATTTAATCATCAAACCATGGGGCGCCATATTAATCGGAATGTTAGCTGGTATTATCAGTACTTTGGGATATGCATACGCCACTGTAAGTGTTTTTTTTATGTCAAATTCTCATAGGGCGTTTCCATATAAACAGTTCGTTATTAAGTTGCTTAGATAATTTAATGATGAAATAGCTATACCAGATTGTTTGAAAAAATGCTTAAGAAATGATCTTTGGTACTACGTACGTTTTCAGAGTAACAAGCAAATGCATAACAGTTTAGGGAATAATGAAGTTTTTTTAACTGTTTTTTCGCGTTCTTTCCTCCTAGCCATTTCTGAATAGCAAGTTAAAGATACACGATACATGTGGTGTCCACAATTTGCATGGCATGCCAGCTCTTCTGGCTGCCATTGCTGGAGCTATTGCAGCATCTACAGCCACCTTCGACAATTACAAGGGAGAGTGAGTAATGTTTTCATTTGTTAAAACTGTTGTTCGTTGTTGTTGTTGTTTTTGTAACAGGTTGGTTTTCCTTTTCCTCTAAGGATAACTCAAATATTTAATACGGTGAAACATTTCTGTAATAGGCTTCTCATATAGCAAATACCTCGATATATAACGGATCCTTTTTACTGGAACGGATTCCTTTTCGCTTTGGATTTCAAACCTCTACTTAACGGACAACTTCCTCATAGCAGACCCTGTGTTGGTCTCGATAGTGTTCTCTATAGGAAGCTTTGATGGCAGTTGGTTTTATGATAGTTGTCTAGAATTTCAGAACAACTAAAGGAATTTCTGTTCAAGTGACATTCACGAGATGTCACGTTTACGTATCATAAAAGCTAGTCTTTGTTTAGGTTATTCAATATTTGGTCGGCGCGTGTACCAACTTTCAATAGTACAGACTATCACACTATTGTAGCTGCTGGTGTTAAAATACCCAAAGATGGTGCGGGAAGAAGTGCATCGGAACAAGGATGTTACCAGGCTGCAGCCATGTTTGTCACTCTAGCAATAGCTGTTATTGGTGGCTTAATCACCGGGTATTCATATTATTACACCGTCTTCACCTTTCCCTTAATTTCATTAGTACATCACCTTAAACGTCAATTATTTGTCGTATATTCCTATCCCGTCTCGTTTTCATGCGTTCTATTGTTTCACGGTAATTACTTGATTATATATTTTGCTTGGCTGCAAATCGCGGTTGGACAATTTGTGACCATTTTCAATAAATTATGGTATCAAAACGAGACAGGAAAAGTGTAGTAGTTGATAATTCTAGTTGTTTTGAAAAGATCAAAATGATGCAATATCCACTTTTATGACTAACCTACTTCGCCTGCATTCGTGGCAATAGTAAGACAAATTATTCATTCAATGCAATTTCGCTAATAAAGTGTGCGCCCGCCTTTACACTTGCATACAGAACTGTCACACGCTGGTACGTAGGAAAATTTCTAAATAGATGTCAACTTGAAGACAACATTCATTCTATCCATCATGCTATCTAGACCTATCTAGGTTGTTGGTTTGTGATGTTGACACCTTTTTCTATTTAGTCAAAAGTTTGTACAGCCAAACCCGGTTCTAATTCCTCTCCTGTTTTTATGTTTTTATATTTTATTTATTTTATATTTTTATATTTCCAAACCATTTGTTACTTTTACACTGAAAGATATTGAAAGTTGAAAGTTAGCTATAAAGCTGGTGGAAACTGACCCTTAACAAATCCTCTTAAAATTTGTGGAGGAGAGTTTAGTCATTTAAAGTAGAAAAGGAAAGCGTGCCTAATTGAACACTTAAGACTGAAAAGAAAGATTCGTAACGTTGGACTCCTCCACTTTTTTTGAGTGGCCCTGAATACGCCGAACGTTATGACTTACTATAACGAACTAGTTATATCGAACTGATTTCTACTTCAGGATTCGTGATATCGAAATTCCACACTGTAATAACAATCAAAGTTAGTCTCCTCCATTTTAAATCGTTTTTTAGCTTCATTACGAAGGCTCTCGACACACCACGAGCAAAACAACTTTACGATGACAGCGATTTCTGGATTGTAGGTACAGAGGTGTCGGTTAATGATGGCAACGGCCTGTTACTTCAAGAGACAAATCAATGAAAAATGTTAAAATAGTTTGGTTATAACATTTTATTTAATCGAGATATTAGGCCTAGTATATACCTACTAATTTTAAATTGAGACCAAATCGTCCCTTCGTGATTTTTCAAATTTCATACTTGTTGTTTTTTGTGTCATATTATATATTTTTAGTTAATGTTTGCATTTAACAGCAAAAATAATCTTCACTTACACACTGAAAAATTTAACTTAAGGTAAGATAAATGGGTAGTTAACAGATAGTCATTACAGGTTTAGTTTAGCAGGTTTCAATACGCAGCCCTGGATATCCCTCAATCGCCAAACATATTATTGTTTTCTTTCTTTGCGGTGACCCCAAACCGGTTAAAGTGTGTTAAGTGGGGACCTGGTATCTTCGCGTTATCTTCGCGGGTGTGCAGCAATCTTTCTCTGAGAAAATAACACACTATATGGAGTGTAGTCAGTAATTCCGGACGAAAATGACCAATCTTCAGTTAAATCTCTCAGTGTGGTTTAGATTCTATAATTATATAACAACACTCTGATGAAGCCTTCAAAGATCAAGCCTTCTCGTAAAGACTACCGATAACTCGAACATCAGATATCTCGAACAATTATTGATATTTTGATCACATATAATTATAGTTTTTTTTTTCAAGAGGAGTTATTTTTTTCGAATTGTTTTTATGGCACAAAACCATTATTTTAGGATTTAGCATATCCTTATATTTCTTTCTAAAGCGGATTGTTTTAGGATGAAATTATATATACCTACATCAAAAAGATTTTTCAAAGCATGTCTGCTTCCAACGGTGGCGGATCTAGCAATAGGAGAAAAATTAGAGGAATGCAGTGTCATTAATTGTGTGGATTAGATTTTTGGACGATTTCCCTTTAAACTCAAAAAAATCTTTCTCTCTTCCATAAAGTACTATATCCGGCACTGGCTTCAACCGCTAAACTAGCTGAGTGCTAACCTGAGTGATTTTGATCCCTGACCTCCCGCTTTGGAGGCGAGCACAGAAACGAGTTTATAATTTCAGTACATTTATGTTCTTATTCAGAACACATTCCTCCGCAAAATACAAGCGAGTTTACACATACCATTGACAAGTGTGTGTTTCAAGGAGAATTGATATTCGTCGTACATCACAGATGTGAGAAAATGCCACTGCAAGTTTACAGATACATGACTAACCTGACAATAGCTCTGACAACTTGACTCTGATTTCCTCTAGAAACATTAACCCTATGGTAAATCTTAGGATAAGAATCTTAGGATAGGATAAGGATAAGGAGCCCAAACAATATTATTATTGATCATATAAATATAAACTCAATACTAAACAAATTAGAACAGTTGCAGGAAATTTTTAAATCGAATTTGGATGTGTTGCTAGTTTCCGAAACAAAGTTAGATTATAGCTTTACTACAGCTCAGTTTTCAGTGGATGGGTATCATGCAACGATTCGTAAAAATATAAAGGAATTTGGCGGGGACTTGATGTTGTTTATCTACAAAGAACTCATTTGTAACATTATCCCGACACCAACTTTGCCAAAAGATATAGAAGCTATGTTTGTTGAATTAAACTTGAGAAATGAGAAAATTCTTCTGGTAGGTGTTTATAAACCTCCCTCGCAAGAATACTAGATACTTCGCTAATAGTTTGGTGCAACAAGTGAAATATGACAAAATGATCATATTGGGTGATTTTAATGTGGAAGATAATGACTAGTAATAGACCGGGTGAGAATAGTAATAGACCGGGTGAGAATAGTAATAGACCGGCTGAGAATAGTAATAGACCGGCTGAGAATAGTAATAGACCGGCTGAGAATAGTAATAGACCGGCTGAGAATAGTAATAGACCGGCTGAGAACTGAGTTTGACCTATGTAATCGGATAATAAAAAAACCGACATGTTTCAAATCGATTACGAAACCGTCCTGCATTGATCACATCTGGGTGACAGACACAGAAAGATTCATAAAAAGAAGTACGTTTGAGACCGGTTTGTCTGATCATCATCTTATGACTGTTACCATTTTAAAATCGCAGATACCAAAAAGCGTGCCAAAAATTGTAACTTACAGAAACTACAAAAACTTCCATCATAATTTGTTTCAAAATGAATTGAAAAATGCACTAGAGTCATTAAATGACTACAACTACGAATCATTTAACAAAACGTTTAAAGTATTGCTTAACACCCATTCACCGATAAACAAAAACCTGTACGTAATAACAATTCACCTTTCATGTCAAAACGCCTCCGGAAGGAAATTATGATACGGTCAAGAAGGAAAAGTATCTATATTAAAGATCCAACGGCTGAAAATTGGAATAAGTTCCGATTACAACCCAACAAGTGCACCAGTTTTATTAGAGATGCTAAACGAAATTTCTATAGTTGATTAAATATGAACGTTCTTCAGGACAATAAGAAATTTTGGAAAACTGTCAAACCGATCTTTAGCGAAAAATCAAATACGGAAAGATTGGAGAAACTAATTGAACATTATACACCTTTCCCGAATTTCTGTTTAAACACCGCGTTTTGAGCTAGTCAGTATATCTAACCTCGTTTTTATGAAATTTAATGTTTCAATAATGTTTTAACTTTATTACTTAGTAATTATCTCTATGACTAAAACTCCTAGTAGAATGATTAGGAGCCATTTTGATATCTGAAACGAGGTTGGATGTACTAACTACGCCAAAACACGACGTGTAAACAGAAATTCGGGAAGGTGTATAGGATTATTGATGGAAAGGAAGAAGTTTCAAATATCATGAACGATTATTTCTGTAATGCACAAGTTCCCTTGATATTCATAGAATACCATGTGAACCGATTGATGACAATCCAGATAATGTGGAACATATTATTAAAACATATCGTAATCACACGAGTATATTGAAAATTAAGGAAACTCGGAGGGTTGGTTCTGAAATGAATTTTAAGATAACTGAACGTGATCAGGTAGAGAAATATAAAAAATAAGGCTGACGTACCTGTGATGATTTTGAAACAGTGTGCAGATGCGTACACTCACACGTTAACTGACGTCTAATGTTTCAAATGATGTTTTTCCAGATGCTTTAAAGTTTGCTGATGTAGCTCCCTTCATAAAACAGATTCTCGATTCAAGAAGGAGGACTACAGGCCTGTCAGCAAACTTCCTGTTTTGTCTATAGAGTTTGAAAGGTACATGTATGATCAGATTTACGACTTCATGTCTGATAAAATGTCACCACTACTAAGTGGATTTCGAAAAGGCTATAGTGCACAGCTTTCACTTCTTCATATGCTTGAAGAGTGGCACACTCAGCTAGATAGAGATCATTTTGTTGCAGCCGTTTTAATGGATCTAAGTAAGGCCTTTGATCGTATAAGCCATAACCTTTTGCTTGTCAAGATGCATGCTTATTGCTTTTCAATCAAAGCTCTTAGCTTGATCAAAAACTATTTAAGTGAAAGAATGCAGCGTTTTACTTTAAATGGAGGTTGCAGCTCCTGGAGAGAATAATATATCATGAACGATCTGATGTGTGGTTTTGATGACACGATTGCCATGTGTAATTACGCTGATGATAATAGTCTTTTCACGCCAAATGTGTCACTGAAATTAGGCACCGATTAGAGGAATCTCTTAAAACAGTTGTTGCATGGTTCTCTAACAACGGACTTCAGTTGAATACAGACAAATGCAAGCTTATTGGTCAGCGCGGAAAGCAGCTGATCTTTCATTAGCGTTTGTACGTCCTTCCGTCTGTCCGTACGTCCGTACGTCCGTACGTAATTCCAAGATTTTTTGTCCACAGTTGTAGGCTGATTCCGCAAAACATTGGAATAAAGGCTATCCACAAACCGTGGTTAATGTATGAATGATACACTACAACTTATATAAAGTAATTTCATTATTGTGAATGCGGCCTAAAATACAGAAAACGTGCAATCCTAATTTGTGTTACAGAGAACGACACAGCACTCAAGTTTAGAAAATTCTTACTGCTTTTTTTTATAATGACATTGATTTTGTGAGAAACTGTTCGATCCCATTTTCAATTTTTATTCCCTCCTCTTCTGTCCCTCCTCTCCCCTTTTTGTGGCCTTTTAAGTGTGTGACACACTTAAAATTTCACAAATTCTCTGTTGATGAAAATACAAAAATACACAAAATATTTCCTGGGTGTCTAAAAACAGGTAGCTATATGGCGTTCTCTTAGCTATATAAATTCACTTCACACCCACACCACACACATAGTATGGAGTAGAGAGAGACCCTGGTTGTAGTGGCAGTTTCTGTACTTTCAAAAATTGTTGGGTAGGATGGATGTCCGGTCTTGTGTTAACTTAAGACTTGTTTACTTTCCTAATTTTATTTTAAAAACAAAAAAATATGAATGAAAATTTACATAGTGGATAATGATGGTTGTTGGGGGATGACAAAAATTAAACTTAAATAGCAGCACCCCTATACACAATTTGGACTAATATTAACAGTCAAATAAATCAAAGAAAATAATTGATATTGATATGAAACTTAATATTGGGTAATCCCTTTCCCGTGAAGGAGCGTTATCTTTTTTTTTTTCTTTTAAGGTTCTTGTTGTTTTGACTATATTGGTGTATTAACCGATTCGTTTATGCTCTAAAAATTTTATTTTTTCCTAATACACTCTTATAAATTTCACCAAAAATATGACACTGTGATGGAGTTTCTATTGAACTTGTCAGAGCAAATCCGAGAATAAAAGACTTTTTGTCATTTTATTTTGATAAAAATGATCCAAAAGAAAGAAAGAAACTTTACATTTCCACTTAAGATTGTTAGCTTTCTCTATCAAATCGTGTTGAAGACAATGTTTTAATGTAAAAATTCATTCCTTCACAGGTGCGTCAATTTCTTTCAGGCTTTACTGTATATATACCAAGGAAAGAAAATTTCACTGGGAAAAAATGGATTTCACGTATTCATAAAATTAAATTCTTGTGAAAGGAAAGAATACTTTTTGCCTCAATGTCTGTCAACGTATGCATGGTAATATTTAATTTTTAAAAAATATTTGCGAAATTAACTCCTGGGAAAAGTTTACTTTATATCAATTCGCAAAATTAAATTTGCACGAAAACTGCTATTATGGATCAGACTATAGACCTGTAATGGTTCCAAAGAATGATTCATTATGATTCATTTTTGCAGGACAAGATAAGCGTTCAAGGAGTGAACTGTAACTAAGCCGAATATTCCTACGACACTTCCTTTTGACCTCAAATTTGTGAATTTTTGCCCATTAACTTTTGGGAGATTATCAAAATATGGGATATTGCAGAATTTCTTTTTAAATTAATGAAATTTCTAAAAATACTTGTGAGAATTAGTTAGAAATTCATCACTAGTGGATCTGAGATTGTATAACAGTTATATAATTTATTTTTTAGGTCCTTTGTTGGTGGCATCATCTATGATATTATCTTGTATCTGCTGTCAGAACTCCTCCTTAAAACTTGACCTTGTCAGAATTACCTGGACTTGTCCGAAGTCTTATCTGAACTTGACCAGACTTTTTACTTTAAGATATTTCCAAAAACATGATTTCCATTGCTCAATTTTGCATAGCTATCTTCGTCACATGAGAAGTATATATTCTTCAGTTGTCTTCATATATTCTTCAGTTTTTTACTTTGACACATATTTTGTCACATTGTACTTAACATTTTTTGTATAATAGATTGAGTTCATAATACATGAACAATTGTATTCAATACTCCAGTATAAGGACTTCAGGTTGAAAATCTACAGTTATAAAGGATATCAAATTCGGAATAGAATGTAGTTCTTGCCGCCGCAGGAGAAAGGTTGCGAAATTTAGTAAATACACGCGGAATGTTATCTGTGTTATAAGTGTTATAGTGTACTACTTTTCTGGTATGTCCAACCGCGCTGACCTTCAGGCCCCAGGGCCTCTTGTTGTTGTTGTTGTCGTTGTTGTTGTTTTTGGAAAGCCTAGAGACAACTAAAAAGATGCGCGATAAAAAAATAAATAAAAAAAATATAAAAAAAATAAATAAATAAAAGAATAGCTGTTTTATTTGAAGTCTTTATGTTCTTGTATAAACTAATCATGAAACTGTAATACGATGCTCGCTAATTTTATTAAATGGATTGCATGGTTTGGGAAGGGTGACAATTCTTGATAATGGTCCCTGATGTCCGTGTCTGGGTAAATGATATGATACCATAGGATGTTGTCTGGAAGAAGAAAACAAATATTATATTCAGTCTAGGGAAAAGTTCTGTTGTCGTCTTGACCTGGAGAACTAAATTAACTTCCTATTGAATGCAACACGATACGTTAATTCGTATCCCCAGATAACTCGTAATCTTAGAGTTTACTAATATTATGTTCCTCGGACCACCACTGGTGGCCTTGTGGTAGAGTGTTCGCCTTCAGTGCGGGAGGTCAGGGTTCAAATCCTGGCCGAGTCATGCCAGCGACTATAACAGTGTGAATCGATCCACTCAGCTTAGCACTCAGCTTGAGAGCGGGATTGATATCTAAGGGGGTTGTCTGGTTGAGCGGTTGAAGCATACTTGCAGCTTCCGTAGCCCAAATGGGGGCTTTAAATGCTCTGGGACCTCCTTCGCAGGACCCTCATTGATAACAGTTCTATCAGAACTGAAGAGGCTATCCTGGGTAAACATTAATAATAATAATAATAATAATAACTGCTTTAAAGGGATTCCACTGTATTTCAGATATGCCTGAATGCATCATTAACTGAAATCCTTCGCAAGATGAGGCCGAGGGAAGAAATATACCTGTACGTCACTCCTGCGCTAGTCTGCATCTTTTCAGATTTCTCCTTTTTGTCAACATGTGGTAAACGAGGCTGATAACCACCATAGCCTGGGATGTTGCAACGGCTAAAAACACCAAAAAATAAATGAGCTCAAGCCGGTCTATTTTGTAGCTGGATAATCATTTTGTAACAGCACAAACGATTATATTCTCTTTGCAATAAGCTCTGAAAATCTGCTTTTGGGCAAAATTTTATCATTTTTGCCGACAACATAAAAGTTTATGGTTGAAAGTCTCTTTTTTGTAATTGAAGCAATGATGTATGACGTAACCATGACATCGTTAACCCAGGCTGGAATAACAAGTTTTCACCGCCAACTAGTGATGATCGAGTCTTGTTACCTTAACTGTTTGTTTGGATGTATACGAGCTTTAAAGGTAAACCAAACTATTCATTGTATGCCTTGGAACTGAATGTAGTACCTTTAAAAAATCATATGCAACTTAATGGTAGTAAACTACAGAGCCACTTACAAAATCCTCTCTTTTGAAACTTGTAGTGAGTCGTGTGTACACTTGAATCGAGGCCTGGACAACAACCGCCGTGTAGTTTTAATATCAATATTTCTAGAAAATGATAAGAAACAAAAGAAGATGTAACATCAAATCAACGAGTGAATCAAACGAAAAACGAGAAACGAAAAACAAGAAACGAAAATCGAGAAATGAGAATGACATACTGTTTAGTTCCATAACAATTTCGTTCTTGCGTTTTGTCCCATACACAACCAATGGCTTGCCATTGCTCTGGTCTTTCATTATAAACTTTTGGTTTGTAACGAACTGATGTATTGTATTTGATTATTGTTTGCTTTGGCGCGTCGTTTCCTAATTCGTTGAAGTGATAGACACGTGACGAGGGTGTGTATGTTGCAAATTTCACAAGGTCTTCAACAATCTCTGTCGGGATTGGACTTAGTATCTGTTATATAAGGTAGATTTCATAAAGTTTAATATATGTGATGTTTTTTTGAAAGATAAGTCAAAGAAGTGCGTGAATGAAAAATGCATTATTTGTGAATGTGAAGAAATCGTAAACGTTTTCGTAAATTATCTTAAATTATCTTCGTTAAAATATCTTCGTTAAATTATCTTCGTTAAAGGTAGAACTATGTTATGAGCCTCAAGGTATTACGTCTTTTACCATGCAAGAGAACATCATTTCTTATTCTGATGCAAAACAAGGCAAAGAGTTGTACAGAAGGAACGTGAAGTAATTTACGAAAGGGTCTATTTCTCAAAAGATGGTTCAAAGTTTAAAGCATTTCAAAGTCAGATTGCAAGCAGGACAGACCTTCTTCCTGTCTTGAAAATTTGTCCCTCGGCGATTATGAAACAATAAAACGTTTTCCGAACTCATCCACTTATTAAGATCCAAACACCCCCGCCTTTTCCAGCCTCTCCAGAGGCGGATCTAGAACCTAGTCGAAATTTATGGAGGAGAGTAAGGTCATTAAGACTATAAAAGAAAAACGTGCAAATGACCTAATCAACACTTAAGTTTTAACAGAAATTTCATGACACTGTACTCCTCCACTTTTTTGGACTAACTCTAGATCCGCCACTGCCCTCTGATTTCCTTATTATTAGAAACTGATAAGTAAAGTTTGTAACGAACCATACAACGAATTCTTACCTCTTCGGGTGATGATCTACTTTTGAACGGTGTTGTATTGTCACGTTCACTCTCAATATCACATGGAGAATAATTCAAGGAGTGAACAAACGTCTCGAAACCAGCTGCAATCGGGATTTTCCCGTCTCTTTTTCGGTCGACATACGTTTGCAATGGTGTAGGAATAGATTCGTAGCCGAATTCTTTTGCATGACGAATTGCGTGAAATGAAATTTGACTAGAATGTCTATTTTGTTTTGTGTACATGAACTAACATGCTGTTGCAATACGGCAGTGAAAGGTATTTGTTTCAGAAAGTATATGACAGATTATACAAGATCAAGTTTAGAGATAAAAATATTTCTTTCCAATACTTTGTTGGTCAATCATATCAGACAACTTATTTATTTATTTAGTTCAAACCTAGCGCAAGCGAGTAAAACATCAAACATCAACCAATAAGGTTGTTACAGTGTAACTCGTCCAGGTTCATTGATGCTTACTTATTTCCCAATCTAAGTGGTGCTCATTTGATATATAAAGAACTCAGAGTATATGTCCTTAAAACTTCCAAAACCATCTATCTACTGCCTATACCTAACTTAAGGAAGAAGGACTAACTGTCTCTTTGAGGCAGAGAAAGTGTAAAAAAATAGAAAATTTCTTTCCTTCGCTATGAAGTGCTTATCTGCTTTTTTAGTGAATTTGAGTCTGGTGCTTATTAAGAAAGCGCGTAGGAGTTAACGGGAAAAAAACGGTAAGAACTTATACACTTACCGTCCTCGGTGTCTTCATATGGTTCTGGAGAGAGTGGTGGCTGTAGTCTTTTCAGGTAAGAATAATCATACTCATACGTAGATTGTATGCGCCCACTAATAAAAGCTGAATGTTTACGCATTTCATTGAAAACTGTTTCTTCTTTGACGCATTCTTCCTTACCTTTGCGATTTATGACGTCAAATATATATTCATTTTAAAAAACGAGGTGGAATATTCCACTCGCAGTCTATATTATTTTGTTTGCTTAAAGAATTGGAAGAGATGACTCGCTCATTCAAACGATATTTATAGAATTTTGACTGTCAAGACAAATCAAGACAAATTGTTGAATTTTAACTTGAAACGGAAATAAAGTATTGTCTAATCATCCTATCTATTAATTATTACCAAAGAGTACTGAGCAAAGAACACTCGAATACAGGATAACTCGAATACTGGATAACTCGAAATATCCCTTTTTCGAACTGTTAACTGTTTTTAATACTTCCGGTTAACTCCGATATTTCGTCATCTCGAACATTTTTGTATTTCATTAAGATAACTCGATAATCGTGGTTGGGACAAACAGAAAAAAAGGAAATTTGGTTTAACTGATGAGGAAGCTTTCTAGGGCACTGTACTAAATGTACTACTTGTGCACTCTTGTTTCTGAAGAAAGCAATTTTAAAAGTTTACGCTTTACAGTAAATTTTTAACCTGGCTTTCAGAATATATTCTACGGTTACAGCGGCGGATCTAGAGGGTAGCCGGAATTTGCGGAGGAGAATGTTAGCTATTAAAGTATAAAAGAAAAGCATGCAAATAAGTCCATTGGTGATACAGAGTGAAAACAGAAATTATGTTAATGTGCTTTTTTCTGTTTCTCTTGGAGTTTCGAGTAAAGCTGCGGCTACTAAATAAGAACAAGAGCGATATATGATTTCATGAGTCACTGAATTTCTGATACTTGAACAAAAACCTTTTTTATAAAGAAAAACAAACTGATTAGGTCAAAGTTGTATTGAAGCACTTTCAAAATTTGGTCCAAATTATGAAAATTCTTATCACATATCTAATCCGAAGGCATGTGAAACTGTTCGGTAAATTACTAAAAAACCTAACCACGGCGACACAAGTGAAACAAAGGATTCGTTTTCCTTGTGGATTTCATTTCGAAAGAAAATCTACTTCATACTATACCATTGGGAAAATTTTTGTCATTTATAAGTATATCATTCCATTAACACATTTTCACATTCTAAACACAACTTGAAAAATTTGAAGTCGTACTGAAAACAAAGACACAAGAATAAATGTCTTGTATCGCTTTTATCCTATATATATTGTATTGCTTTTATCTTGTTTCGATAGTCATTTCTTTTTTTCTTAGTTCATCGATCAAACTTTTAGTTATAACAGACCAACTGTTATATTACTTGGTGCACTATTGTTTTCCGAATATTCATGGGTTACTTTCACATAGCCGTCCTCGCTGCTGTCACAGTTGTGTAAGGTCCCTAATGTGGTCAATATTCAAAATCACAGTATGCTGATAGACAATTTGTTTCTATATCTCTACAATGAAACTTTACAAAATACTCAAAAATAGTAGACAACTCTAAATAGAAAAACCTAGTCAAGAGAGTGGCCACCTGAAAATCAGTCTAATGATTAGTTTAGTATAAAGTTGTTTAATATAATTTAATAAAAACAAATATGCATGTTGCATAGGAGAAAGTCAGTTTAAAGTAAAACTGAACCCAATAATGCAAATTAGAACCACTCAATGTAGATAATTCTTCAAGATGAAAATAAGTGGCCATAAGTGGAGATTTTAAAACTGTGCTGTGCAAGAAAACACTATTTCCTCCTTCTCGTATTTAAGGACAAATCTAACCCTTTAAAACTGAAAGTATAATAAAGTGGTGGTGGTGGTGGTGGTGGTGGTGGTGGAAGTTTATCATTAAAAAACTTTAAAACAAATTAAATATTAAGAAGCTGAACAAAATCAAATAACTTTTTAATTTGATGAAAAGGGGAGGTGAGAGAGACCTTAAAGGTGCAAATGTAAGAATGCAAACAACGCGTTTTTGAAGCAGAAAGATACGCTTAGTGTTAGACTTGACAGGCATACCTAAGGTGTGAATGAAAGAGAGAAAAATAGAAAGAGACAAGTGATTTAAGAGGCAAAATGGCGCAGTTTAGAAAGGACTCCATTTACTCCATTTACATTTATTTACACAACATCCACCTGTGTAGACCAATTTAAATTTTGATCTATAAAGACTCCAAGATATTTAATAACACCACCAGGAAATAAACGTTTATCCGTTAACAAAAATCCGAAGACCGTAACATAACATTTTTTGCTTCGATTTGAAAATTATAAGTTCAGTTTTAGAAGAAATTCAAAGAAATTTTGTTAGCATTCAACCAGTGAAACAGTTATTTCAGATCAATGTTGATGCTTTTGCAAATTGTTTCATGTATTCACTGCTGTTTAACATGTTGGTATCGTCAGCAAAATGATAAATTTCTTGAAACTTTTGGAGCATGTCGTTTATATAAATCAAGAAAGTACAGAACCTTCAGGAACACCATGCAGTAGTGAAAGAGCATTAGATATACCAGTACCTACTGACGCAAATTTCTGCCTATCAGATAGAAAAGATTTGAACCAAATAAACGCTGGAACAGAAGTAAACGCTTGTAGAAAAACGTTTGCAGAAACCCGGTATGTCTTTATGTACTGTTACTCGATATCTTAATGACTCCAAAAGCATTTTTTTTTTTTTTTTTTTTTTTTTTTTCATGTTTATCTTTTTATCAAATGACTTTTATGAGTCCATACATCTTTCTATCGATTTCTAACCAGCTAAACTTCTTGGTTGAAAGCTTCTTAAAATCGTCTGAAAGAACGAGGCATGACGCTCACTCACCCAACAAATTTTACCACAAACTTAGCTGGTAAGAAATCGGCAACCTCGAACCCATACTTACTTTTCGATATACTTCGCCGCCGTCCGTATATCGAAAAGGCAAGAGACCCTGGGTTCGAGGTTGAGAAATCGGTAGATGAACTATATATAAGCAGATTTCAATGTCTCCCACGCATTCTCGAATATTTCCGTATAATGGAAAAAGCAAAAGACCCTGCGTTTGAGGTTGTCTTCCACGGTGTCAGTAATTTGGGAATTTGCCAATCTTAAAAGCGGGTTTGTAGACATGGGAACAAGTGGAACATTTCGTAACTTATAAAAACAAAATCTCATTCCCCCGAAATCATTTTTCCGTCGAGCTTTTTTTCTTTCAATTTATATTTCTATAAAAGTGGCGCAAGTGTAAAAATGTGTTGAAATTATGAAGCTTTATTTACTTTATTAAATATTTGTTCTCGTGTGGGGCGTCAAAAGATATGTAATGATAGCCTGAAAACTATATTTTGATGTCATTTGATAATACTTCAAATAGAATTCTCAAATTTTTCGCAGACGTTGTTGATTTAATCAACTATGAACTGGTTTTCATAGTCTCACTTCCATTGGGTTGTCTATCAACCCTTGTCCCCAGGCCCTGATGTATTTTTGACGAACTGAAGACTTCATCAAAAAAGCAATAGGTCCTGCGGACGAGGTTGGGTTGTCAGTTTGTATTCTCCATTTAAACGTTTCATCGGTGGTTTGACAAATCACAATTGCGTGGGTGTTGGGAGGGCCAGTACAGTGTGTAGCCAGCTTTTTTATTGATTGTACTTTGAGTCTCTGTCACTGTTGAATATCTTTCATAGATTTTTCTGGGCGTAATATAAAAAGGTTCACACAAACATAAAATTCTTCACAATGGTGTCGTTTTTCTTTTCACATTTTTGGCAAAGATTTAGTTTTGTCTTTTTGTAACTAACTCTCGATAACTCCAACTTTCAGTAACTTGAACTTTTTTTATCTTAAATTCTGATAAAAGACTCGATAATTCAAACTTTCGGTAATAATTCGAGGAATGTCTATTTGTCTCTTAGAGGTTCGAGTTATCATTAGTTTATTTTATAAAATTTGTCCATGTTAAAATAAAGAATCCCAGTTTTATGGTTTGTTTGTGACATTCAGTCATGTCCTAATTTTTTTGTCAATTTGTTTACAAACTAAATTGCAATATTTTGAAAAGTTCACGGCCAAGCATCTTACTGCAGTCCGTTCAACGTCAAGTCATGAAAGTTAACGCCACTAAAGGACCGGTGTACAAAGGGCCAATAACGTACTGTGTTTAGAGATTGTTGCCCTTTCGTGTATACATGTTTATAAGGTGTACTTATGTAGTGGTGATTATTTAGTGGTGAAAGACTTGTCTTTATTGCGTCTTCGTTATTTTTATCAAATGCAAACAGGATTCAGGATATCAGGAGTTTATTATATAAATTTCGACCATGTTAATACAAGGAACCCCAGTTTTATGATCATACTGTTTGTGGCATTCATTCATGTCCTATTTTTTCTGTCAATTGTTTACAAACTAAATTGTAATAGACGCCTTCCTTAGTCATCAGTTCTTCATGCGTTCCACGTTCAGCAACTTTACCATCTTTCATACAAATAATTTCGTCGGAATTTTTGACAGTACTCAATCGATGAGCAATCACAATGATGGTTCGTCCCTCCATGATATTCTCCAAAGCTTCTTGCACAAGTTTTTCATTTTCAGCGTCTAACGATGACGTGGCTTCATCTAATATCAACACTTTTGGATTTCGGATTGCCGTTCGAGCAATGGCAATTCGTTGTTTTTGTCCACCGGATAAGTGATTCCCACGTGAGCCGGGAAATAGATCAAATCCGCCGCGAAATTTTGAGATAAAACCACAATTTGATAATTCTACTGCATTTTGAAGCTCAGATTCTGTAATGCCGAAATTTGTTTTACCATATGCGATATTATCTGCTAGTGACAAATCGAATAAATCTGGATTTTGAGTAACCATGGCAATTTTTTCATGCAGACTTGATATGTCAATTTCACGAAGGTCTTGGCCGTCTATCAGTACAGCACCAAATTTTGGATCATAGAGACGCATTATCAGCTTGGCTATTGTACTTTTCCCTGCACCAGAATCACCAACAATAGCGGTCATTTTACCGACCTGTATTGTCAGATTGAGATCGCTTAAAACCATCTCTCCAGGACGTGATGGATACGAAAATGATACATTTGCAAATGTGATGGAACTTTGAACAGTATCTAGAAGATTGGAACCACTAACAGTTTGTGACTTTGTCTCCATCAAACGCACAAATCGATCAATATCAGGAAATTCCTGAACGATCCATTCCAAGAAGAATTTAATAATACGAAACCGCATTAGAATCTGGTTAAGTAAAAACACCAAGCCAGTCAGTTCACCAGCACTCAAGTGTGACTGTTTCACTGAAGCGACACTGAAAAACAGTACAATACAAGACAATGTCGTTACACATGTGTCATAAGAGAAATAGTTCATACTTCTCATGAGACTTTCCTTTTTACGATTCAGCAAAGTACGTTGTTTCGCCAATGCGTACTCTTTAACATGATAATCTTCCTTTGAGAACAGTTTTACGATTTGCAGCATACTCAAAACATTGCTGGAAATTTGTCCATCCATCTGTCTTACTTTCCGAGAGATCTTGTTCAAATTTGAAAGTAAATTTTCAAAAGTGTCTAACACCAAGACCTTGATAGCAATCAGGCCTAAAAGCGTTATTATCCCAAGTTGAAAACTAATCGACAGAAGGTAGTACGTCGCCATTACTATTGCTATAGCTGATCCTACAACTCTTGGAATTTGATCAGTTAAAAGTGAATTAAGGGAGCGTACATTTATTGAGTTTCGAATTTCTGAGGTTGTATTTACGTCAAAATAAGCTTGATCTAGAGAAAGAACTTTATTGAACGCTCGTAACTCCATCTCGGTGTTCTTAGCTTCAAGTACATGTCTCTGAATATAAAAGGAAGACCATTGTATAATTTCGCTAAGAATTTTCAAAAAAAAATATGTGACAATAGCGGCTTTGGATTCATCTAAATAAACACCATTAAAATTCATGATATAACGACGCAAGATATCGGTATATTTGTTCGCTTTGGTTGTAGTTTGATTTGAGACAATCAGGGTAACCATATCACCCTTTAGCAGTTGTGATTCAATATTAAAATGAGCTGTCATTGCATGAAATATAATGAATAACATAAGAAACCATATATCTTTTTTTTCTTTCATGACCCCCATCAGTTTTTTCAATACATCTATTACGGTTGCGTCCTCCTCACATTTAGCTGCACAGAATCCGGAGGTTTCTGCTCTTTCTATGCATTTCTTTATGCTATATTCATTCCCAGTCTTATTTGGCACTTTGAGTTGCATGCAATCTACATATATGGCACCACGCCCTTTCTTCTTTTTCATATCTAAAACAGTATCTTTCCAACACTTCAATGCATCAGAACGACAAAAGAAATGCTGATACAAAATATCATCAGAGGTTATTTCTTCATTGTTGGATTTTATATCATCATCACCAGTTTCTTTCAGCAGATAGGAGGCAATGACATACCATTGTTTTGAATGAACAAGAAGTTCATCTGCTGGGACGGGTTGTTGTTCTGTGCCAACTAACACTCCATGCTTGATGATAAGACCAATAATCTCGTTGCCATGTGAAGCTTGCACTGTTGTCAATTCAGACTTCCATTTTGTTGCCATTGACAACGGTTGGTATGAAAATATTCTCCGTTTGTTTGTTTCAAATTCAACTGCAGCTCCAGCAGATTTGTAGTTAACAAACCTTTCGTGTGTCACGCGTACAATATATTCTCCTCGTGTCATTATAGCTTTCCGTGCATCAGATTTCCCTCTGTCATGACCGATGTACCACACTGTCGCATCATCGTAAGTTATTTTTATCTGATCGATTGCATCACTGCGTTTCACTTCAATCGATTTCACTCGATACGATGTATTTTTCATAACCACTTTTAAACTGTCGCTTTCTTCAACTTTTTTATCGACAAATGTCGATGAATTATATTTCAGAAGTAATGAATCCATTTTGTAAGAAGTTCTACTTACTTGTCGCTTTCTTGGACGTACTAAATGGATATTTGACAAAAAATGCTGTTATTTGTATTATGTTTATTGCTTAATAAGCGAAACTTAACAACATGATATATGGAGATCTGGTTTCTATATAGTTCAGATTTAGGTCACTTAAATAGACGCGACTTCCTATGTGTGACATAAAGTCAAATTTTTGATGTTTCCGGTGATTAATACTTCATCTTTATGATTCCATATAGTCAGATGATGTTATTGTGTATAAACACTAATTATAAAAAATCATTGCACCATTATTGCACCAACACAGAAATATTACATCGAAGCTGTTTTTAAATTCAATATTCTAGCAGGCACACGATTGAACACGAACGTCAACTTCTAAACGTTATCTGAACGTCAAAACAACGTCATGTGCCTCCTATTTGCCTTACAGTAGATTCAAACCGAAAATAGACGTCCGACATCTTTGTTGTTTTTTTGTCGTTTTTCTTTTTTATTGAGAAGGAAGATCTTAAGACAGGCGGCCGCTTGTTTTGCCCAAATTGTTACCCTCTGCTCCAGTCAGGATACTTTTACAGAAGACTAGAAAATCTATACTATTTCAGTGAATGAGGTCCGAAGTGACCGTTCCGTGGCAATCAAAAGGAAAAGAATTGTGAATTCTGACTGCCAAATCGGGCTGCTTTTCAGTAAAACCTATAGTTACCAGCGGCGGATCTAGGGTATGTCAAAAATTGTGGAGGAGCACATAAACCTAATTTCTGTTTTCAGTTTGTATCACCAATGGGATTTCTTGCACGTTTGTTTTTTTTCTGGTTTGATAGCTAACATTCTCCTCCACAAATTTCGACATACCCTCTAGGTCCGCCTCTGGTTACAAAGAAACTCGTGTTGTTGATTTAATGATTTCTAAGAATTTATCTGACAACAATAGACCATAAATTCTCGAAAAATTAATGGTTTTTAAAATTTAATTTCGTAGAAAATGATAACGATCAGTGAATTGCTGATGATAAATTCACCATGCTCAAATATTTTTAGACAAAACAAACAACGGAAACACTGTTTCAATTCGAATATTTTAACAAAGGTTCTTGCCAAGTCCTTTATAAAAATGTTATCATGAAGAAAGTAACAACTCATGCCTCGTTTTCATGTAAAACAAAAAAAATTTAAGCTTTTTCGTGTAAATTTTATTATTGCGCAATTAATTTGTGAAAAGATCTATTACCGATGATGGATGACGGATACGATAGAACAAATTAATACCTGCTGCGTTGGTCAATTAATTCCATTGTTTTGATGAAATAAGACGGTGATAAAGACGTAGATAAACATCTGATCCAGCGGAAAACTGGTTTTTATTCTCTAGTCTTTAAGTTAAAAAAATGAGAGAGAAAATGGACTTGAAGTTCCGGGATTGTTAATGCGGGAGAATAGGGAATTTGTCGGGTTTTTTTGTTTCATTGTTTCTTTCATCTCTTTCACTCCAAGCTAACAAATCAATATTATCGGTTTTACAGTGAAAATCTCTATAAGAAAATATATCATGTTTACACATAGCGCAACATTCGACATTCGTCTCCATGAATATACCAAACGCTACTACCAAATCTACGGAAGCGTTTGGTGCCATATTTTTTCGCAACATAATATTTTCTATGTAAAGAAATTTTTTCATTACCCTTTCATTTCACCACTTAAGTAGAAATTCTATGTAAAGATTTTTTAGTTTCGTTAGTTTCGCCACATAAAAAATTCTATGTAAAGATTTTTATTAGTTTCGTTAGTTTCACCACATAAAAAATTCTATGTGAAGATTTTTTTAGTTGCGTTAAGTTTCGCCACATAAGAATTTCTATGTGAAGAAATACAAAAACATTTGTTTTTCTCTATATACACTGGATGTGGCTATGAACATTTGCAGTTCACTGGATTTTTATTAGAAATCTTCACATTTTAAATATGGCAGACAAAGTGCAAGTCGGTGTTGTTAAAACTAATGGCGAGGTAAAGAATTTTTCCTTCTCGATTTGTTTATCTTTTAGTATTTGAAACTTTTCTAAATCCAGTTAATAAATGATATTCTAGAGGATCGAATATAAAGCATTAATGATAGGAATTATGTATATTGGAAAGTGTGGTATTGCGGTTTGAGCTTTTTTATAATATTTTTAAGATCATAGACTTCTTGAAACAGAGGGGATACAGCAGAGAAACTCTGGAAAAAGTAAAAGATTCAAGGGTAGGTACCTCTCGATCACCCTTCCCCCTAAAAATCTAGCTAATGAAAATTGTGATCTTAACTTCGTGGAAAAAAGATTAACAACAATAAATTATATTGTTGATGTTGTGTGTGCATGTATTATGATAGGTTAGTGGTTAGTGGATGAATGGTCATCTGTTAACAACTCAAGATTTTGATTTGATTGGCATTAGATTGGCAGATGCACGTTTGATTGTAGAGAAATGTCGTAGCCAAAACAGAGCAAATGAACTTGCTGATTTAGTTCAGTCTGTTCGTAAGAAACAACATGGTCAGAACCAGCAGCAAAGTAAAAAGAAGAAAAGTAGTGTGACAGTGAAGTATGCATGGCATCACTGGTGTACCAAAAAAACCATCTTACACAGTTGTGAAGTTAAGCTCTGGTGGTGGAGTTTGGGAAAAACAATGGGAAAGGAGTGCAAAATTGAGCAGTATTTTTACAGATATGCAAAAAATCTATTTCCCCAATAAAAGAAATAGGAAAGGTATGCACAGTTTAAATTATATTAATTTTATCATGCAAGTTTGTGTTTTCACTTTGTTTGTGGTGAAAACTGTTGTTTTTAATTTTTATTATTGTGTCCCTTGAAATAGTTTATATAAAGTTGATTTACATTTTGATTTCTTTTCCCTTGATAGATGAGAGGTATTTTTACTTTATATAAGTTGTAAAATGAAATGAGATTATGTGAAAATGTACCTACAGTTAAATGATTATGTTTTTCAGTATACACGTTACAAGTGGCACTTAAAAAATGAATATGTTAATTTTTTGTCATTGAAACATATATTTTATTTGCAGGCTCTTCAAACCTGATGTCATTTCAAATGTTTGCTGTTGACATGACTGAAATTGAAGATCACAATATCACTATCAGTGAGCACGTGGAACAAAAAGGCATAAAGGTCCCTAAATAGTTATTGATGAGCAAATCTCAATTCGATTTTGATGGTTTCTCAGATGATTCTGATTTCGAATTACCTGATCATTCATCTGCTTTGACGTCGACTCCTGAATTGGCTGAGCGAAGAGAAATTATAAAACAACAAGATCACAACTTTGAATTATCATTGAAAGCTGATAGATTAAAAGAAACACTATTGAGGAAAAAAATTGAAGATCAGGAGAAAGTACAAACTGATGCTATCAAAAAAGAAGATGAACATCGCAATTATTTGAAAGAACGACAGGAAAAAAGGAGACAGTTAGTTTCACCAGAACCAGCTTTATCAGAAGATTGTAGTGTCATAATTGTGCACCATTTATCTCTTGGGAGAAAAACACGAATCTTTCCTTCAGATGTTAAAATGGAATGTGTGTATAACTGGGTTGGTAGTCTGAGTGCACTACCTGAACTTTTTCAACTCATTGTTCAAATGCCTGGAGTTACTGTTGTTGACCCAGAAGCTTTTGCCTCAGACTATGAAAAAAGTATTCTTTACATGAAAGAGGTAGAAAATTCTGACTTCACTATGGATATTCAAATTCCTAATCAGATGGATAAGCAAACCTGTTCTAAATTTTTAAATCCAATTAGTGAGCTGAAAAGAATTTTCTGTCCTATATGTGGGAACAATTTTTTATTTGAAGAAATAGAAGACCATGCTGAAAAATGTGCTGCAGAGAAATTTCCTATGATTATTGAGGCAGATAACGAGAGTGAAGGTAGTGATATGGAACTGCCTGTTTTATTGGAAAAACATAAAACCACCATTGGCAATGTTAGTGAAACATTAAAAGGTCTGGTTACCAAATGCAACGTTGATAAAAGTTCTTCAATAAAAATAAAAATCTGTAGAAACTTTATCTTCCATGACTTTCATGAAGGGATCCAGAAGCCTTGGATCCAAAATAAACTTGGTTGTGCCTTCAGTATCCAATTTTATGGAGAAAGTGGCGTTGATCAGGGTGGGCTTTCCAGGGAATTTTTTTCAGGTAGATTAAAAAATTAAATATGAAATTTCGATTGTAAAGTAACACAATTGTATATTCCAAATTTCACTGTATTATTGATTGAGTTATAGAAGCACTTGATCATATCCAAAATCATCTCCTGGTTGACTTCGATGAAGGCAAGGTACCTCAGTCGATCCTGTTTGAAGACATAGCTAATGGCACCTTCAAAACAGCTGGCCAGTTAATTGCCTCATCAATTTGCATGAATGGTCCTGCACCATCATTCTTCAGCACATGAGTCTACAGATACTTTATAGGAGGATTGCAGTACTGTTTAAATGATATTCCAATGATATTACCAAATAAAGTAAATTTGGCTGGTGTCTACAACAATGTTAGTAGTTTCATATTACTTTTTTTGTTTATCTCTTCAGTGGTTAATAGTTTTATTTTGATCATTATTAAACTTATTACATAAGTACTTCTGTACATTTTAAACATAATGTACATTTGAAATAGTGATTTTATCTTTCATCCATAGTATGCTGTACTTTTAGATACAGAAAATTCGAACTTCGGAAGAATTACAGAATTATTGTGCCAGTGACAAAGGTTTGGATGTATTATCAGAAATCGGATTTAGAGGAGTCCCTAGCAAAGTCAATATTGAAACCAAGGAGACAATCAAGAGGCATGTGTTTAATTTTGTGTTTTATTTTTAATTTGAAATTTTAACTACACTTGTTTTTTCAGATCTATTTTTATGAAAGCAGTTCTAAATGATATAATGCCTTGCCTGCAACAGCTTTCTGAAGGCTTGAATATATACGGTCTACTAGAGATAATGCGTGCCAATGAAGATTTGTTCAAATTTGTTTTTTGCTACAACAATGAGTTAGATTGGACTTTTGACAAATTAGAATATTTGTTTACTCCAGTGTTCAGCAGAAATGGTGGCTCCAAGAAGACAAAAGAAATTAATGTTTTCAAAGCACTGATGGATCATTTGGAAACTTGCTGTGAAGAAGGTATGTGTTCTCTGTAATCTGAAAATAATTTGTTTCTGGTTGAAAATCTTTCTAGCAGCACTATTCCTTAAGCGTACTAATTTCCACGTGTATTTATTTTCGCTAGCTAAAAATCACATTTTGCGAGTATATATTTATTTTCGTGAATGACAAGCTTTTGAACTGACTGAACAACAATGAAAAATATACAGGTACTACTTCCAATAACTAACCATCTCAATGGGAAAGAATTATATGATAAAAAGTTAAATTTTCGCGAAACATGGAGTTTTTTTGGCGTGTAGTTATTTTCGCGAATGACGTTTAAAAGAGAATTTCGCGTGTTTGTAATTTTACGAAATCGATCATAATTCACGAAATTCGCGAAAATTTGTACACGTGAAAAATTTGTACTCTTAAGGTATATATGTACACATAAATTTGTATTGAACTTTCTTGGAAGTTTTGTGAACACGACAGTTTGCAAATGGAGCAATTAAGGGAATTAAATTCCGCGAATTTTTGCCATAGTCGCGAAATGCAAAATATTGTCACCATTGGCGAAGTTTTCTTCTTGCGAAATTCATAAAAATGATTTTTTATTCTTCGAAATCGCAATTTTATTCCCTTAAAGTAAAAGCTGTACACTTCGATTCTAGACTACGAGTCTTTGAAGAAAATTATGAAATTTGTAACTGGTGCTTCGACGGTTCCTGTACTTGGTCTTCCATCTTTAGTACGCATCGAATTCATTCATGATGGTTTTCATTGACAACCAGGTGAACAAACTGTTTCGACATGTGAGCTTACATTAAAAATTGCTGTTCATTACGAATCAGTAGAACAAGTAAAGGAATTATTTGAACAAGCTGTGGCATTAAGCATCGGCTTCGATGCCATATAAGTTACTGAAGATATACCATAACATACTGTGTTGTTTTCAGTTTTAATAATATTTAATTTTTACCTACTAACTTTGATTCTGTTAAAAAATTCTATTTAGTTTCTTTCTTTTGCTTTTCACGAGCAAAGGGAATGCTCCTTCCATTTGTGTTTAGTTTGCATGCAACAAAAATTATGTTCATTGGTGAACACACAATGTAATTCGGAAATGCTCGGAAATTTTGTTTTTGCGGGACTTGATGAAGAAAGCCTTTCGTTACCTTTCAACATTCTCTCTAAGATCTGTGTTACCTTTGTATATATTAGCTAGTTACTTAGTTGTTTATATCTTTTATTTTATAGTTATTTATATTTTGAAACAGTGTTGTGTTTTACGACTCACTTCTTTCTTCGAAACTTAACTGCCATATTGCCGGGTCACAAAATTTCCAAATTCACAAAATTCCCATTCAATTTCCATACGATGTAATTTTATGAAATTACATCGTATCATAAGTCTTAATTTGGTGCTTATTAATTTTCGTTAAAGCCCCAATTTCTCTTTTGATTTGTTTAATTTCGAAGTTTATGAAAGGACGTAAAACCTGATCTCCACTAGGCGGAAAACTGTCGAGTCGCGAAAAGTAGAAACACTTTCTACTATTCGCATGGCGACATTTTCCGTCGCCAGATTTTGATAAGCCAATCAGGTTGCTCTAAAAGTTTCAGCCGCTACATTTTTCCGCCTAGTGGAGATCCGGCTAAAGACAGGAGTTTCGAGCTTTCATAAACAATAAAATGATGTCCACAATTACATATAAGTTATCCGGTCATCTTTAATCAAGTTCATAACGATATATATCTCTGCTAAAAAATTTTCAAGCAATAAATCTTAATCGTATTAAGTTTCGCTCATTTCAAACTTTGCGGCCATATAGCGCCTACACTTCATACGAGAAAATCATAAAAATCATTTCCTTTGGTACTGACTGGAAAAACACACCCAGTTTCAATTTAAATGTCGATATCTCGAGAAACTTTTTTACGACGTTCTTTTTACCATATATAATTACATGATAATTGAAAACGAGTAATACTATGGAATATTGCTAATGAATGACAAAATGTCATCATATAAATGCCTTGCTTCATCAGCATTTTTTGGAAAGTCTACGTTGTTTTGAATCATGTAGAACAGCGCTAATGTTTCAAATTGTTGACTGCAACCAAATGGAGATATAGTTGCGCTGTACTGTCTTGCAATATCAATGTCGCAAGATGCGACGTTCATCATATGGTCTATACTGCCTACAACAAAAAGAAATTGTTTGAGCATATTATGATACGATAACTTAGAAGATAATAGAAATTATAGAATCACCTTCAGGTAAATTGTAAATAATATCGGGTACTCCATTTGGGCATTCCTGATTGGGATACGGCCGATTCGATGCGAATTATGAAGCATCATGGCTTCCCTAAGTTCCCTCTTAATTACAAATGTGTAACAAAACTTCAAGCATTCTCAAGATTTCAAGATTCAAGATTTTAATATCGAGTGGAATTAAACTTATAATTTTACTCTTGATACACTTTTACTAGTGAAGATATTTTTAACTGAATATTGCAAATAATAACGGATATGTTTCTTCATTTCAGAATATACATGAAAGCTAGAGCGTCCCGTATTAAAACCAGCTTGTGTTCCTTCTCCGCGAAACGTCAATCTGCTAAATCGAAATATTTTACATCAATGAATAATTCTGTTTCTTGGCTGAAATTATCAAATATGCTAAAACCTCACTCAGCTTCCTATATGCATTTTTATTGATAGCCCTGATCGCTCTCCCGTTTCATGCTGCTCAGCTTCTTATTGCATATTAAATATATGCGCGTGTTACTTACCTTTGTATTGGATCTGTGTCATCCCAGCTACCTGCATCCTTTATATCCTACAATCGATAATAATGATTAAAATAATGAATAGATTCAGCAGTAGTCCAGATTGGTTTTTATAACAATACATTTTCTTTTAAACCAATTCTGTCACCCAATGAAATTTATTAGATTCTATTATAAAAAAAATGAGATCCTCGGGCTTCTTTGAGTATTTATTATTATTGGGTTTAAATTTATAATAGAAACGTTATTTATGATTATACCTTAAAATAGTTCATCCACCATTGTCCAAAGCACCTTCTAAGCTGAGACCAAAACGCTTCAATACGCTAAATATAATGTTAATAGATAAATATAATGTTAATAGATAAATATAATGTTAATAGATAAATATAATGTTAATAGAATTAAGTGAACAAAGTTATAACTAAGTAAGAAAAATAAATCTTTTTTATAACTCCAAAATGTTTTGGGTTTGTTTTTTCCTCGATCACATGAAACAAATTCCAAAAGAAGAAGATAAATCCTTTGTAGGAGATAATTAAAATAATTAAAGATTTATTTATACCTGATTAGAAGTAGACTTTCCAAATAAAAAACTCCTTTCTCCGGCCATGGCATCCTGATGATCATTCCGAAAAAATCTCTGTATTGCAGCAACATTTAGGTTTTCATTCCCAGCATCTCCACGAATAACTCTGGCTGTACCTAAGGAATACATATACTTCATTCGTTAGATCAACTGTTGTGGATTTTTTGTACCATAAATTTACTTCACGGCAGCGTTGTTTTAAAATAGAACAGTAGTACAAACCTTTTAACACTTGAACACAACGAACGTAGTATCCAGCAATGACTTTTGGGCAATTATTAGTGGATGATGTTTCCAACCACAATAATTTTCTTGAGTATCTAAACGAGGAAAAATGATATCAATTATAATAACAGTATCCATTCAAAAATCTAACAATGTAAATAAAAGAAGCGTATATAAGTCATGCTACACATACCCGTCAATGCATCCGTGAATACAAAACCCATATGGTTTTAACTTGTCATATCCATCGAGATGCCATAAATAATTTGGACCCTAATATGATTGGTAGTAAATAATTTTATTACTTCAGCCTTTAATCTTTGGGAAAATTATCAAAACAATTCCATTTGTTGGAACTGGAAGGTAATTTGACACCTATTACTAGACCAGAAATATGTTTGCATTACGTCAGCACGATCCATATTATAACACCGTTATGTTTTAAAACATATTAGTTTGAGTCCAGCTTTTCATGATTCAATCTTACTGGTTTTACAGTCGTTTACCTAGCTATATACTTTCTTCTGATCAGTCGTTTTGCTTTTCTTTGTGCCACTCCTTCCGGATCTAATATCTTCTGGATTTGTCTCACAACTTTACTTCAAAATATTTAATAAAATATGCTGATTAGCCAAAGCACAATAACATAGTTGAATAGTATATTTTGAAACTGTGCAGAATGATAGAAGAAACACTTACTGTGTAGTTTGAATCTTGTGCACACATTGCAGTTTGTGGTGCATGCGCCTGTATCCTAACAAACAGCCACTGTTATTAATTTCCCTCTAAAAATAAAAAAAAGTTAATGTGGTGATTTGACTTATGACAATGCATTTTGATCTTAACCTTTGGGAAAAGATTGTGTATATTCTGGAAATGTTATGTAAAATGTAAAAATTACACTAAAGCAATAAAGCCATTTGGCTAATATATATATAATACTAATGTATTTTTTATTGTCCTACCTGTATTACATCACATATAAAGCTAAACGAACAGTTTGGCTTCTGTCTGAAGAGGCCAAGGGATGCAAAATGTCTTTTAAATTGTCGTAAACTAAATTAGTACAATAAACATTGGCAGAGGAAGAATAAGGAAAAGCAAGAACAAGAACCTATAATACAAAGTATGAATCAAATTCAAATTTAAAAACCTTATTACATTTTTATATAAAAAAACTAGAGTAACCTGATTCTGATTCCATCCTTTGCTAATAATAAAGAAACTATTTCTTGATATTTGTAACCAGAATGAAAATAAGCAGCAATTCGTTCCATCATATATTCTAGATTACAAAATATTTCGGTAATGCCAAAATCAGCTAGCTACATATTCTGGTCTGATGCCTGATTCCAGTTGGACAGTCAGAAAGTCCTGACTTATTCTAAACAAAAAGCTCTTACCGCGTGGATTGATAGTCGCCGTGTTTGAAAACAAATACGCACATCAATTTGTTACCACTCACACATCACGTCAAGCCAGAAGAAATTCAACCAAGCACAAGGAAATCAAGTTTTTTAATTCCTTCACATAAAAAAATTCATGAGGCGAAATAAAAAAGAATTGATTTCTTTTACATAATTTTAAGTGACGAAAAAAGTGAAAGGAATTTTTGTTTCTTCACATTAACATTTCTATGTAGAGAAATTAATGCTTAAGTTTTTTTTCTTCACATAGAACATTTCTATCTAAAGAAAAATAAAATATTGGCACTCATACGCTTCCGTATAAATCAAATGGCCATGTACCAACCTGACGGCAAAAAATTCTCAATGGTACTCAATGGTACGACCTACACAATGAAAAAACAACACTTATATAAATGGCACAATTAAATCAAGAACTGAACAAGACAACCAATAAATGAACACATAATGAAGCGATGTTATTTATATTACTCGGTTATACAATGGAAATCTCTATAAAACAGCTACATAAGAAAGTTGTTCTACTCTTTCTACCTATGTAAATCCATCCATCCGTACAAAAATTAAGTTTCTTATGGAAATGTCTTTAATGTGTACCCGAAAAGAAATCCCCATAAAGATGCCGATTGTCTCATTTAACCAACTTTGTGCAGGTGATATTAGAAGCGGACCTATACATTTTCCAGTAACGTTCATTATCATCGTGAAACCAAACTTGCGTACAATCTCTCGGCACAGCAAATATTTCAGCTCCTCTCACTGGACGTTTCTTGAGAAATGAATTCCCAACGTCACGTACGTCACCCAAAATGCAACGGTCTGTATTGAGAAAGTAATGCATCTGCTTGTGTGGATGGGGCTTTATCAATGGAAAGTAATGCTGAAACTTTTCCCACTCAAATTCGACATTGCCTCTATGAAAATATAAAATGCTTTATATTAAAGAATGTGTTTATTTAAAACTATAATCCTGTGCATAAATATTTGGAAACTATTCAAAATTTAGTCAATATTCCCCCCATTCCCCCAATATCAAAATTATATCAATATCAAAATATTTTGGGCCAGAAACAGCACAACAAACAACCCGGTGGGGAGGAAACCAGGGGGGATTTTTATGTTTTGTCTTAATTTATCTATTTCGTACAAGATTGTGATATTGCTTCAGACCATCAAATCCCTCCTGTGAAAGTCTAAAAAAACATATTGAAACATCAAGACATAAACTGACCCTGACCCTTACGGACCCAAACACCTTTTACAAGGTGGAAACCATGGAAACCATGAATATATATATAGGTCGGAAAGCCCAGAATTTATCAATAGAATTCAAATCCTTACTCGACAAAATTGAGTTGTGTAGGATCTCTGTACGCTCTAAAGTTGAATGAAAACTGGCTGTCTGTAATACATCCATAGATGCACCATCTATAACGATAATAGTCACGGATATCCTCAGAATAAATCCACACAACCATGGCAAATAAAAACAGAAGTGGTAGCTTTCTCAATGTTGTCAAAACAATGAAAATCTGGTTGAAAATGTAAACAGCTAGTGTTACAAAGACGTTTCTGTCTTCGGGCAGAAATCCTTTGAGGTAGTTGATCTCTTCTTGTTTTTCCATGTTTGTCAGTAAAGCTGAAACTTGTTTTGCATTACTCATTCTATCACTTCCATTTCTATCGATCATCTCGCACAAGTCCTTTTTCCCCAGTTCTTCTAGCGAACAGCTTTCTATAAGATTCCCTTGAAAGCAAAGATATTTTAACTCCGCGAACTCATTCTCATCCAGGTGGTTGAGGATTGCAAATAGTCGTTGACAGAACGTGTTCACATCCAGTTTCCATTCCAGATTGTGTTCTGTTTTGCGTAATGTCGACTTTATTGCCTCTAGATCGTTTGAAAAACGTTCATAGCTCTCATCAGCTTTTGTTGACACAACTTGGATGGCGTCGAGAGTAGCTAACTTTGTGTCGTTGCTTTGGATTTCAACATCACTGATCATATCATACAACGCTTGAAAATCAGACTGAATCTTGACAATATCAAATTTGTTGTTGGTTACCTTATTCTCAACCAAAGCAAAATCCGATTGCAAATCATTCAGATCTTCCGTCAGGTCAGCGACAGACTGGTTAAGATCCACTAAGCCCTCTTCTTGCATGCTCCTCAATTGCAAGGTGATCGATTTAACTTCCACGTTCAACTGCTTAATTGTTGCTGTGTTTCCAACCGCAATAGATTGTACCGCATTCATGTTTGCAGTGTTGGCATCTACTTTTGTGATTTCAAGATCGTTGATAGATTTAGCAAGAGACGATACTTTGACCTCCAGCACCTTGACTGTTTTTCTCGTGTACATCTTCAGCGAACCAGTCTCAAGATCTTTAAACAATGCCATGTTCCGATAATGTAACCCATTTAAAATCCGTTCAATTTTGGTCGAATTCATAGCGTATTGCGCCTGCGTTAAAATATCGTTTATACAACCATGATTGACTGTATTTCGCATTTGTTTTGCTCTCAAACAATACGCTGCCTTACTTTGATCCAAACCGTTTGGGTTCTTTTGATTCCATCCACCTGCAGGTGGCGGCAGATTAGTCTCGTACATGATAGCAATAATTATGAGCGTTATATCCCAATTCTTTGAGTCTGACAATCCATTTTTAGGACATAGTACATTCCATTGGTCAGCTTTCAATACATTCTTCAATTGCTTCTGATAAGTAGTTTTGAAAATAACCATACGATTATAAAGCAAAGCTGGATCCTCCGGTAATCCAGAGTAACTAGGATCCTTTGATTCGTTATGCATTACGTCTAATAACGCATCTTTAATGCAAAGTTCTAGCTGTAAACCCACCCTCATCCAGTAATCACATTTGTGAATGACTGAAGGGGCTGACGATGACGTAGCTGGTGTGCTCATTTTTTTTGAAGAACCTGAAAGAGGGAAATGGGGTTAGTGAAAAACGTAAGTTGAGCAGTTTGGAGCAGATCTGTACTGAAGAACCTCATACAAATAAAAATAAAACAAGAGCCCCTGTGGGCTGAAGATCAGCGCGTTTTGACATAATAGTAAAGATAGAATGTCTGTCATGAACAGGAGAAACAGATGAAAAAAGAATAAAGGAAATAGCAATCTAATCGCTCACTCCTGAAAGTTAATATAAGAGCCCCGCTTGATTAATTTTTTGCCACTCCGCGAATTTTTATATCGTGTTTTCATGGTGAAATGAATCTCCAAAAATAATTTTTATAAAATAGGTCGGGATTAGTTCCAATATATCAACGGAGTTCAAATTTATGTTTCCGAAATAACGACAAAATTAACAACACCATGCTTAACAAACGGGACACGTAGATTGCAGTCTCAGCTGAGCTTTGGCGATCCTTAAAAATTTCTGATAGTACAGAAATTAGAAATCATTCAAACATTTTACAAATCTAATAACAAAACTCATAATAATGGTCAAGTATATAATGGTCAAGATCCTAATACGGACAAATTCTGTTATATCCAATAAAACCGATGAAGTTCTGATAAAGTAGCCAATATCCAGGTATCGAATATCTGATAATCATACCAACCATTTACCTAAATAAATAAAAAATATAATTAGTACATAGAAAAGAGAAAAAATTAAAATTACTTAAAATCGTACTGATTAATTCATAATAGAGACATCGAATGTATTTCTACATTTACGTGAAGAATTACTCATATTTTTACATGAAAAATTGCTATAAGCTTGAGAAAAATAGTTTTATTCAGTTTCAAAAAGAAAGGGTCACTTAATGCTGGGGTAAAAGTAAGATTGTTGGAAATTATTGACTAATCCACTATAATCCATTGACTGTATTTCTTCTGTATTTTTTCTGGCAATGTAAAAACATTGTTTTGATTTGGAAACCCGCTAAACACAAATCAGTAGAATATAATACAAGAAGTGAACCCAATTTCCTCGTTCTTATCAAAAAAGTATACTGTGTATTTGTGTGAAAAAGAAAAACAGCATTCAGCAGGAGATGCAGGGTATGTCGAAAAGTGTGGAGGGCACATTAAGAGGCTGTTTACATATCGGTTTCTTGTTAAAACCTTTATACTGTTTACATGACAGAGGCGATATGAAATCTCATGTCGGGTGTCAAATTTTCATGTAAATGCAACGGACATGAAATTTAATTAAATAATGTCCAACTACGCATGCTCACAATCATAGAACAAAGGATTTCTGTCGGCCGTCATCTGTGCGGCCACCCGAACATGAGTTTTGAAGCAACATGTAATTACATATAAACAGAACACTATTTCATACCCGCATCATTTCATGGCGTCCATCATGTAAACGCACTCTAATATAATATAACTTCTAGTTTCCAGTCTATCACCAAAAGGATTTTATAGTTACACAATAGTACCAAAAAGATTATTTGGACATTCAAATTTGGACATACACTCTAGATCCGCTGCAGGTATTAATGATGTTACAAGAAAAGACGGGTTTGAAAAGACGCTTGAATGTTTGAATGTTTGAACGAGTGTGTCAATGTTTGAGTGTGATTGAATCTGTTTGAATGTGATCTCAGTGCAGCACACTTGGGGGGTTTGTAACAAATTAACAATTTAAGAATGGTTGCAATATGTTCAAACTGAATGAAAGAAATATAAATCTAATAAATATCTGAATTGTAAAAATATACAAACTGACAAAGAGAAATAAAATGACTAGAAATTAATCTAAGCTAAGCCTAATGTGCGTGAGAAAAACAAAACAAATACAAAAGAAAAGAAAAGAACAAAGCTCACCAGCTGGCCAAATGTGATGGCTGGCAGTGACCAGTGAAATATATAGTAGATTAGTGTCCTTGCATCTCAAACATCAGAAACAAATGAAAAAAGGTAAGTTTTAAAAAATGAGAAACAAAATATATACTAGGAGAGATAATTGCTCCCAAATTATTGATGACAAAAGAAAATACTAAACAAAAGAAAGTGATTCGGGAATAAATTAACTCTTTGGCGGAAAAGCTAATTTTACAAAATCACAATTTTGAAGTGGTGCTCTCATTCAAAATGAAATATAAACGTATAACAACTTAATTATGCCATTAAAGTATATATTTTCTGAAAGGGTATAAAATTTTCGTTTAGAAAATTATAAAGAAATTTTCTCAAAAATTACATGCTGATGTCAGCATTATTACAAAAACGCACAAAAAAGAATTATTTTTTTATAAAAATAAGAATTTTCAAAGTAAAATGTGCATAAAATGTTTCAAAATTGGTTTCATAGCACGAAAACACACATAGAACCTCAAAAATATGTTGTTAGCCAATGCTCAAAATTTTGCTGAAAAACCTTTATCCAATCAAATATTGTAAACATTTTTCTAACCGTGGAAAAATACATAAAAATCAATAATGAAAGAAACAAACATCTGGTAATAACAATTTCAATACAAGTCACAATTTTGGGTTGCTTTTCACATGGAAACTTTCAAAGCATGTCTTACAAATGAACTTTTGACATTTTTCACAAAAATTGGAAGTTTTCTTTCTGGTCTGTTTTCCTTGAGCATCCCGGTTGTAAGCGCACACTGTACAACATTTTCTCACGGGATGGCGACTTGAGGGGAAATGTTTGCCCCGTAACCTCACTTCCTGTAAGTGTAATTGCCTAGGATCAACCAATTCAGCATTTCTTTTATCCAGCAATGGCTGTACTAGTTGATGAATAAGCGTAGTGCGGTATATGCGATGTTGGCGACGTTGCGGTATGACACCAGGAAAAAGTGTGGTGTATAAAACAAATGAATTTACTATACCGAGCTCTACCAAACGGAAGAATAATTTCTTCCACCATTTTCTTGTTTTCCTTAGAATGCTGTAACTAGCTATCTTCTGGTCACATTTATCAACACCATTCATATAGCAATTATATTGGTTGATCATTTTTGGTTTTGGTGTTGGCTCTTCTTCACCGCGTCGCTGCACTTCTTCGATCTCATTGCCATGCATGCTGGAAATAACAAAAACATCACGTTTGTCCTTCCAGTGTACAGCTAGAAGGTTGTCTTTATGAACAAAAACACTTTCGCCTTTTTGAAGAGCTGTTTTAGTAAATGTAACTGGGAATTTGCCACGATCTGCTCAAACTGTACCACAACAATAAGTGGCCTTTGTTGCAAGATAATCGACTAACGGTATTGTAGTGAAAAAGTTGTCAAAATATACATTGTGGTTTTTGTTCAGATATTTTGATAGCAAGTCAGTCACAACCCTATACGTCAATCCCTTTTCTGGACATTGTTCACCTTCCCAGTGTATATTTGAAATTGTAAGCAGTATCCATTTCTTGCGTCCGCCAATACCCAAACCTTGATCCCAAACTTCGTTGGCTTTTTGGGCATGTATTGGAGAAAGCTCACACGGCATCTTGTTCCCACCATTTGCTCATCTACTGACAACTCCTTAGAGGGACTGTATGCAGCATTGAATAACTGATTCATTGTATGATGAAGCCCACCAAGTTTGTAAAGTTTGTATTCAGGTGAATCCTTTTCGGGTGTTTTAGTATTGTCGCCAAGATGAAGAAACCGAAGAATTTCTTTATATCGGTGGATGGGCATGATTGAGGAAAACCATGGAACATTACAAATGCCATCCTTCCTCCAATAACTTTCAATTTCTGGAAGTCTTACAATACCCATAGCAATTGTTATTCCTAGAAATGCTTGTAGCTCTTCTGAAGTAATGGGCTTCCAATTGTTACCATTCCCTGAAACCTGGTCATGATATCGATTGCTTTCTGTAACAATTTTCTGAAGTACATCATCAGTGAAATACATTCTGAAAGCCTCAATTGGTGATTTTATATTGATGGCACATCTATTGATACCTGTGTACTCATCAAATGGAAGTTCTGCATTTGGATTTAGAAATGGTACCTTCAAATCCTTCCATAATGGTTCATCATCGGCTTCATTTGATGCTTTTCGTTTATTTACTTTCTTGTTCTTTTGTGTATTACCTTTCTGTTTTGACAACTGCTTTGGTTTTGCTGTTTCTTTCAGTACATCATTTTTCCTGGTAGTTTTTGTCGGTTTGTTGTTGGCTTGGGTGCGTTGTGTTTTGATAGTTAGACTTGCTATCATGGAAACATTTTCGTCGGGCGTAAAATTAATCTCAATAGCTTTGTCCGCCTCGTGTAAGTCAAAATATCATCACTGACTGCTTCATCAAGATTTGATGTTGCATTGTTTTCATCAATTTCTCCATTATTGTGCACCTTGAAAATAAAAAGCTCAGGTGAGAAAAGTGAAAGTGAAAGTGAAAATGTAACTTTGTGCATGTGTGGTCATGGAGTGCAAGTCCTATTTCTGCCCTTATTCAGAATGACTAAGAAGTGGATATCATATAAGATAATTTTACTTACTGTTGCATGGGGTAAAACAACATCGCCATCTGCATCTTGAGCTGGAAGTGGAGAAGGAACATTGTCATCTGAAACATTTTCATCTGAAACCAAAACAGATTCCCTGAATACTGGCTCGTCTTCGTCAATATTTCTGACCATTTGGTTATAATCAATATCTGATATTTGACAGAGCTCATTACTACCATCATCTGAGTCTTCAGAATCAATCTCTTCATCACTATCACCGTCATCTGATTCCATACATTTAGCAATAACTTCTTCTAGAGTGTAGCTTGTTTTTTTCCTGTTTTCTGCCATTTTCAGTTTTGTTTTGATAATGAATTAGTGTATTTGTTATGTCCACTAATCTAAATGTACTGATCCACTGTTGATTTTCCGTCTTTGTGATCCTATACCTAACTGTACATAGCAAAAAACCACTTGTTTTTTCCGTATGTTGGCTGTATTTACTTATTTGTTATTGGGGGGTCGTTAACGACCCCCTTTTCCGCCAAAGAGTTAACAAAGTTAGAGTTGCAAACTCTGCAACATTCCAATTTATTCAACAAGTGACATACCAGCCAGTTCTTTCAATAAATCAAGCTCGGACACGCTCGTATTTTCGCTTGCATTACAATATCAAACCAGGACTTTTCGAACTACATCGTCTTTGCTGAACTCGACTTTTGTGATGATTCCATATTGGTAAGTTTTCGAAATAGAAGAGTCGTCCAACTTGGATGCTTTGACTTCTGTTGTACCATTTGCTTTGATTCATCAGATTTGGTGCATGGTTTAACAGCTAAGACTCGAACCAGGTATTGTAGACCTTCTCGTTTTCTCTCATCAGCTTTGTTGGATTGTTGGATAGGATCATATCTCCAACAGGACTTCTGTCATTGTTTCGTCCCAGAAGCAGACGATTTGGTTTGTTCAAGTCCATACTCTCAACTTCGACTTTGCTTCCATCACAGATTGGCAAATCGTTGATGGTGTTTGATATTACAGAGGAGAGCGTTTCCCACTGTAATAATGACAGTCTTTCATTTTTGATGTTCTTCTCAATGGATTTGTTGACTCCTTGTATCTTCCTCTAAACTTTCCCATGCATTTTGTGCCCTCCAACAGGGCATATTGAAAACTCAATACCTTCACCTCTGTGAAGTTTTGACTGAATGTCTTTGTAGTCAATCTTCATTGTATCGCTCCCCTTGACCAGTTGGCTACCACCACCACAGTAGAGCTTTTTAGGATATCCATGGTTGCATGCAAAACGGGTGTCTGTGACTGGGCGAATATGAAGAGTAGGGTCCTGAGAGATCCACTTAAGATGCTAAAAATGCAGGTGCAATTGTCAGATTTGATTCTGAAATCGGTCCCATAACTACTTCAATAGACGTCTTTGTGAGATAACGGTATCTTTGACACATTTTCCTGATGGTTTTGATCAACGAGCGACCTTCAATGATGGAAACCTTTTTCATGATGTATCTCAATGTTGTTTCGTTCTCCAACTCGTTCCACTCCTGAATGCTTACAGACAGGATGATTCCAATGGACGTCCAGAGCGATACTGTAGGCGATTGGAGAATCCTTTTCAGGGACAGGGACGCAAAATGTGTCCTTTGACAAGTCTTTCATCGCAGAAGTGATCTTGCCAACGATTGAAACTTCTTCACTTGGAAGGATTCTTCCAGTGTAGAACAATACCCCATCTTTCAGTATTCTCGAATTTCTTTGGCACAATGAATTTATGAACTTCTCTTGTATCAGCTCTGTAGAAGTATTCTTCAGATGATCTGATTTCAACATCTGCCAATGGCTTCACTTTGTTTTCCAATGACTTGATTTCCTTTTCTGTTAATGGATGCGATGGAAACTTCATCTTCTGACGATTGTGTTGGTTGGATTTGATCTGCTGACAGAAGCGAATGACGTATCCAAGAATTCTGATGGTCTTGGTAAACGAGTGCTGGTTGGGATTGATAAGATATTCAGAGAAGGCGTAACGATTTTTGACTTCATCGTCTATCTTAAAAACATGGGATTCGACTTCTCTTTGCATCTCGACTGTATCAGGGTCATCCAGTTTGATTTCGTCAGGTTTCTATATTGGGAATTTTGGCTGGTCAAGTAACATCCAAGGATGTCCATTCATCCATAAAGACTCTTGACATACATCTTCCAGAGTAGTGCCTCTTCAAGTGCCGATGTCTGCTAGCATGTTGCTTGAATTGATATAAAACCATTGAGTCTTGGTTGTAAAGCGTTGTATCTCAATCACCCTGTTCCTGACCCATTGTTTGAGTAGTTTCTGAGTGTTGGTGATCCAGAAAAGGCTGATCTGACATCATTGTGGTGTTTTTTAAATGATTTTCTCACAACTTCACTAGTGTAAGTGAGTGTTTAGGAGTGATGCGTAAAGCTCTGCTCTTGGTAAAGACTTTCGGGACAACTCTTGATCTTGACAAGACCATTTCACAGGAGTAGTTGCCTGATCGTCTTTGGAATCGAGCATAAATGCATGAGCAGATCATTGTCTGGCTGGTATCACCAGAGTCAATTGTTTGGACATCAAAATTGATTGCATCTTCAGGAATGATTGCACGTCGAAATCTCAAGCTGTTTATTTCTTGTATCATGTCAAAATGAGATTCCCATAGAGGACGTAGATAATCTGGAATCTTGTCATCCCAGTCCAATTTTCTGTAGACCAATTCCTGGAGGTCCATTTTCATTGCAGCTACAATTGGTGTGACATTTCCAGTCAGGTCAGAGATTTCTGCTACCTTTGATGCACAGTGGCGACGCGTGAGTTTTGAAGGAATAAGGTTGTCAGCAATTGAAGGCTTTTTTCCCCTACAGTTCTTGGAAAAGTTGAATTCACCAACGTTCAGTGCCAGTAAATCATTTTTCGGGAACTATCGCATTCCTGCTACATGAATAGTCTCACCATCGTCAGTTAATTTGGCAAGAGGATCTTCACCGGAGAAAGAAACACCTTTAAGTTGAAAGCCTCCTTTATTCAGCACAACTTCAACATTATCTGCCAACTTGTGGGCAGACGCAATGGAATACTCTCCAGTGATGCAATCATCTACGTAGATGTCTTCCTGCACTACCTTGTTGACTTAAGGATACTCTTCTTTTGACAACTCAGCTACCTTGCGCAATGCATACTCTGTTTGGTTTCCTGATGATCGAATACCATATATCAATGTCTTGATGATCTTCTCCTTGGGAATCTTCGTTGGGTTAAGATCTTCCTCCCAGATGTATCTTTGGAAGCACCAGTTAGGTTGATTAAGTTTCACCGTGTTGTATATCTTTTGTACGTTAGTATGTATACCAACAGGATACATTGACCATCTGATGACAATCTCTTGGAGCTTATTCAGGTTGTTACGGTCTTTCGCAAGTATGTCGTTCAGACTGTATTCACTTGAGGTGGCTTGTGATGCGTCGAAGACAATCCTGCAAGGAGTACTTACAGAATTTCCTTTCCATACAGCTCGCCATGGAATATGATACTGGATGTAGTGGTTATTGAGGGTGTTTTGAAAGTCAAGAGGTAGATTGCTGAGATAATCTACGTATCCAAGCTGTTGTAGCTTCTTCTCTGATTCAATGATGTCGTCTTTATCCTTGGCATTGGCAGGTAGGTTCAGCTTTCGAAGTTGTTGGTTGAACACCTTTATTGCTTTGTCTTTGGTAAGACGTTGTTTTGAGTCTGCTATGAATGGAAGTGATGCAGATGTAGATGCTTCTACTAAATTGACGGTGACGTTAATCAGTTAATAAGAGACTGCTCAACTTCTTCCTTTATGCTGACAGCTTCATATTCGTTGTGATGTTTACATTCTTTGCAGAGTCTGCATGTTGGACATCTATATGTGATCTCACAACCAGTTGCTTCAACCTTTTCAAAAATCGCTGTTGGGTTGAGACGTTGACTTGTGGTGAGGGAACTTCAAGCTGGTGTTCACATTGCTGGTAGCCAAGAAGAGGTACTTCTTCCAGCCGATCCTGGTCTTGTCTCAGATGATACCTCAACACGTCGGAGGAGTTGAAGAAGTTGTTATGAATATCTGTGAAGATCTGGTGTGGTCCACCGATGACTCCTCTCCTGCCATCCGAGTTAAAGAACGAGGATTTGTAAATCGAGAGCCCTGATGGTAGTTGATAAATGAGCTTTGGATGGTAGCGTAGGTATTTGATGATCCCTATCATCAGATGGATTTCACCGCCAACTATAGGTGGAAGCTGAGGAAGTGGCTGTGTTCCTCCACTGGATTGGTAATCATTGATGACATCCTTTTCAACTTCTCCTAAAGGGTAAATTGGGAAGTCTGATGTAATTTGAACAAGACAGATACCGGACATTGTCACATTCTTACCATCGTGGAGGGGCAAAGTTACATGATAACTTCCGGTGGACTTGGTTACAGACCTTCCAACACCTCTGAGATTGACGGATTCGCTGTCGAATTGAGTTGCCATTCGTCTAAGCATCTTGACCGCTTTAGTGGAGATGACAGCATCACTGCAGCCATTGTCGTAGAATATGTTCAATCTGTTGCCATTGACTGTGATAGTTTGACGCAGATAAACACCTTTATCAGCAATTGAATCCTTTGTTGATGACACTGGATGGAATGAGTAGCAATTTGCATGGAATGTCAGTTGGATCTGCTTTGCAAAACTTGGAAGGTTGGAGCTTCTCATACATCTTGCTTTGAACTTGGCGAGGACCTCTTGATTGTCCTGGTGATCCTTGTGTTCTTCACAAACTAACACATGTTTCTTCACCGGATACTTCTGATGGGTGGGGTATGGGCATGCAAAGTCGGGTTGACATTTCCCATCAAGGTGCTTCCCACGAGATTCATCAGCACCAGGCAGTAGACATTGGAAGCAGAATCCTTTTTCTTTCAAGACAGCGCGTCGAGCTGCAGGTGTCTTCTCAGCAAAGCTTTTGCAGGTGTAATACTGAACAATCTTCGTGCCACCGCGACCATTGGACGACAAATGTTCAGCTGATGTTGAAGGATCACCACACAGTTGACAGCATGGTTCTTCAGTGTTGGCTGATTGGGCGTAATGCGAGTTGAATCTCCTTGATGGCTGACTTCTTTTTTGGTTGGATGGGTGATTGGATGGCTCCTTCTTGTCACTTTGATGGCCATCAATGACAATCTTCTGTTGATTGAGCTTCTCTTCCTTCTCAAGGAAGGTTAGCAATTTTTCCCAAGTCTTCCTCTCCGTTGGCTCTTCATCAGCAATGCTTGAGAGGAATCGTGTCAGTCTTCCATCCCCGAGTTGTTGGTAGATCTTGGGAAGAGAATCACCGTAATAGAAGTTATCTTCAATGCCATGTTGACGTGCAAGCAGCATTACTTCACGTATGATGTTGGAAAACTTGCTAATTGCGTATACAAGTTTTTCAGGATCGCGACTTTTGCTGAGGTCTGGCTTTGATAGAGTTTGTAACTTTTTGGAGAGCATAGTTTTGGTATTTCCAAAAGCCTTCTTCAATCTTGCCCAGATTTCGTTTTGTAGATCTTGAGAAATACATTTCTCAATTTCGTCAAGGTTTTGATGGATATCTTCAAGGACAAAAGCACTGGACCTCTTCTTGATAATGTCTGCATTTGTGACTTCTCTTGTGTAGGCAAGGCTCAGCTTCGACTTGTAGTCCTTGGCTGATTTGATGTAGTCTTTGATGGCTGCCATTGTTTGTTTGAGCTTCTCAATAAGTTGGCCATCGTCTAACTTCAAGGCAAGACTTTTTCGACGAAGATCTGTGCGATACGACTCCAGCTTGGCCATGGTTGTGTCAAGTTCAGCTGGGACGCTTCCATTGATTGGACTTTCATCAATAATGTCAATGATTTCTTCTATGATGACGGAAAACTCGACTGTTGCATCCTCATCGGTTGCCATTGTTGTGTCGTCAAGAGAGACATTTGACAGCTGGGATGTGAAATGAGTGAGTGAGGTTGCTGTTTTTGGTGGAAAAAAGGAGGAACAAGATGGATTGATTCACCTCTTCATTTTACCATTTTGTAAGTTTTAACTATAAAATTACTGAATGTGATTTCAATGAAGACAAAAATTTGAAAAGCACAAACGGTCCATTACTCACACAAAAATAGACATAAGTAAGATTTTTCTCTCCCCCAATTGAGGGAACAGTAATCAATTAGGAGAAGAAAAAACTCCTGAACTGGCGAATTCTCCCAATGAACGGTACTGGATCGAGAGAAAATCCAGCGAAGCTACTGAGTTCTTAGCTTTATTACTCCGAGAATAAGACAATGAGAATTTATTTTATTTTATTTTCCTAGCATTATGACCGGCAGTTGACTTGCTTATTCTTACTCTAAAGAACCACAAAAATGTTTGAACGTTACACTAAATAACTACCAGCCACAAAGAGCAAAGACCCTTTTTTATAATATATACGGTGAGGAGATGGATATATATAATTATGACTTCCTCCTTCTTCCTAAGCCTAAATGAATTATGAAATTGGATGAATGGAATATGTACTGGTAAAGAGAAGCTGAGGAGTGGTGGGTCGTATGTATGATTGATGCCACTAAATAGTAAGAAGAGGGAAGGTGCACTGCTAAAAGATTTTATTGAATGCCATCATTCCACATAAAAATACATCACTTTATTTTTTCACATGCTGTCGGTCGCTGGCATTGTCTTTGGATCGAGTTTTCATAATAAAAACTTCCTTACCTTAGTGTTGGAGATACAACAACCAATATTCGATACTGTCTTTAGAAGGAATGCATGCGTATGTAAAGGCCAACGTATAAAATCTTTTGTTACTTTCAAAGTGTTGAATTACAAGCCGCACTCACAATAATTAAACTGTTTTAACTATCAAGTAGTTCACCATCCATAAATCAACCACGGTTGTAAAACAGTCTCTATTCCAGCTAAATGCGGAAGCAGGTCACAACTCAGGACAAAAAATCTTGGAATTACACACGGACGTACAAACGCTAATGAAAGATCAGCTGCTCTCCGCGCTGACCAAAAATACTTGACGCGCCAAATTTTCACTTTGCATTTTCTTAACGCAGGCCCCTTTTTTCCCTGGCCTTTATTGGCGTAACTTTTGAAAAGTCCACGGCCAGACTCTCACAGACAAACATCTAACGCCGGTCCTTTTAACGGCAAGTCATGAAAATTAACGCCATTGTTGTTGTTTCGAAGAAGCAGAATAGTTCACATTTTATAGTTTTGCTATCTTTGTAACAAAAGTACACGTCATTTCTGAGATTAAGATTTATAGCTATTGTTTCCGTTACAAAATTCACCCACCTCAGTCCCAGACTTTACTGCTTTTGTATTCTTTTGCGAAAATCGTTTTAGATTTTCTTTCTGCAATATCCCTCAGTTTCTCCAGTACCGTATTTGCCCTTTGTTCGAAAGATATTTTTTTCGAAACATCACTGTATTTAGTCGGTTTTACCAAAGTCATTAAGAAATATAATGATTATGATTTTACATAGGCCTTTTTGAGCCCTTATAACTTCAAAACTCCGGCAAAAAAGTGCAAATATATTTATGTATTCGTAATCAAGAAAGATGGAAATTTTAATGAAATGAGCTACGTAGGTTACGTAGAAAAAAGCTCATTTTTTTCTTCTTCGTTTTTCTTCTTCCATTTTACATTTTTCTTAAAACTTACGAGATCATATTATTTCTTTGAAATATCTTTCAGACAAGGGTAAATTTGTTAAAATTCTTCAAGACAGCGCTGAGAAAAAAAATGTGCATAAAACCTTTGAGACAGACTTTAGAAATTTGCGGTGAAAAAAGGAAAACGTGCAAGTAGGAAAGATCATAATGTTGGACTTTTTTTGATTGACCCTAAATACGGCCTCACTAACTCAGGCAAGATTTATAAGGTTCGCACCATTAATTCGCACGTCATAAACTAATAACTAAGAACGTAATAACTCCCCACCAGTTCCAAAAGCAAAAATTGATAAGAAACCAATAAGAAGCATTCTGCATGTTTTTCGTTCATCGTCTTACCACGTCTCTTTACTAACTAAAATTATAAAATTCATAATCAGAAAAAATTCTTTTGTTGACATCTCTTGACATTATGGGGATTCAATACAGTGTTAATCCCCCTAATAGTTATCGTTTTATTCAAGTTGAGTTAAGACTTTGTTCACACGTTGCGGAAAAGAATCAACAGAGAAAAATCATTCTGAGAATGGACTTTCCATTACATATTATTAACCATCAGAGGGCGTTCACTTCTGCTCTCGCGAAGCTCTGACAGCGAAATAACTTTCATGCTGTCCACCAGGTAAAGCAAGTAAAAACTTTGCTTTGAATTATAGGGTGTGGTCGGCTCACTTGGGTGAAAAAAGTTTCATTCACCGGAATTCTTTCGTGTATGGTATTAATGGTGACTGAGCGAATTGGCTTTTTATTGTCTGGTTCATTCGCCTGGTAGTTCGAATCGTTTGAAGAAGAATGACCTTTTCATAAATTATAAATTATTTCATAAATTCATGGTCTATCTATTCGGTTTAATGTATTGCGGTAAGTATGAAAGTTTCCAAACATGAGAATTTTTTCGCAATATCAAAAAGGCAAGAAATCCTGGGTACGAGGTTGACCTTGTATCAGACATCAACAAGAACACTGAACTTTTTCGTAAGTTAGTAATTCTATGATAATGAAATTTTGTGTGTTTGATGTGCGCCGACGCCCTTAACTTGAGATATTCAAGCGCCCCACTCTAATGAGCGCCTCTCTCTTCGAAAATGGGTGCTAATTAAAAAAAGGTTTTTCAGGCCAATAAAAATATTCGCGTCTTAGAAGATCTTTATTTTTAAATGCACGAGGTTTCTAAACTTTGTTCGCTGTTGGCGTGCGTAAGACCCGAAAAACGTTGTTTTCACTATGTTAGTTAGAAAAATGCACCTTTCCTGAATTTCAGTTTAAACACCGTGTTTTGGCCTAGTTTACAATGTCAAAATTATTTCTAATTATATATAATAATAGTTATAATTACTTAATAATAAAATCAAAAAATTAGTGAAACAAAAAAATTAGGTACGAGGTCAAAACATGGCGTTTAAACAGAATTCGGGAAAGTGTATACAGGAACCTTTTTTCACATAGTTGCTATGCCAACTGTTGCTAATGGACTTTTAAATACTGTGATGGAATTTTTGTTAATTTACGTCTTTTTCAAGAAAGAGCATGTTTTACTGGACTATTTCTCCTCACCATGAATTTACGGAGAAAAGCCTTTATATAAAAATGTTTGGATAAACGTAACATGACTATACTAGCACCCTAAACTTAAGTGAGGATTGTCAGTTGACGAAGATACAATGCAAATGCCAAAGGCCAATTTTCATTAAACAGATTTTCCGCGCGGCGCGGACGAAGAAAAGGACGTCGAGTGAAATCACACATATGCGGATCTAATAAATTCTACCAAAAGCGTCCGCAGAAAAGTAATAATATTTTTATTCCAGTGAGTACCAGGCTTAAAAGAGCCTCGTATAACAGAATCATGCGTTTTCCATGCACACGAATAAAAATATAAAATTTCCCTTCCATTTTCTGAATTAATAAACTTTTTATTATCAACAAAAGGGAAATCCCAAATGTTTGTAAAGTGTAAGTGAGTTATTGTTTTGACACAATAATAGAATATGAATTTAAATCAGAAAACACGATGACAATGTGGTTATTTTTAGATGCACAAAATATCTGATAACGTTTCAACAATTATTCTAGTCACTTTGGCAACGAATTGGTTTCTTGTTAGAGCTTGTTATTCGAAGAAAGAAAGAACTTGTAAGTATATTAAAATATTTTTTATTTTCTTTAGTCATTTTCAACCTATAATTTTAATATTATATACATTAAAATATATTCAAAATTTCTTGAATTATATTAATTTTTTAAGTATGAATTTTTAGATCTCAGTTAGCTATATTTCTGAAAGTAAACAAACTATTTTTTATTGTGTTGATAAAACACTGTTATTATATTATGCAAAATTTTCTCCAGATTTGAACTGTATAAATACAGATTTCCTCACCTAGAGATAAAGAACAGGTTAGGAAACTTTTTTGTTCGTTTAGATAAAGTTGATGCATTTATAAACATTACATATTATCATCATAAAGGCTATAAAAAATTTAGATTGGATGTAAAGGACTTGCCTAGAAGTTGAAGAATGTTTTTATCAGGTTAAATACAACCTAATTATACCCTGTATAAACTTAAAATCAAACAAATTTCATGAAAATACAGATAAAGTGCTAATGTTTATTGAAAAAAATATTTTATTTTCATTTCATTTCTGACCCCTCAGGAGAAACAAATAAATGGAAAGTTTTTCCAAGTGTATTTAATTAACCTACCAAGAAGTGTGCACATTTTTGGTAGACAATGACTTTATCATTAGTATTATATTCCATGTTGAAACATTTAATAATTATCAAGCAAAGAACAAGAATATTTATAAACAATATTATATATATATATATGTCACTTGGAAAGTCATCTACAAATTTGTTTTCTTCTGTTCAGCTTTGTGTATTAATACAATGAGTTATATGCAACCAAATCTAACAATCTGTGTATGTTTATGTTTACCTAGCAATTATCAAATCATGACAATCAATAAAGGTTTCATTTTAATATATTTGCTTATTTGAATATTTAAACATCCCTTATAATTTATTTAACTTTCATAATGCATTATAATATTTTATGAAATGCATAGAGTGTATGTAGTTGGTATTAAAATATGCAGTATAGGTGTATAGTGGTACTGTGACGTGGCTATGGTTCACATACAGGTATATAAACCAAAGGGACTTATGTATTGATATGTGGTAAGATATGCTGATGCTCGGTGAGAAGAATTTTAATAGAAATGTCAGTTGATACATTAGAAATACAATATAAGTATACATGGTCTAATGTTGGTCTACTGTATATTACAGTTTGAATAATTCCACTCATCTAAACTTCTGATGTCTCAATTACCAAGTGGTACATTATATCATTGCCTCAGTGTGCTTCTTTAACACCTGAGCTATCTCCAGTGTTCCTATGAGATGTAAGGAGTTTGTATACAATATAAGATAGTATCTTTTCTTGCCTTATCCTGTTTGCCTCCATACTTCTCTTGTAACTTTTATTCTGTTTTCCTTTATGTACCAACTTTTTTAGGTGTGTTATAAACTGTCTGAAGGCTTGGCCAAGGGACAAGATCTTTATTGAAGCATTCATCTGGTGTTATGAAATCACAATACAGCTTTTTGCATTATATAATAACTTGGTCCAATGCAACATTCATAAAAAAATATACCTTCCTTTCCTTACTTACTTGAGGTATATCAGGATGGCCACTAGTCATTGAAACATGGAACATTTTGAGGTCATGGAAAAAGTCATGGAAGTTTTCCATGTTAGGTGACTTTCAAAAAATGGCCAACATACAATATTTTATTTTCTTTATTTTGCATACAGAAGGCATTTATTCAGAACAAATGGCCGCACTTGAAATTCTGCAAAAAGTGGAAAGTCACGAAATTTCTTTTCTAATTGAATGACCACTTTCATTTTCCTTTTCTTCATTGTTTCCCAGAAGGAGGAATCATGAAACATAATACTAATGCTATATTCTTAGTAGTATTGAGCATTATGAAATCCATTCTGTATTGCACACTGGAAGTATTGCTGTTATGACAACACTTAATGTTTTTGTATATAATAGGTTTATGAATGTTAAATAATTATATAATCTGTTTTTCCTTTTGCAAAAGGTAAAGCATTTTTCCAAAGCAACTTGTTATTATGTATGATGCATACTTTTTTATTAATCATTTTATCTTCCATGAATTGTTAAAATTCCAAGATTTAATTTATTCTGCCTCTATTTACATTAATGGAATTCTAACACGCCTTTTGTAAATTCTACAATAATTGTAATGACTTTTCATCAATTATTCTTGATTGATTTAATACATTGGCCTTTTATGTAAGCATTTTCTCTATGCAGAGCTGCACACATTGTGAAACAGGAATTGTGGTTGCCAAAATAAGCAGCTGGCGGATCTAGAGTTATATCAAAAAGCATAAAAGAATAATGTGCATATAAGCTCATTGGTGGTACAGACTGAAAACTGAAATTATGCTTATGTGTTCCAATTTTGACATATATACCTCTAGATCCGCCATTGATAAGTGATTTTTTAAGAATATATAAGTGTTTGATACACACTCACATATCAATCACTCCTCTTATGCATTTTCAAACTTCAATCATAGACATTTGTCACTCAATGTATATATGCCTTGTGAAATTTCGAAAATTGATTTTCATCAGTTTTGAAGATCTTGCCCTTTTAATTTCTTGCCTTTAACTTTAAAAGTAAATCGTGATCTGGTATAAGGAAAGGAGTATACCCTAAATTCAATAGTTTCAATAGTTTTTCACTATTTCAATATATGATTTCGCCATCTTTCCATTTCGGTATTATTGACCACTATTGGTATAAACTACTTTTAACTGTATTATGTTATGTTTCTGATATTGTGCACATTTTAGATACTTGAATTTGCAGATGAAATCTTGTGTGCACTAAGGGGTTGCAAAATTCAGTCAATATTGGATGTTCTCCGTAAGTTAATTATGAAATTTGAGCATTTTACCTCATCATTTTTTTTGTATGTTGTAATTTTTCTCGAATTTTTCCTGCAAACAGTCATTAGCATGTTTCTTTTGGAAGACAATTTTGTATAGTGTTAGGAAAAAGTGATTTTATTATTGTTTGTATTTTGATCTGTCCCAGTGGGCAAAATCTTCAAAAAATCTCTTTGGAGGAGTGTTTTCGATAGGAATGACAAACTATATCGCCTGCTCTTTCAATAAAAAAATACTCCTCCACATAGACTTTTTAAAGATTTTGCCCACTGGGTATTCTTACACTTTCATAACTAGCCTTTCAACATATTTATTTCATTTTTAATAGTAGTGTGGTAGCTACCCATGGTGTTGGAGATCAATTAGGGCCTGTGAGTGATTTAAAACCAAGAGAAAAAACTGTAGAACGTGTTCAAGTTCATGAACAGAAGAAAGCAGTAGACCTTTTGACACATCCCACCATGGGTAAAGACAAAGAATATGAAAAATGGGGTAAGTACTTTTCAAAGGAAGAATATCGCGGTAGTACACTGCAGTATACTTCTGTTTAACGAAGCCCCAGATAAACGGAACTTTTCTTTAGTGGGACCGAATCAGCTGGTTCCTTTAACACCATTTCACGAAAGTTCCACTTAACGAGTGATTTACTTAAGGACATTCGTTGAATGGGACTGCTTTCTTTGGTCCCTTGATAGTCCCAGTTAACGGAAGTATACAGTATCAGTATTTAGATAGCAGAGGAGTATGCAAGACAAAGGGTGAGAGTAATGCATATTAACTGAAAACCTGACTAGTTCTCCTAAAATGTTCCGTTTGAAAATTTTAACTTCAGATCAGTTCTTTGTGAACATTGTTACAATTCTAATTTAATCCTCTTAATTGTTACTGCAAATCTATAATCAAACAAACTCATTCCACACATTCAAGAATCCCTATTCACATTGCTGTCCAACCAGAATACAAAAAGGAAAAGGAAATGATAAAATGTTCTTTTAGAATCTGTCAACATCTTCTGCAATAATCTTCGCTTTATTTGAGTTTTGTCTGCTCTTGAAACAATACCTGATATTAAAGTCACGATTTCTGTTGTTTCATTGATATAGGTTGCCAGATCAACAATTGATTCCGCTATGTTCCGTTGTAATATCACGTGTTCTTTTAACAAGAATTTCACCGCTCTTGTTGTATATTGCACAGTGGCATATCCGTAGGTATGTCGAAAATTGTGGAGGAACGCATGAACATAATTTTTGTTTTCAGTCAGTATCACCAATTGTTTTTTCTTTTAAGATTTAATACCTAACATTCTCCTCCACAAATTTCGAGGTACCTCTAGTGAAGAGTAGGGTTCGTGTTATACCCTCATTTTAATACAGTGGGATCTCCAATAAAGCGAAAACCACCGACTGGTGACCTCGTGGTAGAGTGCTCGCCTCCAGTGGGGGAGGTCAGGGTTCAAATCCTGAGTCATGCCAGCAACTTTAACAGTATTAATCGATCCACTCAACTTGGCACTCAGCTTGAGTGCCGGGGTTGGTGTAGACGTGCGGCTTCCGTTGCCCAAATGGGAGCTTTAAATGCTCTAGGACCTCCTACTCCATGTCTCATAGATAAAGTCTCTGTAAAACGGACACCCCTTTCCCCTTTCATGCACAAATGGCGTCTGTATTACAGAGATCCCACTGTGCCGTTTAAATGATGAATGTATTACTGCACTTCTCTTTGCTGCAAACAATTCTTGAATATCGGCAAGTTTCTGTTAGATTATTTCGTTTGTTTTTTTCCTGTAAATCAAAATAATATTGAACTGTATGTCTACAGTTAAGCCTCTGTACTTCCAACCAATTCGAAGGTTCCTTTCGCCTATGATTTCTATATCAATCAACCCACAAAATCTGTTGTATTCAAACTTTAAAGTGCAAAGTAGTACAAACAATTACTTCATATATAGATTATCCTGAAGATGAAACATGTAACTTTTCGCATATGTGGCTTTGGATAAACATAACGGTTTCATACTATCCGAGCTGCTGGCGTGTTGGATTTTTCCTTTTGATTTTTTTTCGTTGAGCGTTATCTCTCGGATCTCATTTCTCATGTAGATTATTATAAGTGGAGGATCCAAAAAAATTGTAAAAGTGTTTGGTTGGGCGGCGAAGAAAATTTTCGTTCTTAAACCTAATAAAACTTCTAATAACAGCAATTTTAGTCTTTTTTTAACGAAAGAAAAGGGATAGAAATTACTTTTTTTGGAGATACAGTATTTTCTGCAAATCTTTGTCTGTAAATTTTCCAAATATATTTAAACGTGCTGGTTGGACATTTATAAAATCGCTTACCACTTCAATGAAATATTGTCAAGGATGTTTTTGGTTCTCGTTTGAAAAGGAATCGTTTTAACGAAGCGAATCATTTTAATCCCAGACGTTACATCCTTAGAAGAACAAATCCTGACCACGCCTGGTGTGTGGTTTAACAAGTTAAAAACACAAAGAAAATCTTCGTTAATTTACGACTTTGTTCAGTAGAACAAAGTCGTAAATTAACGAAGATTTTCTTTGTGTTTTTAACATTTAAACTTATAAACATTTGAAGGTTTTCCATTCCGCCCTAATATCTGCTTACTCAGCATGAGGCAATAAAAGTTTAACATTTCGTTTCACACTTTTTTTAAATACACTCGACGTGAAATTCAACTGTTCTAATTTTAGTTCCCTTCACCAAATACATAAGCAGCTGCTAGTGTGACCCCAGTGGGCAAAATCTTCAAAAATTCTCTGCGGGGAGTGTTTTTTTAATTGAAACAGCAGGCGATATTGTTTGTCATTCTTATAGAAAACACTCCTCATAGACTTTTTGAAAATTGTGCCCACCGGAACAGATGTATTTGTTCTGAATGTTAAAAGTTGCAGGAATTTTTGCAGATTTCAGTGTTTATGGGAAGTCCTTTCAATTAGAACTTACATAGTGACTGTGTTTTGACGCAATAGTTTTCACTCACGCTCCTCTGAAACTTACTATCGCCCATGCTAAATTAAATTTTTCGTGCACCCTGCAACAAAGGATATAAAATCTTTGGGGTGAGAGTTGCGACGATGGAAAGAAGGTCACATTCTGTAATAAAGTGTTTAGATTGATAAAGCCTATAGCAAAAAAAAAAAAAATATTCGTGAAATTTTATTTTCTCGCAAATAAACCGTTTTTCTCTCGCAATGCTCGGGCAATTGCTCCGCGCAAGAAAAAATATATAGAAAAACTCGCGAAATTTTCATGAATTGTAAGAGTTATTTACGTAAAAAAATGCAATATCTTTAATTGATCGAAAACATTTTAGAATGAGAAGTTTCAACGCGAGATTAAAGATGATTTACACTTGTTATTTATTGTAGATGAAAGGGTAACTGACAGAAAGGAAGAACAGCAGTGAGACGATCTTGGGTTTTTTATGTGTATATCCATAATAGTGATTAAAAAATAAGCGTTCTAACTAGAAAAAAGAGGGAAAAGTTGCAACTCGATTTTCTGTTTCTTTTATTAACTCATTTTCATTTTGACTTCATGTTCAGATGATCTAAAACTTTTCAGATGATTTGCGCAATCTTTACACTTTTATGATCGAAAAAACTTCGTTCTGATATTAAATTTATTGATGCCACTAATGGGTGACCATGGGTCTGGAAGGAGCAGCTGACCCATTTCTTTTTGTTCAAATGAGGGAATCCAACTGCTGACATCAGTACACGGCAACCCTCAGTTCTACTTATAACAGTTCATTGTCTTTTAGAAATTGAACAATAGTGGACAGCTTTTCTATGTTATGCAATAAGGTAGTAGAGAGAGGTTTCACTAAAGTACTCAAGGCAAAGAAATTCGAATCATCAAAATAGTGGGGCCATCTTTCAAGTTCGTTCAGATCTTGCTTTATTGTAGCATTACATATTACCGCTCCCATGTCTCGATGTCATAGACTTAAAAATCAGCCTAGTCAAATCTCTTTTCTTCGTTCTCGATAACAAAATAAAAAGAAACATGAAGACAGTGATGCTGAAACATATTCTTGGGTGTGACATGTTGAAAAGACTCTCCTTCGTCATACCTACCTGGCTTGTGTCTTTCATTTCCTTCTTCGTAGCTTTGGATCCTCCATTGATGAATGCTTTTGTTTTTGGAAAATACAGATTCCCAAAATGCATCAAAAGTTTCGTCATTTCTCTTCTGTCGTAGAACATTAACACCAGCAACAACGACAACCCGTGTCATCTCCTGACGTCCATTAGCAGACCAAGTAGGCAGTTGCAAAGATTTAATGAGATTATCAGTAAAACCTAACACTAATATTCCCAAAGAGTAAAGACTGATACGAGCTTTCATCTCTGTATCGGAAAGATTTAGTGACTACAAAGCTCATCGAACTTAGATAAGCAGATATAAGGACCATGTCTGTCCCTATCCGCCAAGTTTCAATCTAAATGAAGGAACCGTTCTCGCTTATAAGTGGACAGCTTATAAATTAAGGTTATATATTAAGAAAGTGGCTATACTTGGCCAAAAAGCTGTCCCTTTCTAGACACAGTCCTGAATTGACTTACGCTAGAAGTTTGAAGAAATTTCTTATGCCGATGTTTGCGAACTGAAGCGTGTCGTGGTCATTTGTTGGAAAATTAATTCTTGCAAACTGTTAAAAAAAAAATTGTGCCAAAAAACCCTCACCCATTTGTTACTTCAGTTTGTTTCATTCAACTAAATCCCAATCCGTGATTTATTAACTATTTACAAAGTAAGATTTCCCTACAGCACAATAAACTCAGTTGTCGAAAAGTTTATCGTCTGAAGTTTTTCCGCCGAAACTTTTTGTTCTTTTAATGTAGTGTAAACGCTGCTTTACTAAAAGTTAATCGAGCGGAGAAAAAGACACTACTGTGATTGGAAAGAAATCGATTGTAACTTATAACGGTAATACAGTATATGTAGCTTTAAAAAAAAAAGACAAGTTGTGACGTCAAAGATTTCTAAATTTAGCTTAAACTTCGCGAAAACAGTTGCCAACTGTCAGAAAATAGCATAAAATATCATGCTTGAGAAAAACATGAAAATCCATGCCGGCCTCCTATATTTTGTGGAGATGAAGTCAGATATGTCAAGCGAAACAAAATTGCTTTTGTGGAACGGAGATCAGCCTTTAATGTAAATGAACAAAGGTCGCACAGAACACACGGCGATTGTTGCACAATAGTTTTGGGTGTTCACACAATAAAACATTTTTTTGTTATAATGGAAACCGACCTTTAATCACGTTGTGACATCTTTCGTTGTGCGACAAGGCTTTCTTATTCACAATTAAATGTTCATTATTTATGTTATTGTAGTTAAACGCCATAGATTGAAACTAATGACACATTTGAATGTCTTTCACCAATAACTGTTTTTATCATTCGAATTGTTCTATTTATAAACCACGATTAATAGCCATTGTCAGAATTATATCACACACTTTAAAAAACAATATTTACTTGAGTACTTACCTAATATAATACGACTTTTGACATTTTTCGGTACGTTATTTTTTCATGGATGTCACTTTCTTTTATAATTCCACTCGTCCGATGCTTTTGAAGTTTCTTAAACTTGTAAATCATCGTTCCATTATTTATCCAATCGATTCCTTTGTTCAACCAAATCACAAACAAGTTCCGAATTTTTAAATTCTATTAAGAAATTAAAATGTTTATGCTAACTTGTTGCATTGGTATTGAAAGTAAAATTTTCATACACAATAATATTTCTTAAAAAGAAAGTATTTTTTACTTTCGAACTGCTTCCTGGATCTGGGGTAGGTAATCTCACTGCCCAAATTATAAATATTATGTTGTTTGGTGAAAACTTCTTTGAAAGATGTTTTAAGCTGAACTGAGCAAGAAATCTTTAGTTCGTAAAGCTTTCTCATAATTTTTTAGAAGAAATGTAGGGAATGATAAATTCAAGATAAATTCTTTGGAATTCTTCATTTGAACTGTCCACATAAGCGGTGCGTTTGTTTATCAGAACATTTTTCTCGAAAGCGACAGCTGAAAAGTTTAAGCCAATCAACAGAGAGCAAACATTTATCAACCAATGAAATGTATTTAAATCGCGACTTCAAGTCGTCTTTGTCGACATTTTGTTTCTTGCAGCGGGAATGTTATGAAGCTCTGGTTGGGAAAAGGAGTGAACAGATTCTGTATTGTTTCCTGTGGATTATGTACTTGCTACATGATAAATGATATAATTTAATTGCAACATTAAAGATTTCTTATTAATGCAAGAAGTTATTCTACAGCTTTATAGTTACAATAAATAAGATGGGCAATGCGCCTACTTCAAAAAAAGGCGATTCCGAAAATGCAGGTGAGGCTTATACCGATTTTTGAAGTTCAAATATCAATTATATAAACATCAAGCACAGTTCTGAAGGGGTTTTATCGTTCATGAATATGAAAGGATCTCTGTCCAGTTTTCTTGTTGAATAGTGAAAACGTTTAGCTACAATAGATTTGATTGACAAGATCTATATCCAACCTACATAATTAGGCCAAAATTAGTGAATCTAGGTCAGCAAGAATTGAAAACAATATGATATAACTTACTATATGCTATTGCCTGTTAAATGACCATCCTCAAGAACCATATATTAGATGTTACTTGTTGATGATTTTTAGCCTCAGAAATGTATTCCAAACGATTAATTGAAACTTTTGTGCAATAAAATTTCGCAGTTGTCGAAAAATGTCCAATTCATGGAAATTTGATTGGAGTGTTATTTTCCATAGTAAAAGGTTATATAGTAAATAATAAGGCAGAAATAAAATTTTGAACCTTTTCCAGAGAAATTTTAGCATTTCGCATGGATTTATTTTTCCCGAAAACAGTTCTCTGAGGATTTTTTTCTATTTTCACAAATTTTACTTTTTATAAATATTTTATTTAACCCATTTTGGTCAATTTCTTTATTTTTTGATGCATGAGTCTCCGAATTCATTATATCTCTGCTTAGGTGTATGTGGATGATGCGAAGGAATTTATTGATCAAGATTAAAAGGGGAAATTATAATAAAAAGATTCATAATTTTTTCACAATTTCCTTTTTCAATATGCTAATCCAAAGGAACAATGATTTTCTTTATCTATTCTGCATGTATTTAGTTTCACAAATCAATCCTCCAGGGATTTCTCATGAAGATTTAAACATGAAAATTTTTCCAGCAAAGAATTTCTCTTATTAAGGCAAACAAGTGAAGTCAGTCGCAGTCACTTGAATATTTTCACACTTTTTCTCTCTCTATCTTGATTAAATTTTCTAGTCATTATTAAGTTTGAGGTAGAGAGAATCCAATGCATAATGTCTGGTTACGATTGTGACTTTATGTATACGCTTACACGTTTCTCAAATTATGTCAAGTCTCATTTAAAATTCTATAATAACGTTTTGGAATAAACGAAAAATCTAAAGGTATACATGCTCTTCCTCCCGCTTGTTGAGTACCAAAAATTAAAGGAAGAAATGAATAAATTCAAAGATCAAGATCTTTGTTATTATATATAAAGTATGGAGTGTCTCCACCTTTGTTCCTACTGCAAGCATCATTGTCATTATGAAACATGGTAGAGGAAACGTTTTGTTTCCTAAAGGGTGCCTTACTTTAAGGTTTCTAATACTGCTATTTACAACGTGGCTAAGACGTACACTGGTTATCAAGTTCGAGTACGTCTTGCATACAGGTAAAAGTCATTCAAAGTACGCTGACGTACTAGTGTGAAAAAGTATTTGTCATTCTCTGAGGACTATGTAGGAAACATTGAAGGTAGAACAGACGATTGAAATACCTGATTCTGATAAAGGATTTTCTGAAAGAGCCGCTTTATTTTGTTATGGTTATCATTTTTATCTTCTACATTTGATACACATATCAAATGCCACGCAAAAGAAGACATAATAGCCTTTTCTGAGAAGTTTATCAGTCAGATGTCTGAAACAATGGCAAATGGCAAAGCTATTTTCAAATCGAGAAGACTTCACATCATTGTGTAAACTTAACTAAATTCTTGGTCTTCCAAAATTAATTCATTGTTTTTTACATTGTCTATAAATCAGCACACAAATGTGAGTTTAAAAAATCTCTTTTCGATGTTGTTAATGCCATCATTATTATGTATTTCAAATAATTAAAGCTCATTATTTTCCATAATTTGTTGCTGTTTGTTTTATAAGTTGTTTTTGTTATTATATACCCTCTCAGCTTACTGCTAAGTGGTGTTTAAAGATGCAACGGACTTGAAATAGGAAATAAATTCACATTTTAAACACCTGTAAACTAATTATTAATGTAGAGGAAATTTGTACTGTATGTAGAAAGAAATATATGTGTGTTGATGTATTTATGTGAAGATAATATCTCTAAGAATTTATAGTTAAACATTCTGTTCAGTTATATTGCTGTTTACATCTCCATTGAGTGGTCTCTATTTATAGAGTCCTGATTTTTTAACATTATTGCGTTAATGTCAATTTTCCGTGCAAAAAATTCTAGTGACTCTGTGATGTCACAACTTTTGAACAAATAAAACATACCTTGAGGAGAGAAATTTTCACTTAGATTTATTTTCACAAATTTATTGTTTGAGAAATTTTCGCGAGGATTTATTTTTGCAATTTTTACTTTTTTTACATATTTTGATTCTGTCATTTAACGTATTTAAAGTATCTTTACTACATACTTTGAACTTCATTTCGGTCTTTTAACAATAGCTTTTTTCGTTCAGTTTTAATTTATATTTTTGTGTTCATATCTTTTTGAAAAGCTATTTTTAAACTATCGGGTATAACTTTTGAAAGAAACACCAAATTATTTTAGGAAAAAGTATTTGCCCAAAAAATTACCTTAATTCTCCTTGCATTTCGTGACGATTTATTTTCACAAAAGTGATGAGCCAAATTTTGAGGGATTTTTTGAGGGAATAGATTGAAGACTTTTCATATGCAAGATAAAGACAAAGTATGGCTTGATAATTGACTTATTTTTATGAATTGACAATAGTGTGGGAATTTTGCCGAACTAGATTTGTATGTTGTGCTGAAGTTCTACTATAATTGAGGTTTGCTTGCTGAACACTACATGATACTTTAAATTGATATAAATGTGGAATTCTGTTTTTGAATTCATTGTTATACACTTTTGTAGAATCGGTAAATTAAGTAGCAAGCTTTTCTGGATAAATAGCCAATTAGTTGAGATAATTTTTAGTATCCTGTTGTGCATCAGCTTTAAAAAATTCTGTCAGCAATGTAAATTCCATTTCTATTTTTAACTCCTCAGTTTTATTATCATAATTTTGTCCAATTACAGGTTCGTGAATCATGAATCAATTTCTTGATCCCGCAAACCAAAAATGTATAAAACATCTATTTTTCACAAGTGGTTTTATCCCAAATATGATAACTTTAACATAATCATGACGATGCACTAGAATTCAATGGATGAACATATGCCTCATAATGAAAATATATCAATGAAAATACTATAATCCTCATCAAGATCATCATGAATTCTTAAAATCAATTTTTGGTTTCCATTTTTTATTATTACTGGAATTTTTAAGAAACGATTTTGGAAATAGAAACAATGGAAACATAATCATTTAGGTTTAAGAAATCAATCAGTAGTTTTTAATTTTTCAAGATGATTCTTTGAATTGTTTTGGTAGCTGCTCCCATTTTAGAGATTTAACATTGAAGTTATAAATACATATTGTGTTTTTTCCAGCCATCTTATTTCTTTAAAACTTTTTTAGGACAGAACAGGAACTTAAGAAAAGAGATCATTATATCATTGAAGGTTTCTCTGTTTCATGTTTCACACGGAACATGTGAAATCCACATTAACATATGTCAATGTAAAGACACCAGCATTCCTTAAGGTTATTATGAAAATGTTAACTTCTGGAAAAGAAATCAATTTTGTTTTATTACCTGAAGGGTATCTCAAAAGAAGTTATTAAAAATCAATACTGCCTGCTAAAAATGGTAGCTTCAAATGTAAACATATAAAACTCTCCAAGCAATGTGATGTTTAAACTTCAATTAAGAAAACATAATTGTAATCTTTCTCCTTAAATGACTGTTTATGTATAAAATTGATAATTTAATGAATTAATTTGAATTGTTATATTCGTCCATATATAAATTTGCTCGTCTAGAACATCATATCAGGAGGCTATATAATATCAAATGTTCTTAACGCCTTGTTTCCACTATTTGAAATAAATATTTTAAACGAAAAACCAGCTTGACATCTACTATCGACCTTTATTGCTCCGAACAGTCAGAATCCCTTTAATATCTCCCTTTTTCATCTTATCAATGTAACCAATTTTTTTTACGTTTCTTTTATAGTGAAAGCGTTTTTGAGTCAAGCTCAAGAGGATTTTAAAAAAAAATGGGACAATCCATCTCATGTAAGTGAAGTTTTTCTCTGAAGGCATATAATCAATCTGTGGCAGAATTTCTGCGATGACAGCCAGAAACATAAGTTCAGGAGCTCACTGCTTATGAAGTTTCAATGTTTTAACATTAGAGGGTACTTGTGTAGGAAAAAAATGACAGATTAAGGGTTCCAATTATTGTCTAAAATTCGCTTCACCATGTTGATATTTGCTTCGCAAATTGCAAAGTGTGAACTGTTAATTCCAACTCTATACTGCAGGCCTTGAAAAATTATGTCCTCATTCGTAAAGGGATTGAAAGCACATGGAAAAAATACACTATGAAATTTCTTATCAACCATGTAACATGTCCCATTTCATTGCTCATCAACAAAATCATGTTTCTACTTTTTGTATCACTGTATTTTTTGTATATATAAACTTCAGTGTTCATTAATATGAATAGCAGGTGACATACCGTAAAGCCCGGTTATAGTCTCCCACAGTCATAAGACCCCAGGATACTTTTAAGATTATGATTATTTTAAGATTTTACGACAATTAAGATTATGTACTTATTTCTTTTCTTTGACACAAAAATCCTCTTGGTTAAAAGCCGCCAGAAAGAGGCTTTGAAATTATATATCCAGGATTTTAATGTATACATTTGAAAAATCTTGTTTAAAATGTCTACAAATACCATTGTTCGTTGCATATTCAACTGCAATCATTTGTTCATACAACAACCAAATGATCATTTTTAGGAAATGATTGTCTTAGGGAAAATGTGTTGAGAATCCAGAAAATCTAGAATAACCTGGAAAATAGGTCTTTCCAGCAACTTCCTTAATTACAATCGATTAATGTGTATTCCAATACATCTTTTAAGTCAATAAACAACTTTTAAACCATCCTGATGTAAACAATGAGTGTGTCTTTTCTTATTCTCAAACAATAACCCATAAATCTTCCTTTTGAAGAGGACCTGTTTAAATTCATACCACTGAAACTTGCACAGGTGTATATGATCTGATTACACATTCACAACTTCTGTTTTTTCAAGTATTTTCGTCGCTGCTTGCCAAAAATTTGAATTGCAAAAAATGGTTGAGACTTGCTGTGGGATAGACCTGAAAAACACTGGAAAATAACATTTTCAACTCTTTTTTTTTTTTTTTAAATGATGTATATACAGATGATTTAGTTTTTAAAATTTAAATAGGAAATTTAAAATTGCTTGAAAGTATGCATGCTTCTTATTGCAAACATATGTGCACAAACTAAATATTTTTGTACACCTAATATCATGTGCATGATGTTTATGTGCACGAAATAATGTGCACCTAAATTTTCCATTTTTTCAAGCCCTACATTGGTATCTATTGTGTAGATTTTTGTTTGTTGATATTCTCCATACTTTGTGTTATAGAATACTGCTGGTTTAGAGGAATTTGATAGGATAAAAACATTAGGTACTGGTTCATTTGGCCGAGTAATGCTGGTGCGGCATCGGGATAATGGGAAGTTTTATGCTATGAAAATATTAGATAAACAGAAGGTAATATTGTTGGATAATCTGGACCTGTTAAGGTCTTCCATGTTTACATGAAGAACTATAGGTTTCATCTATACCTTTCGATTCTAATTTTGAGATCAATTATTTGGGTTTTCATGAGAAGTACAGGAGCAGTTTACGGAAACTTATCATAGTCCCGCAATATAGAGTCTTCTATCAATAAATAATTTTGATTGGTAATTGACTCAGTGACTGGTCATTATTAACGAGATACTGACTGTTTGTGCATCTGTACAGAGAAATAAAAAGCCAGAGGTCTGAAAGTACAGGTCAAGCTTGCGAGACCTGTGCTTCGGAACGAGGACTTAGCGAAATGACAAAAAAAGTATTTTTTTGTTGCCTTTTTCTTAAAACATAACCATCGAACATCATTTTCTCCTTTTGTTTTCTTATTTTTTCTGTGCCTACAATGTAGAGTCTTCCTCATCAATTTATTTCTTTGTTTACATTTTTTATGAAGCCAGTAAATACTAAAAAATGCCTCAAAGATTTTTGATGAAAAAAGTACAATTTAAACACTTGCTTTCTTTTATTTCTCTTTTGTTTATTTGTTTACTTTTTAAACTACCATTATGTAACCTATGACGCAAACCAGTCAGTACGGCTCTGTACCGATGCCCTCAAGAAACGTGTCTAAGCCAATCAGAAGCTCTCATTTGGCTGTACTGTCACTTTTCATAATGACTTCCCTTCCATGTAATAATTTCCCAGAGAGATGGCTCCCTTAGAACAAAAGTAAGCAGAATGAAGAAGACTATATTGCAGAGTTATGAAATATTTTGTGAATCAAAATGAAAATAGTAGGAGTATTTGTCCCTTTATGGACCCTTTGCTTAATAGAACAAAGGAATTTTAGCAGGGTTATTAGCTGGGGCGGTTGCTCATATGGTGCTGCAACCTCTGTCAAATTTTTCCAGAGGCCATGTATATTGAATGTATATTGTGAATTTTATTGTGTAGGTTGTTAAACTGAAACAAGTTGAACATACATTAAATGAAAAGAGAATACTTCAAGCTATAGAATTTCCATTTCTTGTTAAACTAGAATGGCATTTTAAAGTAAGCATTTTTCTTGGGAATTTTCCATATATTTCCCTTCAAATATGACTGGAGTGTTTTTTGCTGTTTATCTTCTCGTCCATAAATGATTTAGCCTCTTTCTTATAGGATAATTCTAATTTATATATGGTTCTTGAATTTGTGCCTGGTGGTGAAATGTTTTCACATTTAAGACGTATAGGAAGGTTCAGGTGAGTTCAGGATTATCATTACCCAGTGGGCAAAATCTTCCAAAAGTCTGTGAGAAGTGTTTTCTATAGGAATGGCAAGCAATATAGCTTGCTGTTTCAATAAAAAAAACACTCCCCCACAGAGACTTTTATATTATGTTCATTTTATTATACTCGCTTTTCCGTTTGCAACTGACACTACAAACGATCACAGAGGTGCTGGCTATATATGCATCATCCTTATGGTTAACATTTTGACTACTGAAAACCAGTATATTCGCTTTGAGTGACCGGTTTTGTCGTGTTGACTTAGTTGGGATATTTCTCGGAACATAAGCATTTACAGATCTGTAACCCAAATCGTCCAATAGTAGATAAAATTTCACATAAAACCAATCCAAATTCTTGTGTCTCCAGTGTCGCAGCGAATTTCAAGAGAAAAAAACTTTGGACTTGTAGATTTTGAAATTTCCTTCAATAGTCAATGTGTTTCGTTCTGCGGAAATCTCTCCTTTTGTTGAGTGCGAGCATGTGCAATGACTTTCACCACACACATCATATCTTATAAATTTATGGAGCCAATCATTATTTACTATGTTAACTGTTTTTAATGTTTAGTTATTTTATTTTTATGTTTATTTTTTATTTTAGTGAGCCCCACTCGAGATTTTATGCTGCCCAAATTGTTCTGGCTTTTGAATATCTCCATTCTTTAGATCTTATATATAGGTAAGGATGAAGTCTCCTAACTTTTTTATATGTTGGCTTGGTTACTATTTCGTATTGACAGAATTACAAATTTTTCATTCACATTATGGTCAAGAAATGTACTCTAAATATTCAATATTAAAATGAAATGATAGTGGAATGATTTCTTGTTAATTTAAATTTATATTTTTTGTTTAGAGATTTGAAACCTGAAAATCTACTCATCGATGAAAAAGGTTATATAAAGGTTTGTTTTTGAAATTTTGTTTTTCTAATGCTTGTTGATGTTTGGTTGATTATACTTGTGGTGTGTACGGTTGAGTATATATTCTGTAAGTTTTATTCTTGTAGTTGATAACAGTGGCTATAACTTAAAACAAGCTACATCTTGAGTAAAGCTTAACAATGAAGAGTACACTTATGTCTTAATTTTCTTTAAGGTTACTGATTTTGGTTTTGGGAAAAGAGTCAAAGGAAGAACTTGGACATTATGTGGAACACCTGAATACTTGGCGCCTGAAATCATTCTCAGCAAAGTATGTCTCACTTTTTTATTGTTGATCTCATTCTCCTTTTCCATTCGTTCAAGAGGCTACGACACGAATCACGTGATCTTAAGAGTTTTCGTGCAATTTGAAGTGAGAGATGCAGTAATAATTATGGCTGGCGGTAATAGTAAAAAAGTAAACAAACACAACAATCTTTAAAGTATTTGAAATTAAGACATTTACAGTTGAATCTCGGTAGGTCGAAAACTCGATATTTCAAACTTTCTCTATTTGAAACAATTTCTTTGGTCCCTTAAACCTATTTTGGGGAAACTGTTCTCGCTATCTGGAATTTTTTGTCGGTCCTGAGTGAAATACCGAGAATCGAATGTATGGATGTCTTTTATATTTGTTCAGGGTTATAACAAAGCAGTTGATTGGTGGGCGCTCGGTGTATTGATTTATGAAATGGCTGCCGGTTATCCTCCATTTTTTGCTGATCAACCGATTCAAATCTACGAAAAGATCGTGTCAGGCAAGGTAAGTATTTCAAATGTTTCATTATTATTTTTTCCATTTCAAGTGTAAAGAAGGAAGTTACATGAAGTAGTGTCGTTTAAAAGGGTGTTTACTTTTCTATGCTTGATTTTTGTGGTTATAGATGCGATGTCCTTCGCACTTCAGTCAGGACTTGAAAGATATACTGAAAAGTTTATTACAAGTCGATCTTACCAAACGTTTTGGTAATTTAAAAAATGGTGTGAATGATATCAAGGGACACAGATGGTTTACATCTACTGACTGGATAATGATTTATCAGAAAAGGGTAAAAATATCCATTCGTTTTAACTTGAGTTCCAATTGTTGGTGAATCATATTCTTTTCGAAAAACCTTATTTCCCCTTACAATGCCTGTCTTTTTTGGCGTTACTTTCGAAAAGTCCACGGTCAAAACCTTCTCAAACGAACACCTCCCTATAGTGGACACCCACCCTCACCCCACCCCCTTTCGTAGACACCTCCCTATAGCGGAGACATTTTTTGGTCCCGATGGTGTCCACTATAAAGAGGTTTGACTATTTATTTTCCTCACAAAAAACGATTGAATTTTTTTTTAGGTCGAGGCACCTTTTATCCCACGATGTAAAGGACCAGGTGATCCAAGTAATTTCGACGACTATGAAGAAGAAGCGTTACGAATATCGAGTACTGAGAAATGCGCAAAAGAGTTTGCTGATTTCTAACTGCAGTTCTTTTGTTGTCATGATACAAATCGCATTCTGTCTCAGTCGACATGTCTGTGCAATTGTTTTTATCTGATTGACAATCTAGTTTTTAACTATTCGAAACCGGTTTAAAAGTGTTTTTAGGTCCATCGTAATAACATTTTCTTGGATTACAACTTGTTTTTGTTTTTTGTTGTTTTTTTTGGCTTTGTTTTTTTTAAATGATGTTGATTGAAAAAAAACAGGAGCGCACTTATATGACTTGCTCATCTCCCAAAGTCCTGCTGATTTTCTCTGTGTTGATATATATATATATACGTGTTTGAGCAGGGTTTTCTAGATGTTAGTTGTGTGTTTATTTTTAAGTCCATGTATATATATAAAGAATCTATAGATGCGCAACACCAGGTAATATGAACAACAACTAAATCGCCTACAAGTGGTTCCAAAGCATCTGCAAACTTGTTTGTTTGTTTTTTCGGTGTTTTAATTTTTACTTTGGAAGGGAGTGAAGAAAACCCACTACAACGTAAACATTCGATAACTTAGACACATCTAATTTAAACCAGAATTTGTCTCCTTTTTTTTTTGTGTGTGTGTGTGTGTGTTTGTATGTATGTGTTGGCATGGCAACAGCCGCCTTCGTTCATATGATTCATTGTATTTGGCACGGAAATGTTTCCCTGGAATATTCTATTTATAGCATCGCGTATCTTTAAATAACTTTTAACATTTCTCTTCAGCCTGTTCTGTGGATGGGTGCATGGTTGGTTTTGGAAGTAAACCACCTTTCCATTAGTAGCTGACGGTTAAGATCTTGTTGGACGGTAAACTATTAGATAAACTATGTTCAAAACTTACTTAAAATAGATTAGTTTATGGAATAGTTTAGCGATTATCTTACCTAAATTATTCAAAAAATTATAATTGACCCCAATGAAGAAAATAAAACTTCTATTATGATAAAAGTTTCTACTTTTTAAGCATAACTTATGTAATAGTTTACCGTCACACAGGACTTTAATGTAGTCCAATAAAAGTTGTTTATCGTATATGGAGGTGAACATGCTTCACATTTGTGATTCATTTTAAGAAAAATTAATTTATGCGTTCCGGTAACTGAAATTGTTGAAACCGTTATGTTATTTTTAGGGTGTAAACGCTGCACAGAATACTTTTCCTCATATAAAACCAAACCACCTTGGTGTTTTTCATGGGGGAACAATGTATCTCTAGTCAACATGTGGATCTTTAAAAGTTCAAACAAACGAGTCGATAACTAAGTACCAATTCTTTCGAGAAAATAAACATATATATTACTTTTAGTGGATGTACAAAATGTTATTTCTCGTGGTGGGATCACGCCAAGATAGAAACTTTATGTAGCATAATATTACTATATGTCAACTTCAAAAAGTATATATATAAAAAAAGATCCTGTACAGCAGATGTTTTGCTTTCATTCATTGTATATTATTCTTGTTGTCTTCTTTGTTTGTTATGATGTTCGTTCAGAACTGTCAACGCCTTCTCCATGAATGAATTTCTATCCAATAGACCTTTCCCGAATTTCTGTTTAAACACAGTGTTAATGCTGTATTATCAAGTTTCGCCTCGTTTTTATGCATTTTACTGTTTTACTGATTACATAACTTTATTACTTATTAATAGACACTTATTATTCCGATGTCCCAACGGAGTAGTTAAAAGCAATTATGATAATGAAAACGAGGCGAAACTTGTTGCTAGGTCATAGTTATGTTTGTTCAGAAATAAATTAATTATTACAGAGTTTTCTATAAATTGATTGGTTGATATAGACAGGCTGAAAAAACGAGAAAAGAAATTATAGAAAACTCATTAATTTTGGATTATCGTGCTAGCTTGGTTACAGGATATTATACATTATTGACTCTTTTTACGTCGGCCCTTAATGGCGTTAATTTTCATGACTTGGCGTTTAATGGGCGGCTTTAGATGTTTGTGAGAGTTTGATCTTGAACTTTTCAAAAATAACGCCAATAAAGACCGGCGTTAAATTTTGGTCGGCGTTAAAGGACACACACATAAGGCCACACATTTCTCCGAACGTTCGTAGTATTATCGACTTGTTTGTTCCCAATCTCTTTCGTTAGCGTGGACGTATGACAAAATCGACCAAAATGTACAGAGTAACCATAGCAATAACAAGTTAGCGGCAATTTATATAAATAAGGAAAGTCATGAATGCTCATTGAATTGATATCATGGAAAAGGTAAATACAAATACTTTGAGTGAATTAGTTGTTTGAGTTAAATGAATTCGTTTCCGTCATTAATTAAAAAGTACGTGAATATTAACGATTCATCTCTTCTTGAATAAAGAAATGTAAAATCAGGCCTCAAAAGACATATACAGTAAATATTAACGCAAAAGTTGTGCTTGCGACGACTTTCTTTATTTTCTACATCATGTTTTTTGTTAAAACGATCATTTTCTTACGTCTAGTATCCAAACTAACAGCTACCTATAATTCTTGTGACAAGGAAAACTTGGACAACGCTGAATTCAGAAATATTGGTGGACATGAGCTGTTATTGAAAGAAGGAGATATTCTGTTTACAAAAACGGTGAAAGTTCCACAGTCATGTTTAGGAGTCTGTCGAATACAAAAGTTGTGTCGCTCGTTTAATGTAGTGAAGTATCACTCGAATACATATCAGTGTCAGTTCACCAAAGTGAATCGTTTAACTTTACCGGCAAGAGAAATCATAATCAATGAAAGTAGCGGTTACGTTGAGTTGGTTTTACCCCATTCTTGTTGGGACACTACTTTTAAACCATACATCCCAGCGGCTAGTGATTGTCTTGATATTTACGAAATGGGATTCAAGCAAAACGGTTTCTACGGCATCCGAATTGAAAATAAGACGATTTTTGTGTTTTGTGACATGAATATTCAACCACCAGGATGGACTGTAGTTCAGCGTCGAGTTGATGGACAAGAAGACTTCCACAGATCATGGGATGAATACGAAAAAGGTTTTGGAAGATTGGAACCAAAAGCTGGATTCTGGCTTGGTAACGAAATTATTCATTTAATGACCAAAGGGAAAAACAACTTAGTAATTTTCGCTAAGGATTCAACGTTTACATTGCACGAAAACTTTAATGTGGCGTCAAAGGATGACCAATATCGATTAACTGTTGATCAAGCTTATGACAAAACCGGAATAGACGAGTCTAGTTACTTAGACGGCATGCAGTTTACCACTCATGATAATGACAACGGGAATACATGCGTGTCCAGTAGTGGTGGCTTTTGGCACAATAGTTTATGTCAAGTCAGCTTCAATGGTCCTTTTACCGGAAACACTTACATAAAGATACGACGCAAGAATTGAAGCTGGAAAAATTGAAACTTATACGAGATTTCCAAATCAAGTATTCTTTTAAGACTTTCAATACTCGCTTGTATTGATGGAATTTTAGAATTTAGAATAAATGACATCGAAACAGCACTGAACAGTCTGGACCGTTTACCAAACGATATGATAAAATCGTTCCAAAAGGGGTTGCTGATTTTACATTTTGGACACTAACTAACTAATCTAATAAAGACTTTTTTGGACAAAGCACTTGCCAAATATCTCTGAAATTAATTTACTACACCAATTCTGCCTTACAGTTTTTAACCTTGACTTATTTCATACCAATTCCAATTTTGAAGTTTATCTCAATGTGTCTAGCATCCTATTCAACGATTTCCAGTAGTTTCTTTGTGTTTTGTTTTCCATATGATGTATGTTACATAATTTTTTTTGTCCAGAGCATCTGTATATACGCTAGTATGCCAGCGTTAGAGACGATATTTAGGCGAACTTTACTTGTGCACTTCGAACCTCCAAACCAATTTACGATAGTCTTGTGTTTACATGATATTTTACATCGGGGCCATTTCGAAATACGCATGCGTAATAGACTCCTATTGGCCAGATTGTGCTTACGTAAGCGATATTTGAACTCTCTCATATCGAGTAAGTCGCGTCAACACCTATGGAAGATTTCTTTGTATGCAATATCAAAATAATCAATCTCATATCGGGGTCCAAGTAAACGCCGCCTTATAAATAGAATTGTTATTATAAAAATCATCAATGTAAAAATATGCATTATTTTTAACACCGTTTTAAAAGCATTTGTCTGTGTATACACCTTTCCCCGAATTTCCGTTTTTACACTTTGGCCAGTACATCCAGCCTCGTTTTCAATGACTAAATTGACTTCTAATTGTCCCAAGGAGAGTTTTAATCATAAGGATAATTGCTAATTAATAAAATCCAAAAATTAGTGAAAGAATAAGTGTAAATCAAAACGAGGTTAGATGTACTGATTCGACCAAAAATGGTGTTTAAATAGAAATTCCAGAAATGTGTATTGGAAATAAATATCAAAACCGTAAAACTGCATAGTTTCCTTCTTTTATAACAAAAACGTGAATACAACTTTAAACCGATAACTGAGACCGTACAATATATATATACAATGTTTATTTACAGTTTGTGTATTTTACCGAACACTCCCCAGCAAGTTCTTTCGTACATTATTTTCATCGACGAATCGTAGCTTTACTTCGTATCTTATACGTTAAACGACTGTACAGCAATTTTTTTTCTTAAACAACTTTTCACAGATTTGTTCATGCGTTCGAATATTCCAACAGTCCATTGACGCTGCTTCTGGATTGAATTTGCACTCAATAAAACGAGACGATACGCACATTGTTGCGGGTAAATGTGGTGCCATTGTCGGAAATTAATTGCTTTGGAGATCCTTTGGAGCTTATGAATTGTTTCAATATAAAGATATACATGGTTCTGCACTGCAGTCGGAAACAGGATCTAAATTATATACAACGTGGTCTTGTGTAACCGACGAAGTACGATGAAAAATGAAAATATCTACAAAAGATAAGTATGCAATAAACGGCGAGGAGTCGATTCTGAGTTGAAGTTTTTGGACCACATGAATATAAAAGTTAACAAAGCAAACACAATGGTAGGTCTCATCCAAAGGAGTTTCGATTATCTTGATGGTCCATTACTTCGTCAACTGTTTATTACCTTGGTCAGACCCCACCTATTGCCAAGTCGTGTGGGCGCCTCATCTTCAAAAAGACGTCAATGCCATCGAAGGCGTACAGCGCAGAGCTACTAAGCTAGTTGATGGATTAAAACACCTCAGCTACCCAGAAAGACTTAGAAAACTGAACTTACCGACACTTGTCTTCAGATGCAAAGGCGATATGATTGAAATTTACAAGCACTTTCACGTGTACGAAAAATCCACCTTACCTTCCACCTTCAGACCCAGAATGAAAGCCAGCAGGTTGCACGATTTCCAACTCGAATGGATCTTTGCAAAAGATGGAGTTAGGGTTTACAACACAACTCGTTTTACTACCGAACGGTGAAAATATGAAACAATTTGCCAAGAGACGTGGTGAATGCGGAATCTATCAACTGCTTCAAACATCGACTCGATGTATACTGGGCTGACCATCCGTTTAAGTTCGACCACCTTGCATACAAGATCGATTCGTAGAGGCTTTAACAGCCTGAGGATTTGTATTTCTTAAATAATAATAATAAAAAATTGAAGCAACTCATAATCCATCATTCCTTGCTTGCATGTTCGGTGAATTTGAAATTTGAAGGAACCTTCTCTCCCCTCCAAAGAAAACAATGAAATAAGTACGCAAAGCGTGCGTAGATTGAGCATCAAACAAAATGATAAATGGCATGCTGATTGGCTGGTGATTCTGGGTGGTTCTGGGTGGTTCTTAGTGCAACTTGGGCGCTTACGTCATTTGATGATGTTAATGCCGACGTTTGTACACCCAAATCTCCACTTATAGTCTGGTGGCCAAACGCAGATTTTAAAAGGGACCTTGACATGGAGTCCATATGGGATTTTTTTGCATTTCCTGTTAATACGGTCTATATAGACCCCAAAATGCAAAACTTGCCCCTCCTAAGTATTGGGCAAATTTTTTTATGGACTTTTAAAAATGGGGTATCACGAAGACCGAAAATTCTGGGAAATTTCTGTAAAAAATGATAAAAAACCCTTGTTTATACTCTTTGGAAAGATTATTGCCTGCAGATTACAAAAATTATACTTGTTTATGTTTCAGCCGTTAAAAATAAAAAATTACAGCCAAAAGACTGCCTAACATTTTGTATAATTTGCCATAATAATTCGGAATCGAATACAGGAACTAGAAACTTTGCAGTGAGTAATTTTTAAACATTTATTCGATTAATCAATTCATGTCATCAATTTCATCATTAGAATCTTCATCATCGTCATCATCATCGTTAACATAGTCACAATTGATATCTTTGTGATTTTCACAACTTTGACAACCACAGAAATCAGAACAGTTAGTTCCAGCTTTCACACAACTACATCTCTTCGTTTTACACTGTGTCTTGCATTGACATCTCGTCATCTCTAAGGCTTTTTGAGGTGCAACATCGATTCCATCTGGAAGCATGGTAGGTTTCAAAGAGTCACCGTCCTTTTCCCATCCATAGTCACAGGGGTCTAGATCTGGAAGATTTCCAGTGATACAGGACTTCCACAAAATCGCGACGTAATGGGCTCTCTTTATGTTACATTCAAGAGCTTCATCTGTAGGAGGTAAACTTTTCAAGGCTGGTGGTTTAGCACTCTTCTTCGCTCCGTCTGTCTTGGCTATCCACATAGCTCGTCTATTCTTTGATGAACTCACATCCACTTGACCATAACACCTTGCCACAAACCTTTTTCCTTCGTCAATCACCTCATCCATTTCAGCACTTTCTTCACCCATATGTTTAAGTGGTACCTTTTCAACTACATGCAATGGTTTGACTTTTCCCACACCAAACATCATTGGTACTTGGTCGCATCCCGAAATGGCATGAACAGCAACTAAAGAAGACATTAGCTCTGGTTTGGCATTGACTGATTTTTTGATACTTATCAGCTTGCTTCCACTGGAGAATTGATCCATGTACACGTCTTTCGAGACCCAAACTTTTGAGAAATAGTGGCAGAGCAGAACAAAGACATCGGTGTCTGCAGACAGCACTTTCACTGATCCTTTTCCTTCTTCTACCAGAATAGAATGCACTTGCTGGGGAATGGCATAATCAGCTTCATCAAAATACGAGGTTAAGTCTCTTCTTTGGATCTTAATTCCATTTTCAACCTGCACTGGAACTGGACTTTTTGATGTGACAACGAACCGCTTTCGTGATCTTTTGTTTTCGAATCTCGCGCAAAGTTCCTTTGATATCAATTCTATCAAGTTTTCTTTGATAGTTGAAGAAAGTAGAACCATATCTTTTGGGGGTAATTCTCTTTCTAATGAAAGTTGGTGAGATCTTCTAAATGCCCCAACACGTGATTCTCTTGTGTCTGATTTGATGCTTCCAGCCTTATAGCGATCAAATATTAGGTAAACATCTGTATTGATCTTCTTCACGTAGTGCTCAATTCCATCAACTAAATCTTTTACTGTACCATTTGATGGCCAATGAATGTTATGCAACATACCACCACCATCAATAACAGTTGCATCAAGTCTTACTGAGCGGGATGACTCTTCAATTTATTCATGAGACCTGATTTATGCTTTGGGTACCTTGCAACACCGGATTCTTCAAACAGTGACGTTGGGACAGTTGCCAATTCGAAATCAAATAGATCCTCAAAGTCAATCTGGTTTGTCCCAAGGAGAAGGAGTACACGTGAAAAGATAAGATCTGTATTGTATGAATTTTCTTGTCCCTTCTTATTCTTATTCTTGTCCTTTGCTGAGGTCATTAGCACAACTTTGTTCGTCAATTTGTTTCTAAAACCCTCAGGAAGCTCTTTCTGAAATTGCTCCATTTTTTCTTTTCCAATCTCTGCTGCCCTGTGAACATTGACTGATTTGTCTGACTCTTCGCCAGTGTAAATGTTTACGAAAACGTCGGATGAATGGGATATAACTTCTAATGGATGGATACATTTATCCAATGCTGTCCTAATCTTAACTCGATCTTCATTGTCAGAGTTGATTCTTCCTTTGCCCTCTTCTTTGTGTTTGGTATTCATGGAAGCTTTCTTCCTGTTTCTTTGGTTCTCAAGTTCTGTCAGAAGCTCTCCGCAAAGATGATGGCTATTGGCCCATATTGAGACTGATCTGTCATTTGTAGTTATACCAATCATCCCTGAAGGCTCTAAAAAGGCAACGTACAAAATATTGTGCATCGCATATCAGCGTTCGTTGATCTGAAAATTCAAAATAAAATTTGGATTGACAAACAGAAAATGATACAAATACCATTTTCGAAAACCTGTAATAACTTGGTCAATAATAGCGAGGGGTAAATTCACCACTTCAGAAAGTGTACGAGATTTCTGGATTTCTAAGATTTGAATTGATGTTTCTTCTCAAAAAATGGAAATTATGCGGTATATATGGGTATAAACCATTGATATTTGGCATTTTTAGAACAACCGAGAGTTAAATCGTGCAAAAATTTACAAAATATACTCAATTTTCTAAAATCAATTGCACCAATTCCACAGAAGGTGTACGAGATTTCTATGAGTGATTTTCCCCTCGAATAATAGACTAACAATAACGTTTATCGTGCTAAAGCTGACTTACCCACTTCTCAAGTACTTTCGCTTTGTACCCTCTAACTGTTCTTTCTGTTTCCTCTTAGCCTTCAAATATTTCTCTATCTTTGTACTGGAAGTATATGTTGCATAACAGCTAGAATGATAGCTCATGTTATTCGATTGCTTGAAATCTTTACCAAACCCATCATGTCGTTTCTGACTGCAATTCATTACAACAGCCACTTGATTTTCTGAGAGTGGCTTCGGTGAAAATGATTTATCTCCATTTGAACAGGATTGAAGGCAGTCTTGAAAAATACATTCCGTAGGAGTGGTTTCCATGTTATTTACATCATTTGATTTCCATTTTGTTTATATTTCTTAAGTAAAAAGATGTAAGATTAGAGTAATTGTCACCAATTCTCAAAATATATTCAACAAAACTTAAATTTGTTGGTCTCAAGAAGAAGCCATTGATTTCCATTTTGTTTATATTTTTAAAGTAAAAAGATGTAAGATTCGAATAATTGTCTCCAATTCTCAAAATATATTCAACAAAACTTAAATTTGTTGGTCTCAAGAAGAAGCCACTGCGTTGTGCAATTTATTCAGACTTCAGAATTATCTATCGAACATAACGCATGCTTGTGAAAGCGAGATGTTCATTTTCATTGAAAAAAATCCCAACAAAAAGGTGGAAACAACCTCGTTTTCACTATATCTTTTTTTTAACACTGACAGAAACAAAAGCAAGTATCATTTTTGTAATCTGCAGGCAATTATCTTTCCAACGAGTATAAACAATAAGGGTTTCTGGTTTTTTTATTGAAACAGCAATATTGCTTGCCATTCTTATAGAAAACACTCCTCCTCATAGACTCATTTTGCCCACTGGGAATAAGTATTGTTACATTTACCATTTACACGATTTTCTTTTTTAAAAGCACCAGTGAAAAATCGACGATACTCATTGGTGATTATTTTTTACCATTTTGAGCCTAGGTACTGTTGTAGAGTTTATTTCGTGATTTTTCGTGGCCATTTCTATCGTTAAGGGGAAGTTATTTTAAGTTAACTGTTTGTGCGAAAACACCAAAATCTATTACAAACGAATTCGGTTGTGTGTTGCTGTATCCTGAAAATATTGACAATTCTGATTTAATTATTTTGAATGGTTATAAGCATTTCTCAGAGAGACGGTGCAATGCAATCCAATGAAGGTTATTAAATCTAGTCGTCAACTTTTCCAGAGAACTTTGTGATTTGTAAGGAGCGCAGCACCATAGCGGAGATTGGAAAATATGTGTTGGTATACACTATATATTAGTAAATAAAATATCTATATTCTACGAAAATTCTTCACAAATTTCGTGTCGTATATGACAGAGTTACGTTTCTGAACAAGTGAATTATTCCTATACAAACCGGATTGATATAAACACATCTCACAAGTCAGCTTTGTATTTTAATTTTGAAGGAATTTTCAATATTTTCTTAAATTGTATATTCAGACAAGGAAAAATTTTCAATCGAAAAGATGGCTTTTACTTTTGAAATCTGAATTCAATTGAAACCAAAGTTGATCAATTGAATGTTGAAAGCTAAGATTATGCGATCGTATGCAGTAGCATCCATATCAATAACAGACTCTTCAAAATCAGGTACTGACAGATGCGATATGTGTAGCCGCTAATATACGACATCGCATACGGCCGTATACGTGTGTATATGCGTCCATATACGATAGAATACGACTATATATTCTCGTATCAATCGTGTATCGCGTATCTACCGTGTATCTATCGTGTATTCTATCTATCGTATCGTATCGTATTTTCACATATTTTGCGTTTTTGACCCTTGGATGATAGGTCTCTGCATATAAATGTTTTGGATCTCTTGGCTAAACTGTAAGGACAACACAGAATGGTTGCTAGCCCGAGAAAAAGCTCCTAAGTCAGCTATTACTCATATCCTCGTTTTTCCGCCTTACACATCATTGTCTAGCCATCCATGAGTTAATAGGTTCAATTAATAATAATATCTGAAAATGCTTAGATTTACGAGAGGAAGGAGAATTTGTAAATGTCCATCCGTCACGAAATCATGAAAGTAACGGAAAAATAAGTTCTGGACCAATATCTATTAAATTGTATCTATAGAAATTCATCGAAAAATAACATAAAAAATCGTTCATGGAACCATTGCTCGCAGACATTATATTACAACCAATCTTCCTGTCCAAGTACAGTTCTCAACATGTTAAACAGGTATTGCTTGGGTCAAATGACAAGGTGGAAAACAGCATGATCGCACACTTCCGGATCACCACGACTGTACCACTGCTCATAATAAGGTTCCTCCACCATGTTACTTAATATTTTTTTCCATCCTCGAGATTCAATCGAAAACAAATCTTGATCGAAACTAAGCACATCCATCCATCACTCCAAACGAAAATTTTGATATTATCGGATACATCAGTTGTATTTTTACTCAATTCTTCGATCACTCTCATCACACAAGTGTGCGCCGCTATTCTAGAATGATCTGTGGCCTTGATTTTTGTCGAATGGACAAAAAATATAAATTTTTGATTTTAAAAAAATGCATAAAATCTGTTAGTTGGTAGGTCTATTACCACAATAACCACAATTACCATAATAACCACGACCCTCTGAGACCCACTTATTTGTTTTGAGTTCGAAAAACCTTTTCATTTAGAATTCACACGAAGGTATAAAAATAACTATGGTTGCGGTCACACTAGAAGCATTCAAAGTATTTTTTTTTTAGTATGCTCAAATTATAGCATGCTCTCGGTGAGATCTCGGTGTGTGTAAACATACATACAGATTTATTTCTTGATTTTACTTGCAGCGGGAAACTCAATCCAACGAAAAAAGCAACAATCGAGACTGTATCATGCGAGCGAAAAGAATCATGTTACAACCATTAATATTTGCAACCTACAAATATTGACATTCTTTATCACAAGAAACACTGTCCAGTTTATTTCAATGTAAACATTTCTCCTAGTTGCAACATAAATAAATTCTCGATCTTTTTCACGTTCAGTCACATCAGCCTTTCTTTGCTCTTCAAACAATTTGAACATCATTTCCTGCATTTTCTAGCACCTGCTGCTGATTTTCTCTTTCTCTTCTCTAGTTTTTTATAAAGGGATCCTACCATCTAAAACAATATTCTGTAAAACACTTCCTCAGACCATAAATAAAACATCCCCATATCTTAAAAGGTATAAAAAACCGCAAGGATCAATAATCAGCCAAATGTAAAAACATTTTACACAGGATACTAGTCTTCTCAAGAGGCCGTGTGTAAAATATTTTGTTTTTGGTTTTAAAAAAAATTTATATCCAACACTTTAAGTCCAGTAATAAAGAATAACAACATTGATATTTATCAGTAACTATTCTACCCGACGAGTTAGTAGATGTAGACCTGTTATGTGTTATCAGTTTATCATTTTCTACCGATGTTTATTTTTTAATGTGGTTGAACGTAGCATCTTCGTATCAGTAAGTTTTGACTACTATTCCAAAATATGTAGCTAGCAGTTTATTTTATTGTAGTATGTGGATGTTATTATTAAGGTTCGCCTTTAGGGAAACGAAGGTAGCAAAATCATTATTGTATTGCTTTGATAGTGTTTGAATAATATCTATTTTTTTTAGATTAGAAAATTGAATAGTATATAGATGAATGTAGCGCAAGAAGAGAGTAAAAATCATGGTTATATACATATTTACATGGTTTTTATATCATGGTGCACAAATCGAGTTTTGGGTTCTGAAATTTCCACAATTCATAGCAGAATAAAGATTTGAAAGATAAAAACGTCTGAGAAGGTATTGTTTTTGTTAGCTTTAGTTGATAGGGAAATTTGAAGGTATTTTCTTATATATCAGACGTTTTATCGTGGTTAAGTAGGAGTATCCATTGGTTAGGTAGGAGCATACGTTGTATTGTCTCTTTTCTAAATCTCTGAACATTGGAATTTTAGCTTTTAGTTTAACTGTACAACTTTAGAAATCTCTAAATAGGCCAAATAGCACTGAAAAATAGGGATAATAGCATTCTTCGAATGATCGATCCAAAATATTTGTGTTAAATATGATATAATTCCAACATGGAGAAACACAACAATTTTTGTAAATACACAGACTTATCATTGCAGTATTGCGTGTAAAAACAATTTATGGAGAAAAACTATAAAAAGTTTTTACACGCTACACTAGTTATTTTTTAATACTGTATCGTTTTTCGGAGAATTCGCTTCTTCCTCATCAAGACAAACTTCGGAGTAGCCCCCCAGTCCCTAATGATAAACGCCAAATTAATCTATCATACCAGAGAGTTCAGTTTGGTAACTAAATAACAAAGAAACAAGCGTGGTGCGTACTTCAATTCTATCTTTTTCTGCGAAGAAATTGGCCGAATCATCGTCATCTCTTCAAACAAAAGAAGAAATTTCACCCTATCAATTCGAACCTCAGCAGGATTCTGATGAAAATAATGCATCAGATGATGGTTGGGAGACAGTTGATAGTGACAGTGATGTGGAGCAAAATTTAGAAAATTACACCATGACCATTCAATTTCTCATCAATTTTTTCAGTTACATTGTTTGAATGAACTTGATGGGATTTCTCTGGTGTGTGATATACTGATATGTTTTCATCATCTGATGGTTCTATTAAGGAAATGTGATCATAGTTGGAAAACAAAGTATTTATCAGTGAACAATTTTTGAAGATGCCTAATATATGAACTTCACCATCTTGATATTTTTTTCAGTCTTTAAAAGAAATCAAGTACAGCCTGACACATGATTATTTGCAGATCGAAGAAGTAGGGTAATACCTGATTCACTAATCATCACGCTAGTAGACGGATCTGCTGTTTCCTCGTCTGAGTATTCAAAGGTAGGTTGAGATTTCTTATGAGAAAATTCATGTGTGATCTCTTTATGAACGTCAAGTTCTTTTTGCTGATACATGTGTTCAAATGGCTACTGGTCCGTTTTCTCAGAAACGTAAACGACAACTAACAATTATGAAAGTAGTTGTTTCCTTCGGTAGAGACGCCAGCTAATTAAATCTATTTCAAGTTCAACTTACAGATAGTTATGGTCACTGCAGTTTGTGCATTCCTCAACAAAATCCGTTTGGGTACTTTTTGATTGCATTTTGGTTCGAAACTGACACTGAATGATCTGAATATTTCTCGGAAGAACTTTGGTGTCTACCTGAGCATCTTTCGTATAAACTGTTGTACGGGAATCTTGTTGTTGTATGGTGTTTGAACAAAATGGTTGTTCTTCAAATTCCATATATTCATTGGCGTCACTGCTTCCAACATTGTTACTATCCAAAAGTAACTGATTTATGGTCTGAATAAGAAAGAAGAATTGTAGTATCGTGTAGGCTTATATAAATATTATACTTCGCTATCCAATTTGACTTGCGTTTATCCCTACACTTTAATTATTATTAATTATTAATTATTAATAATATTAATTATTAATTAATCTCCAAGACATTAACTATGTTTCCGTTGTTAAGCCGAATCTCGAAGTAAAGTAGAAACCATTTCTACTTTTCGCTGAAGCTATAAAAATCGCCCGCCCCGACATGGAAAATTGTAGCGGCGGATTTCGCGGAAAGTTAAGCGCAACCTGATTGGTTAAGCAAAATGTCGCAGGACGAAAAGTAGAAAGTTTGTACTTTTCATAGCTCGACCTTTTTCGCTTAGTAGATATCCGGCTTTATTGCTTATCTGATAGATACGACGGAGACCTGGGCACGAGGTCTTCAATAACATTTTCTGAAAATATAACGGAATAAAATGAAATGGAAAACTGTAGTATCCCTTACTTCATTATGCTCTCGTTTCTTGATCCGATTTTCCGAAGTACTTCTAACAGACGGTTTTTCCTTGTAAGGAAATAACGATGGCACTGCGTTTTCCTTCAATTGGCGACGAGTTTGATGCTTTGGGGTGGAAGTAGCACAAAATTCATTCATCATGTCACGAGACTGTAAAAACGAGTAATCTTTAAAATGCTCGGAACATACTTTACCAGTTTTAGGAAGCACTGTTCTGCCAATAGCTGCTTCCCATTTTTTTCGAAGTGCTGGATCTTTCTGTAATGAAAAAAACGACATTCCTTTGCAACGATAATAAGTGGTGGCATTACCACAACCCATTTTGATCTTCGACCTCCTGGAAAGGCTGTCATTTCCCTCGTTTTGGGCCTTAAATCCATACGTACGGCTTGGATTTTCAGGGAGTGTAATATTTCGGCAATGTGTTATACTGGTTACCTACTGATCCATTTAGGAAGACTGGTCACTATTCCCCACTCCCCGAATTTTCCGTTTTTCGACAATCTGGGATCGAATTTTCCTACAGATCTGTACACAGTGGAACAACAAAATCAAAAAATAAGTCTTAATTGCTAATTTGGTTTGGACCTTTTCATTTGACTGGTAAAGAAGAAAGTTTTTTTGATTTTGCTTCTGGGAAATGACCGAAAAGTCGATTCTTGGGAAATTCGAGTAAAATGTTGTTTTGTTTGTGGAAATGGATTAGAATTTCATTACACATTTTTGTTATTTTACCTCTCTTATACTTGTGGTTGATCATGGAATAGATAAATGTGTTTAACGAGCCTTAAAATGGTGAGAACAAGTGGATCTCTACTGCGTGAGTATAGTCTTTCTATATTCTTTAGTCCACTCATACGCCACACGGCGCGTGGGGATTGGATGCTATAACTGAATTTTGGATCGAAGGAGCGAAGCGAAGCCTGTATTTTGCGAACGTTTTTGCAGTGTTGCATAGCAGTGATTCACTTCTGTCAAAAAAGTCAGATGGCGATCTTGTTTTTTCCTGGTTTATAAAAACAAATAAAAAATTTTCATTTTAGATGGCAGGATCCCTTTAACAGGTTTTCAAATTCTTCACTTCCTTTTCCTTCGCATCATTGTTTTCAGACACTTTGTCATCCGATGATTTGACATCCAATTGGATCATAGTTAAAAGAATTGAGATGGTTAGGAGATTCGGCATATATCAAAGATATATCTTATTATGCATTGATTTCGTTGCGACCGTGCACACTTCATTTGAAGCATGCTTTTTTACAATGAAAACATAAAAATAATTTTAGTATTTTTATACTTATTTCTCTCTTCCAAAATAACTACTAAAATTTATAAAAGGGATTTAAAATGAATAAACATCATCTCCTATCTCTGTAAAAGAACCACAAGCATACAGAAAATCTAAAACGAAATATATATTTTTTTAAACAGAAACGAAAATGAATGAGATGGGGAGATAGGTAACGAAAATAATACGAGCAATAAAATTTGTAATCACTATTTGTAATCAAAATGCCTGGCGATAATTGCTCAATAGTCGGTTGCGCGTCGTCTCGAAGGACACAGGGAGTTGGAATTTTCAAAATACCTTCCGTAAAGGTCGATAAGGAATGGCGAAAAAACATTCTTAATGTAATTTGTAGAACACGCGTAGTGGGCAAGCAAGAACAGATTTTTAAAGTGTCTGGATGATTGGAATCAAGAAGTTAATAATCGTCCTGGTGAGTTCAATCAAAGTGATAGAGGAAAAAAAATGTTTTGGCGAACCTACTCTGGAAGTTGTAAAGTTTTTACTAAGTGAAGTCATGCCAGCCAGATGTACTTACTGAGCGGTTTAATCAGGATTTCCTTGAAAACTACGAATTCAAAGACATATTTCACGTACCTCTGAAAATACGAGAGGAACGTATGACAAGAAAAAAACACGGCTGTACCATGTCTAATAACCTTCATGGTATACTTATAAGTGACAAAGTGCTTAGGTATATATATATATATATATATATCTTCTTATACTAATACGCAATCTTGCTTTTTTCTTACCTAACTTTTAAAGAAAGAACGTTAAGTAAAAATTTTAGGGAAGTTCGTCAATGGATGTTTGTTTATGTTTATTCCGTATTAGCATAAGGCACTCCGGCTTAGTGCTTATAATTGTTTTATGATATAAAATACGTAAGGGAAGACATGATATAGCATATCAGGCGGAGACTTCGAATTACAATCGAACGTAGCAGCTATTGACAACGAATGTAAAATAGTTGTTTGAAGAAAAAAGAAGCGTTTGTTTACATTTTTTAAGACGAAGTAATAAGAAGAAACATGGATAAAAAAGACAATTTTTATTTACGAAGAATATTTTTTACATATTTACGAGTTATATATAATGTTGAAGGTATAAGACATATCAAACGGCATTTTATCCAGTTTCGGTTTGTTTTTTTAGATTTCCAGAGAAAAGAAAGAAAATTTAGTAAAAACTGTGTTGAGCATGGTATTTTTTAGTACAATGTTAGAAAGAAGAAAGTCAAGAAGGAATAAAAGATTAGAGATTTGATTAATCTGTTGGTTTCGGCCGTGAGTAAAATTAGTTAATACCGATGGCGTTTTTCTAATTGGCGATCTCTCTGTTCCTGGAATTTATAGAGAAAGAAAACTCAGCTTTGAAGAAAGAAACATTCTTCGGAGGTATGATTCTTTTTAAGATTTAGTTAATACCTTATATCTTACATATGTAAATCTGTACATATTCCAAAAGTTAATTCTGCGATGGGTATTGTAGTGTGGGGTGAGTGAGATATTTTACAATTTGTGAATATTTTTATCTGAGAGTTAGCATTGATAATTATGAATATGTTTACCACAAAGACTGAAAGAATTTTTGGTTGACAATAAAGTTAGAAAGTGGAAAGAATTAAGAATTGGTTAGGATTCAGAAGTCGAAAAAATACAGCCTTTTATTTAATTTTTTTTATTTTATTAATTTTTTTTGTAGCAAGTTGTTTGAGGGACATGGAACTATGACGTCATTATCATGACGTTAAAATGTATTGCCGACTACATGTCGGTCACAATTGAATTTGTGTACATTTGTTCGATGGGCTTAATATATATGACATTAAACGCATAATTATTTCGTTAACTGTTGCCGTTTGGGGCCCATATTGGCTTTGAGTTATGGCTCAAATTGATTTCTTCAGTAAAACTTTACATTAAATATGATTCGACGTAAACATGTAATAATATTTTTAACAAACAAACTTCTTCCGTGTTCCGTGAATTCTATTTTTGGCGACAAAGAAAGGAGAAATCAATAGTTTTACCTCGGGTAAAAAATTCATGAATCGATGAAAGATTTTAGGGCGGCGTTTTGGACTGCGTTTTTGTATTTCATAGAGTTATTATCAAATGGTTAGTATAGCGTGTAAAAACATCTTATTGGGAAAGATGTAAAAAATTTTTACACGGTATACTAGTCTATATACTAATAGCGAGTTGTGCATACCACTTTTATTTTAGAGAGTGATACATTTAGAAAAATTTCACGGTCATTTTCTCACGAGGGGCGCGTAAAACCACGCTGCTGCGAGAAGCGTTTTTTCAGTATTAGTATATTTGTAGTAGCAAATGACGCGACACGAATTTTTTGGGACGGGGGACATTGCATTGCATCCTCAATGGAACGCGACGTTAAGGGGCAAATATCTCGAGAACCGATGGGGATAACTGACGTTTTTGGGGTCCGCGATAATTTGGCAAAAGGGTGACAAAAAATAAATTGTGTCTAAAACTTTTTGGGGACGGGTGTGACGTCATCAAAATATTTGATCTATGATATCTCTGTAACGGCACGTCGTACACAGACGATCCCATACATTTTTTTGATCAGCTTTTGGAGCTTTAAAACTTAGTGATACTTAACCTTTTGGATTGTGTGATTTTATTTTCGGTCACCCCTATATTAATAGGAAAATCACGGGATGGCGGTAACTCATGGGGAACGTGAACCGGTAAAATGTTTTTACCCGGGATACTAGTCTATATACTAATAGCGAGTTGTGCATACCACTTTTATTTTAGAGAGTGATACATTTAGAAAAATTTCACGGTCATTTTCTCACGAGGGGCGCGTAAAACCACGCTGCTGCGAGAAGCGTTTTTTCAGTATTAGTATATTTGTAGTAGCAAATGACGCGACACGAATTTTTTGGGACGGGGGACATTGCATTGCATCCTCAATGGAACGCGACGTTAAGGGGCAAATATCTCGAGAACCGATGGGGATAACTGACGTTTTTGGGGTCCGCGATAATTTGGCAAAAGGGTGACAAAAAATAAATTGTGTCTAAAACTTTTTGGGGACGGGTGTGACGTCATCAAAATCTTTGATCTATGATATCTCTGTAACGGCACGTCGTACACAGACGATCCCATACATTTTTTTGATCAGCTTTTGGAGCTTTAAAACTTAGTGATACTTAACCTTTTGGATTGTGTGATTTTATTTTCGGTCACCCCTATATTAATAGGAAAATCACGGGATGGCGGTAACTCATGGGGAACGTGAACCGGTAAAATGTTTTTACCCGGGATACTAGTCTTATATATAATAGCGAGTTGTGCATACCACTTTTATTTTAGAGAGTGATACATTTAGAAAAATTTCACGGTCATTTTCTCACGAGGAACGCGTAAAACCACGCTGCTGCGAGAAGCGTTTTTTTCAGTATTTTTCAGTATTAGTAATGGTCCAACTCCATCTTACGGGTTTTTCATGTCGAAGGGTGTTGTACGTGAGAGAAGACGATGAAAGTCTCCACGGAGGAGGATGCAATGCAATGGTTTTTCGTTTGAAATACTCTCAACGATCATTTTTGATGGTGAAAAAGAAGAGAGAAGAAGCGTTTTTTGTTGTTTGTTTTGTTTTTGTTGTTTGTTTCGTTTGTTTTTATTTCACAAGCGAAGAATAGTATTGTTATGAAAGAAAGTATTAGTATGTTTACTACCAGTCGTATGATGCAGAAAAGAAACGAGGGTTTTTAAAATGTAAACAAATCTGATTTTGTTTTCGTAAAGATTCGCGAGACGAACGAAGAAATGAAACGAAGGATATTGTTTTAATATTAAATGCAAATTAACGAGTGGAAGAAAAAATGTATGGTTTATAAAAGCAGAAACGTGTACTGTACTGGAAACTGAAGAACATCTTACTTATTTATATGTTACAGTTATTGAATGGTTGCACAAAAGAAGTTGTCAAAAGCAAATGGTTTTTAATTTATTTCTTTTTCTTGGAACTGATGGTTTCGTAAAGATGGAATTAACGAGTGGAACATATGTCGCTGTTTTTGGTAGTAAACGTGTGCTGGAAAGCGAAGAAACTGTTAATGGAATTGGAGAGGATTGCTAACGAAGTGGCATCAATTTTTTTACTTAAAAATGGTTGCACCGTTGCGATTGGTTTCATGTCGACCATGTGGGATTCTCAACATTATCAACATGTTTTGGAAGAGCAAAACTATTATTTCTGAGGGGTTTCTTTGCATGTGAAGCAGTAAATGGTTTTGTGTTACGCTGAGATATTATTGCTGATGTTGTTGTTGTTATATTTCAAGCGAATTTTTGTGGCTGTTTTCAAGAAAGTTAAAGCTCTCTCTCTCTCTCTCTCCCCCCCCCCCCCCCCCCCCCCCCCATAATGATGATTGAATATCTAACACCCCCTCTCCCCCTACACCCCACACCGCAAGCTAAAATTATAGGTTTTCATACTGTATTAAACACATCCTAGGGTTATTTCATCTTTTCTTTTATTTAAGCTATGTTTTTATTGCTATTATATAATTTTGTTTGTTTTGTTAGTGGGGAAGGTGTAGTAGGAGGGAGACCACTGAATGTCTTTACATTTTAATCTTCACTATGATCACATCTACCTATTCTATGATGGTTCTATGTATTCCTGTATCTATGTCATATATTTATTAATTGAGAACTGTTTGTTGTTTTTGATTGTTGTTTGTTTTATATATTCTGTCAGTGGGAGGGGAGGGAGAGTGGTGTGCACAATGTGTGATTTCAGTATAAGTTACTGTTTTGCTGCATGATGTGCCTACTGTTTATTGTTTCTGACTTGGCGTATGTCGTTTAGGAATCCTTGATTTTTATGCCATGGTGCTTATATCTTCGTTCTATAGTAGAAATGTCAGTGCACATGATATTTATTTATTCGGTGCTTTTACAATCTAAAAGAATATGTTCTCTAATATTTTTTCTGTTTCTGATGATCAGGTTCTTGCTTCTGTCCTAAATGATTTCTTTGTTTTTAGATAAGAAAATTTAGTATAAATAAAGATTATGACGAGAAGAATGAATGTGCCAATCATGGTTTTACATCATATGGTGCATGCAATTGGTAAATCATTTAATGAATTCATGGTGGAAAGACCCTTCGGTTGAATCCTGAGCCGGTATAATTTTTTTATGATTCACATTTGATTCAGGTATCCTGTGCAAAGACAATTTTACGGTTTCACTCAATAGTTGGAAAATGTAACAGAAACATTTTTAGGTTGCTTTTTTATATTTCTTATCATGATTCTTGGGAGTGGAACCGTAAAATGTTTTTACACGGGATACTAGTATATATATAATATTAACTTTCTCAAAATTTTAATACATTATATACAGGTTGTAAACAGTTAACAACCTGAAATTGATAAAATTTCAATGAGAGAGATTAAATTCCTTTTCTTTGCAGATTTACAGAAAGACTTAAAAACTGTCTATTCACCTGCATACACACTGTTTCTGTACTATACCATAATATCATTATATACCATTATATAAATACAACTGTTCAGATGCACTGGCTTTTTTTATTTCTTTCCTCTGTGATTTTGCTTTACCAATTTTTATGTTCAGTTTATGTCTTTCAACAATATCCTTGCCAAATGAAAATGTTCGAATTTTGCAATAACCTTCTAAAATTGACAGAAGCATATTATCAATTGTTTCATCTGGAGGCTTTATGTCAGATGTTAAAGCAATGGCTTCAAAAAGTTCTTTAACATAAGAAAACGTTGATAATTTATGAGCAATGCCACTGACATCAATTTCTCGAACATTTTCCTTTTGAATCTCTAACGATAATTTTTTCTGCAATAATAAAGATCTTTTGCATATCTTCAGAGACAAACAATAATCCTCCTCGATTTAGAGCTGAAACTAATTTTATATTTTTCATTTCTGTCTCGTTGGCTTTGCCAGCTAATGTTATCGACATGGCTTTTTGATTCTGTTCATTGCTGTAACTTTTTGAGTTTATAAAGGTTTTGCATAACATACGCTCTTTTTCAGAAATATTTCTGGTAACAATCTCTAGTTCCTCTAGTGTCTTCAGATGTTTCCAGCATTTGCCACAAGATCAAAAAGCTTCATAGCATATATATTTGAATTCGATTCAGATAGTTCTGGAAAATATTGTTTTGCATTTAATAATATACTCCCATAATATGCTGTGTAAAACTTTTTTGATTTTACAAGAAGGGAAATCTGAACATAGTTTACGAAAGTTTAGAAATTTCGTAATATCCTCCTTTTCCAATATTTTAAAATACTGCTCAAAGTTCTGCAAGCATTCACAAGCATACAATCCTTTCTCCAGAATCTTGGTAATTGTCTTCTTAACCAGAACAAATAAATCTTCTATATCTGTGCGGTCCGAACTTCCCACAAATTCAACTTTGGAGTGTTTCTTTGTAATATGTAGTTTGAGACCTCCTCTGCTTTTACAAATTTTATCACAATTTTCACATTTGAAGGTTCCATGATCAAGCTTGAGAAGAAAAAACATTATCATAAATTATATTCTACTGATGACTATGCTAATATAAACATGTTGTGTGTGTGTGTGTTTGTGTGGTGTAGTGGTGTGCTAGGTACCCTACCTCGCCAAAATATGTAATAAGCGTTGTTCATTACAAAAAAATACTTTCATTTCTAACAACACTATTAAAAGAAGAATCGTCTTCTTCAATATCTCTCAAAAGTTCTTCAAAGTTGTCGTCAACATCGAAATCTATTAGAGGATTCGAGATGTTTTCGTGTGTATTACTACTACTTTCAGCCATATTTATTTTTCTGTGCACGGTCAGAAACTTTTTTATCATTTTCAACATATCGATTTAAAGAAGGAGGAGAGTGTCTGAGTATGCCGACTCTCCTAACCATCTCAATTCTTTTAATTACTAGCCGCCAAGGCGGCGTCGCTCGCCGCCCATATTCAGCCTGCGTTCTCTTCGGAAACTAAATTAAGTATTTTTTCCCAACAACTTTTTGTTTCTTCTCACCTGAAGAAACAAGTTGGAGAGAGATCTGTATGAAGCTAATTACCTTCATGAAATCGTGAGAAAATATGCAGGTCTAATCTGATGTTTGAGAATAGCTATTTAGAATGAACAAATAAAAAATTCTTGATAGCATAGATTCATAGTAGATGCCCCTAACAGATTAATAATCCGATAAATAAATAAATTACAATCTTGTTTGTGAAGGAATTTTAAGCCTATTTCACCTCTATTGCTATCACATGGAGCAACGAAAATCGACCAGAAGTCATAAATAAACATGATTTTCAGTTCATGTCAATCATTGAACGCACACTAAATGTTTACATGGGCGGCGAGCAAGAAATTAGATAAAACTGGTTGTGTTTTCGGTTTCTTTTGCACCGCCTAAAAATAGCGTGATCCCTCATATATCTGCATAATTACGGTAAGACCTAGCGTGATTACTATTACGTCCGCACCGCTGATTTATATCAAATATGGCACTCTATCAAAATTGTCATTGCCGTCTATTTTGAATTTCATACTTCCTACTTTCGTATCTTGATACTTCCTACTTTCATATCTTGATATATCTGTTTGAAATTAGATATCCAAATTTATTAGCAACGTTCAAAAGAAGTAAAAGAATGTAAAAGATTCTTCTGGAAATGTATAACACACGTAACAGTGTCGAAGGGCTATTCACTATATAAAAATATCAGATTAGCGTCTACCATTTTGCGTGACAGACAAACAGACAAACAAACAGACCGAAAGAGAGTCGGATATTAATATATAGGATGATTGGATTGAAGAAATTGATCTTAATATAGTGGAGATAAATAGTTCTCCGTAATTATATGACACATAGTGCGAAGACGTCTCGGCTCTCAAAATCATACATTTTCAAACACATACAAATACCATAATGCATTGCACCTTAATGTCAACAGACATCGTTGATGTAATATGATTTAATTGTTATAAACAAGAAGTTTCCGTTGTTATTTCGTTAAGAAAACGAACGTGGACGATTTTCTTCGATATAAACTGTCCTCTTATCAAAACATGGATCGTGCATTAATGACAAGTGAATGGACCTGCAATGAAATAGTTGATGAAAGTGCTACTATTTGCCGACAACCTGAACCCACGTCTGAAGGTGAATACGAAATTAAGGCATGTGATATAGTATCGAAACCACATTACGCAAGCTTGACCGAGACAGATAAACCACAGTATACCAGTTTGACAGACACTGACAGAGATCATGGATTGTATAATGATATAGTTGATAATACTACTGTTCTTTCTCCACAAACTGAATCTCCGCCTGAAGGTGAATACGAAATTAGGGCATGTGATATAGTATCGAAACCACATTACGCAAGCTTGACCGAGACAGATAAACCACAGTATACCAGTTTGACAGACACTGACAGAGATCATGGATTGTATAATGATATAGTTGATAATACTACTGTTCTTTCTCCACAAACTGAATCTCCGCCTGAAGGTGAATACGAAATTAGGGCATGTGATATAGTATCGAAACCACACTACGCAAGCTTGACCAAGACAGACAAACCACAGTATACCCGTTTGACAGACACTGACAGAGATCATGGATTGTATATTGATATAGTTGATAATACTACTGTTCTTTCTCCACAAACTGAATCTCCGCCTGAAGGTGAATACGAAATTAGGGCATGTGATATAGTATCGAAACCACACTACGTAAGCTTGACCAACACAGACAAACCACAGTATACCCGTTTGACAGACACTGACAGAGATCATGGATTGTATAATAATATAGTTGATGATACTATTGTTCTTTCTCCACAAACTGAATCTCCGCCTGAAGGTGAATACGAAATTAGGACATGTGATATAGTATCGAAACCACACTACGCAAGCTTGACCAAGACAGACAAACCACAGTATACCAGTTTGACAGACACTGACAGAGATCATGGATTGTATAATAATATAGTTGATGATTCTACTGTTCTTTCTCCACAAACTGAATCTCCGCCTGAAGGTGCATACGAAATTAGGGCATGTGATATAGAATTGGAAACACGCAATGCTATTTTGACACACACAACAAATGACGATTATAATTCACTTAAACACGAAACAGTTTGTACCAATAACAATCATGTGTGCTTATCGTTCCGGAACATTTTTTATTTTGTTTTACTGATTTTATGTTTGATGGGGTTCTGTCTCTTGATTCCCATTTTGGAGCGTGAATATAGACTGTTTTTTAATCCAGTTCCAGTTCAGTTTAGAGTTATTTTAACCCTATTAGGACTTATTGGACACAACACCTTTATACGTTGAAGTCAATAGAAGCTCATTTTTTTTTGTTCCATTGAATTTGTAAGGAAATGATGTATTACCGTGGTAAGTTTTATTATTTTAGAAGTTATTGAGCATCCCTTAAAAACCCTAGGTCTAATAGGATTAGGTAAACTGTTTGTGCGAAACCACCAAATCTATTACAAACGACTTCGGTAAATGTGTTTCTGAGAGTAAAGTTTTTTTTACGATAGCAGCGAAAGCAAATACCGTATTAAAACACCCTTGGACTCCTCGTCCTCATTCTCCGGCCGAAATGGCATTTAGCCCCCGCTTTACACTCTGCGAAATTCCCTTTATGAAACTATATAAATTGTATGAACGAACGCAAGCTAGGAATTTTCGAAAGCTTATCAAAACATTCAATAAGAGATTTTCGGGTTTTTTTGTATTTTACCAGTTATTCACGAAAAAATGGATTTTATTCCCATGAAATACAAAATGGATGATTTCAGTTACTTCCAATGCAAGGTATATCACTTGAAATTAAGTATTTTTTTGCTGCCGAGGCATTCGAAGTGAGCTGTAAATGATAAGAAGAAGCTTCATAGGTAGCACTAATTTCTTTAACTCTATTAAACGAATAAGAAATTCCTGTTTGTTATTTGAACGTTTTTGTTTACTTTGTTTGTCAAAATTTAAAACCCAATATTTCGGATGGATTTTTCGTTTTTAATAATATTTTTTTCGATGAAGGTCGTACCTCATCGATGAAAAAAAAAATCGATGAAAATTAAACAGGGGCAAAAATTTAGTCACTGCGATTTTTTTTCCTCGATAAGGTATTTTAGGAAAGAAGGTCTCGAGTGGTTTAATTTAAGAAATTTCGCAGATTCATATACGGAGGTTTTTAATCCATTTTTACGTAAAAATGACTATACCTACCTGGCATGTTCAAACGTTTCCAAACTCAGCAAATGTAAGTTTTAAGTATCAGTTTATTTCGCTAATACCAAAAATACAAAATTATACAGAAAATTGTATAAGGCAGATCAGTTTCAGCTAAACCAAGTTTTAACCACCTTAGAAGATAGTTTCACAAGTAAATGACAAAATAACAAGACAAGAAACAAAAAACAAAGATTACCAAAATTTTTGATACAATAATAACATTGTATACCAAAAGTATACAATGCCATATTGTTTAGTGGTCTATCATATTTAATTTAAGCTTACCATAAGTGATGTTTTGTATAGTAACATTTGGATGACTATGGAGGGTATCATGCCATTCTTTGATAGATTGAAACATGATCGAGTTGAACCAAAGCATCTGCAAGAAGATTAATACACTATTTTTATGTAAGAACACAAAGGATGTAAGAGCATGGAAGCTAAAAGTTAAAACATGCTAAGGTTTCTCTTAGGAGTGCGTTTGTTCTTATGAAATACATTTGATTATAAATACTTTTTACGCGCAATTCATGTGTTGCATTCGGGCTCAACACTATCTATACGGACCTCGTTTCTATGCGGGTAATTTTTCATTTCATAACTTTCTTCAAACACGTTACAGACAATAAAGGGCATGGCAAAAGAAGAAAAGAAGAAAAGAAGTTTCTTGCCTCTATTCACTGCTGGATGTCGGTGAAGTGCAAGAGCTCTGGTGTAGGGCGGTCAATTCAAACTTTTTATTTAATGTTAAGAATGACATTCCTTACAGATCAAAAGTTTTTTCGGATAAAATTCTCGCTGGGGAAACTTGTCACTCCCATACAACCCGACCATTTTTTAAGCAGCGCGCCGCGCATAAATGAAAAAAAGTGCGCTGCTCATTTCCCAACTTGTGAAGCGCTAAAATATTAGAAAAGAACATTCCGATCCGACAGTGGTATGGAGTGATTACAGTATAGTTTACCGGAATTATCCTGAGATAATGAAGGATAAAAGGGGGAAATTGTGTTTAAACTGGAAGGCTTCATCAAAGTTTATTAAAACATAAAAGATTTTCGAGTACAGTTTGATGTTTCATGAAGTTTTGAATTTTTCTGCCCCTCTCCATCACCCCAAAGTTGGCTCTCTCCCTGTAACTTCAATTTTACAACTATTTTCATTACTTCCACATAGAAAAAATGAAATTGATTTTTTTCTCTACTGCCGCTTTATTTCGAACATTCGTTAAATCCAACAAAATTTTTGGTCCCTGCGTGTGTTTGAATTAATGTATACTGTAATTATGTTTTCAACTCGATTGTTTTTTTAAATCTCATGTTAGATTAACAAAAAAATGCTAACTTCTAAAAAATGACGACTCTTTGCAAAAGCGTATTATCTGGCACAAAAATGTAACGTTTTTTGGGCTGTACTGTACTCTGGTACCTTGGGTATGGTTAAACCTACACAGGAAAACATTGGTTTATTTCCCTTTTCTTCTATTTTCTTTTTAATAGTTTTATTTGTGAGTCACATCCTTTAATTCATTTCGGATGGCTGCTGTGACAGATGAAGCTATACCAGATGAAAAGAATATTCAATCCACTGGAAATGAATTAACCAATGGGGATACAAGCAAAGATGTATTTGCTGGAAAAGTTGTTCAGGTGACTAATGTGTCACCTGGTGCAACATTACAGCAGATGGCTACTTTATTTGGTTTTCTTGGAGCAGTCACAGACATTAGATTATATCCAACAGAGTAAGTATCCTCCAATTTGCTTTATTGCTCTCCATTTTTTTAATAAAGCTTCATCCAGTAAAAAATGACACAACAATGTAAGTTTTTTTTATTGTGTTTCGTCATTACAAATTGGACTATTGATTTGCTCTATATTATGGATTAGTCACTACACATCACTGTAGTAGTTAAGAAATAGTTTTTTTCGTTATATATATATATATATATACATAGAATATTCACATAAATAGAGACGAAAGCTACAGCTAAAGATTTTAATTAACAGAATTTGAGTACGTCAATATACCTAATTCTGAAAAGCCTTCCTAATTTGGAACGCAAAAAAATACAGTCTGTAAAATACGAACCACATCAATAATAATGCATACTGCGATGTCAATTAAACTGAATCCAAAACCTAACAAACACAAAACTTCTGCCTTCAATAAATTGACTGACCCCTTGAGACTCGCACATAATTTTTCGAGCTCTGTGTAATTCCTGTTTCAACGTGTATATATTCAGAGATATCAAAATGGTGTAGGCCATTATTATTGCACGAGTGATTTTTCACCCTGATAATTGGTGTTCAACATCTTTTCTGCTCATAAACATTTTAGTATTTGTGGAGATTTTGTTGAGTATGGATGTATATTTTGTTAACCAGACAGGTCTGTTTATAACTTGCGTTCGGAATAAGGAAGGCTGTTCGGTATTAGGCACATTGACGGTACTTATATATATATATATATATATATATATATATATCTTTTAAGAGTATGGAAAACTCATTTTGTTCACCTGACTTATTAAAACCAATGCAAAATAAATATTCACTATCGTGGAATCAAAGTGAGTGCAAAGTAAAAGAAAGTGTCCAGACCAGGGTATTATCCAATGTCTATGGTTCAACAGGCCCCTGACCTAGCTTATATACTTTGTTCAAACTAGAGGAATGGGATGTAATTGAAATTTCTTCCAGTGTTAAGTTTTGATTGCTCTATTCAAGGCCATGGCAGAGCCATTCAAACATATGTGAACAACAAGCATTCTAGAAGGTTCGAACATCATACAAATACACATAGACGATTTGCAGTGTTTTCGTTTTTACAATACTGCCAAGCAATGCGCATACCCAAGATTTACCAACCGCAGACGCAATATTTACGAAAATACAGATGTTATACTGATTGTTATACATTATGTTTGAATGCTTTGTCCTTTCCCTCACTTCCTCCAAAATCCACATTCTTTATCCTACTAAAGGTATGGAATGCATGAAATAATTGATAGATACTTTGTTTTATCTTAGAGAGTCTGCACAAGTGGCCGTCAAAATCTGCTACATCAAGTATGAAAATTCTGAACAATGTGGTGTCGCACAACATTTGACCAACACTGTGTTTATCGACAAAGCCCTCATTGTTGTTCCAATTAGCCGAGGTATTGTTTTGAGCATAATTTTACGAATTTACGTTGTTGATAATATCATATCACGGTTTGGCATCCGTCATTTGTAATTTGTCAAAAAGTCTCGTGTATATATCAGTCTTGATAGAGGAAACAAAGTCAGTAATTATTTTTTACACATAAGAATGTACCTTCAATTTATCTGTCCATTAGTAAGGAAGTAACCTAGGTTTTTTAGTTCTTGGGTTTCCATTTGTTCTTCGGCATGCCCTTTTTGCAACTGGAAAGTTGACTTTCAATTAACCAATGATGTCTATTCACCTTAATTATTCCTAAATATTCCTAATTAAATGTGTTATTATGGGCTTCCATCTTGCATGCACAGATATACATATCTTTTCATGTCTTCTGTTTCCTATTTATTATTTTGCATCTTACTTTAGAGGAAATCCCAGAAGAGTCAGAATGTTTGCACTTGGTGAGAACTCTTAATGCATATGCATCCATGGCCAATACTGACTTTTTACCCCAAGCATTTCCGGTTGAAGAGGTAGGTTTATCACACAGTGTAGAATTTATTGTAAATGCTGAAATATGCAAGTTATTTCTCTGCTTTGAGTAGACAATAGATAATTATATAATATATATTGTAACTCTTCAGGAGCACCATATAATCAACTTGTAGCATTTGAACTCCTGGCGATTAAAGTTTTAAGGAATGAAAGAATTTCACCTGACACAAAAATTGTGTTTTTATGAATTAGTGTATTCAACGGACTTATTTTCATTCTCTGTAGACTGCGAGCAGTATACCTGGTTTGCCACCACCACCTGTCATAACGACAAGTGTTGATCCAGTTGAAATTGAAGAAATACGAAGAACTATTTTTGTTGAAAACATCCACGAATCTGTATGTCCACATTTATTTTTTAATTTTTCGTCTTGGTTTTTTCTTAGTCATTTTTGTCCGCGGACAGCTCTCCAAAGAGCCCAAACTATCAAATTGTATAATATTAGTAAACTGGTCAAGAAGTTGTAAATACAAAAGCATAGTTATAAGAGCAGCTGAAATTAGTTTACACTCATTACTTATGAGGCTTTTGCCAGTCAAAAGTATATTATCTTTGTTGATTCTGTTTTATCAACAGAACATTGACAGTAGTTTGAGCTTTCAAACTGTTACTATTTGCAAAATGAGCCTTACAACAACAACAACAAACAACAGCACTGCAACTTAAAAAAGAAGATGAAGGATAACTAAATCACTCATGACATCATCATCATGACATCGTCATGACATCAGTGGCCTTTATGATTTGATTGATAGTGAGATAGACATGCTACAGGTCTGAAATCGTCTATGATATGTTCACAGGTTGACACTTTTGATTGTCTTTTGTTCAATATACCTGATATTTTTAGATAACATCCGAACAGCTGATGGCATTTTATTCTGGCGTTGGTGAAGTGAAGTACTTGCGTCTTGTAAAAAAAAAGGATGCAACGAAGTGAGTGGCATATTCCTTGACTGATTTGATTAATTTTTTGAATAATTTAGGTAAAATACACGATAAACTATTTCGTAAACTAATCTATTTTTTTAAGTAAGTTTTGAGCATAACTAATAGCTTTACCGTCTAACTAGACCTATGCATTATAAACTATATCTTTTAATGAACTTGATTAAATACCCTGTCATTATCTGTTTTTCTAGATATGCATTTGTGGAATTCAGTGCTGTAGAATCAGTACCAACAGCTTTGCAGTACAATGGTGTACTCTTTGGAAACAACTGTTTGAAGTATTCTACTTTAACTTTTCTTGAAAATTTGGAGGATTCTGTAAAATAGCCGATTGTACAATCCCATGTCAAAATGATTAAAATCGGGACTTATAAACACCCCTGCCGAGATTTCGCCCCAAATATATTTTTTTTAAATAAATGGTCATTTACGGTATGGGTGGGTCTTCAACGTCACTAGCCTTCTGATCACCTTGGGGAAGATCTAGGCTTTCTGCAGAAGTTTGTGAAGTAGAGTATACCCTCCACATAATACCCTAGCTCCACGTCTGACACTGAACTAAAGCGATTATTCTATGGAAAGATCTAATGTAGGATTGCACAAATACACTGAAATCTATTTATTGCAGTTAGCTTGGAGGCCTTAAAGGAGCTACAACACCATAATTCGTAAGATCACGTGATTCGTTAAGTTGCCCCTTTAAGAAAGTGTCCACTATGATTGGTGTAATTTTTAACAGAAAAGCACATTTTATTCTTTGGAACATGTTATTTTCAATCAAATTAATATACATGCAACCACTAAGATATGTATATAGATATGCAAAACGTTAGAAACTGTTAATTTATGTTACGAAATGCAAAAAGTTGCAATCAAATAGAAACACTATAAAACATCTCTATAGCGGGCACCATCGGACATAACCGGACATTATCGGGAGCACGAAGTGTCCGCCATAATGAGGTTTCATTGTATTCCACTCATAACAACTTTAAAAGAAAAGATGCGACAAGAGAATGGCCTTATAAGAACTCCATTATGTAATAGTTGTCTGCTATAGGGAGGGTGTCTTTTTATTATTTTTGAAAAAACAGGAATGGCGAGTGGCAAGGTGTATTATATCTCAACTATTATAACCCTGACTCCTTAATTTTCCGAATATAATTTCCCTTCCCAAACAACAAGCACTATTTTAGATTTTAGACTTCTTTTATATTTTTTATTATTGATCTTTTCTTTTCTTCTCAGAGTGGTCCATGCTAAAAGTCCCATCTCGAAACCCGAAAGTGAACGGATCGCTTCCGGTCGAACTCCAGTACGCAAATACGTTGAAGCTCGAAAACCGTCTCTCGAACGTAAGTTTTAAAGGATGATTTTGAATAATCGGCTTGTGTGTGTGGCCACGCTAATATTTGATTTTCCTTTTCTTTTTTTAGGTTTTACATCAAGGTGGGGACTATTTGATTCGTTAATAAGCAGTTTTCGTTTCTGACAAGGAATCTTCCTCCCCACATTTCTGCTTATACGACATTTAATGAAGCCTGCTTTTTTATTTATATGATGCAATGATGTCTATATATGATGCAACGATGTCTATAACCACTGTATCACCAGTTATATAAACAATACATGTCCTTTTAGAAAATGATCCACCTTATTGGTCCTTTTTACGCCGGCCCTTAATGGTGTTAATTTCACGACTTAGCGTTAAATGGGCTGGCGTTAGATGTTTGTCTGTGAAAGTTTAACCGAGACAAAAATAACGCCACGTAATAAGGGTCAATAAGGTAGTGAAGTAAACTGGAAGAATTTATAAATTTATAAATAGTAGCAGATTGACATTTTCTCGAGCATTAAATTTTTCAGTGAATTCTTAATTTCCTTAATTTATATCTATTCCGTTCATATCTTCAGATCTCCGGCAAGGCATAGAAGTCGTACAAAATCGCCACGTCGACGACGATCTCGAACCCGATCTCCAAGACGTCGCCGGTAATTATTAATTTTATAAGTCGGAAACTTTCTTTTGGTATCGGTCGGAGAATCTAATGAAAACATTCAAAAACCTCCTTTTGATGCAATTCCTAAGGTCTTTAAAATTAGGTCTCGTCTGAAAGGTCAATTCCCACTCAGATCGGAAAGTACATAAATATAATCACCTCTTATTGTGGATAGTCCTCTGTTTGCCTCTAAAGGAGGTTTTTGAACTTCGAATCAACATGTATTCATTGCGTTATACTCACTTTATACTCAACTGACACCTCAAGCGATCACAGAGATGCTGGCATATAGCCAGACATATTTTGAGATCAGCTTTCATCTACCTTAAGTTTGAATGGAAGGTCACTATGGGCGGCTGATGAGCTCTAACAGGACGAAACGCGTCCTGTTCTGAGGAGATCTTATATCCAGTTGAGTGTGATCATGCCCAGTGACTTTCAGTATATAAATATATGTATGATCATAGTGGTTTCATAACGTATGTCTCGCTTTCTTCTAAAGGTCTCGCTCACCTCGACGGAGAAAATCACGGTTAGTACTGAAAACAAACTTCAAAAGTTGTTTGAAATTTAGTTCCTCGTAATACTTCAGTTTCTTGGATTAGTACAAAATCGCAATTTTTGTTATTCTTTACTGCCCATGTATATCAGATTTCCTTGAAAAATCTTAGAGGAAAAGCAGGATATTTTAAATATATTTCGGGTCATGAAAAGTTCTTGCACGTTTTATTTATTTATTTATTTATTTATTTATTTATTTATTTATTTATTTATTTATTTATTTATTTATTTATTTATTTATTTATTTATTTATTTATTTATTTATTTATTTATTTATTTATTTATTTATTTATTTATTTATTTATTTATTTATTTATTTATTTATTTATTTATTTATTTATTTATTTATTTATTTATTTATTTATTTATTTATTTATTATTTTTTGGTTAATTTGGAATTTCCCTCAAAACAGTATTTTGTTTACACCGTTTGATTTCTCCGTTTATGATCAGTCTAGACGAATAATAATAGTTTTTTGTTTTATGTATATATGTAGGTCACCCCCTCCAAGAAGAAGTACTTCACGCTCAAAAAAAAGAAGCAAATCTCATTCACGGTAAATCAATACATGTGTATACTTTTTAAATATATATTTAATATATATATATATATGTATGTATCTTATCGGCCCTTTTTACGCCTCCCCAAATTTAACAACGGGCCCTTTTACGCCCGTCTTTACTGCCGTTATTATTGAATAGTCCCTGGTCGCACAGACATGTATCCTGTTCTTCTTTTTTTTTTACGCCCAGTCATGAAAAATAACGGCGTTTTGGCCTAAAAAGGGACCAATAAGATATGTTAATCCGATGATAAAAATGTATGAACGTGTAACGGTTTTAGACAATAGGAGTTTTTATGCTAATTGTGAATAAAAGTTCTCAAAAATGATTTCGGTTACCCATTGTTGGTGACCGCAATTTCTTTGCTGAAATTAGCGTTTTATACAGTACTGATTTGAGAATGGGATGTTACCAATTTTGTATACCCGCAGTTTTCGTATACTTCAGGGTTGAAATACACCTTATCGTGTATCATCGAGTTTATGTTGCTTTAATGCAACCATAGTTGGAGACAGCTGCTCTTCGGCATACTTACCACCCTTGAATGAACAAATGGTTTCATTACCATAGAGATGACAGACAAAATTCATGATGTTAACATACAGATCTTTTGGTGTGATGAAGAGGCTATCTTTGTACTCTTCATTCTTTTGTACAACCTTCAACACCGTTGTTTTCCTTTTCCAAAAAATGAACTAGTAGTGTCACAAGCTGAATAATAATTCGTACCAAGCCGATTTCTTTTTGACTTTTGATCTTTGCATAAAACACATAAAACAGGAATTCGAAGTTAAACTAAGGGAGAGAGAAGAGGCCAATACACACGCCAGTTACACTCGTCAACAACAATTTGACACTTACATCAAAACACTGAAAGAGAGTGGTGAACGAAAATTGAACGAACTCCGTGTAAAAATCGAAGCATCGAAAGACGAAGAACGAGAAGAAGCGGAACGAAATTTCGCCAACGAAAAACAGAAGTTACTTGAAGAAATCCGTCATTTTAAAGATGAACTTGCAAAAATGGAGAGAACCGGTGAAGAAATGTTCGTTGATCTTGATAATCAATTACGAGACGCAAAAATAGAGATTGGAAAACATCAGTTCGAGAAAGACGAGGTGATTAAATTAGCGGAAGAGAAACTTCACGCTACGAACGATGAAAACAGTGAATTGTATCGACAACTAGAGAATGCAATGAAAATAGTTTCCGAAATGAAAAATCAGAGTGAGACGGACCGAACAACATATGTTAATGACGCTTATCAACTACGTGAAATTATTGAAAAAGCTGAAAATACAATAGACTATTACAAGACGCATGTCAACGACGGTGAATCAAAAATATCGTTACTTTCGGAAGAACTTCAGAGGATGAACTTAGCACTTCAGCAAGCTAATCAGGCGATGATGATGATGATGAAAATAAAACGAGAGGAAGAACAGGTCGCGATCAACGCGTTCGTTTCTCAAGATATATCACGCGAGTATTTTAAAACGAAAGGGACGACGGTATAACGGAAATGAAGCAATCCAGCGATGGGTATTGGAGACCAGATGATGGTGGTGGCGACGGAAACGCAGTAAGAATTTTCGATCATGAGATGGATGAAGATATCACCGACAATGATGATCGGAAATTCACGATTCAGACGGAACGTAACATAAACCCTTCTTTCTATTCCAATGCGATTGTAACAGAGTTGACTGAACCGAAAATAGAAGACAGTACCGTCAACAATCGTCTCGTCCCAAATAGAGTAACAAATGAAATTAACGTACACGAAATCGTCAACGATTCAAAATCGTCGTTAGCAATTGCCATTCCTGAACATAAAAATATCCCTTTTATTGCTGACGGATACAACGGTGTTAGATTAGAAAATATTCCACAAGGTGGACGTGAAATTTTGAAAAATTTTCAATCACTCGAGCGACAACTAAACGAAGCAAAAGCATCGTTATCATTCAACGGTCGCGAAGTCATTAATATTAAAGATGAAGGTGTTAATTATGACATTATTCATATTAAAGAAGAAGAGGAAATTAAAGAAGAAGACGTGCTTTACGACAATGACGAATACGATTATGAGGTTGTTAACATCAACGGAACGATTCCTGGTGAAGAACATACTGACGTGTTGCAAGGTCAAAGTAGCGTATCTACAATGGAAATTTCAGAGGTGTTAGACAAACTAGTTGAAATTCGACGGAAAACTAATGATGTCTCCGGACTAGATTGGTTAATTGATCACTTCATAAGAGTGCGAAATGAACAGTCGGGTTCACAGTGGGACGTTGCTCTCATCAGACAGTTCTACACGCTAGCGTCAAACGAATTACCAATGTTCGCCAATAACATCAACAGTGCAAGCAAACTGGCTGAATACACAATATTGATGAACCGATTGGTTGAACTCAACACATTGTCTGCAACAACTAAAGGGGGACTGTCAGATGGAGAAACAGAACTGTATCACGAGATTCAGATGGAGATGAGACGAATGATGAAAGAAATGAGGGACGAAGGCGGTCCGTTTTAAAAGAATGAAATAAAAAAAAAGTTATTAATCAGATTGAGGTATTAAAAAGAAAAATTATTACGATTTGAGAGAACTAAAATGACTGAATCATCACTGTCGTCATCTGACGCAAAACGCATCGCGAACCTGTTCGATTCGATGTCAACAGGGGATGCGCACAGTGTGACGTATTTGCAACCAAAAGTAACGACTAAAACAGTGTTGAGACGATTGAGAACGTCGGCGTACGAAAAAGACAAGACGCTGCACGCGTTCGTCGCACAATTTCTGAAAAAACACGGAAGTGACGTGAGAGTTTTGGATTCGGCGATTGAAAAAGTCCGAAACGAAAGAATCACCGACAAGAACAAAAACCAATCGCGGAATGTAGCTGGAGATCACGTGTTAAAACGATCACCTAAACTGAACGACTACGACCCGACGACACTGTATTCTCTGTCAGGTCCGCTACAACGATTGCAAGCCGACGTTGCAGACGGCTCGATACGTCTTCGTCGTGGTCGACTTGTTCTCTTCGTACGTGTGGTTGTATCCTATGCGAAAGAAGAGCGCGTTGAAACGAAAAGTAGAAGAGTTTTACACACACGAACTTGACGTGCTAAGACAACGACTTCCTAAAGACAACGTAGACAAACAGAACATAATTATCGACGACGACGATGACCATTTGTGGACGTGGATACAGGTGGACAGGGAGTTCGAACAAACCGAAATCGTCAGACTGAACGAGGAGCATTCTGTGCAGATGTACAGCTGCAGAAAGAACGAGGGACACGCGTTCGCCGCAGAACAAAAAGTGATAGCGTTGAAGGAACGTCTCACTGCTGCGAAACGACTGCTTCGACGAGACGTGAGTAACAAGGTGTTCACAAATATTGCCAACAACATGAACACAACGGAAAGCACGAAATATAGAGGTCAATCGCCGCACAGTATGCTCTTTTCCACGTTGGTCAAACAAAACAAAAAGAACAAGGAAGAAGAAAAGACAGGGAAAGAAGGTGAATTGAGCATAGCAGAAGCAAACAGAATCGTCGTTAACGCTAGTAGGATACAGGCGACGCAACAACGACACGCAACGTTAAGAAAACAATGGAAACGTAGTGACGCGAGAACGATGAAACGATTCCCACCTATTAATGTTGGCGACAAGGTATTAGTGGCCAAGTACCGATTCAAGAAGAAAGACGCGCCAGGGCAATTTGCCAAACACACGTCGCAGAACAGACCTACATATGATGAAAGCCGAACGTTTATCGTCTATAAAAAGAAGCAATTTGCTCGAAAAGAAAAAGAAGAAGACGGCAGAAGTGGAGGAAGAGTTGTTTACCATTACTATTACGTGAAAAACGGTGACGGCGAAAAATTCAAAGACAGGTTGAGCAGGAAGGACGTGTACAAGATCTGAGAAAAAAAGAATAATCAAAAGATGACAATAATCGACGGAAACGTCTTCGTGCCGGAGATGCTCGTGTGCGCTGCCATCGCAATCGTAAACGATCGCGGAAACATCAGCGTGAACATCACTCACACGGACAGACAGGTGCCGTTTCCCGACCTGCAGGAGGGTGAAAACTACAGCCTGCTGAAGATGCTCTATCCGTTCGACAGCAGTATGAGCAGTCTGGACTATCCACAGTGGCTGATAGATTATTCTGCATCCATAAGTAACCTGCCGACATACGATTACGAAATCAAGGAGACAGGTCCTGTGACAGCACGATTCGGATTGATGTTCTATCACAGTATAAAATTTTACGCGACTAGACTTAAACAACCTATTATCAATAATCAAATGGTCTCTTCGAAGAGGTTCGCTCGATCGGTAATGTTTCATCTCCCATTGAAAAAAGGCTTCATATCGAATCCTTATCACCTGAATGACGGAGATAAAAAATGGGTGAAAGACGTGAGCGTGTTAGACGGAGGGAGGATATTCAACGAAGAGAACTTATCGCTCTTTAAAGAGACAGGGTTAATATCGAACGAAAAAATTTCGCCAAAAATTACGGAAGATAACAGCTTGAAAATTGAAATTCCATCGAAACTTCTTGCGTCGATTAAGTACAACGTCACCTGGCAGTGGAACATCTTCACCAGCCATTCGCTGGCGAACACGAAAAGCGTTTACAACGACTACGCGCTGACGTACGAACACTGCAAGAACGTCACCGACAAGAGGATAAGCGATTTCCGAACGGAAATCGACTTTTACAATTTCAGTCTGGAGACGGAAAAATCCATTTCCAAAAAAGATAATTTTCCCTTCCACCCGTTCGGAAGGAACAATAAATCAAGTCTATCGAACACTACTAACCACATTATCCATATTAACAACGTCAAAAAGGAAGTAACGATCGTTCGAAGCGGTGATATATTCGTCACGCTAGAAAGGTTTGCACTCATGAAAGGATCCGGATTCTACAAAGAGATGGAAAAACGAAGAATGGTTTCCAGCGATAAACTGACCATCGCACAAATCGCCTTTAACGCGTATAGATCTCAGTCTCAAGATGACTTGCAGAGTTTAGTGCGAGCGATAAAGTCCAACGGATTTCCTGATTCAGTGACCCACATGATGAGGATTAGTATAACGAAATCGTCTTCAGCAAACAAAAACGTCTTCGACATTTCCACAACAGCGGGAAAATCACTTTTTGATGGTTTTTTTACTATGAATTATTTACCGTTCGATTTTGCTTCCACAACGTTTACAAATCAATTATCACTTAAAGAACTATCAACATTCGTCACCGAAGACATGTGGTATGACAGCGAGATGAAATTAGAGACGACGATAGATCTGTTGAACAACAAGGATCAGTGGAAAGGTGTCAAATTACACGCGAAGAAGGGTAAAAAAGTAACACTGACCGAACTGTCGTTCTCGTCGATGAAGTTGAACGAGAAACTGAAACCATTCTATCCTGGAAAAAACAGAGTGTTATACCAGAACTTCATACGACCATCACTGTTCGTCAATAACGAGCAGAGAACGACGATGTTCACAAACATTCACTCTGTGTTCTCGTTTCCCAGCTCAATCACTAGTGATCGCGTGAAACTCATCGACGACGCACAATTCGTTGACCTCGCCGATGTCACTTATCAAGGCTTGGTGATGAAGAAGAAGGTGGAAAAAACAGTAAACGTTTCTTCATTCGACTTCGCATTGATGAAGCTGAACGGAGAACCTGTAACTGTTCTCGATAAAAAGACCAAAACAATTAGAAACGTTAAAGACACAGTGTTGGAAATCGGTAGAATACAGATAATGAACTCGAACAAAGAACACGTTGACGACACGATGTCGTTCATCGTCAACGCCAAGATTGAATCCAAAACGGCTGAATTCAACATCGACTTGAGCAGTAACAAAACAACAGACTTCTTCAACAAATACAAGACGAACACAACCGGATACCTGTTCTCGATTGAACAGATGTTAGTGCCAACGTTCGTGCGATCGCCGAAAGCCAAAGATAACAGTGGACTGAGCACAATATTCCTTCAGACAAACGGCGTGACGAACGCCATGAAGACGCTGATGAATCCTAACACGAACAGCGGAGAGTATAAAAACACGATCGGAATCGTAAATCTATCAAATCTACACAACTGGGAGACTGCTAGAAAGATAAACGACAAACACACGTTCACATTCTCCTCAGACGAAGATCTATTCACGGAGCGTGCATATCGCACTCGAGTATCTCAACAACAAGACTTGAAAACCTTCAAGTTGTCGTTGGTGGATGTGAACAACAATCCCCTTGAATTCTACAATCAGAGGCAGAACTTTTGCGTATTCGTATTCAAACTCGATCGATTAGTGAAAAACACTAACTCTCGTCCGTCAAGAGTTGGGATTAAAAGGAGAAAGAGAACAGCGTATTAATCATGTACGGACAATCCATAAGGCGGAGAGGTGGAAGGAGAAATTGGAAGAATCAAAACGCCGGTCGTGGTGACGAACAAATATCTCACAACGTGAACAAAATAATTGTCGATTATCATCGTAACAATAACCTCACCGTGACAGACTTGAGGAAACAACTGACCGCTGTAAGTCAAGATCGCGATGTTCACGCTGAAAAATTCAACAAACTTTCCAACGCGTACAAAACTCAAGTGCAATCGATGAGTGAACAACTGAACGGTTTAAAAAAGAAACTGACCGATCGTGTCGACGAATCTTTAAAACAAAAGATGAGCAATAGTGGCAACTTCAACAACGCTGTGACTACAGTTACGCCACGTCAACATCAACAAGTTCAGCAACAACAACATCAACAACACGGAAGATATAAAAAAAGAAAAACTAAAAAAGTTCCATCAAAATCATTATCAACGAAAGTCCCCAAGAAAAAAAGAAAGAGAAAATACGAACGCGTGTCGTCATCATCATCATCGTCCGCGTCGTCTTCAGCAGCTTCCTCAGATAATGAGAACAACAACGATAATGAACGACAGAATATGAAGACAGTAAATACATATTTTAAACGATAATAAATTGTCAATTTTTTTTTTAATAAATTATATAAATAACAATAAATGAAATATAAAGATTGAAAAAAAATACATCATTTGTTATTTCTTCGCATCACATCACAACATAAAAACTTTTTGATACAATAATAACATTGTATACCAAAAGTATACAATGCCATATTGTTTAGTGGTCTATCATATTTAATTTAAGCTTACCATAAGTGATGTTTTGTATAGTAACATTTGGATGACTATGGCGGGTATCATGCCATTCTTTGATAGATTGAAACATGATCGAGTTGAACCAAAGCATCTGCAAGAAGATTAATACACTATTTTTATGTAAGAACACAAAGGATGTAAGAGCATGGAAGCTAAAAGTTAAAACATGCTAAGGTTTCTCTTAGGAGTGCGTTTGTTCTTATGAAATACATTTGATTATAAATACTTTTTACGCGTAATTCATGTGTTGCATTCGGGCTCAACACTATCTATACGGACCTCGTTTCTATGCGGGTAATTTTTCATTTCATAACTTTCTTCAAACACGTTACAGACAATAAAGGGCATGGCAAAAGAAGAAAAGAAGAAAAGAAGTTTCTTGCCTCTATTCACTGCTGGATGTCGGTGAAGTGCAAGAGCTCTGGTGTAGGGCGGTCAATTCAAACTTTTTATTTAATGTTAAGAATGACATTCCTTACAGATCAAAAGTTTTTTCGGATAAAATTCTCGCTGGGGAAACTTGTCACTCCCATACAACCCGACCATTTTTTAAGCAGCGCGCCGCGCATAAATGAAAAAAAGTGCGTTGCTCATTTCCCAACTTGTGAAGCGCTAAAATATTAGAAAAGAACATTCCGATCCGACAGTGGTATGGAGTGATTACAGTATAGTTTACCGGAATTATCCTGAGATAATGAAGGATAAAAGGGGAAAATTGTGTTTAAACTGGAAGGCTTCATCAAAGTTTATTAAAACACAAAAGATTTTCGAGTACAGTTTGATGTTTCATGAAGTTTTGAAGTTTTCTGCCCCTCTCCACCACCCCAAAGTTGGCTCTCTCCCTGTAACTTCAATTTTACAACTATTTTCTTTACTTCCACATAGAAAAAATGAAATTGATTTTTTTCTCTACTGCCGCTTATTTCGAACATTCGTTAAATCCAACAAAATTTTTGGTCCCTGCGTGTGTTTGAATTAATGTATACTGTAATTATGTTTTCAACTCGATTGTTTTTTTAAATCTCATGTTAGATTAACAAAAAAATGCTAACTTCTAAAAAATGACGACTCTTTGCAAAAGCGTATTATCTTGCACAAAAATGTAAAGTTTTTTGGGCTGTACTGTACTCTGGTACCTTGGGTATGGTTAAACCTACACAGGAAAACATTGGTTTATTTCCCTTTTCTTCTATTTTCTTTTTAATAGTTTTATTTGTGAGCCACATCCTTTAATTCATTTCGGATGGCTGCTGTGACAGATGAAGCTTTACCAGATGAAAAGAATATTCAATCCACTGGAAATGAATTAACCAATGGGGATACAAGCAAAGATGTATTTGCTGGAAAAGTTGTTCAGGTGACTAATGTGTCACCTGGTGCAACATTACAGCAGATGGCTACTTTATTTGGTTTTCTTGGAACAGTCACAGACATTAGATTATATCCAACAGAGTAAGTATCCTACAATTTGCTTTATTGCTCTCCATTTTTTTAATAAAGCTTCATCCCGTAAAAAATGACACAACAATGTAAGTTTTTTTTATTGTGTTTCGTCATTACAAATTGGACTGTTGATTTGCTCTATATTATAGATCAGTCACTACACATCACTGTAGTAGTTAAGAAATAGTTTTTTTCGTTATATATATATATATATATATAGAATATTCACATAAATAGAGACGAAAGCTACAGCTAAAGATTTTAATTAACAGAATTTGAGTACGTCAATATACCTAATTCTGAAAAGCCTTCCTAATTTGGAACGCAAAAAAATACAGTCTGTAAAATACGAACCACATCAATAATAATGCATACTGCGATGTCAATTAAACTGAATCCAAAACCTAACAAACACAAAACTTCTGCCTTCAATAAATTGACTGACCCCTTGAGACTCGCACATAATTTTTTGAGCTCTGTGTAATTCCTGTTTCAACGTGTATATATTCAGAGATATCAAAATGGTGTAGGCCATTATTATTGCACGAGTGATTTTTCACCCTGATAATTGGTGTTCAACGTCTTTTCTGCTCATAAACATTTTAGTATTTGTGGAGATTTTGTTGAGTATGGATGTATATTTTGTTAACCAGACAGGTCTGTTTATAACTTGCGTTCGGAATAAGGAAGGCTGTTCGGTATTAGGCACATTGACGGCACTTATATATATATCTTTTAAGAGTATGGAAAACTCATTTTGTTCACCTGACTTATTACAACCAATGCAAAATAAATATTCACTATCGTGGAATCAAAGTGAGTGCAAAGTAAAAGAAAGTGTCCAGACCAGGGTATTATCCAATGTCTATGGTTCAACAGGCCCCTGACCTAGCTTATATACTTTGTTCAAACTAGAGGAATGGGATGTAATTGAAATTTCTTCCAGTGTTAAGTTTTGATTGCTCTATTCAAGGCCATAGCAGAGCCATTCAAACATATGTGAACAACAAGCATTCTAGAAGGTTCGAACATCATACAAATACACATAGACGATTTGCAGTGTTTTCGTTTTTACAATACTGCCAAGCAATGCACATACCCTAGATTTACCAACCGCAGACGCAATATTTACGAAAATACAGATGTTATACTGATTGTTATACATTATGTTTGAATGCTTTGTCCTTTCCCTCACTTCCTCCAAAATCCACATTCTTTATCCTACTAAAGGTATGGAATGCATGAAATAATTGATAGATACTTTGTTTTATCTTAGAGAGTCTGCACAAGTGGCCGTCAAAATCTGCTACATCAAGTATGAAAATTCTGAACAATGTGGTGTCGCACAACATTTGACCAACACTGTGTTTATCGACAAAGCCCTCATTGTTGTTCCAATTAGCCGAGGTATTGTTTTGAGCATAATTTTACGAATTTACGTTGTTGATAATATCATATCACGGTTTGGCATCTGTCATTTGTAATTTGTCAAAAAAGTCTCGTGTATATATCAGTCTTGATAGAGGAAACAAAGTCAGTAATTATTTTTTACACATATGAATGTACCTTCAATTTATCTGTCCATTAGTAAGGAAGTAACCTAGGTTTTTTAGTTCTTGGGTTTCCATTCGTTCTTTGGTCCGCCCTTTTTGCAACTGGAAAGTTGACTTTCAATTAACCAATGATGTCTATTCACCTTAATTATTCCTCTTCCATCTTGCATGCACAGATATACATATCTTTTCATGTCTTCTGTTTCCTATTTATTATTTTGCATCTTACTTTAGAGGAAATCCCAGAAGAGTCAGAATGTTTGCACTTGGTGAGAACTCTTAATGCATATGCATCCATGGCCAATACTGATTTTTTACCCCAAGCATTTCCTGTTGAAGAGGTAGGTTTATCACACAGTGTAGAATTTATTGTAAATGCTGAAATATGCAAGTTATTTCTCTACTTAGAGTAGATAATAGATAATTATATAATATATATTGTAACTCTTCAGGAGCACCATATAATCAACTTGTAGCATTTGAACTCCTGGCAATTAAAGTTTTAAGGAATGAAAGAATTTCACCTGACACAAAAATTGTGTTTTTATGAATTAGTGTATTCAACGCACTTATTTTCATTCTCTGTAGACTGCGAGCAGTATACCTGGTTTGCCACCACCACCTGTCATAACGACAAGTGTTGATCCAGTTGAAATTGAAGAAATACGAAGAACTATTTTTGTTGAAAACATCCACGAATCTGTATGTCCACATTTATTTTTTAATTTTTCATATTTTGTTTTTTTCGTAGTCATTTTTGTCCGCGGACAGCTCTCCAAAGAGCCCAAACTGTCAAATTGTATAATATTAGTAAACTGGTCAAGAAGTTGTAGATACAAAAGCATAGTTATAAGAGCAGCTGAAATTAGTTTACACTCATTACTTATGAGGCTTTTGCCAGTCAAAAGTATATTATCTTTGTTGATTCTGTTTTATCAACAGAACATTGACAGTAGTTTGAACTTTCAAACTGTTACTATTTGCAAAATGAGCCTTACAACAACAACAACAACAACAAACAACAGCACTGCAACTTAAAAAAGAAGATGAAGGATAACTAAATCACTCATGACATCATCATCATGACATCGTCATGACATCAGTGGCCTTTATGATTTGATTGATAGTGAGATAGACATGCTACAGGTCTGAAATCGTCTATGATATGTTCACAGGTTGACACTTTTGATTGTCTTTTGTTCAATATACCTGATATTTTTAGATAACATCCGAACAGCTGATGGCATTTTTTTCTGGCGTTGGTGAAGTGAAGTACTTGCGTCTTGTAAAAAAAAAGGATGCAACGAAGTGAGTGGCATATTCCTTGACTGATTTGATTAATTTTTTGAATAATTTAGGTAAAATACACGATAAACTATTTCGTAAACTAATCTATTTTTTTAAGTAAGTTTTGAGCATAACTAATAGCTTTACCGTCTAACTAGACCTATGCATTATAAACTATATCTTTTAATGAACTTGATTAAATACCCTGTCATTATCTGTTTTTCTAGATATGCATTTGTGGAATTCAGTGCTGTAGAATCAGTACCAACAGCTTTGCAGTACAATGGTGTACTCTTTGGAAACAACTGTTTGAAGTATTCTACTTTAACTTTTCTTGAAAATTTGAAGGATTCTGTAAAATAGCCGATTGTACAATCCCATGTCAAAATGATTAAAATCGGGACTTATAAACACCCCTGCCGAGATTTCTCCCCAAATACATTTTTTTTAAATAAATGGTCATTTACGGTATGGGTGGGTCTTCAACGTCACTAGTCTTCTGATCACCTTGGGGAAGATCTAGGCTTTCTGCAGAAGTTTGTGAAATAGAGTATACCCTCCACATAATACCCTAGCTCCACGTCTGACACTGAATTAAAGCGATTATTCTATGGAAAGATCTAATGTAGGATTGCACAAATACACTGAAATCTATTTATTGCAGTTAGCTTGGAGGCCTTAAAGGAGCTACAACACCATAATTCGTAAGATCACGTGATTCGTTAAGTTGCCCCTTTAAGAAAGTGTCCACTATGATTGGTGTAATTTTTAACAGAAAAGCACATTTTATTCTTTGGAACATGTTATTTTCAATCAAATTAATATACATGCAACCACTAAGATATGTATATAGATATGCAAAACGTTAGAAACTGTTAATTTATGTTACAAAATGCAAAAAGTTGTAATCAAATAGAAACACTATGAAACATCTCTATAGCGGGCACCATCGGACATAACCGGACATTATCGGGAGCACGAAGTGTCCGCCATAATGAGGTTTCGTTGTATTCCACTCATAACTTTAAAAGAAAAGATGCGACAAGAGAATAGCCTTATAAGAACTCCATTATGTAATAGTTGTCTGCTATAGGGAGGGTGTCTTTTTATTATTTTTGAAAAACAGGAATGGCAAGTGGCAAGGTGTATTATATCTCACCTATTATAACCCTGACTCCTTAATTTTCCGAATGTAATTTCCCTTCCCAAACAACAAGCACTATTTTAGATTTTAGACTTATTTTATATTTTTTATTATTGATCTTTTCTTTTCTTCTCAGAGTGGTCCATGCTAAAAGTCCCATCTCGAAACCCGAAAGTGAACGGATCGCTTCCGGTCGAACTCCAGTACGCAAATACGTTGAAGCTCGAAAACCGTCTCTCGAACGTAAGTTTTAAAGGATGATTTTGAATAATCGGCTTGTGTGTGTGGCCACGCTAATATTTGATTTTCCTTTTCTTTTTTTAGGTTTTACATCAAGGTGGGGACTATTTGATTCGTTAATAAGCAGTTTTCGTTTCTGACAAGGAATCTTCCTCCCCACATTTCTGCTTATACGACATTTAATGAAGCCTGCTTTTTTATTTATATGATGCAATGATGTCTATATATGATGCAACGATGTCTATAACCACTGTATCACCAGTTATATAAACAATACATGTCCTTTTAGAAAATGATCCACCTTATTGGTCCTTTTTACGCCGGCCCTTAATGGTGTTAATTTCACGACTTAGCGTTAAATGGGCTGGCGTTAGATGTTTGTCTGTGAAAGTTTAACCGAGACAAAAATAACGCCACGTAATAAGGGTCAATAAGGTAGTGAAGTAAACTGGAAGAATTTATAAATTTATAAATAGTAGCAGATTGACATTTTCTCGAACATTAAATTTTTCAGTGAATTCTTAATTTCCTTAATTTATATCTATTCCGTTCATATCTTCAGATCTCCGGCAAGGCATAGAAGTCGTACAAAATCGCCACGTCGACGACGATCTCGAACCCGATCTCCAAGACGTCGCCGGTAATTATTAATTTTATAAGTCGGAAACTTTCTTTTGGTATCGGTCGGAGAATCTAATGAAAACATTCAAAAACCTCCTTTTGATGCAATTCCTAAGGTCTTTAAAATTAGGTCTCGTCTGAAAGGTCAATTCCCACTTCCCACAATTCCTACATAAATATAATCACCTCTTATTGTGGATAGTCCTCTGTTTGCCTCTAAAGGAGGTTTTTGAACTTCGAATCAACATGTATTCATTGCGTTATACTCACTTTATACTCAACTGACACCTCAAGCGATCACAGAGATGCTGGCATATAGCCAGACATATTTTGAGATCAGCTTTCATCTACCTTAAGTTTGAATGGAAGGTCACTATGGGCGGCTGATGAGCTCTAACAGGACGAAACGCGTCCTGTTCTGAGGAGATCTTATATCCAGTTGAGTGTGATCATGCCCAGTGACTTTCAGTATATAAACATATGTATGATCATAGTGGTTTCATAACGTATGTCTCGCTTTCTTCTAAAGGTCTCGCTCACCTCGACGGAGAAAATCACGGTTAGTACTGAAAACAAACTTCAAAAGTTGTTTGAAATTTAGTTCCTCGTAATACTTCAGTTTCTTGGATTAGTACAAAATCGCAATTTTTGTTATTCTTTACTGCCCATGTATATCAGATTTCCTTGAAAAATCTTAGAGGAAAAGCAGGATTTTTTTATATATATTTCGGGTCATGAAAAGTTCTTGCACGTTTTATTTATTTATTTATTTATTTATTTATTTATTTATTTATTTATTTATTTATTTATTATTTTTTGGTTAATTTGGAATTTCCCTCAAAACAGTATTTTGTTTACACCGTTTGATTTCTCCGTTTATGATCCGTCTAGACGAATAATAATAGTTTTTTGTTTTATGTATATATGTAGGTCACCCCCTCCAAGAAGAAGTACTTCACGCTCAAAAAAAAGAAGCAAATCTCATTCACGGTAAATCAATACATGTGTATACTTTTTAAATATATATTTAATATATATATATATGTATGTATCTTATCGGCCCTTTTTACGCCTCCCCAAATTTAACAACGGGCCCTTTTACGCCCGTCTTTACTGCCGTTATTATTGAATAGTCCCTGGTCGCACAGACATGTATCCTGTTCTTCTTTTTTTTTTACGCCCAGTCATGAAAAATAACGGCGTTTTGGCCTAAAAAGGGACCAATAAGATATGTTAATCCGATGATAAAAATGTATGAACGTGTAACGGTTTTAGACAATAGGAGTTTTTATGCTAATTGTGAATAAAAGTTCTCAAAAATGATTTTGGTTACCCATTGTTGGTGACCGCAATTTCTTTGCTGAAATTAGCGTTTTATACAGTACTGATTTGAGAATGGGATGTTACCAATTTTGTATACCCGCAGTTTTCGTATACTTCAGGGTTGAAATACACCTTATCGTGTATCATCGAGTTTATGTTGCTTTAATGCGACCATAGTTGGAGACAGCTGCTCTTCGGCATACTTACCACCCTTGAATGAACAAATGGTTTCATTACCATAGAGATGACAGACAAATTTCATGATGTTAACATACAGATCTTTTGGTGTGATGAAGAGGCTATCTTTGTACTCTTCATTCTTTTGTACAACCTTCAACACCGTTGTTTTCCTTTTCCAAAAAATGAACTAGTAGTGTCACAAGCTGAATAATAATTCGTACCAAGCCGATTTCTTTTTGACTTTTGATCTTTGCAACTTGCTATTAATTGTAAAGTGCTGGTCACACTTTCTGTGATAAAATAAACTAAGTATGTCGGTCATTTAACTTTTTTTCGTCAGTTCTGGAATAGAAAGTGAACGAATTCTGGGCAACTAGTCTCTCTTCACCGCCGGACAATTTAATCCATTCTTTTGTAAAATCAATGATTCTTTCTTAACCTGCCCGCGTGCAGGTAACGAGACTATCATTATCAACGCAATCTGAATGTATAAAACAATCTCTTTCGTTTTTTTGAATTATTACCTTTGAATTTCCCGCTTCCCGCTATTTTTGTTTATATTTGAAAACGCACAGTCAGCAATATTTTAGTGTTGATATTTTGCAAACCAGCACGTCATGGCAGAAAGTAAAGATCATGCCTGATCATGTGGGTGCAGTAGTGGAAATAACCTATCATTTAGTTTGCTGTTTTTGCGAATACTGCGGGTCTACAGAGTTGGTAACATCGATTTTTTTCACGTCCTACATTATATCTTTGAACTTCTGAAATAAAATTTTGGTCACCAAATTTGGGGAACGAAGTTGAAAGATATGATGCCATAGCCCACGGCCTATCTACCCATCTAAGTTACTCGATATCTAGATCATGGTAACTATAACCATGAAAATTATTAATTTCACCAATCATTTTGCTGGGTATTATTCATATGGACCAATCAATTGTGCGGTTGCTGTTCTGTTAGCCAATCACGTTGCTGTTTCGTAATGATGTTGTGTTTTTTTGGCGTCACGTGTAGGGCGTAAATGAGGGAAAGGTATTCGTCTGTGACGTAACGTAAATAAAGAGAACATTTCATAAACTTTAATTAGTATTAGTATTCCGTTGAAATATATATTATATATATTATATTGTCTCTGTAATTCGAACATGCAAAGAATTTCACAATGTTCGAATTACGGAGGTTTTTTTTTTTTTGTTTACATAGAAATCATAGGTGAGAGACCTTTACAATTAGTTTGAATAGAAGAAGTTTGACTATCTATCGCAAATGTAAATGAACCAACGCTTGTGAGTTGAGCTGGTTTCTTTCAGGTCCAGATCTCCTAAGAGAAGAAAATCCAGAAGTCGATCCAGGTATTCTGGAAATTACTTTGTAATATACTTAGGGGCTGATTACAGGAGGCGTGGTGATCTGGTGCAGGCTTGTTTAAAGGGATAGACTTCACATTACATTAGAGCCTCAATGCTATGAAATAACTTGTCATCATGCCTCAAAATGTAAGGATCGCTACAGAACTTTTAAACGTGGGATTAAATCTTGGTAATTTGTTGACTGATATGTTACAGTGTCCTTAGTTAAACTATTCGCTTTGATAAGTGTTCAAATAAAGAGAAGGAATGAATGAATGAATGAATGAATGAATGAATGAGATTATAATAGAACTTTCGTGATAGGTAAGTGGTAGAAGTAATAGTAATAGTAATAACAGTATTATGAACACTCTAGGAATAAATTAATTAATCAGGCAGCCTTCTTCCTCGTAGAGAAAGACGACGAAGAAGAAAAAGCCCATCCCGATCAATTTCACGGTCCCCGAAAAGAAAGTCAAAGTTAGTACATGATTAGGCTAATTTTGGTTTCCACATTTCTGTGTTGAATTTTCGTTCCACAGAAGGAAGAACACAACTCTTAAAAACAAACTTGTTCTTTAGGAAAAAATCGAAATCTCGTTCGCCGTCACGTCGGAAATCTAGAAAATCCGTGTCGCGTTCTCCCGATCGGTCAAAGTAATTCTCCGTTGTTGTTTTATTTATCTCTGTGTAAATTCCAACAGCCTCGTTTTCGTACAGATTAGGGAGTTTATGCAAATATGACGACAACGAGGACGGCGACGTAAGTGACACAAAGGATTCGTTTTTCTTTTTCCTTGGCGTGAGTGATGAAATTTCATACTATACCAATGGGAAAGTTTTGTCAGTTAACTACATCATTAACAGATTTGCACGTTCTACACACAACGTGAAAAGTTATATTTTAAAGTCTTCCTGAAAGCGAAGACGCAAGGATATAGTAGATTACGTTTCTATTGTATTTGCTTTATCCTGTTTCGAAAGCAATTCTTTTTTTGTTATATGATCTATCAAACGCTCTGTTATTACAGACAAGTTGTTAAAACTTCCGCGGCTTTGTGATTCATTAATTTCTGAATATTCGTGGATCACTTTTACGTCGCCGTCCTCGTCGCCGTCGCAATTTCGTAAACTCCCTATTATTAGTGTAAAGTTGTAATGAACGTTAAAAACTAATCAACTCAGACTAACTTGCATTTGTAGAAGGTTTGACCCGGTTTTTATCGCCCTGTATGTTAATGTTTAGTTCCAGGAGAAAGAAGAAGGACAAAGATAAAGATAAGGAAAAAAATAAAGACAGCTCCTCGAAGGAAGAAAATGACACTGAAAAAGGTTTTTCATTATCCTTGCACACATATATTTATTTTTGCCAAGTTTTGAATACAAAAAAGTACACCTGTCCTGAATTTCCGTTTAAACATACTTTCTTCGATTATATATTTTGGTTCTATATATTATATTATATAATCGTTTTGGGACAACTTGCGATAATTTTTATCAAAAGTATCGCCTTAAAACGAGGCGGTGTTAAAATAGTTTGTCAGAATATCGACGTTCAAAAAAAATTCGGGACAGCTGCATCGATGGAGAAACATTCTTTATCATTCACACGATGAAAAGTTTTATCTAGCCTCCTCAGTACTCCATCAACGTAAATAATAATAATAATAATAACGTAATAATAACCAGAAAAAACGAAAGTTCAAATTTAATAACAAAAGCTTCTCGATATTTTATATCATCTTCAGTGCGTAACTATTATCCATGGCGAATATTTATAATATAATAATAATATTATTCTTCGATTCCAAATTATTGATTGGCTCTTGCATCGAAATAGCGTACACTAGTAGATGTGGTTGTGTTGATGTGGTTGTATAAAAACTAATTTTTAAAAAACATCTAACGCGATGAAATCAACTTCATCGTGTATTTCAACTTGAAGACATTTGAATGGTTACTAATTGTTTACGGGTTTGTTTCGCCATAGAATTGGACCATCTCCTTACGAAAATCCAAAACTATGAAGAAGGTATGATTCCATTTTCATTCGTTCATTCATTCATTCATTCATCATCCATTTCATCATTCATTGTTTTATGAATTTATCTTAGAACAAAAGAAGGCTCAGGAGCCTGGAGACGAGCCAAAGAAGAAAAAGAAGAAAGACAGTTCTTGAGACATTTTTCCACTGAATATTTTTCGAGATCTCGTTGCATGGAATCCTTTGACTCGCTTGTATTGCTTTTTGCTCGATAGATTGACGAATGAGTTTATGATGTTTGTTTATTTTCATTTGTTTATTTTTTGTTTATTTTCTTTAAAAAACCGTACGATAATTGATCTCTTATAACTTTTTGATGTTTTATAAATTACTTTTGTTAGTTTTGCTTATGTTGCACAAAATCAAGTCTTAATATTAATTTCGCATCTCGACCACTGGTGCTTTTTGAAGAATTGTCGGAATAATATACAGACCAGCTATTTTTCCACGGTCAGCAAATTAATGGAGACGCGATTAAAGGCGAGTATACACTGCTAGTTTTAAAAAATGATTTCTTGTTTTTCGTGAGTGTTTTTAAAGAAATGAAAGATTTATATATTAGTCCAAAGTTAACGTTTAACCTGACCTTTAAATTGCAACAAAAGATATTTTGATTGTGTTTGACACTTATCAGATGTGCTATTAATATACTAAAAATCCGACAAAAACCAATCCCGGGAAATTGGGTGTTTGGGCAAAAGAGGGCCCAGAAGGACTAAATGTTTACTCGTTTGTTAGATTATCTCGAGAAGTTGGTTCTGAAAATGAACAGATTATAATGACAGATTTAATTTGCTAAAAATAGAAGGACATTTACCTAAAAATGTTTATTTTGATCATTGTTGAACGTAATCACTTAATAAGAATATTATTTTAAAAAGAGATCCAACATTCGGTAGAGTATAGGTTGTTTTGGGATAATACCTTGAATCAATGTTATTCGAACCCCAAATGCTCTAAAAGTGCTATTTCGTAAAAATCATTAACTGTGTTTTCTTTTTTCTACATGTGACATTTCCTCTAATAATTATTTTACTCTTTCGGCTTTACAACCCTCATAACCAGTAGTCCAGTCAACAAAGGGTCAAACCCGAAACTAATTAATATAAAGCTGAAATTTTGTGAAATGGTTTTTACATATCTCTAGTTTACTGGAAAAAAACCCTCCTGCCATAGCCCTTCAGCGTTTTCGACAATTTCATTTTGAAGGGGGGTACCTAAAATGAAAAATTTCTTAAGGAATTTGAAATCACAGTGAAATTCAATTTGACTATTCCTGCTGAATTAGTGGTCAAAACTGCTTGAAACTTTCCAATTTTGGTTTAGACATATAAAAGTTTCATTTTGAGAATAAAAGTTTCAAAACTTTTTATCAGAGGGTTTAGTAAAAAATGCTAATTTTTGCCACTTTGCGAAACATTAGTACCAATATATCAGAGCATACAAGTTACAACGTACATAAATCCTAAAATATTTCACAACTGCCGCACATTAATGCAAAAAGTGTTCAAATAGGTCACCCTAGGGGTTAAAAACATCAACTCGGGGCTAAAAATCGCCTATATTTGAAAAAAAATTCTACTAAAATCATGTAAAACGCTTCAAACTTTACAATATCAGTTAGTATACCACAAGTTAATTTTGAAAGACTTTCTCCTAATTGAATAAGTTTCTTATCGTCTGACAAATCTCTTCACATTTCATTACTTTCTAAAAGTTGATTTCGATTTTGATGTACATCTTGAGTGGCGTGATAGTCTCCTATGACTATGGTCATCATAGGGCGTGTTGATCTACCATTGCAATGTCATACCTTGTATGTACAAATTCTGAATACTATGATGCAATTTGCATATATGCACGATGTATACACACCTTGTCTAAAGGAGTTGGTTTTTGGAACAACGAGAAGACGTTGAAAAAGTAATACTTGGTCTTTTGTAACTTTCTGATGAAGTATTTGTTTGCCATGTACATTTGTTGTCATAGTTACTCTGTCATTGTTTTTAAATGTATGTTTAAAAAAACTTTTTGATTGCCCTTTCCTTCATCAAATGCACTCCAAACATAAAAAAATTTATCAATATTCACATATTTATCAGCAACAATGGCATTAAAAGGTTTACCGACTGGTGGCCTACTGCTCGCCTCTGGACCCGAGGACAGGGTTCAAATTTTGTCTCTGTCATGCCAGCCACTACAACAGTGTGAATCAATCCACTCAGCTTAAGAGCTGGGTTAATGTTTAAGGGTATTCTATGAGCCCCTGAAGCAGTCATGTGGCTTCCGTAGCCCAAATAGCGGCTTTAAATGCTTTAGGACCTCCTACGCAAGACCCTCGTTGATAACAGTTCTATCAGAACTGAAGAGGCTATCCGGGGGAAAATAAATAATAATAATAAATTAATAAGAACTTGTTGTTCAAAATCTTCATTTACTCATTTACTTATTAATTTAGATTATTGCAAAATACACCTTATCTAATTCATGTTTATATGTCCCATCTTGACTCAGTTTTCCATACGGAACTCGTTTCTGTGTCATAAATAAACGAAAATTGTCCCACTGCGATTTGCTAATGAGCAAAAATATATATAGCTAAATAATTACCGTGAAACAATGTAACGCGTCAGAACGAGGTAATCACGACGTGCAATCCCGGGACCCATCACTTTGTAAATGCAAGGAAATTTCGCCTACCGTAAAAAAAAATTTAGTGCCTCAAAATATTTTCAAACCTCCGAAATCTCTAGGATAGAAAAAATTCAATTCACAACAACTACACACAAAAATTACATTCATGCACTAAATGGCATCACATAAAAACATAAAAACATTATCCAAAAACTTGTTACACTGTTTTTATTCTCATGCACTACTTTTTTTATGCATTCATTTTTGTTATGCACAATGAAATTTTATGTTCACCCTCCTTAACCTCCTTCCACTTAAAATATATCTTGAAAATGCGAACATGCAAACATAAATAAAATGGCGGAATTGATGTAGAGCGATGTAGAAAGCGATGTAGCAACAGGAAGAGGTGAAAATGCAGTGTTATTTCAGAAGATGCATGAATGCCGTCGCTAGCTTGCATTTAATTTAACTTTATGTGAGTAACATAAGCAAGCCTGTCGTAGTCCAGATGCTGGAGCTTTTTTTATAAAATGTTGGTGCCACTTTGTGCTGAATGTAATCGAGGGTCATCCATTTTTTGTCTGTAGCCACCTGAGAAAAAAACAGGTAGTGGTGTTCTAGGAAGACCGAAATTTGCCATAACAAAAGAAAATCTGGATATTCATGGAAGGAGATTATATTATTCAGATTTACTGTTCACAGACGAGTTATGGGATTTGGATTGCAAGCTGAAACTACATCTGGATGGACATCATAGTCTGGTACAGATGGACATCATAGTCTGGTACAGAGGGGTTTCGTCGTGCACGACTGTATAGACGGATATCCCAGATTAATCACGTTTTTAAATTGTGCAAGAAATAATCGAAAAGAAATTGTTGGTGAATTGTTTTTGTCAGCTGTGGAAGTGTATGGACCTCCAATACATATCAGGACAGATCATGGTGGTGAAAATACTGAGGCATCGCACATTTTCGTAGAGCATCTTGCCAAAGCTTCTTGATCGGTTCCTCTGTACGAAATGAACGTATTAAAAGAATTTTCAGTATGGACTCAAGTGTGCCATACATTCTACTATGCATTTAAGGCAATGGAGGCAGAAGGTAATCTTCTAAATGAAAACATTAGTATATTATTTACATGCTTCAGTTTTGAAGTGTATCCGAGTTGTGACAAGTGTGGAAAAGAGGAAAGGGGTCTTACTATAATATCTAGTTACATGTGACAGGAACATTGATGCATAAGGAGTTGACATACCCAGCTCTTAATGAACTTAATAAAACTGCTCTTATTTTGATTAAAGACATTCTGGAAATCGAAAGAGGAGATCACATGTTTTTGTTACATTTTATGCTCCTACCTCGAATAAATCAAGTGCTACGCACATTTACGAGGTGTTGGAATTTACATCCTGTACGCACCAACCAAGCTTTGGACAGATGGCATAATGGATGCCAGAAATCGAAATTTGCTTGAAGGATCTTAGTTCATTTTGATTCAGTCGATGAGGAGTTTCACGTTCCAAATTGTATTAGGGAGACCCACCGACACGCCTTAGGAAGGGTCGATGTCTTACGTTGTTCCGAGCATTATGGAATACAGTTGATTCTCGATAAGTGGAACCGCGGATAAGTGGAACTTTCGATATGTGGAACTACTTTCGTCGGTCCCTTGGATTTGCCTTAACAAAGGCCAACTTCGGATAAGTGGAACATTCGCTAAGTGGAACCATTTTCTTCGGTCCCGTTGAGGTTCCACTTATCGAGAGTCAACTGTAGACATATTTAAAGAAGCAAAAAAACTGTTGATAGGGTTGTTAAATGTTTTACAGCAAATATAACAACATAAAAACATAGACCTTAAACTCTATTGAAAGCAAATCGACATACGATAGATTTGCTGTTCTACAGCTTAGCAAGTGGATTAATCTCCAGAGATTTTGACATATTCTGCTACAATTAATCTACAAGAAAATTCATCCCCTTACTAACAACAGATCTTTATCAATTGAGGATGGTATTGTGATGGAATAAATACAGGTGCTTCCATATATATTGCCTGAATTTTAAGACTTCATGTTAATTTTCCTGAGCAGCGGCACAACAAAAGAGCCAGTCGTGAAAAAAATTGATAATCTTCTGGATTTGTCACTGGCATTTGTAATAAAGGTTGTGAAATATTCCTTCAATTCTGCAGATACGGACTCATCGAACTTAAATATCGCTACAAATGATTCTGTGGAGGTTGTTGTTTTAACTAAGGAGTGAAAAAACTCTGGATTCTCGCGAATTCAAGGCAAAAGACCTAATATTTTTAGCCCTAATATTTTTAGTCCTTTGCACAGTTGATCAAGAACAGCAGTTTGTTTTCCAATTGTTTCGTGAAAAACTATTGATTGAACAATCTCATTCTTCGAGGTGGGCTGAACAGAATGAAATTAGAATACTGTTAAAGCCACAACATGCAAAAATGTGACAAATGTTATACACGAAGTGGAAAAACATTTTAAGAAGAATGATATTGACAGACACTTAAATGATATACTTACAGTAAACATTGAATTTATTTGATTTCCAATAAATCCTTTTCCGAGGCTTTGAAATCTAAAGAAATTTCAATTTCAAGATTACAATTTGCTTATCTGGCATATGTAGTGGAAAAAAACAGAAATTGTGATTCAGTTCACGGAAGGTTTATTATACTTTAACATCATTTCAATTCAGAAGCAACGAACCATCTCACAAACTTGCATCATGATTAGTTACGTGATTTAAATCCACCAGATGAAGCACACCAGTCAAACCGAAACAGAGATATTGATAAATTTGATACAAAAAAAAAAAAAAAAAAAAAAAATATTTAAGGGAAAAAAAAAAAAAAAAAAAAAAAAAGAAAGATATTGATACATTTCTCGTGCAAATACTGACATCCTCCTTGTACTATGGCAAGGGCAATCATCTTTCTAGCTATTTCCAACAAGCCACGACGTATGACGTTAATATTGTATACTGGATACTTCCGCTGATATGGAAAAATAAAGGGAAATCGCCAGTATATTTGTAAAAATAGGAAGATAAGGACAAACGGATTTTGTTCTTTTCAATCAGAATAATGCACTTGAGAAAGCAGACTAGTGTATGACAAAAACATTTTTAATTTCTTACATGATAGCAACAATCTCATAAAGGGGCCAAGCATGAAGTATGTACCCAATTAAAGGGTTCAGGGGAGGGGAAAGAGGGTGTTAATGCCAATTAGTCATGCTTATTGTCACTTTACACTGTGTGCCTAGTATATGACCGCAAACAAATTATTACATAGTTTAATTCCTTCAAAGAACTGTGGCAGACACCCTCCTCCTCCACACAGAAGCTGAAAAGATACTGAAGAACACTTTTTTTGAAATTTAGAAGCAACATAACTTTTTGATAAGTTTTCCGACAAATCATGTACCAAAGATCCTAAGTTCAGTGACTTTTGTAGACTTCTGCCACGCATCATCATTTACCATACCAATATTGGCTAATGGCAATTCCTCTTCATCATCATTTTCAATGATAGTTGGTTTCAATTCATTGTCCTCAGTTATTCTCAAGTGTGATGAGTAACACCTATAATCATTTATTCTGTATAATGATACAGATCTAAGTAAAATTCAAAATGATGCTATACAAATAGGTATATATATATATATATATATATATATTACACCTAGATGGTTAAACAACAGTAAAGCTTGCCTTGACCCCAAATCCTCTTCAATGTTTCAAAATTCCATTCAATATTACTTGCAGTAGCTGGAATTGAAATTGTCATGCGTTCTCATTTAACAAAAACAAAATCATCTTTACACAATTGAGGAATTTTATTCCCAAAAGTTATTTGGCCAGGGTTCAGCATAACAAAAGCCTTACCAATTACCATATTTTTATCACATGACGAGTTATTATAATCTTCTTCAATTTGTTTGTCTAATAGGCATACGTATATGGCTTGAGGAGGTTTAGGTGGCTTTTTTTGGCAGCTTGATATCGTCATGGGTGGTTCGGATGGTGTGCCCTTTTTTTTCCTTTTACATTCCATGGATTTGAAAAGTCTGTTATTGATTGTGGACTGACTCCAAAATTTGAATGAGAGCTACTGCCGCTACAAGTAACTTCATCCCGGGCTGGAGTTCAATCCCATCATTTAACTGAAATACTTGTAATCAAAATGTTGCGTTTACATGAGAAAAAAATTCAACCCCGGCTAAAAATCCTATCCCTGCAAAGCTTTGCCGAGATAGGAGTTACAGCCAGGGCTGAGCATGCGCAGTATCCTCAACAGTTATTTCAAAATGGCCTTCAAAATTGATTTCCCGCGTAATGTTTGTTTATAACATTTAGCCTCATTTCATAACCAATACACGGCGTCGAATACAAGCTAAATGCCGGGCTGAACGTATCCATATAAACGCTCTTTATATTTCCAACCCGGGGATGAAATTTCTCCATATAAACAGCCACTTAATAAGGTGGGATGTTTCACCTCTAAAATTCTGTAATGACCAAGTTAAAATGGCATTTGGGAAGAAAACGTCCATGAGAGTTCTGTATTTGGGCTTTGGGTTTTTTGTTTACATCATTTTTCTAGAGAGAAAATATACAAATCAGCAGCGGATCTAGGGGTACGCCAAAAAAAAAGTGGAGGAGAACAGTGTCACGAAGTGTTGATTAGGTTATTTGCACGGTTTTCTTTCATACTCTTAATGACCTTATTCTCCTCCATAAATTTCGTCTAGGTTCTAGATCCGCCTGTGCAAATACATCTTATTTGTTGCTGAAGACAGGTCCCGTAATAAAGATCTCGATGACGATCTTGTTAAATCTTGAGCCCTACGAAACAGAGTTCCAGGTCTATTATCTAAACTATTTAGATTTTATTTATTTATTTATTTATTTATTTATTTATTTATTTATTTATTTATTTATTTATTTATTTATTTATTTATTTATTTATTTATTTATTTATTTATTTATTTATTTATTTATTTATTTATAACCATATCCCGTGGAGATGAATCTGCATTCACCATCATTTTAAAAAAATAATTTCTGTGCACACGTATGGTCTTCTTCTATCTATGTAAACTACAGACCAGATTCAGTCACTGGGTGAGAAGGGGAGTGGATCAATTATAATTGGATAAAATATAATTGTATAAAATATAATTTTTGTGCCAACATTTTTTTAGTTTGTTGATGATATTTTACAAATTATTTTTCATTTTAACTTTTTAATATATAATTTTGAATTTTAAAAGGATGAAAACAAGGATGAAAAACACAAATAAGGAGGTCGAAGTGAAGAAAGAAATGTTTCAGGATTGTCTCACCACATAAGAGAAACAAAACACGGACTAAACTTTAATAGCGTAGAAATTCCAGATAAAGAAATCGAATATCATGATTCGTGATTATTATTTTTTTTTCTTAGTGAATTAGTGAACATAATCAACCATAAACAACACGGAAACTTTCACATATCCCAACATATCCTGAAGATTTTGAATTACCATACAGGCTGCCATTGACATATTCCTGCTACTCCTGTCAAACCACTTTCCCCGAGAAACCCTTTTCCGTTCCATCCAAACCCAACAGCTTCAGTGCAATTGGTTTTTTTTTCATCTTTCATCACATTAATGGCGTTAAATGGATACAGTGTACAAGCTTCATTCGTCAATTCGATAGTTGTTATTCCCTCGTCATCGTATTCCTGAACGCCTTTGAGTTTTGAATCAAATAAGGAGCCGCCAATCTTGACGAACTTAGCGCCACTGGGTATCCAATCACCAGGGCGTATGAATACCATTCCAGCTGTATGTTCAACACATCCCAACGATGGCGGGGAAACAATTTCAAGACGATATCTCAACCCAATCTCTTTTTCAGTGAACAGTGAACAAATTGCTGCATAAACAGCTCCAGTCGACGTTTGCATTTTCAGGCCTATCTTTGAGCACAGTGCTTTTGTTCCGGGAGCATTGACACCAGGCTGATCATTTGGTAGTATCCTTATTCGAAGTCTTCCCGCAAATGTTGTTAACCACAGAGAATGAATCACAGCAAATCCACTGTCGTCACTAGAGTAATGATCAAACCAATCACCAGCCAATAGGGTGGTTGTGGCTGCAGCGGCGACCAAGGCTGCATTCTCCTCATATTCTGCTTCCGCAACACTTTCAGGCCATTTACATGGTCCGTTTGAGCAAACTATTTTCTCTTGTTGTAAGGGCTGCAACAATTTGGCTTTTTTTACACGAACCAATTTTGCAGCCAGAAACAGAATAAAAGATGGCGGACCTTTCAACTGACCTAAATTTTTCCCAACCGCTTCCAGAGTTGTTAAACACCATTCGCGAACGTTCTCCATAGTCTGCGCATTCAAACATGCATTTTTAAGGACCTGCATGCACTTGGGACCACAAAATATCGTCTGATAATGGTCACTATATCGAAAGTTTGGTATGTCCACGTTTTTGAAAACAGCACCTTGTGGTGATGTTGCAACTCTGTCACCAGTAAGTAACATGTACTTGCCCATTTCTTTAAAATATTTGGGCGCGTTGTCATGACATTCGCCTCTTACACAATCATGTAAAAGCAATCGTTTGTTAAACGCTTTGATGGTCATGATGTTTCTTTCTGAGATGGTTTCTGCATTGCATTTATCACATACATTCCCACCAGCGTTACCGAAACAAAACGGATTTTCAACCGGTGTTTTACAACCAGCCACCACACCACAAATCCCTACACCTGAGTAACCAGCATTGTTGAATCCAGGCTGACCATTAACACTCGCATGAAGCAGCAAAATAAACAGAGTTGTGCATAAAATTTCCATTCTGTAAGACCAACCTAGAATGGAATGAAAAATACATTCCAAATATCTACTTCTTTTCATTTGTATATGTGTGCGCAGTATACGGATATGTCCGCTTTATAGAGATTCCATCGGCGGATCTAGGGTACGGAGGCGTACAACGTCACGAAATTTCTTTTTATAGTAAAGTATTGATTAGGTCACGACTTTCGTTTCTACTATAAATGACTGAACTCTCCTCTATAAATTTTGCCTTAATTCTTGATCCGCCTCTGGGTTTCGCTGTATTTGGGTCTACAATAATGAATTGGGATTACTTAAAAAACTTAACGTATGGTAGAGGAAACTGAATAAACCGAAAGAAGAGATGGACAATTTGTTTTTAAATCTGTTGGCAAAAGCAGGATGAATGCGGAGCAAATAATAGATAAACATTTTCATGGTGCAAGTTTGGCGACCTAATTTTACTAGATCATGGTACCTGCTACTGGTATTTTAGAAGCCTCTTTTTGAAACTTAAATATGCAAATATGACAAATTGAGTAGAATTTCTGCGCATGAGTTAGTTTTGTTTACACTTCTTTGCAAATGTATTATTTTTCTCTACGAGGCAGAAATGTAGAATACCACCATACTTTTCGCCTCTCTACGCGCATGCTCAGTAGAAACAATTGCGGAATTAATCTTTCTGAGGAAAAACTGAGATGTCGAAAAGTCAACCTAGTTCCCAGGGATTCTTGCCTTTTCGATATACTGGACAATATATTTCTTCGCTGCCGTCTAGTAAAGAGAAAAGGCAAGAAGCCCTGGGAACGAGGTTGTCGTAAAGTAAAATTAGAATTATAGTTTAATTCCAATAAAGAAAAAAATATTATTATTATTATTATTATTATTATTATTATTATTATTATTATTATTATTATTATTAAGGTTTACCCAGGATTGCCTCTTTAGCTCTGATAGAACTGTTATCAATGAGGGTCCTGCAAAGGAGGTCCCAGAGCATTTAAAGCCCCCATTTGGGCTACGGAAGCCGCAAGTATACTTCGACCGCTCAACCAGACAACCCCCTTAGATATCAATCCCGCTGAGTGCTAAGCTGAGTAGATAAGCTAAGCTGAGTAGATCGATTCACACTATTATAGTCGCTGGCATGACTCGGCCAGGACATTCCCATTAAACAATTCTTCTGCAAGTTCGATAAAATGATGACTTTAAGCGCATGCAGAAAACATGATTTCCACTTTTTAATTTCAGAGAGAAAATATAGTGAGAATATTTTGTAGCCCTGATTTCCAATTAAGTACATTATCCGCCCTTTTTACACCGACCCGCCTTAATTTTAATGACGACGCGTAAAAAGGACCAGTGTTAGATATTTCCGATCGCTTTGAGAGCGCTTGTGAACCAATAGAAGAATTCTTGGTTTTATGCTGAAATGATAGAATGTACAAACTATCAATCGATCATTATTTTTATGAATTATTCGTGCTAATAGAGAAATGCAAACAGTATATATTCATCGTGGAAGTGCTAACAATATGATAAATGCATAAATGGAAGAAATTGAGTTGAAACAGATATTCGGGAAAGGTTGATTTGGCGGGAATTTAATTTGGCGGATGATCAAAAAAGTTATTTATGGCGAAGATTTGGACGTGGAAACATGAAAGTGTGTTTTTCTTCTTCATTATAAGTGACATCAGAAGATGAATAATTAAGGTGGATGGCGAAAGAAATTCGGCGGGAATTCGATTTGGCAGTTGGAGGATAGAGAATATAACTAATTTTAGCGCGAATTTAATTTGGCGGATTTTTGTCAAATCTCTGTCAAAAATGTCGAAATCTTTCTCAATGCTAGGCTCTCCCCACCCTCCATCATATCCATGATGACAAAGAAATGCACAGTAAACTTAAGGATTATGAGGAGGGCACGTTAAATTAGGTGGAGGGGGAACTTAAATGAATAGTATACCCTTACATGGCACAAGAGCTATCATTTCTTTAGTTGAAAATACCTCGAAAATAAGCCGAATCCAGAATATGCCAAAAAATTCATTTGAGACAAATAACATGTTACGGTGTATTTTCGAGGGAATATAGTACCGGAATATAAACCTCTTTCGAGAAATATTTTCTAAAATGAATTTTAACATACCAAATTGTAAATGTTCCAATAACATGCCGCCTTCGTTGATAATTTTTTTGTCTTAATTTAAGAGATAATTTCATGAAGTTTTTTTCGCATTTATTTGTGTATATTTTAAGTTAAACTGTCGTATGGTTCAACGGCCGTGTTTATGACGTAACCTTCAGGTCTATGTAATCGTGCCTTTACGGAAAGTTCGATTTTTTCAAAATTTTGAAAAAGAATGGCGGTTTGAGTTCTTATCAGGGGCATCGTGTGTACAGTGCCTTACTTTCAGGTGTACCTTTTCTTTTAAGCGCTCCTGATTTCCGCTCGAACTGCTGAAAAACATCTCCCTACTTTCATTTGTATTACAAATAATACAGATCAAATATTGACAAATATTGGCTTTTGTATATTATATATATTATCTATTATTTGTAGCGTATTCATTGATTCATTGGTCTGTGTCAATTTGTACCAGTATGTTCTTCCATCTGTTTCAATATTTGGAAAGAAAGAAAAGATTGCAAGAAGAAGTATAACCTACCTTAAAATATATATATATATATATATATATATATATATATATATATATATATAATATATATATATTAAATAATATAAACTTTATAAACTTAAATAATGAATAAAAAAATAATGAATTTATTTCAGCACATCCAAATATATTGTAAATTTGGCCAATGTAAATTTGGATGTGCTGAAATAAATTCATTATCATTATCATTAACATATCAATCATTTCTTTCGTGTGTGGTAAGATGGCGTTAGTATGTCTAGAGGAGATAATCACAGGACCAATGTGCAGTATAGCTTTGTACTGCATCATGCTGCGCATATGTGTTTATTTGTTTCGTCTTCCGTTTAATTAGCGATTGTAGAGAAGAACGGTTACACTCTCCTCCAGTTTGTTTTAAAAAAGCAGTCGCACAAATGTTGTGAAACACTGAACTAGTATATAGATACTGAGGTGAGAAAAAAGTTATAAGCTGAAAATTTGTAAACAAAGACCGTATATAATCTTGTATTAAAACTTTAGGTCCATTTTGAAAATGTACAAAAAGTTTCGTCGGACAAAATTTTAGTCACCTGGCAGAGAATTTCCTCACATTTGGCCGACAAAGGAATCACTTTGATGAGCCCTCCACAAAAAATAGAAAAGTTTTTTAAAATCAATTTTACTCAGTTGTATCACACATCCATATCATAAATAGGACTATTTGCAACATCTAAGTGTGAAACCAACTGTCACTTTTCTGGGCATTATATGCAGTGGAATCTCTATGACATGTACTCCATGTACAGATGGATGGATTTACAGTCAAATTCTCATAGGTAAAGTCTTTATAAAGTGGACCTTTTTTGCACCAATGGTGTCCACTTTATAGAGATTCCACTGAACTTTGGTTTTCATGATTGTATTATAGTTGAGTAGTCGAAGCATCAACATTGAAACCATGTATATGCGGTTTTAACAAGGTTTTTCCCAAATATTAATAATTAACAAAATTGAAACGATTTGATTAGACTTCTTCTTGCAATCTTTTCTTTCTTTCCAAATATTGAAACAGATGGAAGAACATACTGGTACAAATTGACACAGACCAATGAATCAATGAATACGCTACAAATAATAGATAATATATATAATATACAAAAGCCAATATTTGTCAATATTTGATCTGTATTATTTGTAATACAAATGAAAGTAGGGAGATGTTTTTCAGCAGTTCGAGCGGAAATCAGGAGCGCTTAAAAGAAAAGGTACACCTGAAAGTAAGGCACTGTACACACGATGCCCCTGATAAGAACTCAAACCGCCATTCTTTTTCAAAATTTGGAAAAAATCGAACTTTCCGTAAAGGCACGATTACATAGACCTGAAGGTTACGTCATAAACACGGCCGTTGAACCATACGACAGTTTAACTTAAAATATACACAAATAAATGCGAAAAAAACTTCATGAAATTATCTCTTATATTAAGACAAAAAAATTATCAACGAAGGCGGCATGTTATTGGAACATTTACAATTTGGTATGTTAAAATTCATTTTAGAAAATATTTCTCGAAAGAGGTTTATATTCCGGTACTATATTCCCTCGAAAATACACCGTAACATGTTATTTGTCTCAAATGAATTTTTTGGCATATTCTGGATTCGGCTTATTTTCGAGGTATTTTCAACTAAAGAAATGATAGCTCTTGTGCCATGTAAGGGTATACTATTCATTCAAGTTCCCCCTCCATCTAATTTACCGTGCCCTCCTCATAATCCTTAAGTTTACTGTGCATTTCTTTGTCATCATGGATATGATGGAGGGTGGGGAGAGCCTAGCATTGAGAAAGATTTCGACATTTTTGACAGAGATTTGACAAAAATCCGCCAAATTAAATTCGCGCTAAAATTAGTTATATTCTCTATCCTCCAACTGCCAAATCGAATTCCCGCCGAATTTCTTTCGCCATCCACCTTAATTATTCATCTTCTGATGTCACTTATAATGAAGAAGAAAAACACACTTTCATGTTTCCACGTCCAAATCTTCGCCATAAATAACTTTTTTGATCATCCGCCAAATTAAATTCCCGCCAAATCAACCTTTCCCGAATATCTGTTTCAACTCAATTTCTTCCATTTATGCATTTATCATATTGTTAGCACTTCCACGATGAATATATACTGTTTGCATTTCTCTATTAGCACGAATAATTCATAAAAATAATGATCGATTGATAGTTTGTACATTCTATCATTTCAGCATAAAACCAAGAATTCTTCTATTGGTTCACAAGCGCTCTCAAAGCGATCGGAAATATCTAACACTGGTCCTTTTTACGCGTCGTCATTAAAATTAAGGCGGGTCGGTGTAAAAAGGGCGGATAATGTACTTAATTGGAAATCAGGGCTACAAAATATTCTCACTATATTTTCTCTCTGAAATTAAAAAGTGGAAATCATGTTTTCTGCATGCGCTTAAAGTCATCATTTTATCGAACTTGCAGAAGAATTGTTTAATGGGAATGTCCTGGCCGAGTCATGCCAGCGACTATAATAGTGTGAATCGATCTACTCAGCTTAGCTTATCTACTCAGCTTAGCACTCAGCGGGATTGATATCTAAGGGGGTTGTCTGGTTGAGCGGTCGAAGTATACTTGCGGCTTCCGTAGCCCAAATGGGGGCTTTAAATGCTCTGGGACCTCCTTTGCAGGACCCTCATTGATAACAGTTCTATCAGAGCTAAAGAGGCAATCCTGGGTAAACCTTAATAATAATAATAATAATAATAATAATAATAATATTTTTTTCTTTATTGGAATTAAACTATAATTCTAATTTTACTTTACGACAACCTCGTTCCCAGGGCTTCTTGCCTTTTCTCTTTACTAGACGGCAGCGAAGAAATATATTGTCCAGTATATCGAAAAGGCAAGAATCCCTGGGAACTAGGTTGACTTTTCGACATCTCAGTTTTTCCTCAGAAAGATTAATTCCGCAATTGTTTCTACTGAGCATGCGCGTAGAGAGGCGAAAAGTATGGTGGTATTCTACATTTCTGCCTCGTAGAGAAAAATAATACATTTGCAAAGAAGTGTAAACAAAACTAACTCATGCGCAGAAATTCTACTCAATTTGTCATATTTGCATATTTAAGTTTCAAAAAGAGGCTTCTAAAATACCAGTAGCAGGTACCATGATCTAGTAAAATTAGGTCGCCAAACTTGCACCATGAAAATGTTTATCTATTATTTGCTCCGCATTCATCCTGCTTTTGCCAACAGATTTAAAAACAAATTGTCCATCTCTTCTTTCGGTTTATTCAGTTTCCTCTACCATACGTTAAGTTTTTTAAGTAATCCCAATTCATTATTGTAGACCCAAATACAGCGAAACCCAGAGGCGGATCAAGAATTAAGGCAAAATTTATAGAGGAGAGTTCAGTCATTTATAGTAGAAACGAAAGTCGTGACCTAATCAATACTTTACTATAAAAAGAAATTTCGTGACGTTGTACGCCTCCGTACCCTAGATCCGCCGATGGAATCTCTATAAAGCGGACATATCCGTATACTGCGCACACATATACAAATGAAAAGAAGTAGATATTTGGAATGTATTTTTCATTCCATTCTAGGTTGGTCTTACAGAATGGAAATTTTATGCACAACTCTGTTTATTTTGCTGCTTCATGCGAGTGTTAATGGTCAGCCTGGATTCAACAATGCTGGTTACTCAGGTGTAGGGATTTGTGGTGTGGTGGCTGGTTGTAAAACACCGGTTGAAAATCCGTTTTGTTTCGGTAACGCTGGTGGGAATGTATGTGATAAATGCAATGCAGAAACCATCTCAGAAAGAAACATCATGACCATCAAAGCGTTTAACAAACGATTGCTTTTACATGATTGTGTAAGAGGCGAATGTCATGACAACGCGCCCAAATATTTTAAAGAAATGGGCAAGTACATGTTACTTACTGGTGACAGAGTTGCAACATCACCACAAGGTGCTGTTTTCAAAAACGTGGACATACCAAACTTTCGATATAGTGACCATTATCAGACGATATTTTGTGGTCCCAAGTGCATGCAGGTCCTTAAAAATGCATGTTTGAATGCGCAGACTATGGAGAACGTTCGCGAATGGTGTTTAACAACTCTGGAAGCGGTTGGGAAAAATTTAGGTCAGTTGAAAGGTCCGCCATCTTTTATTCTGTTTCTGGCTGCAAAATTGGTTCGTGTAAAAAAAGCCAAATTGTTGCAGCCCTTACAACAAGAGAAAATAGTTTGCTCAAACGGACCATGTAAATGGCCTGAAAGTGTTGCGGAAGCAGAATATGAGGAGAATGCAGCCTTGGTCGCCGCTGCAGCCACAACCACCCTATTGGCTGGTGATTGGTTTGATCATTACTCTAGTGACGACAGTGGATTTGCTGTGATTCATTCTCTGTGGTTAACAACATTTGCGGGAAGACTTCGAATAAGGATACTACCAAATGATCAGCCTGGTGTCAATGCTCCCGGAACAAAAGCACTGTGCTCAAAGATAGGCCTGAAAATGCAAACGTCGACTGGAGCTGTTTATGCAGCAATTTGTTCGCTGTTCACTGAAAAAGAGATTGGGTTGAGATATCGTCTTGAAATTGTTTCCCCGCCATCGTTGGGATGTGTTGAACATACAGCTGGAATGGTATTCATACGCCCTGGTGATTGGATACCCAGTGGCGCTAAGTTCGTCAAGATTGGCGGCTCCTTATTTGATTCAAAACTCAAAGGCGTTCAGGAATACGATGACGAGGGAATAACAACTATCGAATTGACGAATGAAGCTTGTACACTGTATCCATTTAACGCCATTAATGTGATGAAAGATGAAAAAAAAACCAATTGCACTGAAGCTGTTGGGTTTGGATGGAACGGAAAAGGGTTTCTCGGGGAAAGTGGTTTGACAGGAGTAGCAGGAATATGTCAATGGCAGCCCGTATGGTAATTCAAAATCTTCAGGATATGTTGGGATATGTGAAAGTTTCCGTGTTGTTTATGGTTGATTATGTTCACTAATTCACTAAGAAAAAAAATAAATAATCACGAATCATGATATTCGATTTCTTTATCTGGAATTTCTACGCTATTAAAGTTTAGTCCGTGTTTTGTTTCTCTTATGTGGTGAGACAATCCTGAAACATTTCTTTCTTCACTTCGACCTCCTTATTTGTGTTTTTCATCCTTGTTTTCATCCTTTTAAAATTCAAAATTATATATTAAAAAGTTAAAATGAAAAATAATTTGTAAAATATCATCAACAAACTAAAAAAATGTTGGCACAAAAATTATATTTTATACAATTATATTTTATCCAATTATATTTTATCCGCGTTGCAGAAAACAAAATAAGTTCATTTATAAAAAAACATTGTCTTAGTTTAATTGATCCACTCCCCTTCTCACCCAGTGCCTGAATCTGGTCTGTAGTTTACATAGATAGAAGAAGACCATACGTGTGCACAGAAATTATTTTTTTAAAAAGATGGTGAATGCAGATTCTTCTCCACGGGATATGGTTTCTTCATCCGTTGAAGAAAATCTAAATAAATAAATAAATAAATAAATAAGTAAGTAAATAAATAAATAAAATTTAAATAGTTTAGATAATAGACCTGGAACTCTGTTTCGTAGGGCTCAAGATTTAATAAGATCGTCATCGGGATCTTTATCACGGGACCTGTCTTCAGCAACAAGTAAGATGTAATTGCACAGGCGGATCTAGAACATGTAATAACGACATGTTAACCAAGGCAACCACGTGACCTGTATGGTAATTCAATATGTTGGGATGTATATTGAGGATATTGAGAAATGGAAAAGCTATATTGTTGGTATTGCTGTTGTACGAATATTGCAGATAAATCTTCGCTTCGAGTTAAAAAATCCGAGTAAGACGTTATGACTACACAACTTCGAGATACGACCTCACAATTGGCAATTCGTAACTCGAAGATTATCTGCCTTTGTGCGAATAAGTCTGTGATGAATAGAAATTGTTTTAGAATGTGTTTGTCTAACAGGATGCGATCACAAAACTTTCTGGTTGAAATTCTCTTATTTTCGTTTGAAAATTAATATTTTCTCGTTAACCCAGACAGAAATAACAAAGTTTTGACCGCAAACTATTGATGATCGAGTGATGATTGCATCTTGTTAGACAAAACAGTTTTTCTCGATAGCCTCGTTCCTATTTTCGATATGTTTGTCCGGGATACTTACAATATCAAAACAAACGCCATGAACGTATTTGGATACCGTCGATATATTCAGCAAGTTTGGGTTCTCCACGATAAGATCTATACAATCTTCTACGAGCTTCCCGTGTTACCTGAAACAACTAAGATGTTATAGTATTCTATATTTGCTCTGTTATTTTATATTTACAGAGATATGAACGGATGATTTTGTATGTAGTTTTTGTTACAACTTTATAAACTTTATATAGCTGGTAATGTTTCTTAGTAACCAAAAATAAACTATCTATCTATCTAGCAAGTGAGCCAAGGACATCTGCTAATGATTTCATGTAAAGCGAGCATGGAAAGTATTCAGAGGACCTGTTCAATTAAAAAAACGTGTGGACAACTTTCTCTCCAGGCTCCTGAACCTTCTTTTGTTCCAAGAAAATAAATTCATGAAACAATGAATGAATGTGTCTACAGAGGAGGTGTCTGCTGAACACACGATTCGGACCATCTAAAATTCATGGTGTAAACCTTGTGGAATTTGTTTGGGTAATTGAGTTAATAAACAACGTTTGCCTCGTTCTTTCAAAAACTGTTAGAAGATCGTTCACCGAGGAATTTGATGGTCTCGAATGGTTAGATAGACATACTCTAAAGAGAGGTTTGGCTGTGTATCTCTTTACGATTAGGTCTGAGGCATATTTCTATAACATGTAGTTTTTTTGCTCGAAGTTCCATATTTCGCTCATCTGTTGTAATTTTCAAAAAATTATTTGAAGTTTGTGTAGCCGAGTGTAAAACATGACAGACGTTTACGTTGTAAACAGAGCCGTTGAACCATACAATAGTTTTACATAAAGTATACACAACTAACTACGTGCGAAGTCATTAAATAAATAAAGAAAAGCTTTCAACGAAGGCGTAAAGAAATGGGTAACTTGAAATTCATTTTATAACGTTTTTACCTGTGTGTTTGTTGCATGGTAATTACGCGTGTGGCGTTGATGTTAACTAAAATGCGACTTCACTTCTGAGAAGAATTGTTTGTAGTTTTGTGGGCAAATTTCAAGAAGAAAAAAATGTTAATAAGTACTCGCGCTATTTTTAAGGATTGCGATTTTCAATGCTAAAGGTTCGGATCTTTCAGTATGGTTTTTGTCAAATTGTGGTGTGTTCACACCTGTGCTTTAAATTTAAAGCATGTCTTAAAAACGAGTTATAGCATGCTTTAACCTATAGCAATTTGCCGGCGGCAAGATAAAAGAGAATATATTAATAATATCATACTGCAAAGTTTTATGCAGTCCTCAGCATTTTTGTTATTATGCATATTATTCAGTTATGGATAGGAGTAAAAAATTAATGATCTTGTTAGCAGTAAACGCCAATTTCCATTCAACGCTGATGTCCTCGCTGACAGCTTTTTTTCCGCACGGACTCATTTTGTGAATAATTCAGCAAATCAATTAAAATGCTAAGCATTGATTGGTTAAATTTGAAAGCGAACTTCGACGTAAACAAAAAATTGAAAATTTTCATTTTTCTTTTGCCCGCTGAATTTGATTTTCCCCTCGAGATCGTTACTAAAAATAACCAATGCGCATACGTGTGAAGTCACTGAGCCCAATTTTTCAACATTGGGGCGGAATTTTTGTTGAATGGAAAAATAAGCCTTAAATTGTTTTTTACAAAAAAATCATACTGCACGAAAAATGTTGATGTACTTTTCCGAAAAGATTTACATTTCACCAAAATGTGGCACTTATTGGATGTTTGAATGGAAAATAAAATAAGGTTTTTTTTCAATGCTTTATCTGTATTTTCATATATTTTGTTTGAGTTAAAGCTTACCCAGTCATAAAGCAAGTAATTAACCTGATCAAAACATTTGATGGAAAGCCAGGATGAAAAGTGCTTTCTGCATAGTCGAGGGGAAAATGACGCAAAGTCAAGAGAAGTTTTTCAAGAACGCAAAATGTAATATAGGTTGATGTGATCTTCTCTCTGCTTGATCACATGTTAGAAGGTTCCAACCAATCCACAGTAGTTATTTACCATCATGTGATCAAAAATGTGATCTTCTTCTTGGTTGTTCTATCTGGCTTGATCATGAAACCGCAAACCGCAAACTAAGGTGTTTCATTAAGTTGTGCGTGGACCGAAAGTCAGTGAGAAACATATACCTATCTATTTTACAAGAAAGTCAGGGAAGAATATATCATTCTTGGGATTTGATTCAGGGAGAATAGTATACTTTTCAAAGAAACAATTCAGAGGATTTTTTAAGTTTACGAACTGTACAAACATTGTGATGGGTAGCTAGCTAGATGTATATTTAAAATGTTTCAAGATGGTAGACACAGCACAACGCCGAACAAACAAAATAAATGGATATGTTTCAATCTAGCTACAACAAAAAGCTTTAAGCTAGGAACAAAAAACTGTTAATAAGGTATTTTTCACAAAAACTTATCGAATTGCCTTGAGAAAAGAGAACGTTCACCCTTCGCTTTGCAAATAAGACATTCTAATAATGAAAAGATTCCTCTGAATATTCTGCTCATGCACATTTGCACAACCCTTTAACTAAATTTTGCCTGAGTCGCCCTTTTTTGGCCAAAAAACAGGTAGAAGGATTTTTGTAAAAAAGCTGAACATTGTCATTAAGTGAAAGCCAATGTTCTTTCTGAAATGCAAAACAGTCCATGATGAAGGCTAACATAAGAAATAAGACTGTTTCATGTTGATATAGACCGAGAAATGTCAAGAAATATCAAAAATGTAAAAAAATAAAATTTGAATGGTTTTCGAAATATGCATTGAGTAGACGTAAACGTAAAGACGTTTTTGCAATAGATGAGAAAACAAAGTGAACTTCAGACTGCGTTCACTGTTTAATTTAAGTAGGCTAGATAGACCTAACAGCGCTTAATGTAAGTTAGAAATAAGAAATTAGCTGTATAAACCAACCGACTTTCAGAATGAAAAATGTCGAGGCTTGGACAGTAAAACTGGAGCAGATTTATTTATGTATTGTTTACCCAGGATTAGCCTCCTTAATTCTGATAGAACTGTTATTAACAATGAGGGTCCTGCGTGGGCTCGTGCATTTAAAGCCCCCATTTGGGCTACGGAAGCCGCATGTCTGCATGAACCGCTCAACTAGACAACCCCCTTAGACGCCAACCCCGCTTTCGATCCACACTGTTATAGTCGCTGGCGTGACTCGGGCAGGATTTGAACCCTGACCTCAACCCGACCAGTTGAAAACAACTGGTCGTTGTAATGATTTGCCAAAAACATACATGTGTTTATATGTAACCTATCAAAACAGATATATAACTTAAAATCTTTTACACCAGAATTTTTCATTTCTCATGCATTATCCGCCTGCAATTTAAACAGTCCGAATAAAATTAAAAATTTAATACGAACTGAAACAAACGAACTGCTCAGCTGACGGCCTATAAACGTTTATAATCGTCCTATTCTTTACGGGTTAAAAATATAGAATTTTGCAGATTTTTTTGTTGTAAATTTAATATATTTACAAAAAAATAATTCAAATATATAATAACCACTAAGGAGAAGAACTGATAATAAAGTGGTGCTGTAAGGAGGAGAGCATCTGTAGGAATATACTAGCATACAGTTTATCTGCCAATTTGAGACTATGATAATTTCACGGTGTAAACCTTGTTATAATTGATACTCACTGAGTATAGGGTTACGTCATGTCTCGTTCTTTCAAACGCTTTTATAAGAGTTTTCACGGAAAAATCTGATGGTCTCAAACCGGTAAATAAACAAACTCGAGCTATAGGTTAATGTGACAAGATCACTAGTTTGCGGTGAAAACCTTGTTATTTCTGTCTGGGTTAAACGAGGTAATGGTTATGTAATGCCTCGTTCTTTCGAACGAAAAAGAGAGACTTTCAACCAAAAAGTTGAATGATGGCATCTTGTTAGATAAACACACTCCTAGGAATGCCTCCGATGGTTTTTTTCATCGTTTGTTGGAAATTTCAAATTAATTTTTCCAATATAAACTACACGTGATGTCACGTGATGTCACATTTTTTAGATCTCAATTATGTATTATGTATCAATTTATCAAAATTATTCAACATTTTCTCGATGGCAGAGTTAGAAGAGATTTCATAAAAATTCATAGAAATTCAAAAAGTTTTTCTTGCAAACACAATATGCCGTATTAACAGTAACCTATAAATCTAGACCGTCGCTAACTCGCTATGGTCTATATACTTTAGTCGATTTTTTTCATATTGGCTTGTTACAGGATCTGATAACACATTTGGGCAATCATTCGTAACTATCAACTCGTTTGTATAGTTCCCAATCTCTTTTTAATAGCACTGTCGTATGAAAAATCGACCATAACGAGTTAGCGACGGTCTATATTTATAGGCCATATTAACAGTTGTGCATACATAGGTTACCACTGAAAGAAATCCTTGCAGTGTCCTATGGTGATCAGCTTCTAAATTCTTGCTACAAGGCAATTTTCCGTCATACATAGATTTTCCAGCGGTTCACAGAAGCAAACTCAGGAATATCTAAATAGCAACAATATCAGGTCTGAAATCGTGAATCTCGAAGATTTCCATAAAATCCAAACATTCAATAAATTATACCACGACAGTAAATTAACCAAAATTAACCAGGATTCACTATACGCTGCGTTAATGAACCAGGATTGACTCCACGCTGCGTTAATTTTCAACTATAAGAATAAAAATTTTTCGAGATCCACGCATTCTTAGTTTATTTCCTGTCCCAAGGTTTGTCAGTCTTCTTGGACATTTGTAAACAAAGGGATGGTTCAATTCGTTTGAATAACTCTTCAATGCTTGTCGAATTCAATATAAAAAGTTACATGATCGTACCCAGTGGGCAAAATCTTCAAAAAGTCTATGAGGGGAGTGTTTCCTATAGGAATGGCAATAAATATCGCCTGCTGTTTCAATCCACCACTGAGACTTTTTGAAGATTTTGCCTACTGGGTATATACATGATAAAGTCACAATGACATTCACAGTAGATCATTTCAAACACCCAAGGGACCGACAAAATAGTTTCATTTACAATGTTCGAATTACGCAGGTTCATTGACATAGAAGTCATCAATGAAATATCCATTCAAATTAGTTAGGACTTTAGAGAGAGTTCAAACTATAGAGGTTTCACTCTACTAACCGTCTCAATTTATGTTGTTATCTTGCCCCTTGAACCAGATAAGGAACTCCTTCGTATGGATGCGGCTTGCCGTTGCTTAGATAAAAATGATAGACCCGCACTACCGGCTTGCCGTTCATCGGCGGCTTTGCGATGCAATTGCATACTCTACAAGAAACAAAAAATAGGAACAACCTGGCATTATAGTCAAACATACAGCGTGACTGAAGCAATAGACCTGACAGAACTAAACACAACAAACAATTTTCAATCTCCTTTCTATGTACAAACGATAGGTGCAAAGCGCGACTTACCAATTCATACCAAGCGCTGATGATAAGCTTTTCTTCTCTTTCTTTGGTTTGTTTCATTCGTTCGTGATCTCTCTAAACGATAAAAAAGTCAAATGATAGGAAAGAAAAAAAGCCTCCGCTATAAGGAGGTATCCGTTATAAGGAGGCATAAAGTGACCACTTAAACAACGAAATATTTGCCATATGCAAAAGGCTGTTATAGAGAGGTAGTTAAAAAATTATTCCTCTCTAAAGATTCTTCCTTCTTCCAATTTTGTCTCAGTAAAACAACTTGATATCATCAGCACCAACAGTAAAAACGTTGTAAACGTTGTTTGAATAAGCGAGATTGATTTACATACTTCAAGATGTTCTATGAGCTTCTCCTTTTCTTGGAGTCGACTTTTTAAATCTTTGACCTGAAAAAAAAGAACATAAAATTTAATCTTGATGGACACACAGCAAACGCTTGTCAGATTTCAAAAATATTTGATCTATTTTGATAAATGGTGTGAGACTGACTTTAGGTAATAAATCCGAATAATTAGCAAATAAAATAAAATACAAAAATAAAAATACAGAAATGTTGAATGACGTACCTGAATATCTGTATTAGGATCTTGTGGATCTAAAGTTTTGATAACCTGAAAGAGCAACAACCTAGTCACCAGTCAGTTCAACAATAGAGCGACCCAAGAAGAATCTAGGGGAATGGGCCTTAAGTGTATACCTATCGTTTAAATCAAAGTCATTACATTGTCTTATTGGGTACAAGGAGGGGAGGGGGTGAAATTAATATAGACATTAACTGCATGCATATTTTTGTGGAAGGCCCAAACAAAGGCATTGAAAAATCACACAAATCATTTTCCCCTCACTTATCGATTTAACGCCCTTTTGATCAAGCGTCCCTTGTGAAAGTGGGTCCCAGTCACTAAAGAGGGTATTTACGGAAGAAACTTCCCCAACGTTTGTGGATACATTCATGTCCATGTAGAGATTTGAAGAGATTAAAATTTCTATTTTTACTGTTTTTGCTTTCTCTAAATATTTCTTATAACGATCTTCCATCTCTTTCATCTGAGCATCTTTTTTCATCAACTGATCACGAAGAGCAGAAATTTCATTGGCTAAAAATAGAATAAAGAATTAAGTGCTATTGGATACAAAAATTCAGAAAGAGAAGAAAAAACAAAAAAAGTAAAACAACTTTAGAAAATTATCACAGGACACATTTTTTGCAAATTCACATCAAACAAGAAAAAGACGTTATCGACATCAAAATACAAGCAGTTGATAAGAAATGCTTGTTTAAACGCAACTTGTCAACAACGGAAAAGCATATGTAAGTATGTTGGTTTTTAAAGCTTTTGAAAATTCGACATCAAACATCGTTGGTATTAAAATCGAGACAAACAAAATATGTGAAAAAAATGAAATGAATAAATATGAGAGGGAATAAATGACACGTTTTTTTATATAAGCAACCAAGGTCAGACGTTAGTAGTAATCGAGACAAACAAAATATGTGAAAAAAATGAAATGAATAAATATGAGAGGGAATAAATGACACGTTTTTTTATATAAGCAACCAAGGTCAGACGTTAGTAGTAATGTTGCTTAAAAAATGACCATTTTTTAGTAGTAGTGTTGCTTAATTTGTTGCTAAGCATTAATCGAAAATATATATATATATGTCCCGTCTTGAAAACCTTCGTTCTGACACCTAATGCTTATAAAAATGTGTTGTTTATAAAAATGTGTTGTAGTGCTGCATCATTTCATAACTTCGTGTTGCTGATTTATCTAACATCCTGGTAGTACTGTTGCTTAACTTTTTGGGAAAATTTACTAGTGTTGCTTATAAACTTGTTGCTAATAAAAAAACGCGTATAGAAGGAAGTAAATGAATTACGAGAGTGAACGAATATGAGAAACCAGACAGGGTATAGACATACAGTTGGCTGTTGTTTGATTTTCTAATTCATCAATATGTTGTTTCTTCTTCTTTAATTCCACATGTGATACTTTAAGAGCATCTCTGAAAAAAAGAGCAGAAAATGCCATCTGAGGATGTGGAGCATTATCAAACATTCAAATGGAGTGGTGGAGCATTAATCAAACATTCAAATGGAGTGGTGGAGCATTAATCAAACATTCAAATGGAGTGGTGGAGCAATATCAAACATTCAAATGGAGTGGCGGAGCAATAACAAACATTCAAATGGAGTGGCGGAGCATTAATCAAACATTCAAATGGAGTGGTGGAGCATTAACAAACATTCAAATGGAGTGGCGGAGCATTAATCAAACATTCAAATGGAGTGGTGGAGCATTAACAAACATTCAAATGGAGTGGTGGAGCATTAATCAAACATTCAAATGGAGTGGTGGAACAATAACAAACATTCAAATGGAGTGGTGGAGCAATAACAAACATTCAAATGGAGTGGTGGAGCATTAATCAAACATTCAAATGGAGTGGTGGAGCATTATCAAACATTCAAATGGAGTGGTGGAGCATTAACAAACATTCAAATGGAGTGGTGGAGCATTAACAAACATTCAAATGGAGTGGTGGAACATTAATCAAACATACAAATGTTCTTGTAACTTCTTCTGTGTTTCTTGTTCTTCTGCACTGAGTTTTTCGTTTTCAGTATTTTGTTTCACTTCTTTATCTTCAAGTTGCCCCTTCAACTCCAAAATTTCTTGATTAAGTTGCCTGAAGGAAAACAAAAACATACTTGACTTATTCTTAGTTTTATTGGTCAATGAAAAGATTCCAAAAAATAAAATTTAGTCTTCCTATAGGTGAGATTTAGCACATTACCATGGATACTTATAAAAATAGAATCTAGAAATCATTTTGTTCCATCTATAGGTTAATGTGATCATTACTAGTTTGCAATATAAACCTTATTTCTGTCTGTGTTAATGAGGTAATTTAATGTGTTAATGTGTTAATGAGGTAATAGTTATGAAATGTTCTTTCAAACAAAAATAAGAGCCTTTCAACCAAAAGGTTTAATGATCACATCTTATAAGCTAAATACTGAATACTCCCATACTAAGACTTAAGATTAAAAATTAGGAGAGGTTACAATCACATGGTTTTCCTTAATTACTAAATTTTAGGTTGAAACTAAACGAGGCATGACAAACAAAAATGAATCAATTCATCTATAGTCATCTATAACACAAGTTATTAGATACCTCCTATAAAAACGCACCTATTTTCTGTTTGCAATCGATTCACACGTTCATTTGAAACATCTAATTCAGCTTGCAAGACATTAGTTTTTTCATTTTCTGCTTCCTGTAGCTGCAATGCATATAATTTGTTTTGGTGCTCCAGCCTAATCAGTTTTTCTCTAAAAAATATCAACATGAATGAAATAATATTTATGATGAGGTCAAGGCTTCTCCTGAAGATTGTGCTTCATCAAAATAAACCGTATTTCAGATCATTATTAACAAGCAAACAAACATTCTCATACTTCAATTCAAACGGAGAACTTGAAAATTCCATTTCATCAAAATTCATTCCAGTTGGACCAGCTCCACCAAATGATATGTCTAATATGAAAGAAAACAAGTGACTGGTGTACAGCACAAAATCATTCCACCATAATAAGGATGATGTTTTGTGTGGTTCTGTTTGCTAGTAAAAGTATTCTTACTTGCACTATGGTTTTGATTTAACGTTAGCTCTTCATTGGTTTCCTTTAACATGTCCCTTTCTTGTTTCAGCCGCTAGAAAAAAAGATACAAAGAATCAAATGCTAACAACAACAACAACAACATCTGAGAACATAAATATTCTTTAAACATAAATGCAAATAAGTCATGTGACCAAACAATATCAACAGCTGTCAATCATCATCACAACATCAATTCTGAAACATTCAAAAGATTAAAAACACAAACCTGATTTTCTGCTTCTATACTTTGCAACTTATCTTTTGCTCGTGCTGAATCAAATTCAGCTTTATCACATCTTTTCTCCATTTCCATTTGTTTACTGTGCAAATCGTGTATCTGTGTTTTGTAGATGTCAACTTGTGCTTTCAACGAGCTTGCCTTCTTTGAATCTTCTTCCAAAGAAATTGTTTGTTGCATGTAAATCTCATTTTTCTGCTCAAGCGTTTTCATTTGTTGGCGCATGTCCCCAAGTTCACCTGGTAAGCAAAAGAAATGCAAAACATCCTTGATTCAATAGTGAATTGTGAAGTCATGAAACTTTCTCACACCATGAGTAACCTTTAAGCAGATTAACTTTTGTATATATTAACATTTGGGAATGACATACTGTCAAGAATGGTCATTTTGATAAATTTCGCAAAGATAAACTTAAGCGAACAACACGGCCGATCAAAGAGCTATTGTGAAGTCGCATTTTAAACACTTTAAAGCACTCAAACTTCAAAAATTTAAGAAATTGGAAACTGTAAAATAAACACTCATGAGGGTTTTAAATTTTTTTACCAGGATAAACTTTCACAAATTAAAATTTTTGCAAATGTTGCAAGACGAATTTCCCGAAATATGCCCAAATTCACAAAAGTTAATCTACATGAAAGTAAATCTCCTTAAAAGTATCCTAAAAAGAACTAAACTTAGTTAGCCTTATAGTTGCAGACTGACCCAATTTTTTCTTATAAGCTTCTATTGTTGCTTCGTAACGAGCTACTTTATCCTGGGTGTGTCTTAAAATGTCCATTTCATCTTTCAGTGAACGAGCTTCTTCTGCCAAACTGGACAGCTGTTCAATCTATGAAGATCATCAAAACAAAATTCACATTCTACACATTTTTGTCATGGATGCTATGGATATCAAAATTTCAAACCACAAGTTCACCCTCGAAATTTCAACTTATAATCGTTAGGGATTTCAAAATCATTACTCCGATTCGATCAACATCTTGAACATGTTAATAGATTCCCTTATAGGTACGTAAAAGCTGAAACTAGTTATAATTTTGTGTGATTTTTTTAGTGTGTATTCATGCATAAGTTAAAGTAATTAGATGCGATCATCACTAGTTTGTGGTGAAAACTTTGTTATTTGTGTCCGAGTTAAGCGAGTTTGAAAATAGTTTCTGAAGATAACAAATAGTGCACAAAACTTCAGAAAAAAAATTTAGGATTAGCAAAGCTCAAAAAAAATGATTGCGATTATTCATGGTACTCCAGAATAATAAGTTCTGCTCTGTATAGGTTCAGAGTACCTCCAGGGAACCGGAATGATCAGAACCCTGAAATTTCGAGACCTGAAGTTAATCTTTTGTTAGTTTATTTCACTGGTTCCACTTTCGTTAGGTACTGAAGAAGTGAATCTATATTATGCTGTTAAGCAATGATTATTTCTAAAAGTGTACATAATTATTTTGAGAAGTAACAAGAGCAAGATTTTTTCCATTGAATACTACCACAAACCTTTTCATTTAAATTTCTGACTTCCTTTTCTTTTTCATCGTACCTCAACTTGAAATCTTCTTTTGCTTTACGATATAACAAAAACAAGAAATGTTATACAAACAATGAAATGTGGAAGATGATAGGAATACAGAACATTCTTTTAAGAAGAGAAGTAACAGGAATAGTGTAAAATTGTTTTTTAAGCTAATCTAGCGAAGTAAAGAATAAAGCCAATTCTCTTTTATTTCTTGTTATCTGAGTTTTTTACTCAAATTCAGAAATCCAGAATTAAAACAATAGCTCATTGCACACCTGTCTAAAGAATACTTTAAATGGAATTAATTTTTGCGGAACCTTATTTCGCAGATGGGGCCAGGAGCCATGAAATTAAGTTCTGCAGAAAAACCATTTACACTGATCTGTGAAAATATATTCCCGTGCTGTTTTTTGTGATTTTCGAAACAGTGCAGCAAAAATCCGATTTTCTATATGCCCTTTATTCTTCTTTCACTGTTTACAAACAGTTTAGAATGTGATTTGTATTTGTAGCATGGTAAAGAATCATTATTTTGTTTCAGTTTCATTTTCATTATCAAGCATTGTTACAATTTGTAAATTCTCCATAAATTCTTGCGATATATGCCACATTTGCTTATCCGGGAAAATTAATTCCCGAGAAAATGTGCAAAAAATTCCCTTAGGTGTAAGAACTATAAATTAGAAGTAAACCTCTTACCTGTTTCAATAGTAAAGTTTTCTTCTTTCAGTTTATCGATATGAAATTGAAGTTGTGCAACCTTTTTGTCAGATGTACTGAAAAAAAATATTTGAATAACAGAATAGAGAAAAATAGAATAGGGAAAAATATTTCACAAAAATAGTTCTTCTATCGTGGTTAACTTCGTTCTTATTTTAAAGGCTAGAAACAAGGTGAATGCTGTATGTGTGACCTTTTTTTTTGAAACAGCCTAAGAAAAATTATTTTATACAAACCTTCCCTCATTTGTATCAGTTGATCCCCCAGTTAAGAGAAGACGTTCATTTTCCTGAAGCAAAGTTGACTTTTCTTCCTTTAAACTTCGAATCTATTTCAGGAAAAAACAGAACAGAGTTCAAGGGATGAAATGATCACAAAGAAATTTTTAGTATTTCAAAACATTTTACCTGTTCCTGTAAGTCATGCATTCTTTGAGCTGTTTGCTCTTTTTCTGCAAGAAATGATGGACTCTTCAAAGATGACTAAAACAAACGCATTAACAGCTATCAAAGTCAATAGAAGCTGCAGGACTTGTAACCGTGTTATATATTGAAGTAACCTAAGGATTTGCTTGATTTTCAAAGAACACAAGAACTGAACAATGTTAGCTAACCAAAGGATAATCCACATCGTCTTTCATTGAAGTTTCTGATGGCTTGGAGCTTTCTTTCACAACTAGGAGCTAAAAGAAAAACAATTCAGTTACAGTCATCAAAATCAAGTAATCCACAAGGACAGGATTTACTGTAAATTTGGTTCCACAGTGCAATTAATACTATGAAACCATAGCTATTGTAGTCTGAATAGAGGATTTAAGTATTCCCAAAACCTCCTTTCGAAATGAGAACTGCTGGTCAACTAGCAGAGGGTAACACAGAAATTTAATTTGGGCGACGGTAGTTTTGAAGCTTGGGTAAAGGGTTGAAGACACTCAAAACTTTTGGTTAATTCAAGGTTCTACACGACTTAAAATAGCTTTTTTTTATTTACATGTCCTTGTATTTTACACTTTCTATTCCTTGCAGTAATAAAATATCTATTCCATCATAGACTTTTCTTGAATTAGGGCACAGAAGTTTCAGCACCTGATAGCGGTTATCGATATGAAATTTGGTCTAGACTGGTAACTGAGGATATCCAAGAAAATCATTAACCTTATTAAAACTATATTTATACAGGTTAAACAGGTTTCAGCAAAATAATTATATTGCTATCAACAAAGGACCTGTTGAATAGTTTTTAAAATAAAAAATAGACAATGGGAAAGCAGCAGCCATACGTTCAGAATCTTCTGTAAAGTAAAATTGGTAACTTTACCTCTTCTATGGCGTTCATAACAGATAACTGAACATCTTCCTCAAGTGCCATGATAACTTGGATATATTCTAGATGAAATGTTGGAATGAAAGATGCATTTGTTTCAGAAATCAAAAAATCATTCTTATTAATGTACAAGATAAAGCATATAATTTTTGATCCCCTCAGTTTAAATTTATGCTGATCTACGAAAAAAATGAATTACGGCTCAAGGCTGCATTTCTTACGTATATATCAGACTTTGGCAAAAAAGATGTAAATTATCTTACGTTCTTTTTCTTCACAGTTTATAGCACAGCCAAGTACGAGCTGTATCATTCTTCCAAGCTCAAGTTTGTTGTTAAACTCGGCTGAAGAAAACAAATAAAAACAGATACAATATATAGAACTTTACCATAAGCAAAGTTGCAAAAGACATACTCAAGACATAATTTGATTGTGTTTGAACATTATCTATGGATATTCAAACTGTGAACCAACTCAGTATAATATGAACAATGGAGTCACTCTTCAATGGAGTCCAATATTTTTAAGAACCCCAAATAAAACTTGAAATTCGTAACTATGATGATTTTGCAGAAGTAGAACGTCAATTATATTGATAAACACATTATATACAGAATTGAGCAATGGACAATAATGAAAACAAAATTAAGTGAAAAAGTAACTTTTTATTTCATAAATAAGTACTGGATACTTATTTGCTTCTGGTTATACTGCAAAATACTGCAGTTTTTCAACTAATCAATTTTAATTAATCCACAGTTTGTTGCATCAATTCAAAATACCCTCATAAGAATACTTCTTGATTTAATGAATGAAGATTACATGAAAGAATGTTTACGTGAACATATTGAAAAAGTAAAAGAAAAAGCTTATACAAATCTCGGCATGAATAGTTCTCGTTTCAATGGACAATAAACATGATATTCATATTCTTGTATTAAAAACAGTTAACATAAAAACTTTCTGAAATACCTCAAAACCTAATTGTTCATCGAGTCAATAGAGATAAAAAGAGAGAGGTGTAATCTTCAGCTTTGGTGGTATTAAGAATAAAGTTTTTTTTCAATAAGCATGTGATAATTTGAATCCAGGCTCGGAAAATTCTAAAAAATGCTTGCAGGTGGATTCCTGCGATCAGTTCTGTTTGAATCAATCTAACTTTTCATTCAGTGTATGACGTCAAATACACCAATCGAAATTGACGTCATTGAAACATGGTGGACATAACGATTACATTTAATTTGTCTTAATATTAATATGTTAATATTAATTAATTAATTTGTCGGAAATATTCAAACTTAGGATTATGCTTAAACTATACTTATCTGAAAACTAAATAAAAAAACTGCACATAAAAATGTGAATGGTTTCTTATAGCTGAAGGTACATGAGGCCAAATTCAGGTCAAATTCACAGCTAATGAAGTAAAACACTACCCGAGTTAAATACTTGTCTCACAAGCTAGAAACACATTTGCAAAGAAACACATTCGCAAAGAAACAGGCTAGGTATTATGAAAATTCTTCAAATTCCAAAAACACATACCTATTTCCGCAACATCTGGTAGAGCAAAATTGTCCAAATCTTGAGTCAAAACCTGTATAAAAAACATCAATAAATTATCAAATGAATGGGCAAGTGAAGGCAAATGATTAACTTTTTATATTCCCTCAATATAATGGTATTATGTAAAACGTTAAAAAAAATCCGTATTTAACTGAAGGTACGTGTCAAGGGATGTGTGACATCGATCAAGTATTTTGCAGTAAAACAAGACACTGAACATTAGAATGTCAATCCATACAAAATGATAAAGAACAAAAAGCAAAGAAACCTAATGAAGGCATGATTAAAAAAAAATCCAAGGGATACATTTTTTTCTGAGCAATAATTAAACAAAAGAAATGATTGTCAAATGTCTAAAATTTGGTCGGTTAAAAGTGACCAAATTCAGTACTACTTAGTGACCAAATTTTAACAGTTTCAGAATTTTAACTGGATTTTATATGAAACCATTTTTTAACCGATAAGGTAACCACTTTCGGCACCATAAACAATTTTCCTTTTTATTTCATTTTCTATTCTTCTATTCGTTGACTAATTCTATTTTGACAAAATGAATAATGGATCAGAGTCAGGAATTGGATGGCATTACGTATCAAAAAGTAATACTGTTTACTATTTCAAGCCATCAAATTTAGAAAAATGAATATGGTGGGCACGTGAAAACATGTTACAGAACAACAAAAATATGTTTTAAAGGAGCAGAATAAAACATTTCTGTTGTGTATATTATTATAAACTTCTCAAAGCAACGACAGTTGGTGGTGTATGTTTTTTACGGTTCGTTTTTTGTGTATCTTTTATGTCTTTCAAGTACACGGATGAGCATTCACGCAATTTTTCAAGCCCTGATATACATCTACTTTATCTTACCTAATAATTTGTTGAACCCAAGCAAGCATGGAAAAAGTATGGTTAAGAATTTCTTGTCATATTTATGATGATTATACCTAATTATACTTGCTCACTTGTGCTCAAGAATTCAAAGACTTTCAAATAACTTTACCTCACTGTAGTAGTCCACCATGCCTTTCAATACTTTCTTCAGATTGCTTAACTGAAATTAAAAAAATGTACGATGTTCAGAACAAACATTTTAAATCATCATACACTTTTTACAATGTGCTTCTATCCTTATTACTGATTGTGTGAGAGCTTACTTTTAAGCGATGATTATCAGGAGATATATCTTGCTTGATTTTAGTGATCCAATCGGTATCAAACCATTCAGGAGCTCTAAGAAAATAACTCCATCATTTTGATATTAAGGATTTTACAAGAACCTTACCCTCAGTTGAATGTATCACACTTGCAACCATAATATGATTATGGTTTTTAATATATATACTTATAAAAAAGCTAAGACATTCAACAAGAGAACATCAAATATTGAGATTTATTCTGCCGAGACAAGTAAATACAAGTAAACAGTGGAGTTTAGTATTTCCTTTTTCATAAGGGAGTAAACATAAGTAAACAGCAGAGTATGAGTTTACTGTAAACAAACCATGTAATAAAGGCCCCATATACTCCTGTTAACTTGGTCTGTCTAGGGACCAAAGAAATCAGTTTAAAACTAAAACTTAGTGAATGTCTGGTTAAAACTTAACAAATGTCCTACTTAAGTGAATCACTTGCTGTGTACAGAAATTTTAAGGAACCACCTGATTCTGTGCCACTAAAGAAAAGTCCCATTTATCTGTGGTTTCACTTAACAGGAGTATTCCGTATAGTTAGTCAAGTAATCTATGCACAAGACAGTTTGCAGTTTTTAAAGAAGAAAAACTTGATCTATTAAGCCTTAAAAGTTGAAATGAATGTCTTTTAGATTGTGCCTTCAGAGTAGGAAAGGATCTAAACATTGCAACAAACATACATTTGAGCTAAAACCTCAGCCATGGCAACACCATCTGACAAATCTTCAGCTGTATGGTGATTTCCTACCAAGCCATCAAATGTATTAAGCTAAGAGAGGAATAATAAAAACAATGTTATTTTCAAATTCATCTTTCTTTGAACAAAAAATAATTTAAACAAGAAAGATAATTTACCCATGTAATCAAGTGGTCACAGGATGCAACTTCCATTACTCTTTATTGCTATATGGGTTTGTTAAATATATAATATTTTAATAATAATATGTTAATAATATTTTTACACAATGATCGCGACTCGATGTTAGAGTTTACCCTATAAATCAGTAAGTATTAGTTGATTCAGTCTGAAACTTTCCATAATGATAGCTAAATGTCTACTTTCAGGATAACATTAGTTTTGTTTGATTTGTTATCTTTAAATGAACAAAAACAGCTAGGAAACCTGTCTATTTCTCTCTCTCTCTCTGAACCACGGTGGAGCAAATAAAAATAGGGAAGGGAAGGAGTTAGAGTCAGGTTTCCTAGCTAGGGGATAAATTCATTTTATAAAATGAACACGTCGCGTAAAAGTTTCTTTCGATCCAGGCAATAACAAACCAATTCGACAGAAGTGAAAGTGAAAAAAAAGTTCCTTGAAAAACGTTAACTGATTTTCCTCTGAAATCATGATTAAATTTTCAAAAAACCCATGTTTGTTAGGTAAGAGATTTGTAAACTATTTTCTTTTACTCAAATTCTCCAAACTTTAGCGATGCTATCTACCATTTTTATTTTTTACAGCAAGTTCAAAATGGGAGCGAAGTGGCGATAACACAAAATTTGAATGTGCTATTGGATCATAAAGAATGCGTTTTTTAAATGAAATCGTAAAACATTTTTACACGCGAGACTACTCTCCTCCTAATAAAACATTCGTACTGCCCTAGATAAAGAACACAAAAAAGGTGCTTTGGAATTGCATTATTTAAGAAATACGAAACCGTGATAAATTACATTCTAGGCTGGTCTCTAATCTCCCTTTCAGCAGCTTTCTGCGCAGAAATGTTTCAAATTACTACAATGTCTGCATTCACGTCATTCACGGGAATTGGATTCTTATATGTTTGCGTATGTTGAGAAAGTGTATTCCAAGGTTGTTTGTTATTTCGTACTTAGCGCTTAGCCATAATCAGCATCTTTCTATACGAAAACATAATTATTACACACCATTAATCAACTCCGCATCTATCACGGTGGCAAAACGGCTGTTGTGTTTTTAAGATAATCACGGACCCCCCGCCGGGCCACTATATACAATCTCTCACACGTACATATATAACATCTCCGTTTTAAAATATAAAATATTTACAGTGTCTTTTGTTTTATGTGCTGGTTCATAAGTCATTGTAATCTAGAGGGTCTACTTCTTCTTCATATGGAACCGTTGCACTAGAGTCTAGACTAGAGTCACCTTCGTACGGAATTGTGTCGTCAGATGTATCACTTTCAAGTGTAATATCGTGATCCCCAGTCTCGATGATTGTATCGTGATCCCCAGTCTCGACGATGTTCCCCCCTACTGGTTTGTTGCCCCTAAGACCGCTGGAGACTAGAATCGCGTGTAGGCCTCTAAGGAACTGCTGGTTGTGCCGCAAGACAGAGCCGGTTTTGTTGATGCAGTATTTGCTGGTTGTAGTAGATATACCTCTGGCCACAATGAGTACTGATCTACAAGTATTACATACTCTTTTCCTGCGAAGTGGAATAGGTCTGATGAGACTTTTTGCCATGGTCGTTTCGGGATCTCATGACTTAACATCGGCTCTTTTTGTTTTGACTGTTTATACTTTGCACATGTATCGCATTTTCGAATAAACTGTTCAATCTGATTGTTTAAGCCTGGCCAAAATACGCTGTCTCTGGTTCTCCTTTTGCATTTGTCCATCCCCATATGTCCAGTATGAATTTTATCTAATATGTCCTTTCGTAATTCGGAAGGTATAATTATCCGATCACGATATAGTAATGTCATGTCTAACATTCCAGTACATTTGTACTTCCGCAGGGCACTCCTGGATTCTCTTAGGCCATCCTTTCACAAATGTTTCTTTTAGTACTACTAATGTTTTATCTGTCACTGATGACTCTCGTATCTGGTCTAATCGTTGTTGTGTTGCTGGTAGTTGTTTTATTACTGAGTTTATGTGACTAGTTATCTCACGTTCTGCCATTTCATCTTCCTCGGTTGGTGCCGTTACTGGTGCTCTTGACAATGCATCTGCATCTATGTTGTCACAACCTCGTATGTATGTTGCTGTAAATCGAAATTGTAACAGTTTCATTCTCAGTCGTTGAATTCTTGGAGACATTTCCACGAATGCTCGATCGTTTAATATAGGTACCAATGGTTTGTGGTCGGTTTCTACTGTGAATATGGGTAACCCATGTAAATACTTAGCCATTCGGTTACATCCCCATGTAATTGCCAACAATTCAAGCTCTATGGGATAATAGTTCTTTTCTGTTGGTGTAATGAATCTTGATGCACAATCCACCAGTTTCCATTCATTCTTGACCTGTTGGTATACGATGATACTCAATCCATTCAGCAAACTGCCATCGGTTCGGACTTTTGTTGGTCTCTTAACGTCGTAATGAGCGAGGATTGGAGGTTTGCATAATGTCTCTTTGACCTCGTTGAATGCCTTGGTATGACCTGCATGCCATAGCCAGGCTGACTTTGAACTGAGCAAGTCTCGCAACGGTTCGGCTGCTTGTGACAATGTGGGACTAAATTTGGATAATTGCTGGGTCATGCCTAAGAAACTCCTTAACTCTGTGATGTTAGTGGGTTGTCTGAAGTCTCTTATTGCTTCCAACTTCTTGCCAACTGGTTTAATCCCTTCTGGTATAATTATGTGTCCTAGAAACTCTACTTCCTGAGTATTGAAAACACATTTCTCTGGATTCAAAGTCATTCCATGTTCTTGAAAACGGGTTAGAACTTGTCGTAAGTTTTCTCTGTATTCAACTTCTGTATTTCCGTATACTAAGAAATCGTCCATACTTTTTACGATACCGTTTAGTTTTTCGATAACCATGTCCATCCTCTTGCTAAATATTTCTGGTAATGATGTAAGCCCAAACGGTGCTCGGGTGGGGCAAAATCTCCTAAATGGTGTTGTAAAGGTGCATTTCAATTGACTTTCTTCCTCCAATGGTAGCTGCCAATATCCCGAATTTGCATCCAGTTTCGCCATATAATTGCAGTTATTACCTAGTTTAGCTAATGTTTCGTCTACGCTTGGCAGTTCATAAAACTCACGTTTTGTATCCTTGTTTAGCTTGGTCAGATCAATGCATATACGTAAATCCCCATTTGGTTTAGTGACTAACACCACCAGATGACACCACTCGGTCGGTTTGTCCACTGGTCTAATGACATTTAGTTGTTGCATTCTTTCTAATTCTCATTTCAGCAGTTCTAACAATGGAATCACTACCGGTGCTCCAATGTGGTATGGTACTGCATCTGATTCTATGTAAATGTGAATTGGATCTCCCTTGATTGTACCGAGTCCATTAAAAACGGTTGCTAACTCCTTTTTGACATCACTGTGCTCAACAGAATCACATGATGTTGGTATTGTTAGTTCTGGGCGTCCAAGTAATGCAGTTTTTAGATTATTACACACATAAAGTTGAGCAACTCCTGATGTTTTCCCAATAGTAAACTTTTGATGGAACATTCCGTGGCACTTTAAGGGTTTCTGGTCTGGTCCTATCAATGTTTTTCTGGTAACCGATAACTCTCCGATACTTTTGTTAAACACTTTCAGTTGATTGGTTCCAATCACACTAACCTCAGCTCCTGTATCAAGTTTAAATTTTACATGTCCCTTTTTCCCTGGTAACATTATTTCCCAACTCTTATCCTGTTCGCCCCCTTGGACCTTATCGACCTGTGCTGCGCTCTCAGTCTCCAGACTCCCTAAGAACAACGCCCCTGTAAAGAAAGAATCCCCTTCTTCGTTCCCTTTATCTGATATTGAATCTGTAGCCTTCATTTCTTTACGTGTGCATGCCGAAGCAAAATGATTTTGGCCACCACACTTTAAACACTCCCCATGCTGGACATTGTCCCCTCCCAAATTTGTGTTTTCGGGAGCAGAATTTGCAAGTCAATAAAAAATCTCTCTTACCACTATCTCCAGTTGTATACTCTTGACTGTTAAAATCACCCTTGTTGGTATCTTTGTTCCGTTGGTAATGTCTGTTGAATGATTCCTCGACTCTGCTTATTTCAGTTGTCTTCTTCAGCTCTACTATGCCTCCTTGTGCTGACTCTGAGGCTCTGCAGATTTCTGTTGCTCGGTCCAACGTTAACTCTTTCTCTGATAAAAGTTTTTCTTTGGTTTCGTCGTTTAAAATTCCAGCTACCATTCTGTCTCGTAACAACCCTTCCCAACAATCTTTTGTATTGCAAAAATTGCAATTTTTACGTGGCGTCGGTGGCGAGATTGATGTTTTTGGATTTTCAGCCATTTTTTTCTACTGATTGGCTCAGATTACCAAATCTTTAAACTTTCAGATCCAAAAATACATTAGCATCCTACTCGCATCACCATGTTGTATTTACGGGACCCCCCGATTGGCTCAGATTACCAAATCTTTAAACTTTCAGATCCAAAAATACATTAGCATCCTACTCGCATCACCATGTTGTATTTACGGACCCCCCCCCCCCCCCCCCGCCGGGCCACTATATACAATCTCTCACACGTACATATATAACAACAGCGTAAAATCTTTGCATAACTTCAATTGCGTGTAATCGAATTGTGTGTTCAAATATAATTAAGTGTTCTAGTCTCCAATCCATAGCAATAAACAAAAATGCTACTTAAAAAAATATGGACAAATTAAATTATAAGAATAGAAACAGTTATGATGGCTATTATGAGGCAGAACATTTAATATGAAAAAATAAGCAAAAAATAACTTTTTATCGTATCTTTGTCAAATTTTGATAAATGTAAACGAAAATTCATACATAGTTGTTTCTAAGTATTATAATTCAAAAAAACTCAATACTTTTCAAAAAATGATAAAAAAAACAAGAAAAACCGTACTCTGTTTTGTTTTTATAATTTTTCGGTAGCATCCTGGTTTCCTTTGTTTGCATTACTTACATACACTTATTCTTCTATAAGAAATGATGGTGCCAAACTAGTTTGGTAAAACAAGAACCATTGATTAATGTGCAAATTTTGATAAAACTGAAACAACTCCAAATTTCCGTAGATATGTAAGTGTAGTGAGGTTCTATATTCTACCCCTCTTCCAGTATGATTAATTTATTGGTTTTTTTGCATAACTAGAGACATATTGCCATTATTGTATTTTTCTTCTCTTTTGTGTCAAATTTTGATAAAACTGAAACAACTCAATTTTCATAGATATGTAAGGGTTCTAGATTCTTCCCCTCTTTTAGTATAATAACTTATTAACTACAAGGGCTTTTGGCATACTACCACAGAGAATTTTTTGTTCTCCTTTGTGTCAAAATTTGATAAACCTGCAACAAACAGTGAAGTTTTCAGAAAGTATAGTTCTATTAGACACAGAGAATATTTTCACAATGTTTTCACAACAGAAAATACAGTATAAGTTACTTGAGCAGCTGGTATATGTACTCCCAATACATGTGCTATCCCCATGTGTTGTACTGAACAATGACTGTTCAATGAATGTCAGTGACTATCAGTGGCTATGTGATAGTTTCTAATTCTGTAGCTTAACTACTTTGCTTCATATATTTTGTTCTTGAGCCCAAGAAATTGCCTGTTTCGATTTGGGCAGTTGTTCCTTTGTTCCCAAGTTTTCTTAACTTAGACATTTGAAAAGGATTAGTGTCATTCTTATTTTCAAGATTGTTATCCTGTAAGTTATTCAATGCCAGTGGCACATCTTCTTATACTAATACTAAATCTTGCTTTTTTCTTACCTAACTTTGAAAGAAAGAACTTTAGGAAAATTTTCTCGGGAAGTTCGTCAATGGATGTTTATTGCATCCGTATTAGTATAGGGGGAATCTCCCATTAGGGGAATCTCTAGCTCCATCTTACGGGTTTTTATTACTTCATGGAGTGTTGTGCCTAAAGGAAAACATCATAAAGCCACCCAGAGGAGAACTCAATGCAATGTTTTTTTGTGTTTGAAAGTTCATCAAATTTTCTCAACGTTCATTTCTTATTGAGAATGAAGATGCTGTGTGTATAATTTTTTGTTTTAATTTTTTTATTCAACGCTTTAAGTTCAGTAATAAAGAATAACCACGTTGATAAGTATCAGTAACTATTCTACCCGACGAGATAGTCGATGTAGACCTGTTATGTGTTATCAGTTTATGATTTTCTACCGATGTCTATTTTTTTAATGTATTTGAACGTAGCTTTTTCGTATCAGTTAGTTTTGACTACTATTCCGAAATGTGTAGCTAGCAGTTTATTTGGTATTTCACTGTTGTATGTGGATTGTTATTTTTGAAGTTCGCTATTAGGGAAACGAAGGTAGCAAGATCATTATTATATTGTTTTGATAGTGTTTGATTGATATCTTTTTGTTTTAGATTAGAAAATTGAATAGTATAGACGAATAGTTATATACATATATAATAGTATAGATGAATGTAATACAAGAAGAGAATGTGTAAATCATGGTTATATACATATATACATGGTTTTTGTATCATGATGCACAAGTGGAGTTTGGGGTTTTGACATTTCCACAATTCATAGCAGAATAAAGATTTGAAAGATAAAAACGTCTGAGAAGGTATTGTTTTTGCTAGCTTTAGTTAATAGGGAAATGTGAAGGTATTTTCTTATATTTCAGAAGTTTAATCTTGGTTAGGTAGAAGTATACATTGGTTAGGTAGGAGTATACGTTGTATTGTCTCTTTTCTAAATCTCTGAACATTGGAATTTTAGCTTTTAGTTTAACTGTACAACTTTAGAAATCTCTAAATAGGTCAGATAGCACTGAAAAATAGGGAATAATACCTTGAATGATCGATCCAAAATATTTATACAACAATTTTGTGTTAAATATGATATAATTCCAACATGGAGAAACACAACAATTTTTGTTATACATAGACTTATCGGGGCAGTATTGCGTGTAAAAACAATTTATGGAGAAAAACTGTACACTACACTAGTATACTTTAGTATATATTATATACTATATATATTTATTATATACTTGGTATACTAGGTGGGGGTTTGATTTGGGGGGAGGCTCGTCACATCACATCAGGGGAATTTTCAATAGCGTACTTGTCTAAAATGTCTTTGAAACTGTCAACACTATAGGCAGTTAGATTACACCCATGTATAGATATCTCTTTTTTTTGGCAGGATATTTATTGTACAACTAACTTAGGGCCAAGTTGAAAAAAGGAGGGATGCAGGCCATTATGCATAAGGTAAGGCATCTGTTCTTGACACTTGTTCTTAACTTCGGCATCCAATAAGTGAAAAAGGAAACCTAATTCACGTTCAATATGATATTAATAACAACCATGTCAGACTGCCTTCCTAATTCCGGAACGCAAAAAAATACAGTCTATAAAATACAAACCACATCAATAATCCATACTGCATTAAATCCAAAACCTAATGAACACAAAACTTCTACCTTCAAAATAAATTGACTGTCCCCTTTTGAGAGACTCTCGCGCATAATTTTACAAGCTCTGCGCAATTCCCATTTTGACGCATATATATTCAGAGATATCAAAATGGTGTAGGTCATTATTACCGTACAAGTGTTTCTTCACACTGATAATTGGTATTCAACATTTTTTCTGCTTCATAAATGTTTTAGTATTATTGAACAAACATTTTGTTGAGTATGGATGTATATTTCGTTAACCAGACAGGTTGGGTTTTTTTTGCATTCGGAATTAGGAGAGTTGTTCGGAATTAGGCAGTTTGACAGTATGAAATACAATATCAAAACAACATTAGTAATAAAAATATAAAAATATTTCTTTCCTTTAAAGATTAGATAAGATTAGATTGAAGGTTAGATTAGATTAGAAAAGGAACGCCCAGAGGATCTATTCTTGACATGTTAAATTTTCAAAACAATTTTGAGATGAAACATGGAACAGTAGAATAACCGTAATAAAAGTCGATTCAAAAAAACTATGTGCCGTAATAGTCTGAAAGGAAACACTGGAGATGAAATTTCTTTGAAGCTACTGGTAACATTTTCATAACTATCACATCACAATGCAAATAAACTCTGATAATCATCTGGTTATAAACATGTTGATAATATATTCTCGAACCGTGGAACAGAATACACCCCCTATATTGTAATTTGTTTTCCAAACGGGGATTTAAAAGTCATGGTAGTAAACAAGATGTGGCAATAACAGCACACGTGAATATCAACAACTTCATTTCATTCATGCTTTTTTGTTTTGAGATTTGTTTAAAGGGGTTTGAGACTTCTATTGAATCTACCCCCAATTATATAAACCTTTAAATTTCAAATTTAAACTGTTGGATCAACATTACTTACTGTAAGCTTCCATTAAGTGTTTTTCAATTTTTTTCATTGATTAATCATTTTAATTTTAACGTAGGGACGAGAATAGAACCTGTTGAGAATATAATGCTCTTACCTAAATATGTTTTTTTCCTTTTTCCTATTTATCCCATTGCATTTAGCCAATGATCTAACTGGATCAACACCAATGCATTATGTCCCCTTGTTATTCAGAAAAACAGCTTTTTGATATTTATCTAAACTTTGATATTAAAAAAGAATAAAAGAAGAAGTTTATTTTAAGGATATGGTTGTTGTTTCTGACAGTCAAGTACAACCCTTAATTAAGCTATAACAGCTAAATGAAGCTATACGCTTAACTAGGAGGTCTGTTACCTCTTAATTTGGAGGTAGATGGCTTAATTTAGCAAAATCTGTAAATTTCTTTGGAGCTGCACTGTAGTTGCAACAGAGAATACGATTCCATTGTGAAATATAATTACCTTGCTAAATAAGAAAATGTTTGAATTTATCCAATACTTTCTAATTTCATTCTATAATAAAGTTTACTCCGTTTTTCTAGAACGTCAACTAAAAAGTCACATTTTACAAGCAGTCACAAGATGTTGCGTAGTCGAATACTGATTGTAGTATCAGTGAATTTGACAATTGTTCTCTCGTTTGGATTTGGTGTATTGATATTTTATAAAATTGGCAAACCTCACATTCAAGGATTTTATTGCAATGATAACAGTATTCGTAAGCCTTTTAAAGAGAGCACTATTCCTGCAGCTGCTGCTGTTGCTGTTGCAATGAATATCACTTTAGTGCTTGTTTTTGTTATTGAAATCCGTTTTTTGTACCTTGTATGCCAAATGTCCGAACAGATAACAGTGAAAAACAATATTTGGTATCTCATGAAATATGTTCTCATTTTGTTTGTTATATACCTCTACGGTGCAGGTATTAATCATTTTTTTACTGATATTGGTAAGTACACTGTTGGCAGATTACGACCAAATTTCATCGCAATCTGTCAACCAGACTGGTTTAAAGTTAACTGTACAGACTCTCATGGTTTGAATAATTATATTGTTGGTGATCAGTTTTGTACAGTTGGTAAAACAGCTGAACTTAAAGATGCGAGATTATCATTCCCATCAGGACATACATCATTCTCAAGTATGTATGATCTTCCAATATATAATACATTCAATTGTGTTCATCTTCATTTTTATCTGATGGTGTGTGCTCTAAACACAAAGTAAAGAATGAAATATAATTTATTTTTAGTTTACAGTGCCACTTTCATGGTTCTCTTTATTGAAGCACGGCTGCAGTTGGAAAACCGCTGGCAAAGTATACCAAAAGTATTTCTTCAGGTGGTGCTCATGCTCCTTGGGGTGTACTGTTCATTAACAAGAATATCAGATAATAAACATCATCCTACTGATGTGTTAGCAGGTGCTGTTTTGGGAGCAGTAACAGCGTTGGGTGTGTTTTGGGCAGTTGTGAGAGGAATCTTAAATATGGTTGATGCTGATTTTTCTGCTGTTTTAAAACAAACTGAAGCCCTACAATAAAACCTACCTTGAGCACAGAAATTTTTGCAGGCAGAAATTTTCGCAGAATTTACTGATACAGTCAAACCTGCTATAACTGCCACCTCTATAAAGCAGCCACTCTTCCTAAACGGCCACATTGAAGTCCTCCCAAATGTATTTTAGGCCAAACATAATCTATAAGACAGCCACCTCCATAACGGGGCCAGTATCTGCCCATAGCTGTTTTCCCCTTTGTATAAAGGTCAGTAAAATTGATTTCAATCGTTTAGGGGTTTCAGATGAAAATTTTTTACGATGTCAATCTGCGCAGTTAAAATCATTTCTCATTTTGTTCTCCAACAAAAAAGGGCCATTAATTTTTCAATAAGAAAATATAGAACAATAAATAAGAAATTATCTCCAAAAATACCTACATATAAAACTGGTTATATCTCACTGTTTCAATGTTATACAGCTCATTAAACATCTTCACGTTTTCAGACAAAACGCAACTTTAATATTTTGATGTTGGGCCCTCTTGATTTACAACATAGACATTCATTCAAATATTTGCAGTAGTTGCTTTTAATAATCTGCAGAAATGGTCAACATGCTAATCTGAAGACAATGACCGTTATGAACAGGTTTTCCATATGAAGGCCACCTGCCTAAAACACCCAAATTTCTGCCCGTGAAAATTTATATCCTTGAGGTATCCTTAGGTCGGCAAATGTTTGTATCACTTTAATTTATCAAAATTACCCATGAAGCAGGAACTTGTTAAATTACAGTGGTGCATTATTATTATTATATTAATGTTATTATTATTGTTATTTTTATTTTTTTGCTGTGATTTTCCTGTCGCAGACTTAGACTAATTACCGTCCTTAAGGTAGTAGAATTTTATAATAATGTTAGAATTTTATTATATATATCTATTATAATAATAATTATAGTACTTTGTTTATTAATGTTATATTCCAAATTTATAACTTAGAGTGATCGTCTGTAAATAGAGACTTTAGATTGCACAACCTAATAACACAACATGACTGGCAAGTACACTGCAATTAAATTAAGTTTGTCCCTAACTTTCAATAAAATTGTTTTACTAGAAAAAAATAATTGCTATTTCAGAATATGGTCAAACAAAACTCAAAATGAAAATTTGGAAATTCTATCTGGTGACAATGCTTGTACATAGAGTCTACAAAAGAAAATTTATCGAAATACTTTTAAAATCTTGCCTTCAAATCCCAACCAAAATTTCAGAATTTTTCACGTTTTAACTTTTAGTCTATTGGTTATATTTTATTGGGTTTCGTTATATATTATTATATATTAAATATTCTTTATTATTTACCAGCTTAACTTTAGTTTATTTTATTTTATAATTAGTTTTTTTTTTACTGACGGATTATATATATACTGCTTGTCAGAGTTTTTATGTAATTAGTATGTAAAGAATTATTTTACTAAATGTTTAATTACTTATGTTAAGAACTGTAATCAATGAGGGTCCCTGCATAGGAGAGCATTTAAAGCCCACATTTGAGGTACAGAATGTGCAGGTCAGCTTCATCAGCTCAACTGGACAACCTCTTTAGACATCAATCCAACTCGTAGCAGTGTTAAGCTGAGTGGTCAATAAAAATACTTATTTGTTTGTCCACAATTTTTTTGTAAATTTGCTGACAATTTGCTGATATTGTTGATGATGACATTTCCATAGTTCAAACAAGCATGTCTGAATTTTTTTTTTCTTTTCCTTCTTTAAGTAAGAATCTTAATCAAGAGCATGTGAAATGGATAAAAACAAAACACAATATGATTGAAAACATCGAACCCATAATGGAACCTTTTGATACCATGACATTAGGTAATGGAACCCATGGTAATGGAAACTTCACGAAGCCCATTCGTTTTCAAAGTTTAACCTACAGTACAGCCCTTTAAACTTCCTTTGTACCTGGGTTTGTTTTTCTAGTACGTGAAATTTCAAAGTAACTTTCTTAATAGTACTTTCTCTATTCCTAGATCATTAAATAATAAAATTATGTCTCGCCTCATTCAGCCGATTTGAAGAAATGTGGGCAGGAGTTTGAATAATGTACAATGTATTTCCCAATCGGTTGGCCCAAATTCTTCAACAGCAAGTTACGATGTGGCAAATCTGATGTACTGAAAGTGATTCGTTTTAACCGATCAAGATCCCTTTTTATAACCGTATCTGATACAGCTATCTATTTGTGGAAGAATAGGGTAAGATGTTAAATAAAATGTACTATGAATATTATTGTATTAAAGTACCTTTCAAAAATTACATCCACATTTTCTTTCATTGCTTGGCATTTAGCCAATTTTCAAACGATTTTTAATAATTTTGATATCGATGGAAAGGTATTATCGAGCACTATAACATGCAATAAAGATAAACTTTAAAATGGGAAAACTAAAGCTGAAACTGGGAGATAAAAAAAATGAGCTTTGTCCATATTAAAGGTTTCCATTGACATAAAAATGGTTGCTTTAATTTTTAACCTCTTTTAACCTCTTTTATATATTTCTTCGATCGATAGCAAAATTATTAAATTCGGTCGAAAATCATAAAAAGTGTGCACGTAGTTTTGAAACGTACTTTAGTCAAAATTGTATAATTCCAACTTAATTTTTATCCTGTTGAGATATAACGTTTGCGTTGAATGTGGCAGTGTTCAATATGAAGCAGAGTCTTAAACTATCATGACTGGTTATTGTCACAACCATAATCGTTCTTTGAAATGTATATCTAATTAAAGCTTTTTCATTACCAATAGCCACGTGTTGTTCTTGCAACTTGGGAACGAGATGAGAAATCAATTCATGAACAAGGGATTAATAAGGATGTGTATTGGAATCCAGATTCGTCAATGATCTCAATCGTTGTACGTTGATTTTCTCCTCTTAATTACAGTTTAAAACAGTATTTAAAAAGTATCTACAATATGTAATTAAGTTGACATAACACTCTTTAACGCTATATATGATAGTATGATTTCTGTGGGCACTTCCCTCTTATTTTGATGCATAAAGATTTTTTGAAGATTAGCTTATTGGTCTGTATTTTATCAATTTTATGGATAGCAGTTGATATCGAAATTAATTTCAGCTGCCTTCTTACATCCTTCTTACTTCTTGTAATTTTGTTATTTTAGATAGTGGGTATAAATTCATGGTTTGATTATAATATTATATATGTGTGTGTTTAGACCGAAGATGGATACATTATATTACTGGATATCTTTGAGGTCGATAAAGAATATGTGTATTATTTGGAACCGATCAAGTAAGTATCATTTTAGTTTGTTTACGGAATACACAGTTTTACTTTATACAGAAACTAGTGTAGCGCGTAAAAACATTTTACAGTTTTTCTCCATAAATTTTTTTTACACGCAATACTGCAACGATAAGTCTGTGTATTTACAAAAATTGTTGTGGTTCTCCATGTTAGAATTATATCGTATTTAACACAAAATTGTTGTGAAAATATTTTGGATCGATCATTCAAAGAATGCTATTATCCCTATTTTTCAGTGCTATCTGGCCTATTTAGAGATTTCTAAAGTTGTACAGGTAAACTAAAAGCTAAAATTCCAATGTTTAAACCGACTGGTGGCCTTGTGGTAGAGTGCTCGCCTTCAGTGCGGGAGGTCAGGGTTCAAATCCTGGCCGAGTCATGCCAGCGACTATAACAGTGTGAATCGATCCACTCAGCTTAGCACTCAGCTTGAGAGCGGGATTGATATCTAAGGGGGTTGTCTGGTTGAGCGGTTGAAGCATACTTGCAGCTTCCGTAGCCCAAATGGGGGCTTTAAATGCTCTGGGACCTCCTTCGCAGGACCCTCATTGATAACAGTTCTATCAGAACTGAAGAGGCTATCCTGGGTAAACATTAATAATAATAATAATAATAATGTTCAGAGATTTAGAAAAGAGACAATACAACGTATACTTCTACCTAACCGATGTATACTCCTACCTAACCACGATAAAACTTCTGATATATAAGAAAATACCTAAACTAAAGCTAACAAAAAAAATACCTTCTCAGACGTTTTTATCTTTCAAATCTTTATTCTGCTATGTTTTTATCTTTCAAATCTTTATTCTGCTATGAATTGTGGAAATCTTAAAACCCAAATCTCCACTCGTGCATCATGATACAAAAACCATGTATCTCTTCTTGTATAACATTCATCTATACTATTCAATTTTCTAATCTAAAACAAAAAGATATCAATCAAACACTATCAAAACAATATAATAATGATCTTGATACCTTCGTTTCTCTAAAGGCGAACCTTAATAATAACAAATAAATTGCTAGCTACACATTTCGGCATAGTAGTCGAAACTAACTGATACGAAAAAGCTACATTCAAACACATTAAAAAAAGGACATCGGTAGAAAATGATGAACTGATAACATGAACACATAACAGGTCTACATCGACTATCTCGTTAAATAGAATAGTTACTGACACCTATCAATGTTGTTATTCTCTATTACTGAACTTAAAGCGTTTAATAAAAAAATATTAAAAACAAAAACAAAAAATTTTACACACAGCTTCTTCATTCTCATTAAATGAACATTGAGAAAATTTGATGAACTTTCGAACGCAAAAAACATTGCATTGCTATCTCCTCCGGGCACCTTTATGATGTCTTCCTTAAGGCACAACACTCCACGAAGTAATAAAACCCCGCAAGATGGAGCTAGAGATTCCCCTAATGGGAGATTCCCTCTTACTAATACGGAAAAAACATACATCCATTGACAAACTTCCCGAGAAATTTTCCTAAAGTTCTTTCTTTCAAAGTTAGGTAAGAAAAAAGCAAGATTTAGTATTAGTATAAGAAGATGATTGTTATGTTTATGTTATGTCATATGATACATATCCTTTTCTAAAAAATTTTTTTGCCTTGATGTATGGCTCCTATATATATTTCAGTCCACGCTATCATGTTGAACAGTTGCAAGAAAATGGTATACTAAAGATCGAGTTAGCTCACCGTGTGACTGTTACATTAAAGGGGAAAATAACAAGGTTTTTTACTCAGTTTACTAAGCTTCTTTTTTCATTTGACTTACAAATTTTATCATCTCAAGTAGAATTCTGTATAATGAGAAGCTCCGAAGAACTAGAGTTAATTCTAAACATTTGATACAAAAACTTTACACCAACTCAGTATTAAATATTTATCATTTAAAGTGTTTCACCTCGACCAGAAGAACTATTCATTTCAACGACAGAGGGATGGATCCATAGACTTTCATGGGATGGTACCACGAACTCAGAGTTTTCTTGTCATATCAGTGATCTGCGGTTTTGTGTGGATTTGGAAACACCTGCAGGTATACTCATTTTGTCAAAGAATCAACCAAAAGCATGCATGCTGCACTATTAATTTGATCATGCTAAATTTGTTGGAGGTGAAATAATTGAGTCTGACATTGTTAACCCATGCTGAAGCATGATACAATTTCATAATACGGCACCTCCACAATGATGATGTCAAGATGTTGCACTCCTATGCTGTTTTAAATGCTCAAACAACGTACATTAAACTTTAAAGCTAGATTTGTTTATGTTTTTTTCAGTTGGCTCTCCTCTTGTTAAAGATGAAAATCTATATATCACCAAAATAGAATGCAGTCCAGTTCTTGGCGGTTTTGCCATTGTTCTCTCGGATGGACGTGGTGGATTTCTTTCATCATCGACTGCTGAATCCAAACCCGATGTATGTATTGCTGTAGTAAGACGTGTTTTATCTAAGTATTTATTACCTGGTAGTAGGGCTGAATCAGTATTTTGGAAAATAGCACAATGTGATTGGTTAAAATTTACATAATAGCGGGCAATATTCTCCGCTATTGCCTGAAATAAAACTGTTTTAGGGTTAGTATAAAAGAAGAGATTTCTCCACATCTAAGAGGAGATCTCAATTCATACCAACAATATCAGTATGAACGTATTGATGTCCCACAACATTTGACTATACAAGAAAATTATTTTGTGTGGAATAACCTTTCAGATGAATGCTGGAAGTCTTTTACACAAGATAAAGACTTGTAAAAGGCAGCTGTGACCATACACCTCCCTCTCTCATTCCTATATTACCCCCAGATCCACTAGGAATTACCTTTCACCTCCGCTTTCTGCCACCATCAATGATGTTTTAAATATCAAACTAATTTTATGGAAAAGAGAAAAAAACGAATTTATAACGACCCCAATCTTTGTAAACTTGTTTACAAACAATAGACCTTTTCTAATTCAACAAGCTGCTTTAGACATTTTCTAAATTTTTCATCCTACTTATAAAATTACTTAGGAAAGCGCTTTATATTTATTTTGTTTCCATGTTAAAGGAGATGGTTGGAGTGTTTGCCAAAGATTTGACAAATGCTGTATGTTTGGCAGTCAACATCAAGTATCAAATTATTGTATTTGGACAAACGAAGTAAGCAAATTGACTAGCTCAATATCACCTATAAAATGCAAATAGAATATTATATTAAAGAATGTACAAATATTTGTTACGTCCACCTACATTTTGTGCCACACCGATCAGATAGGTTTAGGGCCCCTTTAAACTCAGTATCATGATGTTAAACAAGGTTGCCACATTTGCTGGAAAAACTAGAACAGCTGGAAAGTTAGTTTTCTACAAAATACAAAAAAACATCAAATATGTTTAAGAAACAAATGTGGCAACGGTATGCGTATTAGTATAGGTTTACATTTCTGTTTGTTGACGATATAAGAAAAGATAGTCAAAATTGAATGGTAATGTTAGATTAGTTAAAAGTTGTTAAAAGTAGCTTCATAAGTATCAAAATGTGGTGTATCTTACAAATTTTTGCTTCAGCTATATAATTGATACCGACTAATAAGTTTATAAGTTTAAGTGCCATTTAGAGGGCAGTTTTTTATTCAAAAGTTTTTTTTCTCATATGCCTGGGTAAAGTACAGTCATAAAGAAACTTAAAGCGTCTGTGAAGGAATGAATTTTTACATGGAAACACAAACGATTTTTGTGTACAGATTTATGTTATATGAATTCATTATTAAACATCTTTTGTATTCTATGCAGTTTGTTTATCGCTTGATAGAACTGGACATGAAAATGCATGTTCAAAAGACACCGATCCTTCGTGAAAGCTAATTATCTTATGCGGACACGTAAAGTTTCTTTCGGGCTGTACTGTAGACTACAACTTCACAGGAATTGAATCGGTAAAAATGTTTTACCCGGGCAGCTAGTAAAGTGTATGTTAATCTGTTATATGTATAAGTCAATGAAAGGATCTGATTTGTTCAGCGTTTGATGGTAAATCGTCTTTAATAATGCACACACTTTGTTTACATTCTGACTTTTAATTACTTTTAGTGTGTATACTTTCAACTTTCCCATTTGCTGGAATAGGATATCAAGTTTTGATATAATATTCTGGAAAATGATACCCCTTTTAGCATAAAATGTGCTGGGAAAAATACTGTTCCCAATAAAAAAATTGCTGGATTTCAAAGTTCAAAGTTTGTGGCAACCCTGTTAAACTTGACCCCTCCCATGGATTGTTTTGCATAATGCCAGTAAACTGACACAACTTTACTGATATTCCCATTTACTTTTACTTTTGTAGTGGACAAGCGATTGCATACACATTTGATGATATCACTGGAGGGCTAGTTAGATCTCATCAATACAAGTTACCCAAGAAAGATTATCCGGGTAAAATCAACTTCCATCAAAAAGTCGTGTTTTTTGTTTTTCTCATGTTGTCTTTGATAATTGCTACTCTCAGCTAACATGCTGTGAATATTTATTCCAACTGTGATTCTTTTATTTTCTTGTTATCTAGATGAAGGTATTAATCTTGGCTCTGTCGTTTTGGTGGCATGGACTCCAGATGGCTGTGCAATTGCAACACTTTGGTCAAGCAGTGGAATAGCAGTTTGGAGTGTTTTTGGATCTTTGTTGATGTGTGTTCGGAGCTCTGATCATTAGTAATTAATTTGTGTAATTAATTTGTGTAATTTCAATAGAGGGCAATACAGGAATTGAAGGGTATAATGTGAACTAGATTGTTTTTTCAACTATTTAATACGATATTTTCTTCTTATACAGTGGAGATGTTTTTCATCACGATGCTTTACCCATATCTCACATGGTAGGAATTTGTATGTTGCATCTGTACAGGTTGCTGTGTGTCTTGTTATCAATAGAACTCTACAAAAATCTCTTTCCACCTGGGTTTTGAAATTTGTGGAACATCTGTATAGCATAATCTCCACCTTCGAGATGTGATTCTCCTCTTAAAGTTTGGAAAATCTACTATAATCAGACGGTCAATGTTTTAGTATAAAAATATTCAAAACGATGGTTTTGTGTTGAATAGTTTAAAGAAAGTGCACTTGAAGAACAAAAGCAACGAGAACGCAAAATTTTGAAATCTTTTTCCTAAACTTCACGATTCGTTGTTAAATTTCACAATCCAATTCATTTTAAGTGGGTTTTTTTTTTGTTATAGGATTGGGGATTTGAAGGTTACGAGTTATTACTACTACCAAATACAGCTAAAAACAAAGATAAACATGATGTAACTGCAGGTGACATACTTCAGTTGAAGTTTGTCAAGAGTGCTCTGTCTGTTAACCCATGTATGGTAAGCCTTTGTAAAATTTTGTTTTGTTCTCTCTCTCTCTCTCTCTCTCTCTCTCTCTCTCTCTCTCTCTCTCTCTCTCTCTCTGATCCTAGTTTTGTTTTTATTTTTTAGTCGAATCGACAGCACCTGTTTCTGCAAGGTGAAGATAGTGTTTACTTAAACACAGGTGACGTGCTATTACAGCCAACACAAGGACCAGTCATCAATGGAAACGGAAATGCCATGAATTCTCCCAGCATGCACTTCAGCAACAAACACTGGCAGACCTTTCCACTTCCAAGTCATTACATCAACTCAAACTGGCCAATCAGAGTATGTGTCATTCATTCAGGTTCCTTCAGATGAATGCCTTAATTCCCTGCACATTTTTCTGTATACCACCACAATGCATATTTTGTGCAATTTCGTGATATTCCCTTAGTTTAATATCTAAACATTACCTGGTTAAATATAATTTGAGAGAACAAAAGGGTTTTTTTCACTCCTTTAATTTTCGATCACCAAAAGGTTGCATAAATTAAAGGTGAGCAACAAAAAAAAAAGAAGAAAAAATGGTACTAACACTTCTGTTGCTACTTCTTTTTAGTATGCAGCCATAGATCACCGTTCAAGATATATTGCAGTAGCAGGGATTTATGGTTACGCACATTTTTCATTGGTTCGAAGGAAGTGGAGAATGTTTGGCAATGAAACACAGGTACGTCTCGTGCTATTTACAGAAAAGGGACGTAATTTTATTGTTTAGTCGTTCATTCTGTTGAATGGGATGGGACGATTTTTACTTGACAATTTTTTTTATCTTAATGCCAACAGATAATAGAGACAGAAAAGTTTTTAATCACGTCTTCTATATTCCTCAGGAAAAGAATGTCACTTGTCGTGGTGGTTTGACATGGTGGCATGACTTTCTAATCGTTGGCTGCTATAATTTCCCGGAAGACACAGATGAGGTAAAAAACTAAAACTATACATTTTTTGGAAAACTGCTAAAAATGTTATTCAAATGATATAACAAAAAAACTTTGTGAATATGATGGATTTGTCAAACCCCAATAACAATTTTTATAGTGAATGATAACTTATACTGATTAATAGCGAATTTTAAAAATGTATAGTTGTTTTTTTTATATATATATATATAATGTTAAATCCTATGTTCATTTCATTCTGTTTCTGTTATAATGTTTGACAAAAATTTGCAAGCTTGCTTGGGACGAGTATTTTCCCATTGAAACAAAAATGTTTATCAAATTATTATCACATTATTATCACATAAGTTTCATTTATTTAGTTGATAAGTTGATTTTAACATGTTTTTGTTATTATTGGATCTTAACAAATGGTATTGCAAATTTTCTTCTCAAGTTTGTCAATTCTTATTACCATGCCTGTGTCACTAAAATGAAAAAATCATCATATATGACCATCGTTCAAGAAGCTGAACTTTTTTTTTTACAGATTCGTATTCACAGTCGATCATCAAACTTGGATGTTAGGTTATCTCATCGTATTAAAGCGTCCTCCCCTATATTTCTGATCAACACATACAACGATATACTGCTTGTTTACTGTTCCGATTGCACAGTGACGTTTTATAAGATAGTGATCGTTGACAGTACTACTCACGGTAAATTCAATAAGAGAAAAATATCATTTTGTATCAAATTCCATTTTATGGCAACAGATGTTTTTGAATGTGTATTGAAAATTTGAAGCTGTCAATATATTTCTTTTTATAACTTCAATTTTTGAAGTTTTTCTTTTAATTTTACAACTTCATCTTATCAATTCGTTTGATTGTCTCACTTGGTTTATAATTCTAAATTCATGTTTAGTGAAGATTGATTTATTTTTCATAAAATTATCTTAGGAAAACATGCCAACAAAGAGAAGTTGGAATCATTTTCTTTATCGAAAAATAAAAACTTAATCATTTTCTCCCTTCTAGTTTCAGGCGTTTCAACATTAAAAATGTCTGAAGCCTCCCTAATGGATTATCTAATTCATCCGATTACAGTCACATCGATAAGTTTGACTGGTCTCAGAAATGAACAGTGTAAGATGTCACTTCATCATTACATTATGTATTTGTTTCATCAACTGATTAACTGTTTGTCAACAAACAACTTCTTCATTTCAGCATCTATTGAAGAGCATAGTGATGTCCGGGAAGCACATTCAGTAATTGCTAACATTGCTGGCCGTGTTTTTATGTTACAGAAGGATAAACCTGTTGCCGATCGGATATCAAAGAAGGTCTTGAACATTTTCTGCACTTAGTTTGGGTAGTTTGAAATTTTGCAGGATTTATATTCACTTTGCATGCAGAGTAGTGATTTATTTATTTATTTATATTATAAATTTTGTTGCGATTATTTGCTGGTTTTGTAATTGTTTTTATTTCAGATCACTTTCCTTTCTCCTCTGGTCTTGGCATCTTGTGTTGAAAATATTTGGTATGTGGTTAATCCCGTGAGTTCCAAACAACACTTAGCCGAATCCCTTTGGCTGGCCTGTGGTGCACAAGGAATGCAGGTAAGAGTTTAGAATCATTGTTTACATATATGATTTCTTTCATTCCTTACTGTGTTGATGTTTTCTGTTTCATTTTAACCATTCTAGTGTAGTAGCCTTAATACATTCCTTTTAGGCTTGGCTTCCACTCTTCCCAACTCGAAGGCCACTCGGATTTTTGTCTAAAAGAATAATGTTGCATTTTAGCCTACAGCTATATCCCTTAGGTAATTTGTTAAAATACATTCTTAGTTGAAATTCTTGCCTTTATGGGTTGAAGACTTATGAACCCAGTGGGCAAAATCTTCAAAAAGTCTGTGGAGGAGTGTTTTCTATATGAATGGCTAGCAATATTGCCTGCTGTTTCAATAAAAAAACACTCCTCCACAGAGACTTTGTATCCTCTTGTATCCTGATATAACTATTAAACTTTCATTTTGTAGCTGTGTTATTTGAAGATGCAGTCATTGTTGGTATAGGGAACGAGGAGATTGATGATTATATAGCTCCTTCACCATTATTTGGATCAACAATGCCTTTTCCTTACTTTAGTCTGGATAGAACGGTATTGCAGCCTTCTTTGTGTACATTCCTTCATAGAACGTATAATGAGAGGTTTTTTAAGCAGCATCTCTTCTTCTATTTTCTTTATATCATTGGTAAGTCACTGCTACATTGATCACTTGCAGCTACTTGCTATATCGTTAGGTTAAGACTGAACAAACATTCATTGCTATGCTATAGACAGCTTTAAGTGTTTTATGTTCCACCATCCAGACAATTGTGCTTCAATAATCTTCTGTGTAATGTAATGTAACGTTAACTAAATTTAGACTCAAGTATTTCTACCTCAAATCTTACGACAACTTTTAAGAAGAAAGTAAGTAAAACATTTTACATTGTATCCTCTCCCAGTGGGCAAAATCTTCAAAAGCTCTGTGGAGGAGTGATTTCTTTAGGAATGGTTAGCAATATCGCCAACGATAGGTAGCTATTATAGGTTTCTCGATCATTACTAGTTTGTGGTCAAAATTTGTTATTTCTGTCTGTGTTAACGAGAACATTTTTGTGTGATGCCTCGTTCTTTCAAATGAAAATGAGAGACTTTCAACCAAGTTTTTTGATGGCATCTTGTTAAACAAACCCACTGTTAGTGATATTTGAACTTTGTTTTGACTGCAGGTTCAACTTTTTCTATTTTTTTATCTTTTTTTCTTTTTAAGTCTCGGCGTCCACGCATTAGATATTGCTCGTAGTTGTACAAACTTACCATATTTTACCCATGTCCTTGAACTGATGCTTCATGAAGTCCTGGAAAAAGAAGCAACAGCTTCAAATCCTATTCCTGGTATGTTTATTTACACCAATCAGTAAATAGATTGTAAATCCCTCTGCAGTATTGCTGTTCGTGCTTTAAATACTGGCCACTTGAACTTGTACCACCTCAATAAGGTGTTAGTTGATCCCCTACCAGGTTTCATATTTAAATTCCCATGGTGTTGAGAAAAACAACTCTGCTGCCAGTTATTCCAGCAGCAGATCCAGGGTATGTTGAAAATTGTGGAGAAACACATAAACTTAATTTCTGTTTTCAGTCTGTATCACCAATGAGATTATTGGTACGTTTTTCTTTTATGCTTTTAATAGCTAACATTTTCCTCCACCCTTTTCACCATATCTCTAGATACGCCAGTGTATTCTGCTTTTTGCCACTTACAACAAATTCTTCTTTCAATGAATTTAACTTTTTCAGATCCACTGTTACCTCGAGTTGTCCAGTTTATACAAGAGTTTCCACAATACCTTGAGACAGTTTGTCACTGTGCAAGAAAAACTGAAGTGGCGTTATGGCCACATCTTTTCTCCATTGTGGGAAACCCTATTGAACTTTTTAAGGTAAAAAACATTTATTTTTTTCAATTATGTAGGTTTTCTTTCTTCAATTAAAAGACAGTACGGAAGAGACCTTACCTGAAATTGTTATGACCTAGTCGAGAGGTTTTGCCTCATTTCTATGCATTTTATTGATATACCGATGTGATGGTTACTTGTAGTAATCACTTGTTCTTTCAATTTCTCGGTGGAGTAGTTAAAAGCGACTATGCTATTAAAAATGATACAAAACATGTTGGTCAGAGAAATTCAGTCTATTGCTTCCTCACTTTGTCAAATATTTCTTCACAAATAAGTTCCATTTACTTTTGTTTTTATTGTCTAGTTATCTTAAAGGGACTATGACACGAATCACGTGATTTTAAGATTTATGGTGCAGCATTTCGTAGTCCCTTTAAGTTTTTGTTACTTGATGACATGGCCTCCTATCTGTTTGAGTTTTTGATCTTATGTTTTGCTTCATAGAGCTGTCACTCAACATTCAAACTGGAAACTGCTGCATCTTATCTGCTTATCATTCAAAGTCTGGAAACACCGGCTATGAGCAGGCAGGTAGGAAAAAGTATCCCTACTTACCAGACCTCCGTTTATAGTTTGATGTTTGGATGTTTCAGTGGTGATAATAACTGCTTCACTTTGTTGGCATACAATATTTTGATGGATTCCTTCTTTCGTCAAAACAACATATTCTTTTAATCCTACCATCTCGTTATGTAAGAAAATCTGCGCAGTTTTTTAGCCTCATTTTCATCAAAAAAACTGTTCTTGTATTGCCTTGGAGGCTGTTTGTTTGTTTGTTTGTCAGTTTTTTCCCTGTAAATCTAAGGAAAAAGGTTTTTCAACGTAGATATAAGTATAATGTTTTAACGTTTGAATGTTTGTTAGATGTCAGATTTCGAATGTTGTTGTTGATACTACGGAATATACGTCGTGAAAGTCATATTGAAGAAAATGAATTTGTTTCAAAGTTTGTTTAAGAAACTACCTTAATAGTTTCTTATTGCAACAAATTGTGTAATACAAAAACTACAAAGCCAATCATATTTGGGATAAACTCTCATCCATTGCTCTCCAACCCTTATTTTCATGTGATTCTCCATACTGACTACACCTTACAATGTTAATGTGAAGAGTTCTATTTCGTTTTTTTAGCACGCCACGTTGCTACTGGAAACCACTCTCGACCAACATAAATGGCAGGTTTGTTAATAACTTTATTTTGATAGTTGGGAGAATAATGTTATGTTAGACAGTACTATATTTGTTCATGAAAAAAAAAATCATAATGGTTTCCATTATAGTTGGCACAAGATTTGGTTCGTTTTCTGAGAGCAATTGGTATGTCCCATCACAGTGGGCAAAATCTTCAAAAAGTCTATGAGGAGGAGTGTATTCTTAAGGTATGGCAAGCAATATTGCCTGCTGTTTCAATAGAAAAACACTTCTCCACATAGACTTTTTGAAGATTTTGTCCACTGGAATGTTTTAAACTGTTTCTGACTGTTGAGTTATCTGAATTAGATTTTCGTAAAACGAATAATGGAAGAAATGTTTTCAGAAATAATGAGTTTTTCAGAAAACATTTTATGACTTCATTTTAGGCAAAGGTGACAACGAATCTCCACCACGCACACCGTTATATTTCGGTCATAAATCATCCTTCCACCAGAACATATCAGCAAGTTTGAATCTGTCAAATGCCAGTTTAGATGACTCCATCTCCAGCCCCGTTATGATATCTCTACAGAGACAAAATTCCAGGTCCTCTCAATCCACACCAAGAGGCCAAAGGTAAGGGGAAGGGGAAACATCAGTGCGAGCTAGATACAGCTTATGTAAATTTTTACATAATTTCCAAATCTTATGTACGCCTTATGTTAATTTCCTTCCTTGTCGATTTTAATAAGTCATCATTATGTACTATTTACCCGACGATGTTGAATAAAGTTTTGTTTGACAGTGTGAGTAGGGAAATGTTTGCCGAAAAAGTTCACAAAATCCTTGTTTTGATTAGTTCATGGTGTACCTTGTAGAATTCGTTTGGGTGGTTGAGTTTATAAACAACTTTTGCCTCGTTCCTTCGAACACTTTTATAAGAGTTCTCACCGAAAAGTTTATGATACGAAATTTTATCTCGAACACCCTCTTGTTCCATGTGCCGATATGCGATAAAAGTCATTAACAATTCACAATGGTAAACAGGTCTCTTGTATTTCAGTTCCGTTTCTAAGGAGCGAGCTGGTTCTGTGAAAGACAAAACCCGACCTACGAACTTGAAGTTAGTGAAGCGTGACAGCAGTGAAAAGGTGTCTGGATCACCTTCCAAGTAAGATGTTTACGCCCTCCACCTGTGGGTTTCTTTTGAAGCGTCCATCTAACTATGGAAATATACTAAACACGTGTTGCTACTTGAAGCTCTTAAATCTTGTTTTACAATGTTTTGAACATTTATGTGTCTATTCGCAAAATAACAAAGTCGAAACTTCATTGATCTTTAAAATATGCCCACTCGTTCCTGTTTAACGACTCGGCGTTAAAAGGGCCGGCGTCAGATATTTGTCTGTTGGAGTTTGACCGTACACTTTTCAAAAATTAACGCCAATAAAGACAGGCGTAAAAAGGGCCAACGTTAAATTTGGGTCGGAGTAAAAAGGGTCAATAATGACTTTCTTGTTTAGACCCGTGACTGTGGAATCCTGTGAACATTTCTACACAGAAATTATACTTGCCAGACATGCTCGAAAATTGGTCACCTCGTACGCATTAGAAGATTTAGGCACTTTTACTGCTCATCTGGAATTTGACTTGGTGTCATGGTTGATCAGGGAAAGGTAATTGATTTCAAAGAAATGACATTTGTATGAAGGTTGGAATGTTGTAACTTGTTAAGAGATGGACCACCTCACCAAGCCCCAACGCATTCATATCTGTTGTGTTATAGAAAGAACCAAATCGAATAATTTCGATAATCACACGATTATGTTTTTGATGAAATGGCGGCCCGTATGAGAGTGCAATTAATCGTTAATTTCTCATGTGAAATTAATTTTGACCTATGCACTTTTAAAATGAAGGTTTTTACTCAAAAAATTTGAAACTATTTGCTTCTTAATTATTTGCTTCTGAAAGTTTGTAATGGAACGTTTTGGAAACAAAGAAAGAACTTTTTTTTTCGAACGATCAATTTTGAGATTTTGAGATCCTTGTTTGTTCACTTTTTATAACCGTCTGCCATATTATCCCATCTCTCGCCTCAAATTGGTTTTTGGTGCTACACCATAAATCAAGATCACGTGATTCGTGTCTTACCCCCTTATTTTTCTATCGTATATTTGAATGTTAACTCAATATTTTTTCTTGTGCTTTTATGTTGTGATTAGCATGAAACGTCAAAACAGAAATGACGTCATGTAAAACTGTACACAATTCAAAACTCAATAAATCAATATAAAAGAAACACAAAGAGAGCCTCCTCACAGATTCGCAGCGTTACAAAGTTTTTATTTTGGAGGAGCTAAATTATTTAATAGCCTCCCACTAGAAATTAGATCGACAAGTGATTTTACTAAGTTTCCATCTCTTCTCTCTGATTTTAAATTTTAATTTTGATTGTAAGATTTTGTTATATTTTTACACTTATTTATTTTATTAGCCTTGAAACAGGACAAACAAGGGTAGCAGTTTTGCTTTTATATATGTATATAATTGTAAATACTGACGTTTTTATCCTGTATAAAGATTGATTAATAATAATAATAATAATAATAATAATAATAATAATAATAATAATAATAATAATAATAATAATAATAATAATAATAATAATAATAATAATAATAATAATAATGTAATCGCACATGAGGAAGACTCGTGAAATTATTTTGTCCAGAAATAACTCTTACAGATTTACCTTTAATTGCACTCGTCAACGTCAACGTCAACGTCAACGTCAACGTGCGATTACATACACTTATAAATGGTTCCACCAATAAACTTGCAAACCGAAGTAATGATGGTTAACATGAAGGTTAAAAAGAATTAGGTTTTTTGACCAGCAAGGACTTACTAGAATCGTTTGAAATCTTTCATATTATAAGCAAGGCTACGTTATAACTTTCATCTATGCATTTTTATAGATTTCGGGCGGCTTGTATTGATGACTTCGTGAAAGCATTAACCATTCAACATGAGACGTTTGATTGGCCGTATCCTACCATGGAATCATTGAATGAGCATGCACTGTACTTAAGAAGTCAAAGTCAAATATGTGCGTTTTTCTTGAGTTACTTTTTTATGTTGTTTTAGTTTAAATCTCGTATAGACACTATGACGTCATCACTACATTTCTTTTTCTTTTTCTTTCAGCACAAAAAGATGCGAAGCGGTTAAATATATCCAGTGAAATTCACACGCCCACAACGCCCACAACGCCGAGTGACATCAGCTTTCCTAACACAACTGGAGAAAGTTTGGAAGCCCGTCTGATTTCTCTGCCAGGTATAAAATACATTTGATTATAGTCATTTGTCATTGCCTGGTGTTGATAATGATTGTGAAGCTCTGTTAGTCGGTATTTTGAACTTGAGCTGTCAACTGTAGTTTGTTTTGCATTCACTTTGATCACATGACTTTAAATAAGTGACTGCATGGTAAAAACAGCCTATTGAAAAAATCAAAGAAAAAATAGCACTCCCTTTACACCCTCCTCCTCTGAACTGATTATTTTGTATGTAGATGATATTGCCACATTGACGTGTAGCGATGTGATATCCGAATCGGGTTCTTTTTTAACTATTGATGAAATGGGTACAGATGCGTTGTTGGAGAGTCAAATGAAATCGATGAGCAGTAATATGTGTGCTGGTGTTTTAAAAGAACATCAAAAAAGAGGACCACCAAAATCACAGGCGAAGTTGAAGTATATAAGTTTCATATTGTTCTTTTATAATCCAAATATCTTTTTTATTTCTTTTTTCATGTATGATGATTATTTTCGTGTAAGCGAGAAAAGAAAAGTTGTATTTTTTTCTGCTCGACTTTTCGCACCAAAACATTTGCATTACATCTCCAACTGCCGCCTCATGAAATTCTTCATTCTCTGGTTTAGGCACCTCTTGAAAATCTTCGTGGAAGCGCGTTGTTTGGACTGGGTCATCGTGGTAGCTATAATGCTGTTTGATGTCACAAGATTCAGAACTGTAGTTGACAAGATTGCGTCCTTCAAAGATCTCTCTAATACCAGGCTGGATTCCCTACTGACGTCACTACACACCTTATATGATTGGTTCGAGACAAATTGGTAAATGATGCTAGCTGCGCTTAGTTTCCATAAAATGTTGCAATGACATCTTAAACCATTCTTAAGATCACTGTAAAGGAAAAACATAGAAAAAACCCAAAGTTTCTCGTTTTTAAGCATAGTACGCATCTTTCTATCAATTTTCACATGCATTAATTTCTTTATCTGGGAAAAGTCTCTGTTGGTGGAAAAAAGTGAATAAAGAAGTAAATGACAACAATTTTGCACAGAGCTCATCTTTATAACTCAACATAATGTTTTGCTTCTACACGCTCCATTTTATACCTTTTCAAAAGCAAAAATATTTCAAGAATACCGGTAAATAAAGCGTGAAAATCACGTTCTGAACGACGTTCGTGCATAATAATTAAAAACTCTCTTTTCTCAGAACAAAATTTATGTCAAAACTGCACCAATAAAGATTTTCACTCAACGAGTTCTTATCACACAACTAACCATGGAAACGAGTAAAGAGATATACCCACGTGATCATCTAATATTGCGAAACAGTCCCGTGTCAGCATTTTTAAAATAATTATTCCGTTCAAAAATTATTATGCAATGGTTGAATGGTTGAAGAAATTTATCCGAGTAAAAAAAATATATCTTTTGAACGGCAGAACAGTGATACGTGATTTTAGTTTAAAGTAACAACTTCTGACAGAAGTAATTTTCGAAGCAAAAACATAAGTGGTTGTGTGACAGAAACTCGTTGAGTGGAAATGGTAGCCTTATGAATTGAGCTCAATTTTCCAAAAAATGTTTACTTTTAGATGAAAAATTTTATTCCATTATTTCGAGTAAGAAAAAAGCTTTCCAAAAATATATACTTTTATATATTTATTTCAAAGATTTAATGAAGTATTGAGTGATAAAGAAAAACACTATTTTTCCTTAACAGTAACCTAAGGTAACCACTGTATGATATTTTCTTGTACTTCTTCCCTTCTTGATTTCAGCTCTAAAATTGTAATAATCACACACCAAAAAGAAAAAATATGGAAAATGAATCACAAATTCAAAATCAGCACCATCAAATTGTTCTATGTGCAAATTTTAATGGAATTGAAGAATTTTCAAAATTTGGCCAAAATTTGGCCGAATTGTGACGTCATCAATAAGCGTAGTCAAAAATTTTACTTGTCTTGACAAAGGACAACTTTTTGTCACCTTTCAATTTTAATGGCTTAACAATATTAACTTACAGAGACATTAAATATACATTACTAGTACTAAAATTTACCCAAATTATGACGTCATTGATGGGCTTGGTTTTCCGTTGAAGTCAAAGAAATAGTGGAAAATTAACCCCATTAAGAAATCTGTAATGTTTTGTTTTTAAGATTGAGATTGGATTGTTAATTTTGGGAGATGTTAAGGTTTGGTTTTCTTGTAATGTGTCTGCACTTCATTTCAGTCCCGCTTATCAACCCATTCTCAACACGATTATTGCAAATTGTGAAACGTTGTACGAGTCTACGTCACTCGAAAATGACTTCACAGATATGACGAGTGAAAGACTTGTTGAAAACACAACAGCTCCTCAAGCGAAGGGACTGCTCGAAAATGAAAAAGTTGCTGTTCCATCGACCATAGAATCAGTAGATGGTAAACAAGTTGATGAAGAAGAAAAGGACGAAGACGCAGTAGAGTGTGTGATAGCTTGATCTATCGCTTCTAGCTGTAGTCATGTGCTATCAGAAAATCCAATTTCATTCGCTGAAATTTTTTGTCACGAATTTTTGAACCAATATCTGGGAGCTTATCGCCCTAAAAAAAACGGCTGTCCGGTAAATCGAACGAGTTTTTGAATGTGATTTTCGATTATGGAATGTAGATTTTTGTCATATACATAAATTTTTATAGAAAATCATTGTCTATATTATACGCATACGATGTAAAAAAAAAACCTCTTTAAAATACAGAATTATCATTCTTTTTCATCATTATTACTGAAACTTATGCAATATATAGCGGCTGATCGAAGCTTCTTCTAGAGCTTAAAGGGGCTACGACATGAATCACGTGATTTTTGTGTTTTTGTTTGCTTTCTCCCCGGCGACCGAGTGTTATCGCATTTCAAAATACATCGAATCTGCAGACCAGCTGGAGGAACCAAATTGAACGTGCTCGCGAGGTAGCGAAAAGAACAAGTAAGTTGGTAAAGTTTTCTTTATTAAAGAAAGCAATATAAAGCAAAACAAATATTAGCTATGATTATCCAAGTTATAGCTGGCCAAATGTCGTGCCTGAATTCTTGATCTGGTCTGCAAATTTTACCCTTGTTCAATGATTGTGAAGAAGTGGCTTGTTTTGATGCTCGTGCTGCAGATGAATTTCTAAGTTTTCGTAGCTCCAAGGCCTTATTTAATTTTGTTTTCAGCAAGCAAGACGAAATGAAAGTACAGACTTATACAAAAAATGAAGGATGGTGTTTAAGAGCACGAAAAAACGAAAGATAAAGATTTTTCAAGATGTTTGAAAATCTTTGAAATTTGTGGCGTGTGGATTATTGATTTCTATATTAAAATGAGTAACAATTTGTATTATTATTTTAATAAAGCTAATTTCTTTCGAAAAATAAGAATTCAGCTGTTTATATAGCTATTTTTATTCTCTTATCTCTGTGTTCATTTCTTCTCGCCTCAAATCGAATTTTGGTATTGCACCATAATTCATATCACGTGATCCGTGTCGTAGCCCCTTTAACGATCATCACATGGGTGCAATTTATTTTTATTTTTTACCCTTTTGGAGACTTGGTTTGAAGAGAAATTCAAATGTTTTCATTAAATACCACTGAATATATCTGCATAATTGTTTTCATAGTAAAAATTAATTCACCTGATCACTCTTTATTATGCGCATCATTAATTAATTTGAGGGCGGCGTTTGTTAGAGGAAATATAGTATGAAAAACGTTTATTGTGGCGTTCGGTTGGAGTCCCATTTCAAGAGCAAAATGAATATGTTCATTTCGGTCTTTACTTAAACCTTTATGCAGATTTTTTTACAGGCTAGCTTCGCGCAGGGAAAAGAAATTCAGATTTTACTGACCTAAAATCAAACAAATGTATTTTTTGGGCAGTGAGATGGCACTGACCAAACAAATGGACCCTCAAATGAACATTTCCCACAATCGAATGTTGCTCATATGATTGCTGATTATATTAAACCCCCTCTTTAATTATGGTAAGGAAAATTTATATTAGTTTTTAGAGTAGACTCCATTCGAAAAAACGAATAGAAAATGTACAGGTTTTGAAGTCATATAAAATCCAACATTAACAAAAGCAACTATAATACAAAGATTTCCAGTCTATCAATCAGCCGACCATACACATACACACACACACTGCATCCAGCAGCCAAAGTACAGGGGGATACAACCCGTAATAAAAAATATGTAATCTATACAGGAAAATTGACTGTTGTCTTTTTATAAGAGAGGTGCTAACAACAACTCATCGATGTACTCGCCTCAGAGCTTTGTTGTTCGATTCTTTTTTATTTAATAAAGACTGTAACGCTCTTGCTCGAAATTCGAGTTCTTTCAAATGCGAGGTGGGTGGCTTCGTACCATCACTCGAAACACTTCGCCGCTTCCTTCGCTTACTCTCGAGATAACTCGAATCCCTTGAGTTTGACCTCTGAGACTTGCGTTTAGCTAGTTCTCTCGATCTTCTAACTTCACCACTGTCTTTAGAAAATTTGATCTCGCTTGATTCACGCGAGTTTTTTTTATCAGTTCTTGTACCGCTGCTAGAGCGAGAACGCATCACACGACCACCAAAATCAAATTTCTGCTCGTTATTTCTACGATCACCAGTACGATTATCAACAGTTCGTCGCAAGTCTGACGATTGAGAAGGGATCATACTTCGACGTTTTTCGAGTTCACGTAGTCTCTTCCTCTCTTCGTAACCCTCTGGTTTCTTTCGGTTAGAGGGAGCAGCAATTACTCGACGATTTCCCTGAACTTGATTAGCAAAATTCTCGTAACGATTCACGTTGTTGTTGTTGATGTTGTTACTAGGGTTTACGTCTATTTTTCGACGCAAATCGTTTTTCTCTTGTTCACGTTTTCGCTTCATTGCTAAGTATTTCATAAAGTCACGGTGATCTTCAGCTGATACCATCGTTTTCTATCAAAAACAGTTATTCTTTTGTTAGGAACTAAAAGCTAACCTTTTAGTTTTCCTCAAACAAGCAAGATTTCAAATTCCAAACGTTATTGAACTGACTCATTGATTTGCCCCCTAATAGCGGCCCCAGGATCAAAATCTCAGTCTTCGTTGATTAAAGGTATCGGGCACAGTGGGGGAGATGTTTTAAGTTTTTAGGATATTTTACTTAAAAATGGATGGACGTGGCCGTTCGGATTGTTGTATGTAGTTTTCGTAAGAGTATGTCTGGGGAAAATGTCAGGGACCATTTCCTATTGATGGTGGATTGAAGATGGGAGTTATTAGAGGTTTCACGGTAGGAAACAATGATACCTCTTTGGAGGGATATTCCCAATTATTTCCCTAGCTAACTGTTAATAAAAAGACAACAAAAACTAACCTTTGTATCAGAACTGCCTTTCATTTGTTTACGATATGCAGCATCATCATCGTCATCCTCAACGTCAGAATCACTGTTTGATCCTTCCGTGCTTTGTTCCGACGTCGAAGAGGAAGATCCATCTTTTTTGCCGTGTTTCCGATGACGTTTCCCATTATCATCACTCTCCTCTTCCTGGTCTCGTTCTCTTTTTCTCCGTTCCTTTTCCAGGTAATACCTATGATGTAAAAAATCAGTGAATAACCCAGTCGCAATTCGATGAGACTGCTTCACTAAACCTGACAGTCGTAAGTAGCTAGTTTTATAACATCGTCCTAAAACAGGTTTCTGCACCAACTTTGTACTTCGTTAAGAAACTGCACTTAAACGCTCAAATTTTCATTGCTTAAGTCTCTATAAAGCGGGCATCTCTGTAAAAACGTTGTGTATGCACTGATCGTGTCCGCTTTATAGAGATTCCACTAAAACACTTTTCCCGAATTCATGTCAGATTGCGACATATAAACATGAATTTGGGATAGGTGTATTGCAACCATTGTACAACGGTCTCTTGGATGTTCGAATTTCCGAAAGTAATCCATTCTTATGGTAGTAGTGTTGACATCTGTTCATACGTTCTTACAAACCTTTTTATTCTTCTTTTTCTTTGTTTCTCTTCTTCATTTTCTTCCTCCTCCTCCTCTTCCTCTTCCTCCTCCTCTTCTTCTTCTTCATCACTTTCCTCTTCACTCGACTCGGTTTTCTTTTTCGCATGTTCTTTCGCATCTGAATTTCCTTCATCTTTTTCTCTTTTGCACGCTTTCGTTTTTCTCTTTCGTATGCCGTATATTTTTCTAGTTCGTATTTATCGTTAACTTTTTCTCGAATAGTGCGATGTTTAGTTCGCTCTTCTTTCTCCTAGAAATAAAAAAAATGTGTTTTCAGTTGCTTTTCTAGATAGCAATAACAATAGAATATCAACGGAATACAGAACTGAGGGGATGTAATAAGGCTATCTATTGGCTATTTTTACGCCTGTCTTTATTGGCGTTATTTTTGAAAAGTCCACGGTCAAACTTTCACAGACAAACATCTAACGACGGCCCTTTTGACGCCAAGTCATGAAAAGTAACGTCATTAAAGGCAAGCGTAAAAGGACCAGTAAGGTAATTGTAGATTGATAAAAATAAATAAATTTATTTATTGTGTATTGAGATAACACAAACTTCAAGCTAAAGAACTGGCCATCGTGCCATAATAGGAAACTTGACGTAACGCGACTTTTTAAAGTTTAGTAAAATAACACGAACCTTAGCACTGATCCTATCCTTTCTGTGATGTCGTTGGCTTTCGTGGTTTAATTTATCGCGTCTCGACCTAGACTGATTAGAGTCGTCCTGTTCGTCCGATTCAGCACTTTCGGGACTACTTGAAGATCTGGAACGCTTTTCTAATAAATAAATAAATAAATTAGAAGAAACTGTGAAATGTGTTTTGCAAACTGAACCACATAAGATAAGAAAAAACAAGGTTTAGAGAAAACAACAGTAGAAATATTGAACAGGAATTGATCGTGAAAATTGACTCATAGAAATACATTTACATATTTCCTTGAAATTACTAAAACTTCTGTTCAGAGTGTGTTTGCCTAACAAAATGCAAAAAACAAGTCTCTTATTTTCGTTTGAAAGAACGAGGCAATACGCAACAATGTTCTCGTTATAACCTAGATAGGAATAACAAAGTTTTCACCACAAACTACTCATTGGACAAAATTTTCAAAAAGTCTCCGTGGAGGAGTGTTTTTTAATCGAAACAACAGGCGATATTGCGTGCCATTCCAATAGAAAACACTCCTCCACAGATATTTTTGGGGTAGTGATTGCATCTTGTTATAGAGAAACCTGCAGTTATTTCGCATCTCACCTATTTTTTTGTCTCGCTTTTCTTTTTTAGTCTTTCTTGATTTTGATTTGGTCTCAGAATCACTCGATTCATCATCTGCAGATTCAGACTTATCATCGCCATCATCATCATCCTCTTCCTCGACATTCCCTTCTTCGTCCTCTTCATTCCCTTCTTCATCCTCTTCATTCCCATCTTCATCCTCTTCATCTGAAGTTTTATGTAAATCCTTTTCATCTAAACTACTTATGTTTTCTAAACCGTCAGAGTCTGAAATAAAAAAATTAACTTCGATTAAAATCTATCCTCTGCAGAATCATAACATCAAAACAAAACTGCATCATAACATTTTATATGAATGAATAATTTACGTAATCTGATTCTAGAGACTGATATTCGAAACGAAAAAAAAAATGACTTTTTTACCTGAAACTGAAGTTTTCTTCACATCAGATACTGACAATTCTTCTCCAGAATCTTCCGATTTCGATTCCGAACCGCCTTCATCTTCAGAGCTAGAATCCGACGAAGAATCCGCCGCACGAGTTTCGTCTGCCGCCGCTGTTTCATCGTCCGTCGTAACGTTGCTTTGTTTATCTGGAACTTCTGACCTGTCTTGTTCTTTTATCGTCTCCTTTTGTTCTGCTTTTATTTGGACATCTTTACACTTAGTTTCACCTGCATCCTCCTCAACAGATTTCTGATCAGTTCCTTCTACCCCTTCTTCATTTTCCTCAGGTACAGACGAAATGGCGTCATCATCTTTTTGACTTTCCTCCTCATCGCCTTCCTCCTTGACATCAGTTGAAACAACTTCCTGTCGCATAGCAACATCTTCGTTTTCACAAACAATACCAGACTCCTGTTTTAACTCACCAGTACTTTGCAGTTCACTCTCCACCGTCGTTGTTGTATCATCTAATTTATTAGCCTCCATATCTTCACCCTCCGCCTTATTTTCCACTTTCAAACTTTCATCACCATCGTTTATTTTAGTGGGATTGTTAACAACAGGTTCACTGATGCTTGTATGCAAATCACTACTACTTGTGTTTAGTTCAGATGATTCTGTAACCACTGCTGCATCTTTTACACTTTCCTCCTTAATTTCTTTACTTTCATCAATTTCTATCGTATTTCCTCCATTTTCTGTAGTTAGCTTTTCTTCTGCTTTTTTAGTACAACTTTTATTTTTCTCTTCAACACCCTTCTCCTCTTTGACTTGAGTTGATACCTCAGACTCTCCACCACCCTTTCTTTTCTTTTTCTTGACTTTTTTGGTTTTCTCCTTGTTCTTCTTATGCTTCTTCTTAATCTTCTTATCAGCAGTTGCTCCTTCAACCTCTTCCTTTACATCTGCAGTTACTTCCTTGTTTGTTTTTTGTTCCACAGACTTCTCTTCAACAGTAGGCTCAGTTGCCTAAACACAAAATGAAGAAAATCTTACATTGGTTTTACAAGGTATATTAAGACAAGTATCAAAACAATTTCATCACCACTATCTATAAAATATGTGTGAAGAAGTGTATCTGGATAATCTCATTAGAAACTTCCCTGGTCTTGTCAAGCAGGATTTGCAGGATTTTTAACTTAAATTATCCAACTGTACATTGTTTTGCAATAACATATGGCATTAAAAAAAATTACTGTTCATTGGTTGTACTTAAAAATTGATAAATAATATTGAAAAGATCAAAGACAATATGTAGTCATAATAGGTTTCCAGAACAGAGAATTTTCTAAAATGACTATGGAATAACTTATCAGAGTCCGTACAGTTCTAAACCTAAAAAGACTTTTCCTTGAAAAGTATACCGAATCAAACCCCAAAAATGATATGTTCTTCCTTGACTTTCTTGCAAAATAGATAGCTATATGTTTCTCACTGACTTTGCAGTCCACACACAACTATGAATTAAATTTAACTATGAGTTCAAGAGTTTCCAACTTATGAAAAACCTTCCAAAATTTGATGATCAAGCCACACAGAACAAACAAAAATAAAGTTACTAAAGTGGGATTTCCATTTCAAAAAATAATACGCGTATCAGCACTTTCTATTTCGTCGAGCATGTGCATTGATTATATTGATTATATCAATAACTCTCTTCGCATACCAAAAATTAATGTTGAATTGGATTCAAATTTCTTTTTGCAACATACATATCACTGAAAAAAGGCAACCAACCTAACTACTACAATTTTGCACATCTGCAATTTTGCATGAATATTCTGAAGAAAAAAATACAAACACATTTTCTAAATGGATATAAATACGCATATTGCATCGAACGTACTGATCCTATTTTGTGCTGATACGCGTCTCAAAAAGGTGAAGTGGAAATCCCTCATAAGACAATTTTCCTAGAACCAATAGCAGAATGTTTTCACAGAGAGCAACTAATGAACCTTTATTGCATTTTAAGCATTGGAAAAAGTTTCCCTGAAACTGTGTCATTTCTCCCTGACTTTTCAAAAAATTCCCTGACATTTCCTCATTTCCATGCAAAAAAGTCACCTTTCATCCTGACTTTCCCTAACTGTATCAACCCAGTTAATGTAATGGGATCCACCAAATCAATTATTAAGAGAGAGCTAACAACATGTGAAAACGTTTTGGTGAAAAGTCTGTTTTTTTGTTTGAAAGAGCAAGGGATGACGTAACTACGATCTTGTTTAACAAATGGCTTCCATCATAAACTAGTGTAACCGAAGCTTGTTAGTTTAACTTATAGCAGAGGAAAGATCTTCTTCTGATGCACCTGTTACCTAGGATAAGATATGAGACTTCATACAGGAGAAAAGTCTAATAGAATTTCCCCAAACGTTGAGAGCAAGACAAACCTTTTCATCAACAGTATCTTCTTCCTCTGATTCACTAGATGATGATGCAAGTGCTTGTTGCAAAAGGATAGCTTTCAATCTTTTCTTTGACATTATTTCAATTTCATCCAAGCACCAGTTACGAACAGTTTTCAATTCAAATTTCTGAAAAAAACCACAAAAAAAAACATGTTGATGTTGATTATTAATAGTTGGGAAAAATTAGCGCTAATTCCATACTGAAGCTTCAAGCAAAGAAGGTTTGATCAAGAATTTCCTTGTAAAATATTTTAAATTCAAATGAGATTTGTTTCAACTCGTTGACGAACATTAGAGAAAAGAAATTTTCCTCTAGAAAAATTCAAAATTCAACTCAAAGGTTACAAATTTATAAACTTAAAGGAGATTTGCATTATGTGAAAAAACACACAAAATGGACATGGACAAAATTTGTTGCATGATAATGCACTGAAGTATCTATTGCATACAGTTATAATTTCATAACTTCATATTTTTGTTTTGTAAGAATAAAGAAGAAATTTAAGAACATTTTACATTTTGACAGTATTTGTACCCTGACTCAATAGTGAACACTAAAGAAAGAAGTTTTCTTCCAGAAAAATTCAAAAATACGTGACTGGAAGTTCTTTGACTTGAAAATTTGCAAGAGTCAGTCATGGAATCAGCACTCAGTGCACAACGTGGCAAAAAACAAAATCATTATGAACAATTGAAACTTACTCGAAGATACTTAGGCAACATGAATTTAAACTCTTTCTTGTTCACATTACGAAAACACTGCTTGTATAGGGCACGCTTATTTTGAACATATTCTGTCAAAGACTTCCACGGGATTTCTATGTCACGAAGATGAACTGGAGTCAGTCGTCCATCATTCGTTGAATTACCGTTGTTTGTCATAGCTGGCAGTTGATTCAGTGCTTCTTCAAGCTCTTCTTTCGTCATGTTCTCCATGCGATTTCGAATGTTTGAGAGTGTTTCAAGAGTGACTTCATACTGTGGTTTACTTGCGATTTTACTGTCAACCGGTTTTTCATCAACTTCTTGTTCCATTCCTTCAGTATTGTTAATGGTAACCTCACCCTCACTTTTCTCAATTTCTGCTTTTGTTGTTTCCTCAACTTCCATTTTCAAATCATCTTTGGTCTCATCACCAGAATCAGCAAAGATATCAACATAATCGTTTTCTGTTGGGTTGCCTTCAGCTTCTTCCCCACCATCTCCCTCATCTTCAGCTACCACTTGTGAACTCTCCTTTGTGGAGGGTTCGGTCTGTTTTTGTTTCTCGTACAGTTTTTCCATTAGTATACGCTTTAAATCTTCTTTCTCGTGAAAACTCGATGTCACAACCTTATCCTTGCAATTACTTGCGAGATTCTCGTCATGTAAATCTCTCTCACTACTTTCACGTAGTACACTTTTCTCCTCTCCACGTTCCTCTTCATCTTCACTCATTTCACTAGCACTAGAATCTGCATTCGCTTTCTTTGCAAGATCTCGCTTGACGACAAATTCCTTATCAATTGAACCTTCCAATTTTAGCACCTCTAATCTGAGTCTCTCCTGCTTTGCAGCCTGTTGTTCTTTCTCCAAACGCAATCTTTCATTTTCTTTTTCTTCTTTTTCAACCTCTTCGACTGTTTTTTCTTGTGGTTCTTGCTTTTGTTCCGACTCTTCTTCAATAACATTGGTGGGAATGGCCTCCTCTGGAGTCGCAATAGGTGACGGACTTCTATATAGATAAATAAGATTCACTATGAAGCAATAAGGCAGTCTAGCAACAATTACACTTAATGCTGTCAAAACATTAAAAGCAACTTAAATACTAAAGATATTAAATTTTGAGAAAAAATTAAAAGCAAGGACAACTGTATGCTAACGAATTGAAGACCAAGTTTGGCATATGACACAACAGTTATTAAATGCAGATAGGGAAGATCTGAATCTAGCTAATTTCCTTTCCCATATTCCAGACAAAATATTATTAAATCAAGATGATTCCTTTCAAATACACACATACCTATTTGTTGGTTGTTCAATATTTCGATCCCATCGTATTCTCTCTTCGTCAGAATTATCAGAGCTGTCTGAACCGGAGCTATACCCTTTTTGCCGATATACTTCGTCATTATCTTCAGTATCTGATGCTTCTGTCCGCAACTTTTTCAATCGACCAAACTCATCAACACTATCATCTGAAAGTTCGCCATCAGTACTAATTTCCCCATCAGAACTTCCTGCATCTGGGTTTTTTTTCTGCACTTCAGTAACATCGTTTTGATCTTCAGTCTTATTAATGGGTAACTCTCCGTTAAAAGAAGTGGAAAGGGGAGAGTTACTTTCTAAGGCATCCTGCTTGGCCTGCTGGATAAGTTCTTTAATTTTCTTCCGTTCCTCTAGTTCATCTTCACTAAGTACTTCCCCATCTTCGGAACCACTATGGAGAACTGTAGACTCCTGCTCTTGCGATTTCTTTTGGGGTTCAACAATACCGAGTATTTTCAATAAATCTTCTTTTGTTTTGATATCATCGTCCAAATTATCCCCCTGCAAATTTGATTTCACTTCGTCTTCAAAATTTTCATCTCTCCCGCTTTCCGCAACTTTACGATATTTTCGGTCAGTGTGATCAGAGTGTTTTGATGGAAACAAATCATTACGAAACAGTTGTGCAGCTTTATATTTTTGGAAGATGTTTCCTTTCAATACGGGAGATTCAATCTTGAGATTAAATTTGGAAGGTTGAGACTTGAGTTGTATCGAAAGACCACCAGTTGATCCATCACCACGTTCAGCATTATTCAACGTGGCTAATTCAGCCAGCTTCTCTTGTAATCTTTTCTTTATTTGTTCTTCCTCCTCTTCAGAATTTTTTTCTTTCTTCTTCTTTTTCTCTCTCTTATGCCTCTTCTCCTTTTTACGTTTTTTATCCTTTTCCTTCTCTTCACTGGGTGGGGAAATGGGCTCAGTCTCCAATACAGAGGCTTTGTCTCCATGCTTGCCTGATTTTAATGTCTCCAGTGCTTGTACAATCTTTGTGTAATCTGCAGACCCTAGTGTATTAGCTTTGGAGTTGATACTACTGTGATATGGACTATTAATGGAATGATGCTTATAATCAGCTGGTGGTCTGTCGCCACTAGGGTGATAGTAATGTGATGAACTTTGATTATTTTGTGGGTATGGCAAATGGTCAGTCTTTTGATTGGAAGGATGCTGGAGACTCGACAGTTGACCCGAACCAAGAAAATTAGGTGGTGGCTTGGAGTAATCAGGTTGTTGATTGACAGGGAAAGGATTGCGGTTCATTGCCATAGATTGCTGCTGAAAACTTTCTGTTGGTGTACCATGCATGCCTCCCAGTTGTGGGGGTGGAAAGCTAGGTCTATTGAAGTGTGGTGGAGGTTGTGAAGTATTAGGTGTCGGTACAAAATTTGGAGGCGGTTGCTGGAAATTTGCTGGTGGAAATTGTCCAGGTATGTGAAGTGGTGCGTTCAGAGGTGGTTGCTGATGACCGAAACTATTGGGAGGAAATTGATTAGGATCAGGAGGACGAGTGTATTGGCCAGGTGGGGTATGTGCAAATTGTGGAGGTCCTCTTGGTTGGCCAGTCATGGGATTTCTTGTGAAGTCTGGATGTGGAGGATGAAGACCTCGGAAATGACTTGGTGGAGGATTTCTCATGTGAGGAGGCAGAGGTTGACGCATCTGTTCCGAATTTGGGAAACGCATGTGATCTGGTGGCATTCCTCTCATCCTCATTTGATCAGGTGGAATGAAGTTTGGAGGCGGATGTCTCATATGATCGGGTGGTGGGAATCTCATTTGATCTGGTGGTGGATATCTCATTTGATCTGGCGGTAAGAATTTCATTTGATCAGGTAAAGGATGCCTGATTTGGTCCGGAGGAAGATGCCTGATTTGGTCCGGAGGAAGATGTCTGATTTGGTCCGGAGGAAGATGTCTTATTTGGTCAGGTGGTAGCCTCATTGTATTAGGAGGAGGAAGTCGCATAGGATCCATTTGATCAGAACGTTTAACAAAACTATTTGGTGGGTTTTGCATAGGATTTTGTAGCGATCGTGTGTGCTCAGCCTGACTTACAGGCGGGTTCTGTTGATATCTTACTTGGTTATTATGTAAGTTCATTGCTTGCTCTGAAGATGGCTTAACATTTTCATTCATAATTCCGTCACTTGTTTTGCCATGATCCAAGAAATTTTCTTTACTGGAATCAATTTTTCGATAATCCTTTTTCGCCAAATCAGATGCTTCTTGAATGTTAACTGGTTTATGGTCCATTTTTTGGCCATCTGAATGTTGTAGTCGAGTACTGAAACCTCTGTCAGGAAATTTATTGGGTTGCTGCTGCTGATGGTGCTGATGATGATCATCACCAAATTTAACCTTAGCTTGTGATTCAGCTTCCTGCATTCTCTTCTTGTCGAAATACTCTGGTTTCTTTCCATGTGCCACATCGGTGGTACTATGAAAATTATTTTCTGTTCTTGATGATGTTTGTATACTTGAAATGTAATTAGAATTAGGTGCACGAGACAAGGGTATATTATTAACCTGAGACGAGTGATACTTTGCCCTTTTGTCACTTCTAGGAGACTGTTCAGGTGAATTAAACGAGTTTGTTTTGCCTACAGTACCTATAGTGTGAATTTGCAAATAACCAGCAGGAGATATCGGTGGTGTGTTACTAATTTGAACATTTTGTATTAATGGGTTAACACCTAATGCTAAAGGTGTTCCTAATGGTGACTGGTTACTGAGATATTTAAATGTTCCTTCTATGTTTCCAGACACTCCAGGAAGACTGATAGGTGATGATGTGTTGCTCGGAACAATATGATACCCTCCTCCAGGAGCGGCTGTCACAGGCCATAGTGTTGTTGGGCTGTAATGGTGTGGGATTGCTTGTGTTAAGCCACCTATGGTCACAAAAAAAAACAGTAGACAAAAATACCTACTTTGATTAACGTAAGGTAATAATTTTTGGCCCAATCCATAAAAAACCTGTGTAATTCTTTTCAAAAATTCAAAAGGTCTTTTCAGAAACAACATTTTCGACCAGTAGAAATAGAAAGGAGAATAAGTAAAGACTTAAAGGTTGATTGTAGAATAGAAATCCAGCTCAAACATAGAAAAAACTTAGCACAAAAGATTTTATGTGCTTGCTATTGCTACATATTCACCATGAAATTTGATACATACCTAATACATCAAACATATTTTTATATAAAAAAAGGGGACCACAGGATTGACAACAGCCGTAATTAAGTTCACTTGAAATTTTAACTACATAATATATTATCTTGCAACTGTGTCATACAGCTATCAATTAAACATACTTACATCCAGGAAGTATAAGTGATTGCATTTGGTCAGTAAGACTATTTCTTCTGGATCCACTTGTTCGTCTTGCTCCTCCACTGATACCACCAATTGATTCATGTCTTCCACCAGAATCATATTTGCTAGATGATCTTCTCTCTTTCTTGTGTTTCGACTTCTTGTGCCTTTAAATGGGGAGGGAACAAAAACAAAATCCAAATGTTAAAAAGTAAGGAATTGAATCATCCTTGACAGAATAATTACTCAGGTTTTTTTCAAGGTCAAATCAAAGACACAATATTATTGATCACACTACATCTTCCTGTCAATATTGTGATAACTTTGAAATGGCCTTGCAAAAAATTATCTGGCATATTCTGTCAAGACACTTAGTGAAGAACTATGGCTCAACATTTCAACTATGTAAACAACATTTAGATTAATATTAGGAAACATTTAAGAAATAATTCCATAATAAATATGAAATCTGATAGGAAGAAGTGACACCTTAGACCCTGATGATTTTATGGAGTGACAAGCTATAAAAATTGCAGAGAGAATGACAAAGATTTTGTTGTTTTTAAATATTTTGCAACAGTATTTTATTCATTATTTAGTATCCTTCGCTAGTTAATCATGTTTCGATGGTCACCATATAATCCAATAGACGAATAAGCCACAGAAAAACAACCATAAGATTTCTCCTTTTTTTCCACCAAGGATTATAAATATTTATTTAGATATTTGTATAACAGCATTTTAATATTAAGTTTAACTGTAGTCATGCCAACCAGCTCCAATTTCCATATTATTATTCTGATGCTAGAGATAAACACTTTCAACATCAAAACTGCTCACAAAGAACAAGTTACCTAAAAGTATAAACAAATTATCAGTCACAGAAACTTTCATATGCAGAATCCTGATATAAATGCATACCAGTCCGGATATTTTTATGTCTTCTCTACGTCAGTCAAAAGGCCCAGTAGCGACCTAAGCTGACTGGACCCTGTCACTTCGGACATCAGTTTTCCCTATTTACATATTGTTAAAGTGTTTTTACCTGGCACTTTATACATGGTAATTTCACCTGTTTCCAGAAAAACCTCTATGTTCAGCTCAAATAGAATCAACAAAATAACAGATGGCATAATGTTTCACTACTTTTTATTTATGTTGGACTAATACTTGATATTTCTTTACTGGACAAATATGTACTTTGATCATGCAATTACATGAGATGTCCTTTTTCTGGCCTGAATCTAGTAATAGTAATTAACAATACTGTTTTGTTCAAGTAGTAAGAGAAAGTTTGAAACCAAAAATAATCAAACCTGGTGTAACACAGAAACCAAGTGACAACAAAGAAATCTTTATAAATAAATACTTAAACAAAAACAAATCTGAAATAGATAGGTAGAAAACATTCACATTTTTACTGAAAAAAGAACCTGGCTTGGCAGTCGAAATGTGCAGATTATATTCTTTGACTGTCGTGGTATAGGCACCTTCACCTTGGGCCAATTTTCAGTAAAACAGATAAACATTGAAGTGCAAAAAGTAAATGACAAACACATTGATATATATACATACACATGTATAGGAGTTTTGAAAAATTAGAATGACTTACCATAAATACTTTTATATATTAGTTATTTTGTAACGATATATAATTTTAGGAATTATAAAGATAACTGGTCACTCCATAAAATCTCCTGAGATACATCTTAACTTAAGCATAGATATATTCGAAAATTCTGTTGAAACTGTCGAAAATCCTTTATTACATCATTACCAAGAATATCAAACAAATCTCGTACAGAAAAATAAATTAAAACAATTTCATCACAAAATCTAATTTTGAAATATACAAATATAGCTAGCTATACGTCCAAAACAAGGATACAGTGAGTGGAGAATTAAAATTGCTGGTAGCTATAGATTTCCAGTATTTATCCTCTCCTGCCAAGCAACACAAAACATTTCATGGTTTTGCGTAGAGAGGTAGAGCTGAGGAGGGTGTGTGTGTTGTAGTAAGAAGAGAACAGCCACAAACAACGAAACAAGCAAAAAACAACACATTTTCAGAAATATAAATAATAAACAAAAATATGGTAAAATCAGATCAAAAGAAATTTTGTTTCGGTTACTTGTGATGTTCGCCGTCTTTTTCGTGCTTCTTTTTCTTTTTCTTAGATTTCTTGTTGTGAGAGGAACTTTCGTCAGAATCAGGCCGTTCAGAGAACGAAGCAGCGTAATTATCAACACTTTGCATCATACTAACACTTCTTCAATATGAAGGTACAAAACATGTTAATTTCATCACTCTGGTTTAAAATTTTGCGAATATTAAGTCGGATACTCTTCTACAGACGCCTTGTGATCGTCTTCACTGCGCTGGAAAGACAAGCTGCGTGCTCCATCGGCTTATTGTTTAAAGCATAATCACAGGTATGTAGACATACAATAATGTCACGTGAGCGAATGAATTTATGGGAAAGATTTCATATTGTCACTACAAATACCTGTACATAGTGGAATGATAAGTTTACACAGCTACTCGTGCCCTCTCAAGGCCGGTTTTCAGTTCCATTCGCCCGAGTTTTGCGCGATTGAGCGTGCTTTTTGATGTCCTCAGCATAGTTCAAATGATTTGAACTACCAGGCGAATGAGATTACTTCAGCCAATCAAAAGCCAGTTTAATTCTTTAATTTTTATATTTATTTCTAAAATCTTTATGCGGAGAAAAGTTCCATTAAAAGTTGAAAAAGAGATAGCTGAAAATTATCGAAATAAATTCTCTAGAGGAAAAGAGTGTTGTGTTGTGTTGACTTTTCTTCTCTCTCTTCTCGCAGGGAGAACTCAAGTTTTGTGAATCCAGTGAAATACATTTCCCAAGCAATTGGAGATAGGTTTGTTTGGTTCTGTGTAAATGGCGGGTCGTTTCCAGTCCTGTTTCTAACTTTGAATCGGCTCCGTTGAATAAAACTCTTCCATGGACAACAAAAATTCGCGTATTATTAGTGGTGTTGATAATGCCTTTGTATGAAGAATTGCATTTACAGTGGTGAATTTGTTGATATGGTTTGCTTTCCGGAGATTGTTAAGCTAAACTTTTATTCTCATGTAAAATACATACTTTTTACGGGTTTATTTATGATGTGCGGGGACGACGAAATCGTCTACTGAGGGAATTATTTATAGTCTATGTCAATAATATTTGCACTTATTACATAGATGAATGCCATTTCTGACATTTCTGATCTACTTATCGGATTTTAGCAAATGCTATTCGCTTAATTTCGCGAACTTATTGTTGTTAAAAAATGTAGAGCTTTTTACACACAGAGAAACCACAAAATATCCATTTTTGCATGATGAGAGAAAGCTCAGCCCTAGCCTGACACGGTGGAATTTTTTTCTCTTCAATTTGGATTCAAATTTGAGTTATATTGTATATGACTGCTGTGTAAATTCCTTAAAGGGATTCCTGCGTCCAAAATGATTTTTCGATATATGATAGAGCTCAAAAAGTTGTTTAACAAGTCTCTTTTCAGCATTATATAATTCTCTATAGTTTTTGAGATATTTCATTTTAAAAATCTTACATTTAATTTATGCAGTGCATAATTATGATGTAATAAGATAGTTGCTAACATTTATCATCACTATAACTTGATATAATGAATATTACATCTTTTAGATAGATATTAGAGAATAAGGAATTCTACTGAGTTGAATGATAGGAGAATGATGTTACAATATTTACTCGTTCAAAGGTTACGCACATCAACAAAATACTATCTTATTACATAATTATGCGTTACATAATTTGGTGATTTTTAAATCGAAATATCAGCCCAAGGAAATAGAATTTCTAAAAACTGTAAAAAGACTTCAAACAACTTTTTGAGTTCCATCATCCCTCAAAATATCATTTTGGATGCAGGAATCCCTTTAAATATTGATTGATAGTTTGTTTATAAACAACGTCTTTAAGAAGCATGTTTTTTATAATAAACAAAGGGTCTGTGGTGCATGGCCAGCAGTTTTTTTGTGGCCATTGAAACAGTTAAGAGTAAGAGGAATGGAGTAAATAAGTCAACTGCCAGCCATTTAAGGCTAAGAAAACAAAAGATGGCTTAAAAAATCTCCCTCCCCCCTCCTTTCGGCCATTTTTAAACTTCCATCTGTGTCAACTATGTCAGTCATACAAATTCGTCCAACCCATTGAAAACGGACATTAAGCTGCAGTTGATAGTCTATGCTTCTAGATGTGATTTTTTTTTCTGTTGTTACTTGTGGGACATATGATTGGAATATAGGTTACTTAATTTATTTGACAAAGGACAGTAACAGTCATGATTCTTGTAAGTGAGAAGAATTAACTTTTTACTATTGCAATCGAGGGCTTTATTCGAACTTTAATTTTTTTTGAAATTCTGTTCATTAAAGTGATAAATCATCACAAAATGTCTTTGAAAACAAATAGTTCTATATTTTGTAGATATAAATTTTATGAGTATATTTGTCAATATCATACATAATTAACTTTTTTATTAAAACATTGAATTGTGACAACTCATTTTCATTACGTCAGGATGATGAGAAAGATCTTCCATTCATATGGACTTCAAGTCACTTTAAATAACTTTAAAGACAGCCTTAGGAATAGACCTATCTCAAGTTCGTATTTTTATTTAAACATGGTTATCAGTACAGACCTCGTTTGTGTGTTGGTTATGACTTAAAATTGCCCCACATTGATTTGCAGCTAAGCAAAATGCAATACAAAATGCAATACAATGTAACATATCAAAACGCGGTCTGGCTGACAACCAAGTCAAAATACAACATAAAAACATGAACTCAAGATAGGTCTACTGATGGATTTCGTAATGTTCAGACTAAATGAGGATTTGGGATAAGTTAAATAGTAGCCTTGCTTGTTTACATTTACCTATCGTCTATCACAATTGTGATCATATATTTTTTTGGTCTTAAAAAATATTCTGAAACTGAACCAAGAGTATTACCCAAATGTCTGAACTATTTGTTTGTTTAGTTAAATGATAAATTTAACTCGCTCAAAATTCATAGTTGATCACTATGAAGTTGGAAGTTGGAGCACAGGTTGATATTCAACGTTCTGATGGTATGTCGCTGCTTTCATATTTCTTAACTGTCCTATTTCATGTTTGTATAATTGTCAATGTTAAAATTCAAGTGTTTTTTTTTTTTATGGTTTTATTTTTATTGTATTTGTTATGTGTAAAATAATTTTTTAGCAATCAGAAATTTTTTTACATTCTTTGTCATGGAGGTCTTTTAACTGTCATTCTTTTTAATGTCAGGCTGTGTATGTAGCAATGTGGAATCCAAGACTGGAGTAATGTTATTATCATTATCTTCGTTGATTATATTCTAAGAAGCAATTGATCGCAAAAATTATTAAATGCCAAAAAGTCGAATTTATACATTCACATTGTTGTTGCACTTGACAGATAACTCAAAAAGAAAGTTGAAATTGTCTTTGTGTATTCTTTTGAGTATTTCTTTAGTGGAAACACACTAGACGATTCTTTTAATGCATTTAAATACAAAAGTTTGTATTTATGAAACGCAATCCAAACCGCAGTCATCATTTCATGAGATTCAATTATTGAGTTCTTGATGTCATAGTATTTTGAACCGTTTTGTGAATGAATCTTTATTATAAATGTTAGTGGTAGGAGCAATTAAACACTTATTTTAATTAAAGGTTTTAAGCCAATTTTACACTTACAGAAAAAATTTCTGCAGACAAGAACAGAAGGGACAAGAAAAGTTACTGAGCATGTGTACAAGGTTTACTTCATGTGCTTAGAAAATTATTTGTTCCATAGAAAGTTGATTTTGGTTCAACTTTTTTTGTGCAGTCTCTTTGGAAAATAGTTTTCTCTGAAGTGTAAAACCAGGTTTAGTGCATTCTATTTGGCTACATCTGCCAGAAATCATGTATTTTTGCTAGTTAATCAGCTTTTTTATTCAGGCCGCATTCATTCAGCCAGCGTAAGTGGCGTGGATATGGTTGGACAAAACGTCACAGTTGAATGGTTTGAATATGGAGAAACAAAGGGAAAAGAGGTATGTCTCGCTGATTTGAGAATTAGCGTCCAATTTCAGAATAATCATCCTGTTTTATTATGTTGAAGACTGTATGAAAAGAAAGTCCCATCATCATGTGTAATAAGGCCATATTTTATATTTTTATACTTACATTCATGTTTGCCAGATATTCAAACAGGTATAGTAAGCAATATTAATTTTGGGATTGTAACAAAATCTCGTAGTTTGCACTTTAAGGGTTTTAAAAGAACACCATCTCATTTCTCTTTTTGAGTTTTATGCTGTTGACTTTTAAGTTATGATTGAGAATCATTTATAAAATCATAAAAGTCATCCCTTTTTTAAATCCCTTTTTGAAAAGATTTTAAGCCGCATTCACATGTACGTATCTTTTTACGTAAGATATTTCATGCTTACGAATGGTTTTGTTCACACGTACAGATAATCTTACTTAAGATCAAGAGAAATTTTATTTCGTTTGACTGGCAATTTTGTTTTTAATTTATCAAATATGGCCACATTTAATTGTTCTCATTTTAAGAAGGTGTCAATGTCGTCAAAGAAGATTGATGGTTCATAAAAAAAGTTATTGGATTAGGTCTGCAAACATTGATAGACCTCGCACAGGCACATTTATCTTAATGTTAGTTTCTGCAAAACACTACGACTGCCGGAACTCCATACTTTTGAACAACCATGGACAGTTCTTCGTCATTGAACTCCATTCTGCTTTTTGATATTTCTATCAGACCCAAAAGAACCAATCATTTTGAATATTTTCTAGTTTGATATATTTTCAAACGTGAGCAATTTTTTCCTGCAAAAACATTGAAAAGCTATATAAGCGCTTACGTAATTCCCAAGGGGATTAAAAACTTTTTATGTAACAAAAGAGAAAATATGAACACCATCAATTCTGTAAGCACTTATGTAAAATATTACGTAAATGAGAATGCTGCTTTAAAACAACAGAAATTCATCAATTACTTTTCATCTCTATTGTGTCATTTTTGGTGAATACATTTCTGACAATTGATAGTAAGGAACCAAAACTTTCAGATCTTGGTCTTTGTTTATCAGTTCCATTTGGATTGAGACAAGTTTCTTCTTTGACCACTGTTACGACTATTTTAGATGCTTTTTCATCTTCTCTCACAGTTTGAATTTTGTCTTGTTATTTTGTTTTATTGTTGATGATGTTGTTGTTGTTGTTTTACATGGAACTATAGAGACTCTGTGTGAATCTTACGTTTGATGAAAAGTGATCAGCCTGTAAAAGGACTGTTTATTCAAAAAGTTGCATTCTGATTGATTCATAGATTGCATTTTGGTGTTTTGATAATGTGTGTTTGATTAATTTAGATCAACCTAGATCAGGTGTATGCATTAAATCCTCAGTATCAACAAAAAGCACCTTCTACACGACAAACAGTTAACAAACGACAATCACTCCAACATAATCCAAGCCCAGTAAGTAACTTTGTATCATGTTTGTGTTTATGATTATTAAAAGAATAAATTGGTAAAATTTGCTGACAAATTCTGTTTTGTTTTCTTGTTTGTTGTTGTTGCTGTAGTTGTTCACAAATTCCAGTATTTGGAATATCTTGCTTAACATATCTCATCAGGCTTTGACAAATCCTGCATGTGCACGCATCATTTTCATGAAATTGGGTTTATTTCCCCTGCATGTATCACATGTTTTTAATGTCTGCCAGTATGAAGTGTGTGACTTAAGTGTTGTTTACCATGATTGTCTGCATGTACGTCAGTTTCCTTCACTGTGCACACCTTGCTTCTACCATGTTATTTTGGATTTGTAGTCAAAGTGGAATAATTGAGAAGACATTTTCTTTTACTTTTTTCTTTTTGTTACTGTGAAAAATTTAATGCTCCAGGATATTCTATTAACGTATCGCTAATACTTGATATTTCTCACCCGACACACATGTCTGTTGATTTATGTACTTACATCGGAGAAAAGTACCCTTTTCTGCTGGCAAAACAAATAAGAGTTCTATGAATAAGTGAAAGCATTGGTCTCAGATTCGTGATGTTGCAATTTAACGTTTCAAGCTTTTCATGCATTTCTCACTCAAATTCACAAACGAGTGGATCGCACTCTCAGTGTTTTCAAACAGTGATAAGAAATTGAAGGTGGAGAGCCACTTGAAAGTTTTCTTTCACATGCACATGACATGCATGAATGAGCACGCCAGCCACTGATGCACCCGTGGAAACACATAATCTTGGAAACACAGACACATGCAAGGGAAAAGATTGATTTGTCAAGGCCTGCTTATATTAATTACATGAAATTAATAATGGCAAAGTAACTTTCTAATTTAACACAGTTTGTTTTTTTCAATTCATGTTAATTAATACACAACATTTTCATGTAAAAAGCAGTGAGAAAGAGAGTGAATGACTTTTATTATATAGGTATATAACAGCAAAGATCGCAATACAAACACTTCTCCAGTCGTATCTCGTCCAAGTAGAAGTATGTGGATTTAGTTTTCATAGAAGATTTTTTCTTATGTTCCTTCACTTTGGTACCTGAATTCCTTGAGATGTAACCTAGTTTTTGTTGTCATTAATGATTAATAAATATTGGTAAAATCTAGTAATTAGGTACTATAAATTAACAAATTAACAAATTAACAACGTCACTAACACTTATGTCTTTTTGTTGTAATGATAATAACTGCAAAACTTTACGAACTGAAAATTGAGCATGAAATGCTTTTATCTCAATTTTATAGATTTACGGTCCAAATCTCTTGCTCCCCATGCCAAGAATAATAACAACCATGCACCAAGCAGAAGGCAACCTGAACCTGAAGAAAATGATGACACTGTTATCCATGCAAAACCTATCGAAAAAGAAAACAAAAAATCTGTTCCTGTTCCTGTCCCTGTTCCTAGTGGGTTTTTAGTACACACTTTGTAACCTGAAGGTGCTGTTGTGGTCAGTTACATTACTTACATACAATATTCTTTAGAACCCAGTCGAAGATCAAATTGTGTAAAAGAAGTGGAAAGGCTAAAGAAAAACAGGGAGGAACGAAGGTAAATTAATGCAACATTTTTATCCTTTTGAATCTGTTCTTATTTGCTCATATTTTCTTTTCCCTTCCTACACTACTTGGTATGTACTGACAACAAACTAACAACAGGGTACGAATTCGTAAAATGCAGAAAAAATGCAGAGCATAGTATTCCAATTTCACATGTCCATTTGTGCCTATTTATATGCCCAGTGGAAATCTCCTTTCAACTCAAAAGTTTTTGAGAAGCTGTTTTTCTTTTCTAATTTGTACCCTAAACAACAGAACGGGTTTGAATTGTTATAATCCTTTTTTTTTTATGTGCCCAAAATCACAGTTTCTGAAACATCATTTTTCTGAGATATATTTTACTAAAACATTAAAATAAGGGAACAAAATAACAGCTTTTTGGACAGGAGGTTCTGGATGGGACAGAAAATGCAGGTGTATTTTTCATGACAAGACCATCCAATCCTCTGAGAGGCACAAAGTTATTTTAAATCATATTTCACTTGCTATAGAATTTTGGAGGGTCTTTTATTGAATATGTCTCTTATGATACCTATATGAGAGAAACATGGCTGTTTGGTGATCAAGGTTGTTTTTTGGCATTGAGGATGCACGAAATTAAATAAAAAAGCACAAAAACCTTTCAAAAACAGGGTATGCTATTTAAAGATTACAAAAACTGTGCAAATTTATTAACTTGGGTGCATATAGTAACATTAATTACTGAAAATAATAGCCAAACATCATTCTGAAATTTTGATATTTTTGGACCTGAACTCATGGAATGGCCCTCAGATTTTTATGTTTATTTTTAATTATTAATAATTAATAATTAATAACTAGTGTAGCATGTAAAAACATTTTACAGTTTTCCATAAATTGATTTTTACACGCAATACTGCCATGATAAGTCTGTGTATATACAAAAATTGCTGTGTTTCTCCATGTTGGAATTATATCATATTTAACACAAATATTTTGGATCGATCATTCAAAGAATGCTATTATCCCTATTTTTCAGTGCTATTTGGCCTATTTAGAGATTTCTAAAGTTGTACAGTTAAACTAAAAGCTAAATTCCAATGTTCAGAGATTAGAAGAGACAATACAACGTATACTCCTACCTAACCAATGGATACTCCTACCTAACCACGAAAAAACTTCTGATATATAAGAAAATACCTTCAAATTTCCCTATTGACTAAAGCTAACAAAAACAATACCTTCTCAGACGTTTTTATCTTTCAAATCTTTATTCTGCTATGAACTTGTGCTCCACTTGGTCATCATGATACAAAAACCATGTAAATGTGTATGTAATCACTCTCTTCTTGCATTACAATCATTTATACTATTCAATTTTATAATCTAACAAAGGTATCATTCAAATACTATCAAAACAATATGATAATGATCTTGCTACCTTCGTTTACCTTAATAATAACAATCCACACTACAATGAAATACCAAATAAACTGCTAGCTACACATTTCGGCATATTAGTCAAAACTAACTGATACGAAAAAGCTACGTTCAAACACATTAAAAAAATAGACATCGGTAGAAAATGATAAGCTGATAACACATAACAGGTCTACATTGTCTATCTTGTCGGATAGAATAGTTACTGATACCGATCAATGTTGTTATTCTTTATTACTGAACTTAAAGCGTTGAATAAAAAAATAAAACACAAACAAAAAAATTAACACTCAGCGTCTTCATTTCTCTTTAAAGAAATGAACGTTGAGAAAATTTGATGAACTTTCGAACGCAAAAAACATTGCATTGCGTTCTCCTCCGGGCGACTTTATGATGTCTTCCTTAAGGTACAACACTCCATGAAGTAATAAAAACCCGTAAGATGGAGCTAGAGATTCTCCTAATGGGAGATTCTCCCTATACTAATACGGAAAAAACAAACATCCATTGACGAACTTCCCGAGAAATTTTACTTAATGTTCTTTCTTTAAAAGTTAGGTAAGAAAAAAGCAAGATTTCGTATTAGTATAAGAAGATAATTTAGTAGTTGATTTTACTTGATTTGCGTTGTGTTTTTTTTTGTTTTTTTTAGGGCACGGCAGTCTGAGATTAAAAAAGAAAATGAAAAAGTACAAATGGAACTTGATCCTGGAAACCCAAATTGGAAATTTATGAAAATGATTGTGTACGTACCTAACTGTTTAAAATAATCTACCGAATCTGTAATTTCCATTAAAGATTTTGGCTTGGGTCAAAGAGTCCTCCATTAAAATAATGAGAGAAAAATCATTATTGACATTTGAATAACTAACTACACAAACTATGTCAAATGTTTTCTTACAAATAGCACTTACCTAAGACATATGTTTGCCTTTCAATAGGCACCAGGAAAAAATCAACCAGGCTCATTGGGTGCTTTGGTGCTTAAGTGGTATCTTTTACGCCGGTATCTTTTACGTTGGTCTTTTTTGGCGTTACACACTTCATAAGCACCCGTAAAAATCGACCAGGTGGATTTTTTGTCATTTTGATTCCACTTTGGTTGTTAAATAAAACTTATTTGAGATTGTCAAGAAATCAGAATATATATCCTCAAAACTTCCAAAACCATCTAGTACCTATATCTTAACTTAAGAGAGAAGGAAAAAAAATTATTTTCTTCACTATGCCACTGCATAGGTGGTGCTTATCTTTTGAGCATGTAGCATAGGTTTATGAATGTTTTCAGTGATAATGTTTAAGTGGAGCTTAATCTCTTAATGTTCACTAGATAGAATGTCAAGTTTTTTTATAGAATTTGTATAACAACATACAACCCACCTCCAACCCCCCATCCACCCAATTCAAACCCTGGTGTAATTGCAATATTTGAACCAAGATGGAGGAATCAACTCAAACCAATCAATCTCTGGATTATTTACTAATTTCCAAAGTTTTACATACTTTTCTTTTCTAGGGATTACCAAGCAACTCTTGGCGAACATGAACATTTAGGAATGAATGATGATGTAAGGAGATATTTTCTCTATTTCGTATAGTGAAAAGTGGTTGAAGATGGGTGTAAATTTGATAAGGAACTGAAAAAAATTGTCATCAATTACGTTTGAGAGTCAAATCCACCAGAAAGGTTTTAAACAAATTTTAGAACACTTGAATAAGAAACAGTAATTTTTGAGAATCTCCTGTGAATTCTTTAAAAACATGTAATGGTTATCTGTGTATGTACTGCTATGACTGTCATGATGCAGCAACTATTTAAGGTATCATATCATCATAGAAACCTTACTTTCACCTGGGTAATGACTCCTGCAGAACTAGTTGAGGAAAGCTAAGAAAGTTCATCTCACCCTGAACCCTGACCTCAATTGAACAGAGGTCTTTCTTATGGTAGTGTTATACCAAGCAGTTACCTTTATTTATATTCAGCCATTTGTGGTGTACATTTGATCACTGCCACCTTTTTTTTTCATTTTTTTACCATCATCCTAAAATCTACAAACACTCATAAGTTACTTGTGATTCTGGGGTAAATGTCACAATCCTTTGTTCGTTATTTACTTATTAGATTGTCAATCATCAGATTTGTGTTTGTGTTCGTAAACGACCTTTAAATAAAAAAGGTAACTTTTTTTCTCAGACAAAGTTTATATAATGTTTCATCTATTTTTACATAGACCTATTTTTTTTATATCCACCATAACACCAAAACTAACTTCAGTTATTAGCCTAAAGAGTTCATACAAAGCCTGTTGCTTATGTCATTTTAGTCTTGTTAACAGTACAGCTCGAAAGAAACTTTTTAGCGTTTGCGGAGAAATGAATATATTGCACGAAAGCAAAAAGATTTTTGTGTTTTATCTGTTACATGAAGTCATTGTGTTTTCACTACAATTTTTATGAAATCTCACGAGGTAAACAGAAGACCATTAACTTCTGAAGGTGGCGACTCTTTGTGAAAGCTAATTATGCGGATACGTAAAGTTTTCTTTCAGGCTTTACTAGTAATGAATGAATATAATAGTACCCTTGAAATTGCTGCACATTTGTAAATTAACTTTTTTGTAAATAAGTCCGAATAACTGTTTTATAGAGATACACAAAAGGGACATTGACATTATAACAATACCAGATAAAGAAAACACTATAGTAAGTGTTGTTTTCAAGGTTTTTCTTTGCTATTGATAATGTAAATATTGTGGATTTTGTCTTTTTTTTTTAAACATTGCCCATTATTTTTTTTAAGGTCCATGAATGCAAGCTGAAAGTTGACCTCACCAAATATCTTGATAATCATAAATTTAGGTAGGTTTCTTGATTATGTTTTTTTGGCAGGTAAATCCCCGTTCGTAGGAAGTTCTTAATTGCAAAAACATTTCGACCTGAAAATATTTTGGACAGGGTATTTTCTGACAAAATGTTTTGGACGGAGGACACAGAACACAGAAAGAAAGTATTTTACTACTGCATTAAAATTTTTAGATGCTTAAATATTTCAAACTTTGAGGATATAGTAACCCTTAAATTCACTTTTTTTTCTCAAAAATGTTTTTTTCGTAAATATGTAGTAATTATAAAAAAACTTCTACTGGTCAATTCCAAAAAATAAACAAATACAGTCAAACCTGTCTAGAACGACCACCAATTAAATTCTTGAAAGATATTTTGATTTTTGCTCATTCCCAAAAATTAATTCTCGCAAAATCTGCTAAATTTTGCAAATCTCTCGATTCGATAAAATTTCTGATATTAAAATTTTCAAGAATCACATATATTCAATATATATTTGTCTTAAAATATTTAAATTTCTTTAAAATTATTGACTGGAAATTTGCAAATCTATAAATTGAAAGATGTTAGCAAGACAAACTTTCGTGAATGGAAATTTTGGAATAATTACGCGTGTCAAACTTTTGTAAAAATGACCAAAAAAATCATGAATTGATGAAAGTTTCTTTCATGAAAGTTTCTCCGAATCTTTGTAACTTGAAGAGAGAAAAAATTGTGTCGGACCGATTCTAACACCACTTATTGGTGATAAAAAAACTGTGTCAGACTGATATTATAAAACCACTTATTAGACATTTAGGTGAAAGTGCTTTATAACCAAAATGGGTTACTCTGAGTATAATGACAACGCATGATTGAGCCTTTTGTTATTTTCAACTGGTAAATATCAAAATGTTTTTCTCGTAAATGAAAATATCAGGATATCCACTGCTTTGAAAGAGTCCTACAATTTTTGGCAATTTCGACAATTTTGGATTTTTTCGAAAGAGGAAAGCCGTGGGAACAATCAGTTGTCACATTTTTGCTTTAAAACGAGGCAATTGCAAGATATCGCAGTTTAAAGAGCAAAAATGAGTAATTTCGAGTTAAATCATAATTTATAATATATAAATTTTCATAACTTTTTTCCACTTCACTTATTCGAGAAATATAGCAACTTTTTGTTGCCATGGAAATAGTGAATCGAAGCATGTGAATATCATGAGAGAAAAATATAGGGGAGGGGAGATGTTTTAAAATATGGTCAGAAAAACATGAATTTTTTACTCCAAAATGAATGATAGTTATAAAATTAAAGTTATAACATTGTATAGACAATTTATCTGGCTTTCAGAAAATATATATTTTCATATGAAAATCTTGAAAACATTTTGGTTTATACTGAACATGAAGGGTTCTATGAAGGGTTATCTTATCCTTAAAATATTTCAACTCCAGAAATTTTTTGGTTTTGATGTACCTGTCATTTTTATTTATTTATTTTTATTTATTTATTATTATTTATTTTTTTGCTTGGGTAAACGATATAGTATCTTAAAATCTTTGCTGCACAGAAAACATTCAAATGTATTGAATCAAAAGTGTTGACATTTTTAGGTTTGACTATTCTTTTGATGAAGATGCTACAAATGAACTTGTCTACCGTTACACAGCCAAACCATTAGTTGATGCAGTGTTTAACCAAGGCATGGCTACGTGTTTTGCTTATGGACAGACCGGCAGTGGAAAGACACATGTATGTCGTTACACTTTATGGATGAAAGTTGTTTACGATGAAAGTCTACTAAGCCTAACTAAAGCCAGATTTCCATTCAAAAAATTTGTGCGAGTGAGCGGGCAAGAAAAACAACATTGAGTGATGTCACATGCCAAATCAAAACATTCCAAAACTGAGTGGGAATCAATGCAAGAAATCAACACTCAAGAAAGTTTGAAAACTTCATCCTCCCTTAATGGAAATGTAGAAACACATATATCCTGCGAACTCACACAAATTTGTTGACTGGAAATCTGGCGTAACTGTGATGGTTAAGTAACTTTTATTTTATCGTGGTTATTATTGCTATGATATATTTTAGACCATGGGCGGCGATTTCACTTCAGGGAAAAATCAAGATTGTAGCAAGGGGATATATGCTCTTGCTGGTAAGGAGGTTTGGTTTTTTATTTGTCCTGCTGAACTCAAAGTTTACACTGTTTTCAAGAACATTAACTTTTTCTTTCAGCCATTTTAGAAATTAAACATGCAGACTAATAATCTACCATTTCCTGCTTGATTCACTTTCGTAATTCATTTAAATTAGTTTCAAAAACGTTGCAAGTTTATTACAATGTTGTTTGAGCGATACCTTTTATCAATTGCATAACCATATAAAAACAAAGTTAGAAGTTATAAAATGTTGGAATACAACATCGTAATGACGGGAGCTGTGTTAAGTTTTCATTGTAATGAATCCTATTTTTCCCAATAAAATTTGAAAAAAGTAAAGGAGCCTTAGAAATTTACATGCATAGAAGTTTATTATTGGCTGGATAAATACAGTTAAATGACAACTGATCTTTCTCTTTTAGTTATGTGTCGT